>JAUMJM010000012.1:10617500-11217500 GCA_033558235.1 Neomorphus geoffroyi
CAAGGGGCAATGGGTACAAATGGGAACAAAGGAAGTTTCATCTGAACATGAGGAAAATCTTTTTTCCTGTGAAGGTGACAGAGCACTGGGATGGGCTGCCCAGAGGGGCTGTGGAATCTCCTTCTCTGGAGATACTCAAAACCCACGGGATGTGTTCCTGCGCAACCAGCTCTGGGTGACCCTGCTTTAGCAGGGGAGTCGGACTGGATCATCTCCAGAGATCCCTTCCAACCCCCACCGTTCTGTGATTCTGTAATACGTCTTCTTATTCTGATTTCCAATTTTTTGTTTTAGCCGTACCTCGAGTTTAGGAATACTTGGCTTTAGTTGTTAATTTCTCTTCAAACTTACAGTCCTAGGCAGAGCTTTTTATTTCTGTGCAAAAGACAGCAAAAATTGCACTTCTCTGACTGCTCTAGGATGAATAAAGCAATGTTCCCTATACACACCTCCTGGTACTTTTGTGTTAAGAGGAGTGCAGTAACAAAAATTTACCACAGAAACATATCACAGCTTTAAGAGGTTTGTCCATCATCTCTTAAATCAACATTTCTAGTTTCAAAGTCTATGTACTCCCAGTACACACACCCCTAATGGACCTCCAGAGCTCGGATTAACTACAGCAATGACCAGTTTGTCAGAATTTCTTAGATAACCAACCAATATTTTACGTGTCTACATATATGAGCCTTCCTACTCGTACATCAATGAGTTGACTACACCTGACAACAAAATCTCCAACTATGCGTGGTTTCTTTCCATCCAGAAGGCATCACAAAGTTCATCCATGTCACAACACTTGGGGTTATCAGTAAGCAAAGTAAAACAGCAGGATTTTTGTTACTGAACATTGACTTAGGTAGAACTGTTAGCCCCGTCTATAATTTATGCTTAAGGCCACATCAACAGCTTATACAAGCACATGAAATGTGTATTTCATATCTTTTCTGTGCTTTCTAAATAATATCTAAGGAAATAAGTGGAGTTAAAAGAAAGAAAAATACTTGAAGGATATTTTAAGGTGTTCACTGCTTCAGAACAAAACAGTAGTGACAGCAACAATCTAAAAACATCAAACTTCAGCCTAAACAAGCACATGACATGTATTTTGCCTCATAGCCTTATACAATATAATACAAATGTCATCTACATGTGCGTTGTCATAAAATATTGAAAACTAAGGTTTGGCGCCTCAAAAAAAAATTGAAGTAAATTAATTTTATCTATACTTTCCCATTTAAAAGCTGGTTTGCCTATAAAATATTCATAAGCTAGCCTACAACCAATGTGTTTCAGTTTAAATTGGGTCTGTCACATGGAAGCAAAGGTTTCATAACATTCTCAATAGTTATATTTTTTTATGGAAAAAAACCTAGAAGAACTGTTCTAGAGATAACTATAACTTGTAACTAACAGATATAAAAATTTGGTCCAGAAAAATGACCTTTCAAAAATTCCATTTTAATAAATTATTATTACTTCTTTGACCAAGAAGTGATTTTTTTTTCCCCTAATAATGTTCTTAAAAGGGTAAGACCCTTCAAAAAATTCAGATCACAGTGACTCTGTACTTCCAGAGTAAGAAAAGAAGACTTAAACAAGAGGTTATTTCTGCATCTCACACTTAAATTTCTAATTGCTATAATTTTTCCTCAAAAACCCTACCGGAATCCACTTAGTCAGCATCTTAGATTGTAGCAATTAACCTCAACTAATTCATTAACTTGCTCCAGAAATCCGTTTGCTCCTTACTTTAAATGCAATCACAACTAAAGCACCCTTCATAAGTCCAGTAGGTATTTTAAAATTTAAAAAGATAAAAAATTAAGAGAAACCACGTGTGGGAAGTTGGGGTTTTTTCCCTTGTTCATTAGAACAAGCGTATCCATGTACTCCCAAAAATAATTATCGGATGCAGGGTACAGCTTCACAGTAGATTTATTTTATACATAAATGTAGTTACTGCTGTAACCCTTCCGTGTCTGTATATAGGATTATCAGAAACAGAGCCCTTCCAAAAGAAAGATACTTACCAATATATTTATACATCAATGCCTCCAAATTCATCTGCAGATATAAAAGTAATATTTAATATATACTTAATAATAATTAGGTGTAATGCAGAAGGAACTTCTTCAGGCCTGGAACGTGCACCACCACTACCACCGCCACCTCCTTTTCTTCTTTTCTCTCCCCATCCCGCCCTGCCTCCCCCCAATAAAAATGTTGTGTTTAGCAACAAACATTGAAGCCCTGATTCGTGAGAAAATGCACGTTGTTTTTGTATGTCCTCCAGTTCCACTGATTTCAACAGTTAATACATTCCTGACCGCTCTTCCTAATGAGGTCTAAACCATAACCCAAAAGAAACTGTCACATCCTTAGAAGACACTCAAACATATCTTTGTGTTTTCAGGACAGAAACTGTTCATTCCCATGCGGCCTTATAACATTATATTGAGGTTGACACTGTCTTGTATTATAAACAGAAACTACTTACTATAAATATCATGCTTCTACTTATCATAAGAATTTAACAAGCAACACCACAGCTTGCATGACGTTCTGGGGTTCCCCTGTGAAAAGCAGAAAACATGACAGCTCCAAATTAACAACAGTGGTTGTAAATGAGTTTTTAGGGTGCCTCATCTTTTAACTGACAGTGGGAAATGCATGCACGATGACAGATGCAGTAAGCTCAGCTCATTGATACCACCTATGCTTCATTTCCCACCCTTACTGACAGTATCGTTCCTACTCCATTCCTCTTGTTGTATTTGGATTTGAATAAAGGTTTCTATTTTCTCTACCGTGTTTCAGGAATGTTAATTTGTTCTCTTTTTTGTCCTATTTCCCTGCGTTCATGCCACAGTTTGGAGATCTCTTGTCTCAACATACTCTCAAGTAGTAAATTACATAAAAATCACTAGTAACCTTTATTGAACCACAGCTCGTTTCCAAACAAGAGGGAAAGTAGCGTGCCAAGAGTGATGCACTTGCCAGAAATACATACCTTAGCTCAACAACACGGAACTAAACAAAGATGCTACCATGATCCAGAAACGGGGACAATTTGCACCAAAGTTGTGTGTAAGAATGATGAAATAAAAGCACTCACGTTAAAAACCGTGGGCAATATGAAAAACATCTCACAAATCACAGATGCCTTCTTTAGAAAGCAGCTTATTTTCAATAGTATATGATAGCTTAGGCTGTGTAAAAATTACCTCCCTTAATTTTTACTAAAAAGTTTAAGGAATCACAGTATCACAGTATCACAAGTTTGGAAAAGACCTTTGAGATCATCGAGTCCAACCTATGACACAACACCTACACCTACTCCTACTTGTCAATTACACCATGGCACTAAGAGCCTCATCCAATCTCTCCTGAAACACCTTCAGGGATGGTGACTCCACCACCTCCCCGGGCAGCGCATTCCAATGGCCAATCACCCTCTCAGTAAAGAACTTCTTAATGTCAAGCCTAAACCTCCCCTGGCGAATGTTACCTAGTTAATAACATCATCTATTACATAAGAAAAAAAAATAATTCTGGGTTTGAATTTTAGAATTTATCTTAGTACAGTAGAAATAAGTGTGCCTAGTCAGATTTCAAGGCTGTGCAATTTGGTTCCTTATTTCATGTACCCCTAAGACTTTACATATTTCTGATTTGCTATAACCAAAGCCGTCACATCTCTACACTCTGTAAAAGTAGAGAAGAAAAAGCATATTTTTTTTTTAAATAAAATAGATATTTCAACTAAAGTTTTTAATCATATACTTTCAATAGATTTCATTCAAGAATAAATACTAAAGGAAACAAGGAGGTAAACAACGAAATAATGAAAGAGGATGTTCATTTACAACAGGCCAGCTACTTTGCAATGTATTTTGCAAGTCGAAGCATGGATGATAATGCCAATAAATGCATTTACATAAAATCTTTACTGTAGACAGCTTTCGATGTAGTTGTTTACTCAAAATTGGTTTAGCAGTCTATACCAATTCAGATTAATCTTATCAAGAAAAAGCTTACTCTACCTGTAAAAGTCCTTTTTTCCCATATGTTGCCTCCAATATTTTAATTAAAGAATTGTGTTCAGTGCAAGTTGTATTATATTCCTGCAGCCAGATCAGGGCTACAAACAAGAGAGCTCGGCATCGTACACACATTTCTAGCTGAAGTAGTAAGTATTCAGAATAAGAGACAGCACTCTTCCTGAAGGCCAGGACCTCATGACTCTGGCGACAGTGTACACACGATAATCTGAAAAATGGTTTCTTAACTTTTTTTTTTAAAACTTTTACATCTTTTTCTCACTGGACAGTAATAGGCTTTTCCCTTCTAAACTTGGATCAGTCTTCACATCATCAACGTACAAAGTGGGATTGTAAAGTGAAATCACATAGAGTTGGAGCAACATACTGTAGATGAACTTATAAAATATGCGAAATACAAAACCTAACCTACTGGCTTTTAGAAATTAATAATTATAGTTTTAACTCTGTTATTAAAATTACTCATCTAACGTATTGTGCACGTAATGTAAGCACCAAAAACTCTCTAACAAGAAAACCAAGTAGAAAACAGTGCTCACTGACAGTGGAAAGCCTCCCTCACCCTGTGCTTTCTTAACACACAGCCCCACACTCAGTCTTGCATTTCAGTAATAATTCACAAACCAGACCATTATTCTTCGGAAGAGTGTAGAGTAAACGGGTAGCTAAGGGTACTGCAGCCTCTGATTCTTCTTTAGGATAAATTCTAGAGTCCAAATAAAGCCTGGAACTTATGAAGTACAATGTACCTGGAAAATACAGAATCATAGAATCATTTAGGTTGGAAAAGACCCTTAAGATCATCAAGTCCAACCACGAACCCAAACACTCCCAAGTCCAACCATGAACCCAAACACTGCTAAACCACATCCCTAAGCACCACATCTACACCTCTTTCAAACCCCTCCAGGGATAGTGACTCCACCAGTCCCCAGGCAGCCTCTGCCAGTGCTTGACAACCCTTCTGGTGAAGAATTTTTTCCTAATATCTACTCTAAACCTCCCGTGGTGCAACTTGAGGCCTATTATAGTTTCAAAATCTTTCAGGGAATTTTTCTCTCCTTTGCCAGCACCGGGGAGTGGTTGATAGCTCACAGTTCCAATTTGATGGCTGAGCAGAGTGGATGGGGGGGAGCAGTTGCTTCCGGCTGGCGCCACTTTTCTGCTCAGCGGCTGCGGTGAGCGGGAGCCACCGTTTTGCTGGGCTGGTGGAGACACCTTGGAGGGAGCTCCTTTGGCTCAGCCCCCAACTCCATGTGCCCTGTGCTGTCCTTCGGTGAGAGAGCCATCATCACTACCTGGAATTGCTGCAGGCCTGAGCACCAATGTCACCCGCAGAGGAGCTGCTACCCTACACCTCCTCATCTCTATCCCTCTCCCCCCAGCGCTTCTGGACAAAAGGACGAGGAGAGGGCGACATCGTGTCCTGCTGTCCATAAATATAACTGCACTAAAAAGAGCAGGGATAGACCTTAACTCATTAAGATTTTTTTGGTTACGGTGTTGTTGTGTGTCCTGTTCTGGTTTTGGTTACATATATAAATATATTCGTAGTTAAGAACTGTTATCCTTCTCTATACATTTTTTTCCCTAATTAAAACCTCTTAATTTCAGATACGCATCTTCCTTTTCATTTAAACTGAGGCAAGGCCACTGCCTCCTGTCCTGTCACCTGGGAGAAGAGACTGACACACACTGTGCTGTAGCCTCTATTCACACAGTTATAGAGAAGTAATTGTAGGTCACATAAGGTCAGATATCAGGTCAGGTAAGACAATAATGAGAAGACACTGGGGAAGGAGTGTCATACTTGCCTGAATCAAGATGTGGAATAAATCTAGAAACAAAATCTTATTTCACTTCAGTGAAACGGTAAAAAGACAGTGAAAGCACTTGCAAAGGGCTGCTGCACACATCTATGTGAGGAGATGTCAGACAGTCAGAGAGGAATAAACATAAGCCTCAGTGTTTCGCAAGAATAAAACCAGCAACTTTCAACTCTGAGAACCTGAGAGGTAAAAATATTCTAAGTGGAAAACAATATTTAGACAGCAATGATGGATCACGGACACGGGGTTAGCAGAATGCATTCAGTTCCCATAGAATCTGGTTACTCAGAAGTCATACCAGGTTAAATGAAACAGGCTTTGTTAAACTAATACATTCTTTGTACTAGGACTCTTCTATAATAGATTTTCAAATAGTTATATCAACTTAAATTGTGTCTGTAAAGTTGCGCTATTGTAGGAGAATTTCATATAATCCTACAAATGAGAATTTTTGCCTTTAAAATCCTATGCTTTTATTGCTCGGGGAAGGCAGGGAGAGGAGAGATAGGGCAAGAGGATTATTAGACTGGAGACAGGTAGCTTTCCCAATAACTTTGGAAGACAGCCCAAAATATTTCACGTTCATGTCATATTAACCAAGCTTTTAACTCTTTTTTTTCCTGTATTGCAGGATAAACCAGCCATGGAGCAAACACTGCGAGGTGTACACATCACATCATTCATTTTATTTTGTGACAAACAGGAATCACTTAAACACAGGAATCAGACTCTCCTTCTGTGTTTATAAAAGTAGAGCAGGATCCTCGTTTATGGCTTATTTTTCAGATGCCACAACAACATACATGAACTATTACAAGCAGGATTACTAGAAAATTACGGTCTTGGTTGATACCATGGCTGCAAGTTCACAATCTTATTTGGGAGGTTATTGCAGTGAGCTTACATGACCCAGATTTGACAGGCCATGCAAACTCCATCCCCTCACATGATAAATCGGCTTGAATAGCTCTCAACATGAGCACAAGAGTTTTAAAGCATATTTTATGCTGTCTGCCTAAAACTATCTGGCCCAAGAAGGATATTCTTCACTGATTGTCATCTAGAAAGGTGTCCTAGGATATGCGAAGGCAGCTTAGGAAAAATTACATTTTGCTTTTCAGTTGTTATATATGAGAATACCTACCAGAAGAAAGCCTAAATGCAACAGCTTAAAGACTGCTAAAAATTTAACTAGCTGCAATCCAAAACATGTGACTCTAAATTGAGAAGCTGTTAAATAAAACATGCAGGAACACTCTCAAAGCTTTCATTCGGAATTCTATTGTGGCCATTCTATATTTGGAGCTTAAATGTCTCAAGAATTACCTTGAGTAACCTATGAAAAATCTGCAGGGGGAAAAAAAGTCAGTGGCTTAGGAGACAAAACAAAAATAAATCCTATTTTGGAACCAAATATACCTGCGGCATAAATGAAATGCAGTAGTAACCAAACAGTCAGAAGCACTCTTTCTTACAGCCAATAGTTTATCAAATTAAAACTGTTTCTCTGTTTGCATTGAGCAGTGTTCAGTTCTTAAATAGATATCCAGAATGAACAGCCAGCTGACAAAAAGAAGCAGAGACGAATATTAATGCATGTTGGGAAAAGAACTGTCCAAAGGTTTTGCTGTCACATTCAGTTCTTACGTATAAAAACTTACATTTCCTCTTTTTGAGGGCTGAAAGTTCACAAAATAACCCCTCCTTTTACTGCTTTTGAACTGATATGCGGGAACAACCACAGCTCCAGCCAGCACTAGCCAAGGTTGGTGGGTATTTCTTTGAGGGTCCGTTTTTCCATTATTAGACTATTTGATTAATTAGTTGATCAGGATATATGAACCCACACACGTAGGAGAAATCAAACCCTGATAGCCTGATAGAAGGGGTAATCGAAGACACGCTTTTCCTAATAGGATCTGCATGCTCTGCGAGCAAGAACAAGACAACACAGCAAGCCTGTTTTGGCTTTAAAAGCTGGTTTAGCAGTTGTGGAACCGTGTACAAAAAGTAATAACAGCAACATAAAAATCACTGGGTGAAAGCCGGTTTAGATTCTTGTTGGAAGAGCATGGCTTACAGAATAAAAATGTTTGAGACACATGTTTCTATATGTACTTGTCTTCACCCTCTACCAACCACTGATCTTCTAGTAAATAAAGCAACTTAGAAGGTTGCCTTTTTAAATCCTTCATTAAAATTAACATCCAATCAGGTTTCTCCTAGAAAACAGAAAGGCCCAACACAAAAGTTTTTAAAAATCATAAAAATTATGTTATACATCATTTATTATGAATTCTCCAACAGGCTTAAACTTTATTTCTCCTATAAATATAAACCTCTGTGTCATCCATATGATGGTGGTCAAATCAAGGAACAAAAAATTAAGTTTTCTCATTGCATCCTGACAATAGAATTATTTCTCCTTTCCCCAGATTTCAATGTGAAACAATGCTCACTGGTACTAAAATATTATGTAAGAAGTAAAAATCATCTAAAACGCAGTAGTTTGGTCAACACAAAGTTTCTTTCCAATAACGAGCTCTCAGAAAGACTGGTGTGAAAAAGTAGGGGCTTTTTTCACTTCTTTAATTACAAATAATTAAGGGCAGCAATTTACACTGTACTGAACAGAGACCAGGCTACCCATGACTGACATACATTTGGATTCAATTTCTCTAAAATGGTTAATGCCATACTTCTCCATTTCTATTCAAATTATAACCCATAATTGAGAATTCATTATCTATTGAATGTTATGCATAGGACCATTTACTTTTTAATGAAACCAAAACAAAACAACACAGCAGAAAATGTTCCCTAGCTTAAAACATACCTTCATTAAACTTCCATTTTTAATTACAAACACGATATTAAAATCGGGACTAATGTAACTAGAAAGATCTCAAATCACATGCAAATACCTTGTTAAAAAGGTATTAAAAATATTTGTTCATTAACTTCCAAGTTTGTCAAACTTGCCTATTAAAGAATGTTAAAATTTGCTTTCTGCTTTTTAATAGGTAGGCATAGGATTAAAGAGAGAAATGGAAGAACAACACAGTATTACTAAAAGTCATCCAGAACTGAAAAAAAAATGAAACAAAATGACAAATATTGAGGCATGAATTGCAAAAGGGTGAGTCAAACACTTCTAGGGGGAGAAAAAGGTGAGTAAAACATACTTCCAGAATTATTAAAAGTATCATCGTTACTATAATACTGACCAAGGAGGTTTCATAGGATTTTTTATTCACTATGTAACATGGAGCAAGATTGAGAAGTATTATTGAAGTACATAAGCAAATCCAGAAATAAACTGAGACTGAGGAGGAATCACCACCAAACACCATCTCCGATATGGAACAAAAAAAACCCACATTCAAGATAGGAGATATCAGAAGTCACCCTATCCTGTGCCACCACATTGGCACAGAAGAAGAGGGACAGCCATGATAATACTTTAACATCTGAAGAAATTCTTCCCATTGAGGGTGGGGAGGCCCTGGCCCAGGCTGCCCAGAGAAGCTGTGGCTGCCCCATCCCTGGAGGTGCTCAAGGCCAGGTTGGATGGGGCTTGGAGCCCCTGATCCAGTGGGAGGTGTCCCTGCCCACAGCCCGGGGTGGAACAGGATGGGCTTTGAGGTCCCTTCCAACCCAAACCATTCCGTGATTCTGTGATCTGGAAGCTCTAAGTACAAGTAGCCCAGCTCCTCTTCCCCTCCAATATCCTATTTTCACATTGTTTCTTAATTGGTGATACTATTTATTATTAAGAATAATTTCCTCATACGAACTGTGTGCCACATCACTTTAGAACGTTCCATCCACGTTCAGTGAGTAGAGTTCAAAATCCTACCGTTCAACCCTCCATAATCTCAACTTATGAACAATAATGTGGAGTGCAGTAGTAAATATACTTCTGGCAGTGGTTAAAGAGTCAGCTATAATTTGCTAAGTGAAGGCTGAAATTCTTATTAGACATCAAGACAGAAGAGCACATTTCAGAACGAGAAACACCTTAACGCTAGCTTGTGAAATCAGAAAGATTAGCTTTCCTGTAATTCGGGGGGGGGAAAGCCTATTTGATTCTAAAAACATAATCCTGTTCCCAAGATGTAAATCCTTTAGATTTAATTCCATACATATAAACCTGTCTCACATGTAAATGGAATGGAATAGAAATAGTGTCAGCATGTATGCTGCTGACAATTTATTATTTTTATTTTACCGTACTAAACTTTACATAATTTCAAGCACACAGGTCATTAAGCACTGCAGCTTTCACGTCAAAAGCAACCCTGAATTTTTACTTATAATCTTGATAAATCTTCAAAGATTTCATCTTTTTGGAAGTGTGTGGGAAACACACGCTTAGTTCGTTATAACATCAATGAACCAGTTCACTGACGTGTCTGCGTCTGGGAAAGCCTAAGTATTCATGGGAGAAGTACAACTTATTTTCCTGATTATGGACACTATCATCTCGCATGGCTGATGGTTTTCAACAGAAATTACCAGTATTACCTGAAATTGTGCAATCCAGCAAACTATCTCACACTTAGTGGCAGCACTGAATTTAGATAATGGGACAACGATGCTGGACAACCAACCCAGCGTCCCAGCCCAAAGCAGACTGTAGTGTCCATTTGCCAAACTGTTTATTCCATTTCATAACAGTAATTCTGAATGTGAAGTCGTGAACAGTTTTTACCCTTTTTGAACACAGATGCAGAGACATACACAAGCTATTGTTGCAGAAATCAACCACTGGCTTCAGTTTTAGCTCTCAGTAAAAATTCTTAAGCCGGTATTTCTTCCTGGTTTAATTTGACTGCTATCTTCTATTGCAGTAACACCATAGTAAGTAAAGTAAACCCTTTATGTAAGTGAACTTCCCTCTCTCTTTCTCCTTTTTTCACTCCACCTTTTCACCCTCTGCAGAATCAAACATACAACAATTCTGTCGTTGCTGAAATCAGAAGATTGAAGATTAAATGGTTAAATATTTGAAATCTCAACCATTCAGCCATTTGTAAAAGGCAAATAAGGCTTTTTTCCCCCCCTTTCCCCCTGCAGCGATAGCAGACTGCCCTATTGTTACTGGTTTTACAATTAAAGAAACTTGGCACACTTTTGTTTCCTCCTACTCACCGACAAGTTAGGAAACCTTCAGGTCTAACTCCAAATTTTGCAATGTAATAAGATTTTTGCATTTTATTTTAACATAAAAGGTCACATTAAATTTCCTTTACTAATTGTGCTCATCTCTAACAGCTGTAAAAATACAAAGAATGTGGTAAGGATATTTCAGTAGACAGGAAAGAAAGGGTGCAGATGGCATTGCAGTGACATAAGAGTGTGCGTCTACAGGTGAAAATATTCTTATACTGAAGCCTTTTGATAATCACTGAATTACTACAGTCAGCGAGGTATTTTTATCCCAGCCGATTCTGCAGCTCCCCCGGGACAGCAGCTGCGCAGCAGCAGCAGGCCAAGGTTAGAGGACTTCACCCGCAGTCGCTTAGCAACGAGCAGCCTTGCCTAGGCTGGAGGACAAAGGGAACAGGACCAGGGCATCCTGGCTGGCACTCACACACACGATCAGTGCAACGTTGATGGGGCTCCTAATACTGTAATTCTCTCCTGATGATGGGAAGAGTTCATTCCACAGCCATAATCAGTAGGATTTTTGTAATGGATCACCTTGGATGACAGGTGACAGATTCAAACATGGAAATTAATTTGCTGTTGAACCAATCAAAGGTCTGCTACAAAGTGGGCTGTTACAATTTTATTTAGAGTCATAAGGTTGGAAGAGACCTCTGAGATCACCGAGTCCAACCATGCCTGTCTCCCCACTAAATCCTGTCCCTAAGGAACTCATCCACCTATCTGTTAAACACCTCCAGGGATGGCAACTCCACCACCTCCCTGGGCAGCTGTGCCAATCTCTGACCACCCTTTCAGTCAAGAAATTCTTCCCAATGTCGAGTCTAATCCTCCCCTGGCACAACTTGCGCCCACTTCCTCTCATCCCATCGCTGTCACTTGTGAGCAGAGCCCAGCACCCACCCCGTCACAGCCTCCTTTCAGGCAGTTGTAGACAGGGATGAGGTCTCCCCTCAGCCTCCTCTTCTCTGAGCTAAACAACCCCAGCTCCCTCAGTCTCTCCTCACAGGACTTGTTCTCCAGGCCCTCCCCAGCCTCGTTGCCCTTCTCTGGACATGCTCCAGCCCCTCAATGTCTTTCTTGGAGTGACGGGCCCAAACTGAACCCAGCACTTCCGAGAGCTTAGGCAGGACTGGTGCTCCTGCCACACCTGAGGAGCTCTAAGAACCACAGCTTAACTAAATTTTAGATAAAGATGATATATAAGATTATATAAAGGGAGCCTCTGCAATATTAGCATTGAGCAGTTATCCAATACAATATCAAAAGATCACTGTGCAGTTTGGGAATTCTTCTTTGTAAAAAATTATTCCACATTATTAAGCCTTTCTATTATAGGTTCTCTATTATTAGACTTTACTATTTTAGGTTCTTCTCCAGATCTTACAACAAAGCTGTATCAACAGACATCACACTGATAGCATTTAATTGCTCTGCATATGCATTGGTTAATGCATGGATGATTCAGCTGAGACCCAGAGATGCTGATTAGTTTCCATTCTCTCAGAATCTAGGAAAATCTACTGAAATAATTCTCAACTGGACCCATGCAGTTTGAAACCAGGCAGTCTGTCTTTTGAAATAAAGAAAACATGTAAAACTTAAATTTCAGCATTCCTTTCATCAGAAGGTTTAAATTTACATTTACAGTAAATTTAAATTAAAAAATAAATTTAAATTTAAAAAAATTAAATTTGCATTTACAGTAATGCACGCGGCATGAGGAACAAACAGGGTGAGCTGGAAGCGGTGGTTAGGCAGGGCGATTATGAAATAATTGCCATCCTGGAAACATGGTGGGATGACTCGCACAACTGGAGCGCTACCATGGATGGCTATAAGTTGTTTAGGTGGGACAGACCAGGACAGAGAGGTGGTGGGGTTGCTCTGTACGTCAAAGAGTGTTTTGACTGTACAGAACTCAGTAACAGCGATGATAAGGTAGAGTTTATGGGTTAAACTCAGTGGTGTGTGGTAACCCAGACATTGTGGTGGGAGTTTGCTATCGGCCACCCAACCAGGATGAAGAGACTGACAAGCTCTTCTATAAACACCTGGGAGAAGCCTTGCGATCACATCCCGTCACTCTCGTAGGGGATTTTAACCTTTCGGATGTCTGATGGAAGTACAACACAGCAGAAAGGAAGCAGTCTAGGAGGTTCGTAGAGCGTACAGATGATAACTTCCTAACACAGCTGGTAATTGAACCGACCAGAGAGGGTGCCCAGCTGGACCTGCTGTTTGTGAACAGAGCAGACCTTGTGGGAGAGGTGACGGTTGGAGGACACTTGGGACACAGTGATCATGAGATGGTACAATTCTCGCTTCTTGGGGCAGTGAGGAGAGGGGTCAGCAGAACTGCCAGCCTGGACTTCCGAAGGGCAGACTTTGAACTCTTCAGAAGGTGCTTGGTAAAGTCCACTGGGAGATGGCTCTAAAGGACAAAGGGGTGCAAGAGGGCTGGACGCTCCTCAAGAAGGAAATCTTGGTGGCACAAGAGCAGCCCATCCCTGTGTGCTGTAAAACAAGTTGGCGGGGTAGAAAACCAGGTTGGCTGAGTAGGGAACTTTGTAGCGATTTCAGAAAAAAAGAAGAAAGTCTATGAGCTTTGGAAGAGGGCGCAGGCGTCCCAGGAGGACTACAAGGGTGAGGTGAAATCGTGTAGGGAAAAAATCAGAAGGGCTAAAGCCCGACTAGAACTTCAACTGGCCACTTCGGTCAAGGACAATAAAAAGAACTTCTTTAAATATATCAGCGTCAACAAGAGGACAAACGAGACTCTCCCTCCCTTGCTGAGTGCAGAAGGGACAGTAGCGATGAGGGATGAGGGACAAGGCAGAGGTGCTCAATGCCTTGGTCTTTAACTCCAAGGAGGAATGTGCTAGGGATACCCAGCCCCCTCAGCTGGGAGATGGTGGGAGTGAAGCTCCAGCTGTTCGGGAGGACTTGGTTAGAGAGCCGTTTGGCCTACTACATGCACCCTATGGGGCCAGACCAGATCCATCTGAGAATTTTAAGGGAACTGGCAGAGGTCCTCACCAAACCCCTTTCCCTCATCTACCAGCAGTCCTGGCTGACTGGGGAAGGGACGCTGGACTGGAGACTGGCAAATGTGACACCCATTTACAAGAAGGGTCAAAGGGAGGATCCAGGGAACTCCAGGCCTGTCAGTCTGACCTCGGTACCGGGGAAGGTCATGGAGCAGATTGTCTTGAGTGCTGTCACACAGCACACGCGGGACAACCGGGTGATCAGGCCCAGCCTACATGGGTTCAGCAAAGGCAGGTCCTGCCACACCAATCTGATCTCCTTCTATGACAAAGTGACCCACTTAATGGACAAGGGAAAGGCTGTGGATGTGTTGTACCTGGACTTCAGTAAAGCCTTTGACACCGTTTGTCACAGTATCCTGCTGGAGAAACTGGCTGCCATCAGCATAGACAGGCACAGCCTCTGCTGGGTTAAAAACTGGCTGGATGGTCGGGCCCAACGGGTTGTGGTAAATGGAAGTAAATCCAGTTGGAAACCGGTCATGAGCAGCGTTCCCCAGGGTTCAGTGCTGGGTCCATTCCTGTTCAACATATTTATCAATGATCTCGATGAAGGCATCGAGTGCACCCTCAGCAAGTTTGCAGATGACACCAAGCTGGGTGCAAGTGTGGATCTGCTTGAAGGAAGGGAGGCTCTGCAGAGGGATCTGGACAGGCTGGATGCATGGGCTGAGACCAACGGGATGAGGTTCAACAAGGCCAAGGGCAGAGTCCTCCATTTGGGTCACAACAACCCCGTGCAGCGTTCCAGGCTTGGGGAGGAGTGGCTGGAGAGCTGCCTGGCAGAGAAGGCCCTGGGGGTGTTGGTTGACAGCGGCTGAACACAAGCCAGCAGTGGCCCAGGTGGCCAAGAGGGCCAGTGACACATTGGCCTGTGTCAGATCCAGCGTGGCCAGCAGGAGCAGGGAGGGGATTGTGCTCCTGTGCTCAGCACTGGTGAGGCCGCACCTCGAGTGCTGGGGTCAGTTTGGGCCCCTCACTCCAAGAAGGATATTGAGGGGCTGGAGCGCACCCAGAGAAGGGCAATGAGGCTGGGGAGGGGTTGGAGAACAAGCCCTATGAGGAGAGACTGAGGGAGCTGGGGTTGTTTAGCTCAGAGAAGAGGAGGCTGAGAGGAGACCTCATCCCTGTCTGCAACTGCCTGACAGGAGGCTGTGACAGGGTGGATGCTGGGCTCTTCTCACAGTGATAGCGATAGGACGAGAGGAAACGGGCATAAGTTGTGCCAGGGGAGGTTTAGACTGGACACCAGGAAGAATTTCTTCCCTGGAAGGGTCGTCAGGGATTGGCACAGCTGCCCAGGGAGGTGGTGGACTTGCCGTCCCTGGAGGTGTTTAAAAGACGGGTGGATGAGTTCCTTAGGGACATGGTTTAGCGGGGAGACAGGCACGGTTGAGCTCGGTGATCTCAGAGGTCTCTTCCAACCTTATGATTCTATGAAATGACACCTACAAACAAGGCATCACGTTGATATTTTGGACTATCAATATCAAATGAATGCCTTTTTTAAGCATACATTAAGACTGCAAGAACAGTTACTTTATGGAGAGCTATGTAACCAGACTGTTTATAAGCAACTGTCCTAAAGGATGAATTACAACTGAGAAAGTTTATTTCATTCCTAAAAAATCAGCTGAGCATTCAACCATGCAGTTGAGACAGCATCAGTAAGTTCCCCAATGAAAACTGGTTTAAGACAAGAATGTAGTCCATTAGTTATTTGTCCAGTGCAGGAGGATGTCTTTGGAGAAATCCAATTTTGTCACTTTTTATGACCATATGGATTTATATCCAACAACAGAAGAAATAGTTGGGGTTTCAACATTACATAAAAGTAGAAAATGGGAAAATGGATAAAACAGTATGTTTATTACAAGAATAGGATGACTCTGAATGTTTAAGGAACAAACATTAATTATGATTCAAGATATATTGAACAATGCTTTCCATTCAGTGCTTTTCACTGTAATGCAATGATAGATACTACAACTTAAATTTTAGAAGCCAGATAAACAGATGTACTTGTAAACAATTAACTACCCATATTTAGAATGATTCCTGAAGTTTTTAAGTTAAAATTTAGGAGAAAAAGACGTTTGATGAGTAGGATACAGCAAAATCTTATGGACACTTGAAGTTATTGAAATAAGAGGGTGATTTTGCCAGACAGACATCTAAAAGTCAGGGCATCAGCCTCAGAAGTTATATTAATGGACATTTTTACTGGTCTTACCAATTGGAGTAAGGACTGAACTGACATAGAAGATGAAGTAGGAGGTGTTGTCAAAGTAGTCCAAGACACACCGTCATGACTGTGACTGACGTATCAATCAAAAGGCATCAATTTCAGAACTCTACAGTTATGAAACCATGATTTTAAACATGTGCTGCAAAGTATTTTTAACTTCTACTTTTAATGTTTTCATAAAGAAGAGGTGACATTCAGTCATATAGTTATTCAGATAACTATTAAGAATAATTGGTTTTATTACTCCAGCTACTACATCAAGTTCAAACCTTTTGTTATCAAGGCAGATCCGTTATACCTATACAAAGTTGTTTCTCTAATTAGTTAAATCTTACATTAACATATTCTGATTCCTAAATTTTGCATGTTTTGTTTAAAGATTTTGAGCCATTCCTATTTTTTAATTAAGAAACAAATGCTAAGATACAGTTCGGGAATCTACATGATAGTTTTCTCAGCTCATTCAAAATTCTTGTTCCAAAACATTTACACAGTCCAGATACCTGCAATAAGATGAATTGCAGAAGAATGGAGAGTCGAACAAGATCTGCCTTTTCCACAAACACTGCTTCTGATCTACCAATAATGAAGCTGTTAGAGCAGTCTCACATCAAGATTGACTTCGTTTCAGATAACACATATATGATGTGTAAGGAGATCCTCCTGGAGGAGGCTCATTCTGTGCAGCAGACCAAGTTGCACAAGTCAGTGATGCATGGGATCCAGAAGGGTGATGAAAAACAGACACATATATAGATTCTCATTACCATTTACTATCACTCATTTACTATTTGCAAAACCAAATTCCTAAGAAAAAATTCTTTACTTCAACCAAATCCAGAAAAGGTGATTTGCTGACATTCAGATTTTGACTTCTGCAATTCGCAGGCGATCAGCTGGGAGAAAGCTGGATGTGCATCAAACTTCATAGCGATCTGACCTGGCAGCCAGGAAACAAGAAGCAGAAAAAAATTTTGCATCTGTAGGTTGTCATAATTAGTAAAAAGCATTCTGTGAAATCTCCTAGGACACAGAATTAGAACTGGTTCATACTCATACAAAATAAGAGGAATACCATGTGGCCAATTTGATGACTACATTTAACTTTCAGTTCTTAGCAGGATTTCAGTGTGGAAAATAAGCAGACTACAGATGGGGAAAACATTGGCGCTAGCTCAGCAGGGTTAATTCTGGCATGATGCTGCACTACTCGTCAGCTGCAGTGCCTCAGCACCACACTCCAGGGACCAGAGTAATTGTGCATGGAACTAGCAGGGAACCAGGAGCTTTGTTAGCTCCTGATCAGCATTAGCCATTCTAAATAAAGCTCAGCTCAACACAGACAAATGTAGGTGACTCCACGTGATCCTCATCAGTACCCTGGAGTTTTCTTCCACGCGGAGCCTGCTATTTCCCCAATAATAAATACAATGGAAAGTGACTACTTGCAGAAAAAAGAGTGTGTCCAAAGATGTCCCACTCCAATTTCAGCCCTTCTGTATACACTTTCCCCAACACATGTAAAAGCAAAGGAGGTGGTTAAACAAATTAATCTGTAGAAGAAAGCAGGTACTTTGCATTGTCACAGGTACGCAAATAAAACCCCTCAATACAATAAAAACCAAAACGTGCATTTGGTGTGCTTGTTACCATAGAAAGAAAATATTTCATTATAATAAGAAGAGTTTTAACCATTACTGAGAATTGCAGACTTTTATAATCTATGGTATTGAACATTTCCAGGGACACAGAACCACGCCACAGAAATTAAGGCTAACTGGATAAACAAATGACTAGAATAACATCCTGTGACAAGGTGAAGTGGGGAAAGGAAAAATAAGAGCTGGACCAAATTAAGACCTTGCCACAACTAAACACCGGACCAAAACCCAGCAGACTGGTAGGTCATATACTAAAAATTTCTATAATAAATCCTAAATGGACTATAATGAAAGTAAATTAGTATTAGCAGAGGAAAAACCACAGTACTTATCAGCTCTGAAGAGCACCTCCATGAGCTCTCAAAGGTCACTATATTGTTAGGTTGTACAAGAAAGCTAGTACTATATTTGTAATGAAAATTACAGAGCCCACTTTGTGGTCTAAAGATCCATGTTTTTCTCAGAAATATCAGGAGATTCATAGAATAAAATGCGAACATTTTTTTTCCAACATTACAGAGACACAAAAACTTTTGATGTTGAAGAAAATGTTGAGAAATTTTCTAAGGGCAGATTATAAAACAAGCCTTGCACTTACAAACTTTTCCATTGAAAATACGACGTTAACAGATCAGGTAGGAAGCAAGGAACTAAAAGTAGGGCAGGGACAGGATTTTTTCCTACATCTATTAATTCTTAGTACCCAGAGCCATTTTATATGACTTGAT
The DNA here is from genome assembly GCA_033558235.1 of Neomorphus geoffroyi. Classification (NCBI taxonomy): domain Eukaryota; kingdom Metazoa; phylum Chordata; class Aves; order Cuculiformes; family Neomorphidae; genus Neomorphus; species Neomorphus geoffroyi. Next base: position 10,636,253 of record JAUMJM010000012.1, read on the forward strand.
CAATAAGGTGATCTTGCAGATACCAATCACTACTGCAGACTACAATTCACAACCAGCTGAAAGCAACAGAAACAGTCTTTAATTATGAACTTAAATATGCCCACAAAACAGAATCTTTCTTTTCTTCCTTCATTCATTGAGTCATGTTAAATCTCCTGTCTTCATGTAGAATCTGACATAGACCTCACCCCATCACAGCGCACAGTGAAAGCGTAAAAGACAATGGTAGGTAGGACAAACTGTGCTTACCACATCTAAAGAGCACAGCACAACAAATAACTCAAGGTTTCAGAGCAAAGCGTCCTCGCCGCACTGCTGAAATCAAGTCTTTTCAGAGTACCTGGGCAATTTGGGTAACTGATTGTTAATGAGAAATAACCTTCTTTAAGAATGTCAGCAGCACCACTGCTCACTGTCAAAAAACTAAATCGCAGTTGGCTCACCATTTTTAGTGTAGTTATATCTACACGTTAATGACAGACGTCCAGTACGATTGTTAAGCTGAAATGTATCATTGTAGACAATTATTTCAAATCTTGCTAAGAAGAAGTTACTGTTACACAGCTTCAACAACAGATTATTCAAACTCTATCCCCCAAACCGTACAAACATTGAATCTCAGTTTTTTCTTGCGTTATCAAGGTGCACTGAGTTATCTCAAGTGAGATAACTTATCAAAGAGAAGGAAGCTGCTATATGGTCTAGTTAGTCAAAGCAAAATTACAACACTAGTAAGAGATGCACAGCACTTTCATTATCTGATTTTCTACAAAGCATTTTTAGTCTAAGAGTAAAATATTGAAAACATTTGTTCACAACGATGCCTCTGTGCTTCATACGATCTGCAGGTACAGTTCCCACATTCCTGTGTGAGCCATCCTCCTCAGCTACCTTGCTCTACCTTGCTCTAGAAATACTTTTCCAGAAGCAAACAGAAACAGTAGAACAATTAGTGAGCTGTGACCACATCTGGAAAAACTCATTGCAAGCTTTTATCTCTCGGAAACTCAACCTCATCAATAAAACCAAAAATTACCAGCAGTGAAGAACGATGAAGACCGAACCCCACCATATTTCATGAAACAACTTATTTTCTAGAAGAATCTTCTCACTTGATCTGGAAGAAGAATAGAAGCAATCCACTTCCAACCCGATGCACTATGACCTTACCAAAAAGGTATGCAACTTCTACATTAGTGATTGGCCAAAGTGGAAATAAGATCTGAAAACAAAGATCTAAAAACCATTCTGAAATAACATCATTACTTAAAATCATATAGGGTTAAGAAGTTAAAGGTAGGGAAATCTACTACGTCCGTCAAATGCTTAACAAGTTTTATTAAGTTTTTCAGCACTGAAAAGTTGGAAAATATTTCTGAACACTAAGTCACTGCTGGAGTTAGTGCTGCTGAGCAATAATATTTTACCTAGGAAAAGTCCAAAACTTGTCTAATAGGAGTAAACGAAAACTAACGGGATCACTGTAGTTACTTCTCCAGCATTCACTATGGAAATGAAATTCACATTCACTGGAGAAAAAAAGGAAGTAGAATGAAATATCATTATTATATTCAGAAAGTCATTAGCAACAAAAATCAACTATTTTTTCTCTAAACTATCTGCTTTTTGTATATCCCAATTCATACCTTGACACCAAAAAAGTAGTTCTTTCTATTTCTTTTCTTGTGAAATCCTAAAGCAGATGCCTAACCATGTCTGCTTCTGTGTTACAGAACAATGCTAGTTAAAGAGGAAGTAAAATTTAGAAATCCATACAGACAACTATGAAAATAATTCGGGTTGCTGAATCCACTTGCACAATGATAGATAACATATAATAGGACAAAAATACAGAAATTCATAATCCTCTCATACCTAAGAGAGTAAGACAGACACCTGGAACACAATGCAGCATCATTAATGCATTTATTCGGACCTGGAACACAGGCAGGTGCTGAAGAAAAGGCCAACAGTCAAATTCTCTGAGACACATAATGTGAATTCACCTAGCTGAGACATAGAAAATTCAAACCAACTATCACTTTACTCATACCTAAAGAACTGTCAGTACTGAAATGAAAATCCCACAATGCTATCAAAATGTAATTCAAGCAAGAAAAGAAGCTATCAGTTTTTTTCAGCACCTGAATTCTTTTTGTCTGAAAAAGAAACTAAAAATTATTTTTATAAGTTAACTTTATTTATGCAACTCAGAGCTAACACACGTCAACAGCAGCTACAGAAATTACATTCCTGCAACTACAGTGAAAATCTTGGGCACCGAACAGATGCCTCAGCATCGAGCGAACTGGGGATTGAACAGATGTTATTCTTATCTAAGTAGAAAAAAAACAGGAACATATGCATAGGCACTATTTCAAATAGATCGCCTTCTAATGGTCACTCGTTGTATGTAGTTACTCATCTAGCCAGTATCTCAAAATCATTCCAAACACTGTGAAGGCCAAAGGCAAGGGCATCTTGGTGGTTCAGGAGGAGCACTGCTGTAGACATGGATGACAAGACCAGAGCCACAGCCCAGCTCCTCCTTTCCAAACAAGCAAACACAGCAATGCACACTTTCCTTTTGTACATTAAACCAAAGTTTCTACAACTGCCAAATTCCAGAACACAGACATGTGTGATTAAGCCTGAATGTATTGATTTGCTCATTCTGTTGTGAGTATCTATTGCAAATATTTCAGCTTATCTGTTATACAAGCCAAATATTCAACCCACAAAGCTTAACTTTTGCCCTTTTTTCCTGATGCTGCCTGTATTTCATGTCTTAAGAAATGCAAACACATAGTATCACACTCTATACTCATCTTCATCCCACTCTATTTCATGAGGTCTAAAAGAACTATGAATGACACTATTCTACATCCCACAATTCAATGACTGCAACCAAATCAGTTCCTGCACTGAAATATCACTACATTGACTTTTGTTACCTCTGGATTTGACAATATTGTCTTTAGAAAGAAAGTAAATTCTCCTAAAGTAAGAGATACAAGCTCCATCAGCAACTTTCCCAGTGATTTTTTTTGTTAATACACTGGGAAGAACGAAAAAAAAAAGGAAAGAAAGGGAACAGTCAAAGTCGATAACTGAAAACCACTATTAAGGTACCTTGAGATTTATAGAACAAAAAAGAATTTGCTGCCATGAAAAAGGAAGATACCTTGGATACAGAGTATGGAAAAAGGTAACTGAGTACTTAATTAAACAATGCAAACCACAGATTCTAACGTAAGAAATACACCAAACCTACATCTCAGCTCCAGTAAAATATGATTTGCTGTTCATCCTGCTTCCAACTGGCAGCAGTTTTGAACTTAGTAATTAGTTTCTTTGATGTTTATTTCCACAAACAAAGAGACAAGTTACTACAGGATAAAAAATGGCATGAGCTTGCAGAGTGTCAGCTGCTTCGAGACATACACTTCCATGCGCATACTTACATAGCGGCACCCCACAGTAAACACACATAAGCCATCTCAATCCAGCTTTATTTAGTACAGCATTAACACTAATAACATCAACAGCACAAACATAACACAGGCTGCAAATTTACACCCATATCTTCGCAGTCTTGCTTTTATGCATCCATATATTAAAGTTTTCCATAATCAACGTAACATCTTTACAAATCCCTTGAAAAACGTCTGTGTTATTTTTAAAAGACAGAGAAAAATAAACCGTGCAGATCAACAATTGATACCCTAAAGTTTCGTAATTATCTCCAAAATTAGATTAGATAATGGTAATCTTAACATCTAAATCAACACACAATTAAACACTCAGGAACTTTTCCCACTAGACACCATTGTACCACACTTCTTACAGTTGGTAGAAACCTCTGGCTGAATGTAGGGGCTATTAGAAAATGACAGTTTATTGAATAAAAAGAGTTTTGTGCTGGCACCTCTGATCTGAGGAGGCCAAATCATGGATCTGGAAGCATTCTGATGAAGCTGTCCTCTCTACTGCAGCACCGGTGCTCTGCTCAAAGAACTGGGAACACAGCACCTTGAAGTCCTGAGCTGCAGCCTTCTCTCAAAAGTCTCAAAAGAGAATTTCAAAGCCATAAGACCACTAGGGTGGCCTGAAGCTCTCAAGACTTCAGCTTCACAGAACTGCCCTGCTTAGTGTCAAGGAGCTTGGAAAAGCTTCTACCAGCCAGCAGCTCTCGGGGCTCAAGAGCTGCCTGCAGTGAAGGGCTCAACTCCAAGTGGAGTCTACCTTCCCACCCTAGGCAAGGAGCTTAGAAAATCTGAGAACACAGAATATCACTGGATGCAAGTCTATTTTGAAAAAGAAAAACATTGCCCTCAGCACTAGAAACCCCAAGTTCAAAGGTGCTGCTGCATTGACTGCAAAGTGAAAAGCACCGACAACACGTAGGAATCAACTACGATGCCACCCTTGCGTTTGCCCTAAGTCAGTTACACAATAAAGACTGCTACCACAGCTGTCATTCCAGAATACCCTTCAACTGATTATCTCATATAAACACAAAATACGATTACATCAATCACTAATACGTAATGCTAACTGAAAATCATCCATACTCCTGAGTCAAACACAGGTTTTGGCCCATACCCTGGTGTGCTACATGCTACTGCTCGCAGGATTGGATAATCAGAGGGCCCTCTGGGAACTGGTAAATCTGTCACGTTTCTTAAGCAGGCCTCTATGAAAAGGCAAAATCACTGTAACTATAAATCCATCCCTTCTCACTCATATGCAGAAAGAGTTAACATTTAGTGTTAACGTTTAGTTGGGGAGAAAGGTGTTTTGGAAGCAAGTGGCACAGCTGACCTTGCTCCTGCATCCATTCACCTTTGAGACTTTCTTTGCTACATTTCAAGGAGCATCAAGAAACCCAAGCTCAAATGGTTACTGAAATAACTAGTTCTAAACTGACATTTCTAATTTTTTTTTGGACAAAGGAATGACTATGAGTTTACTTCACCTTTAAGAGATGTCACAGTGGAGTCTCAAGCAGCCTTTTAAAGAAGATGCTCCACATTTTTAGCATGCTTTATACAAGCCAGATCCCCCTGCACCCTCAGAAAGCTTATCAAGAATTTCTATAACATCAACTCAGTATCTTTCCATTACTTTTAAGAGGCAATAGATAGCCAAATTTTAACATTAAAGCCCCATTACAGTTATGTAAATGAAGTCAACTTGTCCTTCCTTCAATTAAACATGTTAATTTCCCAGGGGACTCAACACCATTTTCTTCCATTGTCACATACGCCATCATCACACAGTACGCTGCAGCCTTAAAAAGAATTAGTCAAGTATCTGCTCTTACAGAGCCTACCTATGTCAGAAAACCTCATAGAACACAGCTCATTGAAACTCAAAAGAGTACTCAAAGGAGAAAGTTACTCAATCCCCTACACACAAGAACACAACCTTGGTGCTCCATAGTGACAACAAACGCCAGAAAACAAGTGTCTTGCAACCAGACAGCAGAATTAGGACTCACAACACAAAAGGCACTTAGCTCATAAATAATTAGGCTTCTGCACAGCCACCTTTACCTCCTTCTGTTTAATAATGTTCAGTTATATTTGCCTGAAAATTAGATTACCATAGAAATGCATGTACCTAGACCACATATTTTAGCTTGTCATTATGAAGATTCACTCAATTTGATTTTGATAAAAGTTATTTAGCAATTTGCATAATTTCTTCAGCAGAAGAAACCATACATTTGTCCAAACCTTTAAAACAAAAATGCAGATAAAATTTGCGTCAGTTTTTGCAGATTTGCTGAATTAAAGCCTATATCACTAGCGCTGAATAAGAAACATAAGAATTGCCAAGCAGTTCGTGCTGAAAGTTACTGTCGTTATTGACAAAGACCACTACCAAATGCTTCAAAGGGAGACCACAGCAATGTGTCAAGCTGGAAAATTACAGAATTTTTTCCATATATTCTCCTCAGACACATTAGTTGATGACTAGCTGATGCTCAGAAGAATTTAACTGTCTCATTCCCGTTGGGTTTTATTAGAAGCATTGTCCTTGACAAAAGATAAAACATTTTACCCAGACTCCTCTTGTTTGTCTCTGTATAAGCGTAAGTTGTTTCTCCCAGGTTATTCAAACCTTTCTGCATCTACTAATCATTTCTGCCGCCCATTCTCTAGGTCATATTTATTTCTGCCCTCTCTGACTTGTAAGAAAACTACCTGAACTTCAATTCAGGGGCTTAAGTACTGTTCATTCATAGAGGGGAACTGCATTCTACAACGACACCACACGGAAATGGAAGTTATCTGCACATCTTCAAATAATTTGCATTCTGAGCACGCAGGCTCAGGAAAGCTTTTTCGACATAGCACCAGCAGAACACACAGGTCTTCCTCCCAAATAATCACAGTTTATTTAGAATATGCATGGTTAGCTGAATCATTCCTTCTCTTGTGCATTTACCAACAAGAAGCTTCAGTTTTATTAGGTCCAGTACAAAGGACCACGTAAGGGCAACCTGGGTTGAAAGTGAGGCTTGTTGTAAATAAAAGGAATCATATCTTGTTACTCCTTCTACAGCTCCTGCTCCTGAAGATACCCAAAAGCCTTCTCAAACAGACAATACAGCTGCTGTTGTAACCAACACATGAAGTACTGTTCCCAAATCATTAATATTCAGTGACCTTATCTCAGGAACAACCCTACTTTCACAGCCCAATTGAATCCGTTCTTACCTTATTCAAGAGCACCTTGTTCACAAACACCTTTGCTACAGAAGCCTTTGAAATCCTGATCATTGATCTATTGTCCCTGCTCCGCTCCCAGTGGGAAAGAATGTCACTAAACTAAATTAATCTGCAGACTGCTAGCCTGAATATTTCCTAGAGAAAGAAGTAGCCAAAATTGTTGATTTTTTTTTTAAATAAGAAGCATTTTTCCTTACAATTTAAACACATCCTGATAGGCCACTGACATGTTGAGAATCTGACATTTGAATACGATGCTTCCTTATAAAGTGCTTTTCACTCAAAATTTTTAAAGCCTTCCTATGCATTCGCAAATTAACCTTTTGAACACCCAGAATTATCTGCATTTATAGAGGAGAAATCCAAGTAACCAACTGCCCAGTGTGACTCAGCAAGGCGGTGAGAATTCCAGGCACCAAGCCCCAATATTCTCATTCCTAACCATGATGTATCACTTTAAGACCTTTCTCTACAGAGTTTACAGCTATTTTTTTCAGATTTACAGCAGAATATAATACTGAAAAATATAGCATAATTGTTATACTCATTATGGCCTATATAACTGTAAAACAAACCAAGGCAAACTTGAAAAATAATACAGGGCAGTGATATTTATTGCTGAACTCAAACAGGTTACGGGTGGCATACAAATCAGCTTTTGAATGCAAGGGGGCTTCTATGTAAGAGATGACACTTAACCAATAGATCAAATTAAAGAGTTTTATCAACATGACTTTTCTCAATATAGATCTTGATGTGCTTTTCCACTATTATAAAACTGCTGGATGACTGCAACAATTCTCTTGCAGTTCATGATCTTTTTCTTAATAATACAACCATAATCTATGTTTTGTGTAGCTCATATTGATGTGACAGGTTTCACTGCAGAGAATGTTTATTTCAGTGTTTAGATTATTCCTGTGAATATAAATTGACAAAACCATATAGAAACAAAAAAAATGAATAAAACTATTTTTTCTTAAAAAACAGAAGACTAATTAACACTCAATAAATGGTACTCTTCAATGTCAAACGCACATACTAAACTGCTTTTACCTTCAGATTGTAACCTAAATGCCACTAGGAAATTTTTAATGAAATTAACCCTACTCTTGCAAAACATAGAGCTTTCAGTTGACACTGATGTACTCTAAATATGGATGCTTTCATTTTGGGATCACTGCACCACGTCTAGGTAGGCTCAGTTCAGCTCTATCAACCAAAAGGTAAAAGAAAAAAAAATGCGGATGCTATTGAAGCCTTCCTGCTAACACAGATGGCAAAAGAACAGGTAACCCCTCCACACACATAATAAATGGGATTTAGCATTGTATAAAACAGACTGCATGTACATTAAACAGCAACCAACAAGAATATTAGCTATTAGCTTAATCTATTCATATAATTCAGCATTTCAAGCAATATTCTTATTTGTTTTCCTGCCCATATTCTGTTTTTTCTTATCTTGTATTCAAGATAAGGTAGTCTTTTTGTACACTGGGAACCGGCTCCACTAAACAGGATTTGCAGAGCTACACGTATACAAATGACAACATCAAGTTAGGCATTTCAAAGGAAACAAAAGCAACACTGGTTTTTAAACAGATATCATTGCAAAGTAAATCTCTCAGATCAAAGAACATAAACTGCAATGAAATATGAAATATGAAAAAGCTGAAGCATCTTAGTATATTATGTCTTCCACTGTTATTCAGTTACTTCACATCTGAACTCTGCAACCTTTAATCACAAAAATAAGTAAAAGTAAAACTTAAAGCTTTCGTATATATGATAGAATTTTTCAGAAGCAAATAATTTTCACTATGTAATGACCTAAATAGCATTTAAAAAGAACTATTTTGAACAGATTTAAAGGACATATTTCAAGACATTGAAAGAGAATACAAAGATTCAGAAAGGTTAGGGTGCAGATGATACCACAAAAAAAAAACCCACTTGCATAATTTGGGTTATTACATTATTCCAGTTTTATTCTAAAGAAATTTAGAATAATTTGTTTAGATCCCATGGCAAAAATCACAGCACAATTCTTCATTGACTGCTTTGGAAATTGCTGAATTATAGTTCTTTCACTTCCAGATTTTCACATAATATGCTCCAAGGCAAGAAGCTAATTTGAAAAGCTTAGATTTCCAACGGGAAATATATTTCTACTACACTTAGAGAAAACAAATGTTACAATAGCTAAAATAAATTGGGTAGAGAAACTATTTTTCACACTCATTTATTCAGTGCCAACATTCGCCATATCTGATACCTCACGTTGCCATAGTGCGGGACTTCATCAGTTCCACTGCAAGATCAAAGTTCATTTGGTACCTGAACACTTCACGGACAGATTGCAGAACCTCACAGCAAACAAATCACATCCATAATTCCTGTGAGGGACACAGTTGGTAGCTGAAGAAAAAAACTCAACAACTACTATAAAATGTGAATGGGTGACTAAAGGAACTGTAAAAAAAGTGGCTTGAAGTAAATACAAAAGATTTCTCAGATCGATAATAGTGATATCGTCGTTTTAGAACAGTAATATTGTCAACTTAGAACTTGTGCTTGCACTGTGCACGAGTTCGTAAGCTTCCTGATACAGTCTAGACGTGATGTAAAATACATGTATAACAACACGGCAATAATTTAGCAGAATATCCAGCAAAGGGGAGGCAGGAACAGGACAAGAGTAACAGGCAAATGTAAAATCTAGGAAAAATATATGTGTATATATATTATATAGAGAGGTGTGTGTATGTACAGAATCCCAGAACAGAATCACAGGATGTTGTAGGCTGGAAGGGACCTGAGAGAGTTCTCTGGTCCAACCCCTGCTCAGGCCACAGAGCTTGAGGTCTTGGGGTCTTGGCCATTGAAGACCCAAATCTCCAAGGATGGAGAACCCACAACAGCTTTAAGTGCCTGTTCCAATGTTTGTCCATCATCGTGAGGAATTTTTTCCTTAGATTTAATTGGAACTTCCTCTACTGTAACACACGTGGCACCTCTCATCCTTTCACCGACCATGTCTAAGAGAAGTCCTGCTCCGTCTTCTCTATGACCACCCTTTAGATACTTGAGGATGGCACCAGGTTCCCCCTTAGGCTCCTCTTCTCCAAGAAAAACTCTCACAGCCTCTTCTCACATGCACATATTCCTCAACACAAATATTTAAATCCTACAACCTGAAAGCACTGCAAGAGTTAGCAGGGTTAGTCAGCAGGAAATGACATAGTACCTCAGAACTCAAGCTAAACTACATCCCAGGAGAACAAGAAAACTCCAGGGCACCTGCTAACTATACAATTTACTCTCATTAAAGATAAAAGAGCAAACAGAACGGTCACATAACAAAACACTTGCATCGCAATAACCACATAATCTAAGTATATACCGTTCACTAATGAGTACAGAATGGAAAAAAATAGCATTTTAAGTATGCGAGAGAACTCATTGTGAATTCAAGGATTATTTAGAGACCTTTCAGAAGGGATGTCAGCACTTAATAGAAAACAGGATCTCGTGAAGAATTAATCAGGATACTCACACGAAGGTGATTTAGCAGTTAGATTAAAGGATGTCCTTTTATACATCACCATCCGGTGCAACGTGAAATAACCTGGCCAATGAAATTTCGTGCCACTTACTCCGAAGTATTAGACCATTGAGGCAAAAAGCAATAATCCTTCTTTGTGTAGCAGTTTGCTAGCCCTGGATTTCCGCTTTCACCATTAAACAGCACATTATCAGAAATCTATTGAGAACAGAAATAAATTCAAAGAAAAAGAAACAAAATCCCAACACAGGATAACAAACAGAAGCAGGGAGCACAAAATGGGAAACTGAATCACTGCATTACAGACTACAGATGTTCAAATATCATGATCAAAGACAAGAATAAATTCACCTGGTATTCAAAAGTACAATTAAAAAAAAAAAAGGAAGAATGAAGAGAAACATAATCAGGCAGAAATTCAGGAGAGGAAAAAAAAATCATTCTAAGAAGAAAATTTAAATTATAAACTACTGTCCATCTGTATTAGCTTTTACAATATCAGTTCCATCCTTGACATTTTTAAACTCAGACTACAGCTTTTTAAAATTCTATTTGAAATCAGCTCCCCACAATTACATTTAAAAATATTTTCCGCTATGGATGTGGAAAGAGAAGTCCTTGGAGTGAACACAACGAAAAGCACCCAGGACCAAAGAGACTGCTTTGCTACTGAAGTAATAATTTCAATACTAACTCAAAGATGTTATCACATCAGTAGTTACCACGTCACCCTCTGAGTTAAGTGGAACACCCAGTCAGCTAATCAGCCTATAGAGAAGAGAACCGCTGCAACACCAGAATGCTGGTTCAGTATGCTTGGACACTACCTGTTTTGTGGTTTGGATTACTAACACAACCTATAGAATAAATAAAGCATAATAAAAAGCACCAAAGTAAAAGAATACGGGAAACCTATCAACTACAGCACAGAAGAAAAAAACTAAAAAAAAAAAAAAAAAGAAACAAAACCAAGAGAAGCCACTTAAACAAATTAAGGACTTGTTATAGTATTTTAAAATACATTAATAAATGAATGTTTCTTTGAATCATAGTCTTTTAATGATATTAGCACTAGCATGGTACCAAACAAACACCATGCAATTTAATGTCATTAACTAAGTTCAGATTCTGTATTTTTAAGCAAATGACCAAGTCTATCATGAAATATTTCTCTCCTATCTAATACTTTATATCTCTAAAATTATTTCATAAGGCACTAACACAAATCAATTCTTACATAAAACTTTCCTGATCAAGAAAATCAACTGTATTGGAATATACATGTCATTAGAAATAACAGAGTGGTCATTAGACCAGTTGTTAGAAAAAAAGGCTAAAGGTTACCTTTCAAAGTAAAACACAAGTGAAAATTTAGGGAATGTAAAGTTCAGTGAACTTTAATATCTGTCATTCAGTTCGTCTCAGTTAATTTCATGACAGAATGTCAATGTAAAGCTGAGACTGTCCAATTTCAAATTTCAGCAGAAGGGCAGTTTATTTCACTATAATTTTTGTACAATTTGCTTGGGAACACATGTGATTTCTTTGTTCAGACTAAAGTTTGCGATACTTCAACACATTGATTCTATTTTTAATTTACACAGACCAGAAACATGATAAGGAGAAGTGGGAGAAAACTCACAACCATGAAAAGAAATTGAGTGAAATTAGAGCAATATCCTGCAATGTGAAACCAAACAATCCATAACAAAACAACCCTGAGGTTTGGGAAACAAAGTATATTCAAACCGTAAGTAATGCGAGATATATAGACGTGCATAATTCATGGGATGGATAAACTAAGAGGACCTATAATTTCTGTTGTTAAATAAATAATGAGTTACTAAAGCAATTATAACATGAGATCATGGAACTGGGTTAAGTCCACATTAAAATACATCACTCAGTGACAGGAGAACTCTGGACTTTTAGAAGTATCTCATGTGTTTGAGATACCAGTTTTATTCTTTGCCTTTTTTCCCATGCCAGCACCACCATCATAAAAAGCATCAAAACTCCAGCAACAATTTGTGGGCAATCGCCAACTTTGAGTGTTAGCAATTCGTCTACACTGCCAGCTTCACTCTGCCCAGTTGGCTCGCAGGCACATTTAAAACATTTTCCTTCATTCTGCATCTCAACACATCTGAGCAGAATTGGTGAAACGTTGCCTTCACTACAAGGAGCAACATGAAAGTAATTCTGCATTTGTGGGGAAGTGGGGTTCCCAAAGAACTCCAGCTCCATCACAAATGCAAAAAAAAAAAAAAAAAAAGCAAACTTACCTTCCATCTGATTATTTAAGCATAATAATTCCTGTTCTTTTTTCCCCTCTGCAAGTCCAACTGTTCAACAACAACCCTGGCAGTAAGCTAAAAACCCTTCGTCTAGATATACCCCAATGATCCCCTGATTTCTGATCAGGGGATGAAATAGACCCCAACTATGATCCCCATAGTTTTCTCGTAACCCTTAAGAGACATCAGATAAAAATTCTTATAACTGTAAGGATTTAAAAACAGGTATTTATTATCATTGAATTAGAAAATATTTCTATTTTTAACCCTTCCTTGTAGATGTTTAAGCTGTGAGGCATCTGACCAACAGGGCAACACACAAAATAATAAATATTGTACAAAGGCATTTCCTAGTTTGATAAACTCAGCAAAACTTCAAGTATGTGACTATATTGTGTTTATATGATCCTTTTCAAAAAAAATCTGCCTGCTCTCTAGTTAAAGTTACATTTCCAAATCATATTAACTTTTCATAGCTAACTGGCATCCATACTTCCACTGCTGGCATGATAGCCAGGAGCGGCATTCATTTGTTTATCAGATTTCCTCGCAAGCGGCATTACTCAGTATTTCACAAGAAGAAACAAAACGTACGACACCGCAAGCCTCCTCTTATTAGTCAATAAAAAGCGTAACTGCTATGAAAATATTGCCTATCTCTCTTATTCAGAAAACAATTAAAGCCAGTTCCCCAGGCACAGCGCTCCACGGGAGGTATGATGCCAGCAAGCGTTGCATTTTCCCGAGTCTTTAAAAGGGTCATTAATCGTTCAGCCACGCATCTCAGACTCTTCAGCCCAACAGCAACGAGCAGAAGCAACCACACAGCACTCTCTTTCCCTCTTTGTAGGGACAGAAACATAGTAAACTCTTCTGAGGGCAAGAGCTAAAAGCAGCCAAAGAGAAATCTATTTAATCCACTTTTATCTCTCCGATTTTACAGAATCTCATTAATGTAAATATTTTCACTTTCTTTGTTACACTGAACTAGCCAAGACATCTCAAGGCAAGCGCAGAACTCTGTGCTCCTACTTTACAAGGACTTTCATACCCACCTACACATTAAGTCTTTGGTAAATGTATTATCCCTTTTGCCTATCCAACACTACAGTCTAGATGTTTCCTGACTAAGGAACATTAAAAAACCTAAAAGGCAGACTGAATTTACTTGAATTTATTTGCTTCTCCATAAAATCCACTTAAAACAGCACGGCTAAAGAAACGGTACCCAATCCAGCCAGCCCTTTGCACGCTGCTGTTACTGAGAGGAACCCGTCAGGCACATGCGCAGGAAACAAACCTCTTTGTCCCTGAGCCTGCTTTGCCTTATCTGAACACAGGGAACATTCAGTTCGTGTGGATTTCTGAACCGGATAACAAACATTTTCGTCCTTAACAGTAGAGAGAGAAAAATATATTACAGTCTTCATGTAACAATAATTACATTTGACTACATTAAATTTCAATATGACCCAGCCCGTCAGAAGGATCCTGCTTCCGTGGTTTAGATCATTATCTGTACTCTGAGCATCCTGACCTTTCAGAATCCAGAATCAATCCGAGCAGCCCCGGCGGGGTGGGAGCAGACACGCCTAACCTATGGAAACCGCCGCTGGAAACGCGATGGAATGATTAGTATTCAGCGCCACGGAGCATCCGCTTCCAAGGACCATCCTTTTCACCTTAAAATAAGTCAGACGGGCAATGGGGTTGGGGAGGGGCTGGAGAACAAGTATTTTGAGGGACGTCGGGCTGTTTAGCCTGGAGGAGGCTGAGGGGAGACCTCATCCCTGTCTACACCTCCCTGAAAGGAGGTTGTGATGGGGTGGGTGCTGGGCTCTTCTCACAAGTGACAGGGGATGGGACAGGAGGGAATGGCCTCAAATTGCACCAGGGCAGGTTCAGATTAGACAGCAGGAAACATGTCTTCACCGAAAGGTTCTCAGGCGCCGGCAGAGGCTGCCAGGGAGGTGGAGTCCCCATCCCCGGAGGGGTTCAGAGCCCGGGCAGGTGAGGCGCTCGGGGCTGGGGCAGCAGTGGGCAGGGACGGCCGGGCGAAGGTCTTTTCCAGCCAGGCGGTCCTGATTCTGTAATTCTAATTCTAAACAACCCGCGGGGGCTGGGGAGCTGTAGCACCGGCAGTCCCGGCACCGGGCTCAGCCCCATCCTCTCTAACGGAGCCGTTTACGCTCCCGGGGAGGGGTGCGGTAACAGCACCCGGGGCAACAGCGCCGGGGACAGCGACACCAAGGACAACAGCACCGGGGGAGACCGGCGCCGGGCACAGCGGCACCGGGGATAACGGCGCCGGGCACAGTGGCACCAGGGATAGCGGCACCGGGCACAGCGGCACCGGGGGTACTGGCACCGGGGATAGCGGCACCGGGGATAGCGGCACCGGGCACAGCGGCACCGGGGGTACTGGCACCGGGGATAGCGGCACCGGGGATAGCGGCACCGGGGATAGCGGCAGAGCGAACGCGGACCCCAAGGACGCGCCCCGTACCTGGCAGGAGGCGCCGGTGACGCCGGCGGGGCAGGTGCAGCGGTAGGCGAGCTGGGGGACGCGGCGGGGCGCGGCGGGGCCCGGGGCCGGGGCGCAGGTGCCGTTGTTCCGGCAGGGCTGGCTGAGGCACGGGTCCCGCGCGGGCAGGCAAGCGCGGCGCGGCGCCAGCGCCAGCAGCAGCGCCAGCAGCAGCAGCGGGGCGGCGCGGGGCATGGCGAGCGGGCTGCGGCACCGCCGGCGAGAGAAGGGCGGGAGGGAACCGGCTGCGCGGCCGCTCCTGCGCCCCCGCCCCGGCACCGGCGGGGGCTGCGGGGAGGGGCGGGGCCGCGGGGAGGGGTGAGGCGGGGAGGGGCGGGGCTGCGCGGGGAGGGGCCGGGGCGGGGCAGAACCTCCGTGGGGAGGGGCGGGGCCGGGCTGGGAGGAGCGGGAACGGACCGGGTGGGAGGGCGGGGCCAGATGGGGAGGGGAGGAACTGCATGGGGAAGAGCGGGGCCTGGCCGGGCAGGGGGCGGGGCTGCATGGGGAGAGGCGAGGAGAGGTGGGGAGGGGTCGCGCCGGGAGTGGTGGGACTGCACGGGTGCGGGCGGGGCCAGGCACAGAGCGGGGGAGGGGAGGGGCCGGGTAGGGTGCGGGGAAGGGGCGGAGCCGTGAGGGGAGGGGCAGGGCCGCATGGGGAGTATTTGTTTATGGAAGGCTGACCATAAAATCGTTTAAACTAGACCTACTGGGGCATTAAAATGCGTAAAGATATCCCACATTTCATAAAATCGCTCCCTAATTCACCGTGTCAAAGTGTCACGAGGTTGGAAAGGACCTGTGAGATCATCGAGTCCAACCTATGACCCAACATCAACACCAACGCATCATCTAAACCCTGGCACTAAGTGCCTCATCCAGTCTCTCCTTAAACACCTCCAGGGACGGTGACTCCACCACCTCCCCGGGCAGTGCATTCCAATGGCCAATCACCCTCTCAGTAAAGAGCTTCTTCCTAATGTCAAGCCTAAACCTCCCCTGGCGAAGCTTGAGACTGCGTCCTCTTGTTCTGTCGCCGGTCGCCTGAGAGAAGAGACCAACCCCTGCCTGACTACAACCTCCTTTCAGGCAGTTGTAGAGAGCAATAAGGTCTCCCCTGAGCCTCCTCTTCTCCAGGCTCTCCAGGCTCCCCCAGTCGCTCCTCACAGGGCTTGTGCTCCAGCCCCTTCCCCATCCTCATCGCTCTCCTCTGGATGCACTCCAGCATCTCCACATCTTTGTCAGACTGAGGGCCCAGAACCGGACACCGTAATTAAGTGAGTGTGATGCTTTCTGTTGTGCAGTTAAATGTAGCCATGATGTTTTATATTCTGCATAAAGCTAAGGAAACTCAAGCGAGGCGATTCTGTCCAATGTCACTGAGAACACCATGTCGTGCACCCACCCCGTCACAGCCTCCTTTCAGGCAGTTGTAGACAGGGATGAGGTCTCCCCTCAGCCTCTTCTTCTCTGAGCTAAACAACCCCAGCTCCCTCAGTCTCTCCTCAAAGGACTTGTTCTCCAGCCCCTCCCCAGCCTCGTTGCCCTTCTCTGGACGCGCTCCAGCCCCTCAATGTCCTTCTTGGAGGGAGGGCCCCAAACTGAACCCAGCACTCGAGGTGCGGCCTCACCAGTGCTGAGCACAGGGGCACAATCCCCTCCCTGCTCCTGCTGGCCACACTGGGTCTGACACAGGCCCTCTGAGGGCTTATCAAAAACAGAGCATGTCAAACCAAATTATTTCCTTCTAGTACAAGGCATCAGATCTCATGAATGGCACGGAATGAACGAGCAGTTATTATAACTCGATATGGGCAAGACCTTTGGCATTGCTTTCCATGACATTCTTATGAGCAAGCTCTGCAAATTAATAAGAAACTTTCTTATGGCTGCAAAATTAACTGGAAACTCCCCCCATATGGAAAGAACAGTAAGCAGTATTTCAGTTTCGTACAGTAAGAATATCTTCTGAGTTCCTAGATTTCACCGAGACAGGGCATTTGGTAACGACCAGTAGAGAGAACAAGAAAGTGAACTGGTCTGGTAAGTGTGACAGGGAGTTTTTTGTCTTAATATGTGAATGATCATCTCGATGAAGGCATCGATTGCACCCTCAGCAAGTTTGCAGATGACACCAAGCTGGGTGCAAGTGTAGATCTGCTTGAAGGAAGGGAGGCTCTGCAGAGGGATCTGGACAGGCTGGATCGATGGGCTGAGACCAACGGGATGAGGTTCAACAAGGCCAAGGGCAGAGTCCTCCATTTGGGTCACAACAACCCCGAGCAGCGTTCCAGGCTTGGGGAGGAGTGGCTGGAGAGCTGCCTGGCAGAGAAGGCCCTGGGGGGTGTTGGTTGACAGCGGCTGAACACGAGCCAGCAGTGTCCCAGGTGGCCAAGAGGGCCAATGGCATCTTGGCCTGTGTCAGACCCAGCGTGGCCAGCAGGAGCAGGGAGGTGATTGTGCCCCTGTGCTCAGCACTGGTGAGGCCGCACCTCGAGTGCTGGGGTCAGTTTGGGCCCCTCACTCCAAGAAGGACATTGAGGGGCTGGAGCGCGTCCAGAGAAGGGCAACGAGGCTGGGGAGGGGCTGGAGAACAAGCCCTACGAGGAGAGACTGAGGGAGCTGGGGTTGTTTGGCTTGGAGGAGGCTGAGGGGAGACCCAATCCCTGTCTACAACTGCCTGACAGGAGGCTGTGACGGGGTGGGGGCTGGGCTCTGCTCACAGTGACAGCGATGGGAGGAGAGGAAATGGCCACAAGTTGTGCCAGGGGAGGTTTAAACTGGACACCGGGAAGAATTTCTTGACTGAAAGGGTGGTCAGGGAATGGCACAGCTGCCCAGGGAGGTGGTGGAGTCGCCATCCCTGGAGGTGTTTAAAAGACGGGTGGATGAGTTCCTTAGGGACAGGGTTTAGTGGGGAGACAGGCACAGCTGGACTCAGTGATCTCAGAGGTCTCTTCCAACCCTATGATTCTATGATTCTATGAACAAATATTGGTAGAAAAAAAGCAACCTTAAGGAGAAGATGGTTGTAAAATAAAGAAACTCCTTAATTCGAATATGTATACCTTGGATTGTTTTTAATTTGCATTACCACTGTGCCTATAACATCAAACCCCACCATTGTCTGAGGGGAGACCAAACCAGCTGGGTTTGAACTAAGGGGTCACTCTGAGCCGGGCGGCAGCTGGAGCAGAGTGAGACGGAGGGGAATGGTGCTCCTGGGGTGATGGAGGAGCTGTGGCAGTTCCCTTCAGACTGGGTGCGGCAGCCTGGGAGCACGTTAAGGCTGTAAGAAACCCTGGTGATTTTTCTCTTCAGTCAGCATCATCGGTAGTTTCTGCCTGCAACACCAGTTTCAGCCACACATGAAGTGTGGAGGTTTATGCAGAGGGTAGACTGTTCCTGCCAGCAATGTCACGGTTTCACAGTTTCACAGTATCATAAGGTTGGAAAAGACCTGTGAGATCATCGAGTCCAACCTATGACATAACACCTACACCTACTCCTACTCCTCAACTACACCATGGCACTAAGAGCCTCATCCAATCTCTCCTTAAACACCTCCAGGGACGGTGACACCACCACCTCCTCGGGCAGCGCATTCCAATGGCCAATCACCCTCTCAGTAAAGAACTTCTTCCTAATGTCAAGCCTAAATGTCCCTGCGTCCTACAACTGAGGTGTGAGAAGGCGTTACTTACTGGACATTTAAATAGTTTACTTTTGCAGAGGCAAATGGATAGAAGGTCAGAGACCATGGATCACCTTCCTGCTGTCTGTTAACTGATCACAGACCAGGTGTATTTGTTCTAACCAGAGACAGTTGAAAAAATAATCCCCAAAAGACTAGCAAAAGCTGAATAGATTTCCCTTTGAACCAGCCAGAGATGACCTCAGCTAAGGAAACACACGGCTTTTTCACAATAGGATTAGATTTTATGTTTTGCATCTGCCTTTATTCTGGCCTTAACAGAACTTCAGAGTTGGCTGCCAGCAGGTGACACTTGGGAAGCAGTAAATGAAGTCAGTGATCCTCAGTTTGGTGGGGCTGTGAAATGGCTGCCACGGGAAGCTCCTAGCGCACAGCAGCTTTCAGTCCCAGCACCTTCTGCGTGGGAGCAATCCTTGAGCTTTTCCAATTTTGCAGTTCCTATTATAAAACATGGAATGTTTTGATTTAAGCTAAAGCAGAGTTAAGTTTCATCTGGGTAACTGTTTTTCGAAAGTTAGACAGAATGGCCCTCTGATAGCATGTTTTCTTTATAGCATGATTTTTGCAGTGGTTTTCCAGATATTGTTCTTTGAGAAATTAACACCTGGAGCTCAGTGTGGTCTGTGCTGAACAGATGTGTCTCCTGCTCTGATCACCTCTGTGTGCAGTCTGGCCCTGTCTCAAACGCAAGGTCAGACAGAGCTGGCTCCAAAGCTCCAGTGAGTGGAGACTGGGCTGTGGTGAAGTGCATAACAACATGAAAATGAGTCCTTGGAAAATAATAGAACATGCATGAGATTTCTGGGATAATTTATACACCTGAGTGTAAGTGGGAAATACATTCTGTCTCAGCTCTTGTCTCGTTGCACACAATGGATGGGAACCATCCCCTCACCTGCCCAGCGCTGCAAGAAAGGCTGTTGCTTTCTAACCCCAAAGCAGGTCTGAGGGAGGTGATTTCCCAGCATTTTCAGTGTCACCGGGCTCGGCTAAGAACAGTCGAGATGCATATGACAGTGAAGCAAGCGCAAGGCTGCTACCTGCACTGGTGTGAAGCGACAGCGCCTGATCAGTCAGCTTCACACAAGTGACCCATGGATGATTCGTGTTGCGTTGCTGTGTGCGCTGTGTAATCTGTAACTTCTCACAGTCATATTATCAGTCAAAATGTGTTATGCTGTTTTTAATACACCGAGTGTGAGAAAAATGCATCACTTCATCAGTGGAGTTGAGCTGAACCACCTTAATTGTAGCTTCACTGTGAAAGGGAGAAGGAGCTGCACTGCAAACAACCTACTTGGTTTAGAGAGGAGAGAAATCCAGCTGCCTCCCTTCCCACCTTGTCTGTGGTCTTGGCTGCACGCCAGGAGGGGGCAACAAAGCAGCTGAGACCAGAGTTCCCGCTTACAATGATGCAAGTTGTTTGTTTCCCGAGAACCCTCCTGTAGTGAGCCCTGGAGATCCCATCTATAGGCGGACGTGCCACACAGGACCCCTAGGTTGCCCAGGGATGGGCTTTTTAGATCTTCACTGCAAAAAGGGCTCCCCAGCAACTGTGGATCTGGATGATGATAATAAAAAGGGCAACTGGTGATGTACCCTGTGTTTTCTTAATTACTAGTTGTTAAGGGTCTTCAGATTTGATTTGGACGATGATGACAGACGATGATGTAGCTTTTTTAATTGCTGTGCTTGTTCTCTTATGGTAACAATTATATGCAGTCTTTAAAGCCGATATCGTTAACTTGTCGTTAATCACTACAAATCATTTGTCACCTTTCTTGTTTTAATAAGTCAGGTAAAACTCGATTTCACTGAGTATTCGAGAGTTTAGGCTTGTATGCTGATTGCACTCTGATTTTTGAAGTGTGGTAACACGTGGTGTTGGTGCCTGTACCAGCCTCGCCAGGTATTCAGTAAGGATTCGAGCTGTTTGCCTCATTTACACTTCCTAGAATCTGAATTGTATTACCAGTCTAATAGCTTATTAGTGGGGCTTAGGTAAGCTATATTACAGCTTAACTATTTATTTTGATGGAGAAGTACTCATCCGCTAGTGGCTTGAAGGAGAGGTTGCAGAGATTTAATTTTTTTTATCTATTCTGATTAAATATTTAGTGAGGAACAAAAATCTCAGATTTCTTAAAAGAAAGTTCTGCGCTTTAAATGTTCCTCATAACAGCACTGGTCTTTTTCCTAAATATTGGAGAATCCTTTCAAACGTGATTGATAATTAGTTACATTTTTCTTCACTAGTGTAGGAGTTAATTTAGAGAAGACAATTATTCAGTTGAGCCTTTCTGAATGCTGAGTCTTTTCCATTTCATGTGTTGGGTCAGGTTGCAACCATGTATTTTTGATATTGGATTGCAGAGTACAGACCCAACATTTTCATCATCTCTTCCTCAGTTTGTGCCTGCTTTAACAGATGTCAGGAGTTTCACTTCCAATCTACCAAAAGGACTGGGGTTTTAGATGAAAAATTTCAGAAGGGAAATAAAAAAAGGCAAGTCATGAAAGTAATCCAGTGAGAGTTTTCCAGGCATAGTGTTTCTCTTTGTTATTCTGCCTGAGCACTATGTAAAAAGGTGATGCTTTGGTCTGGTTTGTTGTCACAAAAGGGCTCACACCTGTGATTCTCGAGGTGGCAGCCACCAGTAAAAATATCCTAAACAGAGAACTGCTTTTATTCTTTTAATTGCAACACAAACTTTCACAGCAAGCACAAAACTGAATTTCGGTGGTGTTTTTTTCTTCATGCTGTTATTCTTTCAAGCCTTCTTTTCCAGATATTAATTTCTTGTCAAGTTTTTCAGTTTATTATTACCTAGCAATATCGCCTTCATATATAAAATTCAGATAAATGTCACTTTTTTTCTATCTGTATTCTCCCACACATCATTTATAAGCAGTAGATTATGGGAACACAAAATATAGACATCCTTAATCTGCACCTTAGTACTAGAATTATTCAGTCTTTGACATCATCAGACAAAGTGATTTAGGACAGATCACACCTTGATTCAAAAGTCCTAGGGAGCGACTTGAATACGCCAGCCTGGCTTGGGTCGGACTGACAGATCATATATAACCCACTAGTGTGTGGAATTACTCCCTTTACTTTTAATTCTGAGTGAATAAAGTACATGTTACTGTTTTATGTTTCTGAAATTACTACAAAAATATAGGAATCTATGTTACTGAAACATTAAATAGCTTAATTTCATCTTTATAGCTACACATTAGATGGGTTTGTATTAATACAGCAGTTAACTACTCACACTGCACTCTTTTCTAGGGAAGCGGTGGCTGCCCCATCCCTGGAGGTGTTCCAGGCCAGGTTGGATGGGGCTTGGAGCTCCTGATCCAGTGGGAGGTGTCCCTGCCCGTGGCAAGGGGGTGGCAGTGGATGGAGCTTTAAGGTCCCTTCCAACCCAACCCATTCTACAATTCTATAAAAACAGAGCAACAGCAAATGGTTTATTTTTTCCTAACCACTTCTTGCTTAGCTCCCCAGGCAGCGAAGAAATTCATGCTCTTCAACGTTTAACGAGTCAATAACTCAAAACAGGAAACGCAGAATCATTCATTTATATTTCACATTTAGCTTTACCTCTCTTTTATTGTTTAAAGCATTTGTGTCTGTTAACTATAAGGAAAGCAAGTGTGCTTACAGGATTCTCCAGAGGAGAGAGGCGCATACCCAAGTCTCTAGTGCATAGATTTTTGTGCAAGTCATGAGAAATCTAAGTAATAAAAACTTGGCAAGCCATCTCAAAGATGTGTGTCTGGTTATCTCAACACTTCAACGTGCGCTGGTGTTACAGATGAGCTTTACCAGGCAGGCAGGCATCTCCGCAGTAGATGGCACCTCTGTAAAGGCAGCTTTTGCCTTTGGGAGGGTGGCTGGTTGGTTTGGCATAAGACAGCGACAAAGTGTTGAACACTTCAAAGTCAACTGCTCCTTCCCTCAGCAATTATCAATTCTTAAATAATAATGGTGTAATTATGAAAAAATAGAGGCACAGAGGTACCGATTTAGCAAGTTTATTCACAGTATCACAGTATTATAAGGTTGGAAAAGACCTTTGAGATCATCGAGTCCAACCTATGACCCAACACCTACACCTACTCCTACTTGTCAACTACACCATGGCACTAAGTGCCTCATCCAATCTCTCCTTAAACACCTCCAGGGACAGTGACTCCACCACCTCCCCAGGCAGCGCATTCCAATGGCCAATCACCCTCTCAGTAAAGAACTTCTTCCTAATGTCGAGCCTAAACCTCCCCTGGCGAAGCTTGAGAAGATTTATAAATAAAGATACATAAACTGTGTACTTAAAAACTCTAGTGCTAGCTCGAATTGCGTATAGAGCAAGGGATAAATCTCTCCATGTCTGGTTTGCTGCTGTCACACAAACTTTTGCTACGTGATATTAAGTACTTCTTATTAGAAATAAAAACAAGCACATGGCAGAAATAATCAGTGTCATCTGTTTGGCAGTTTCAGCTGTGTGCAGAGGTGGTGCAGCTCAGTCTCTCTGGCAAGCAACCCATTGTTTAGAAAAGCAGCGGTGCAGCGCACACCCATGTTGCATACAGCCTGGCAGCAAATGGAAACCATCTCATCCCTGCGGCTCCGGAGGGGAAAGTCACACACTTAAACAAAGCACCAACAAACAAACAACAAGGCAAGTTGTGTAGAACAGCACTTAGCTTGTATCTGCCAGTGAATTTCATAAATAGCCTGGCCAAGTAAGGAGACTACGTTGAATGAGGGTAATCTTGCTATAAAACCTGAATGAAAGGTGCAGAATTGCCCTTTGGAAAGCTGTTTTGTTGGTATTGTGTAATAATAAAGCAAATATAGTTTAGATTTTTTTAATACCTTTTAAAGCTATATTAACATAATGTGAAGTGTAAAAGACATTATTGCATAGTGTTTTATATTATTGTGATCTTTACATTGATTCAGGTGTGAACAGATGTGTTTTCACAATTAAGAATCAATAGGTAGGCCTCCTAAAACGAATAACGAGAAGAGCTATTGTATCTTTGATAAGAGTATTTATATTAACACTTAACCAACTGGAAGTCCTAAATGCCATTTGAGTTATTTAAAAGCTACAATTATTGCTATTAAATTAATTTATTTCCCTTAGGTAACTATCAAATTAAAGTTTAATAGATTTTTTTTTTTTTCTTTTCTCATAAAAGATCATCAAGTAAATCCCTGGCAGCCAGTAACTTTTTTCTCCTCGTTCTACATTGGGTAACAGTTTTGAGATGCTGTGCTTGCCCCCATGTTCTGTTTGATGCTGTACATAGAAATGTTCAGGCACTACAGAAAGGCAGCATAGCCCAAAGGACACAACAAGACAACGCAAGCCGTAAGCATAGACAGCAATTGTCATCAATAACAATTGTTTTGGGGGTAAATGTTGTGGCACAGAAGCTTTTTAAAGATTAATTTCAGGTGCAAGATGAAGAACAGAAGCAGGAACACTGTTCCTTTTTTGAGCACTGAAAGGCAAGATGTTGGTATTTCATGTGGTGGAGAAAAGGGAGTGAAGAGGTACAAGATGGAAAGAAGAGATGGTTGACACAAGCCAAGCAGTTGACCAGAGTGGTCTGGCTATCTGTCCCTGGGGTGGAATAAGCAAAGGAAGTCACCTTTACTAGTTTAAAAAACATTAAAACCAAAATTACAGTGCCAGTTATGTCATGGGTAGGATATATGAATTGGAAGATGTACGTGCACGGGAGAGAACCCATTAATCAGAAAGACTCAGCACATGCAGATCCGGTATCCATGCAAGAACCTGGTTTTGAGGCCAGGCTGACAGAGAGGATGGTGATATTTAAAAAAACGAGGGGAGAAAAATGGTAAAGCTTTTGAAGGAATTATTAAAAGCTCTATTTTGTAGTTACAGATATCGAACAGCTGGACAGCAGTGATGTTACATCAAAACTGCAATTTGGTCAGAAATCTGCTTGAGCGCAGAAGAATAAAACCTTTAAATAATGAATATGAAAGTAGCAGTTGAACATGGGTTTGGGTGCAAGATTACTGCAAAATAAGCTGTGAAAGCTGAAAAACAGGAAACCAAGAAACTCCCATTTCAAATTCTACGTATAGGTTGGGAGAAAGAACTTTTTCCTGTCTTTTGCATTTCACATTCCTAATTCTACCTAATCTTTCAATTTTTAGGCAGTTTTCAGGATGTGATTTTCGGCTACTGCTTGTGAGAACTGTTCTTTCTAGAAAACCCTTTACATGGGATTATGGCATCTCTAATTGCTGTCAAATCACATCAACTATTTATTCTGGAAGAACTTGGAGATGACCAGCTACCTGCTGGGACAGAGGCCGAGAGCCATAAGAGCTTCTGAACACAGGTAAATGCCACTTCGCTCTATTAAAAACAGAAATAAGATGTCAGGAAAACTTTTGAAAGTTAAACCCTTCTAAGAAAAGTAGAAGTAATTGAGGCCTGTAATTTTCGGTCAGTTGAAGCAGAGTCCTCGGAGGTGGAGATTGCTCATAATCTGCAGCTGCAATGAAGACCCTTGTCACTTCCACTCATTTTATTGGAAAATTTAGATAAAACCCACGCTTTCTGCATATAAATTTCAATTGAGTTTATTTAAATTGATAGGGTTGATCATAGAATCCTAAAGGCTGGAAGAGACCTCTGAGATCACCAAGTCCAACCATGCCTGTCTCCCCACTAAACCCTGTCCCTAAGGAACTCATCCACCCGGCTTTTAAACCCCTCCAGGGATGGTGACTCCACCACCTCCCTGGGCAGCTGTGCCAATCCCTGACCACCCTTTCAGTCAAGAAATTCTTCCCAATGTCCAGTCTAAACCTCCCCTGGCACAACTTGCACCCACTTCCTCTCGTCCCATCGCTGTCACTTGTGAGCAGAGCCCAGCACCCACCCCATCACAGCCTCCTGTCAGGCAGTTGTAGACAGGGATGGGGTCTCCCCTCAGCCTCCTCTTCTCCAAACTAAACACACCCAGGTGCCTCAGTCTCTCCTCGTACGACTTGTTCTCCAGCCCCTCCCCAGCCTCGTTGCCCTTCTCTGGACGCGCTCCAGCCCCTCAATGTCCTTCTTGGAGTGAGGGGCCCAAAACTGAACCCAGTACTTGAGGTGTGGCCTCATCAGTGCTGAGCACAGGGGCACAATCCCCTCCCTGCTCCTGTTGGCCACGCTGGGTCTGACACAGGCCAAGATGCCATTGGCCCTCTTGGCCACCTCGGCCACTGCTGGCTCATGTTCAGCTGCTGTCAACTAGCACCCCCAGTTCCTTCTCTGCCAGGCAGCTCTCCAGCCACTCCTCCCCAAGCCTGTAACACTGCACAAGGTTGTTGTGACCCAAGTAAAGGACTCTGCCCTTGGCCTTGTTGAACCTCATCCCATTAATCATCCCATGGATGTAGCAAAAACCAGCATAAAACTATGTAAGATGCACATCAACTTTTTTGATTCTCAGTCATGAGTAAATGCCTGCATGCAGTTTTGCTTGTAAATTCTAAATACAGCTAAGTTCAAAACTGTGACATTTTTCAGTAAAACAAATACATTTATCCAGTTGGTTCCTCAAAAAAAAAAAAAAAAACAAAAACAAAAAAAACCCCAGGGAGATACATAATCTCTCTTCCAGGGATATGAAGCCAAGGGGAATAATCCCTTCCCTCAGTCTCCCAGCTGTGCTCCCATTAGTGCAGCAAGGGCTGCTGTTGCCCTGCTTTGCTGCCAGGGCACACTGCTGACCTGCCTTCAGCCCTCCTCAGCAGAGCTGCTCTCCAGCAAGGTTCTTCCCTTGGCCTCTAATTTCTGCCCCAGCAGAAGCTGATTCTGCCATAAATTGGCAATTCCCAGCCTTAGAACTCAGTGGTGCTAAAGGTGGGATAACTGGCAGTGTTCCAGGCCAGGCTGGACGGGGGTTGGAGCCCCCGATCCAGTAGGAGGTGTCCCCTGCCCAGGGGGTGGAACTGGATGAGCTTTGAGGTCCCTTCTAGCCCAAACCATTCTGTGATTCTATGATTTAGCTGTTTGATAAACATGAAGTGACTTCCCCAGCCCCACCCCCCCGCCTTTTGAATAGGATTTATACTTTCAGGTGTGCCAGAACAAGGCTCCCTCCCTCCCAGCCCAAAGAAATAACAAAGCTGTGGGAAATGATCAGTACCACCAGTACTTTCAGTTCATCCAGCACGCCAAGCTACCAAGATACAAAAATTCAATACTGCCTTTTTTGTTTCTTGAGAAGCAAAGCAGAGAGGCTTGTGCAAAGCATTGGCTTCAGGAAAGAAATCATCAGGCAGGAAATTTTCATTGTTCCATCAAAATATTGGCAGTTTGTTCCATTACATAGAAGTAAGCTGTGAAAAAAAGGTTGAAGAGGAAGCCAGGAAACCAAGTCCACCTGCCAGGTTGGCTGAGTGAGTGTTCCTAGGTCCCTGCTTGCAGCGCCTGCCAGAGGCTCACAGCACAGGAGCTCCTGAGAGCAGAAGAGCTGCAGTCAGACCAGGCCCATATTAAGCCTGGAAGGCCCTGGAGAGCAGCTAAAGGAAGAGGAAGCCACTGAGGTGATACTCGCCCAAAATGTTGTTTCCCATCATTCATAGCTCAGGGGCCTCCTAAACCAGACAAAGTTTCACTGGATTGTGTTTTTACTCCTACAACCCATTTCACAAACCCTACCCCGATCCTATCAGGAATGATTACACTAAATCCTCTCAATCTTTATCCTCAGCCACCTGAAACAGCTACAAGAAGCAAGGGGAACCAAAGAACAGGGGAACAGGCAAAGTCCGTCATGTTTAGCCCCCCATTTAAATGCTATGAAAAATATTGAGTAGCCATTTGCCACAAATCCTGCTAATAACACATAGTTCTCCCCACTAGGGAAAAGTCTAAAAACCCCTTATTTTCCCTTCCTGTAGGAGCCCAGCAATCAGGACAGATCAAAGCAGGGAGCAGCAGGAGTGCCTGAGAGAGCTCACGAAGCCTCATGGTGGCATCTCTGCCCCTCTCTCTGGGATGGCTGGTCAGGAAAGAGCGGTTGGGGATAACTGCAGGATTTGGGGGTATCTCCATAGCACTGACCTGCCTTGGTGTTCAGTATAGAAGAGTATTTTGTGTTTAAGCTTACCTTTACAAAGGGAAACCTCTTTCCCCCTTCCCCTTCTCAGGTAGCAGGTCAGGGTGGCTTCCATCTCCTAACATCTGCCCCTTGGGCTTATCTACCTCTGTCCTTAATGGGGTCTTAGTGATGCCACAGCCCAATATTGAAGGGTGGGTGGGGTGGAAACAGGACAAAACACCCAACCGATGCCACACTTGTTTACCCAAACATGCTGCTTACAACTTGAACTGCAGTTTCCTCCTTAATCACAGGAAGGTGTCACAGAAGTTAGGCATCTGCCCCCATCCCAGCTGGAGTGAGGGACATGGGCTTTCCTCTCCTGTTACTCCTTTTAGGGTTTTGGTTTTGTCTTTCTTTTCTTTCCTTCTTCAAACCAGGTTTGCAGAAGTTGCTGCCAAACTAGATTTAGTGCTACCAGGAACTACTAATCTGGTGCCTCAAAATCAGTGGATTTATCTTCACCGTCTCCCCTCCACTTGGTTCTCCTGTTTATGGTTGAAGGCTTCACGATTCCCCAGGCACGTGCAGCAAAGACAAATGGCTGTTGCTCGCCCCATCCCCAGAGCAGCTTGGTGTCCCATCAATATGTGGACATTTCAGCACCAGGGGACAAGGACACAGTATCCCTCTAAAGGCATTGTCTCTCCCAGACCACCAAAGTGCTTGTTCCTCAGCCGTTCCGTTAGTCAGCAGCAGCAGAGCTGTGGCTTTTGCTTCCCCTCTGCTCTATAAAGATGGTTTTAGTGTTCTGTTAAACCACACGTGGCTGCGCAGCTTCTGCTGTTGGGCCAAGGGCTGCTGCGATGGGACAGGATGACTTCTCCAGCTCTTCGGGCAACCAACTACACCCAGCTGAGAAAAGCCATTAAAGACACAAGGCACTGAGAGCTGTACAGCAAGCTGAGAGCACACCTCCGTGCCACCCCTGCTCACAGCAGAGGGGCATTCCAGTCCAAGCCATTGATAAGACTAGAAAGAAAAGCAGGACAAAGGCAGGACAAGCTCTGCAAAGGCTCAGCTACCAGCAAGATTTTGTCCCCTTCCAAGCTTTTTATTCTAACCCACCTCAAAGCTTTTTCTTTCTCTCCATTCTACCAACAGCTTTAGCTATAGAAAAGGGTTTTTTGCTTGGTGAAGGCACAACCACATCAAAACCAAGTCATTATCCCTGAAGTCAGGCAGGCTTTAGTCCCCTCTGCAGAGGTACAGGCTTCTCAGATGATGGGGACAGGTGGGACAAGGCCTAGAAACTCAACAGATGACAGACCTACCTCCAGCAGTGACCAGAAAAGAGGGCACAAACAATGCAGGCACTCGGAATTTCATCAGTCCCTGCCCTTAGGCACCCACCTTTCTCAGCAGAGGAGAGCTCAGTACAGGAAAGGAGACAGAAAAATAAACACATGGTCAAGGGAAAGAAGGAAGAGTCAAGGCATGATTTATGCGAGCAGTCTGCACGTGAACTTCAATATCCAATCAGATATGCTATGGGCATGGGGACTTCACACATACTTAGAATTAATGCTTGTATTTCTTCCTACAGAATATGAAGAGAAGAAGCATAACTCACCAATTCATACGAGATGTGTTACTACTTAAAGAGTTCCCTACACAAGAGATTTCCATATGACGTAAACATTAACAAAAACCCAACCGCTGCACCTGTTCAGCAGCCGCTGTCAGGCCTGGGCAGCACTTCTTTCCATGAATGATTTTTTTGCTGCTCTCATTAAGGAGGATGTGAAACTCATCCAAAATAGTAATGGATGGCTGGTGTTCTCTAAAAGCAGTAGAACTTAGTGTTAAAAAAACCTCTATTTTCAAAAATGAAACTTCTTGTTGTACTTTTTATTATACCTCATAAAGGCATACAAAGCAGTTCAGTACTAAGATGTTTTTCCAAGGGCTTCATGATGCTCAGCAGGCATCTATACACACCTATGACTGATTTTAGTGAGCTTTTTCCTTAATCCAAAACTGAAAAGGAGCAATCCTTAACATCTTGTCCCACCCCTCCACTTCTCAACTACTCCGCAACATTACATTTCCATCTGAAGGAAAGCATTGCAGCCATACAAACTGTGACTCTTCTGTTTATTCTTGTAATTTACCAGCTTTACCCTTTTAAGCCAGACTGCTCTGCCAATACACTAAAAGCTGCCCTCGATAAGAAAAAGTAGCATCACCCAGAAGGGACGTCATTCACTTGTCAGGCTACCTTCATCCTCAGTCTGTGCTGAAAACAACAGCCAGCACAATTATGACCATGGGTACTTGTTTTTTTCCTTCCTTTTTAAACAGGCAACCAACAACTTTTTTCCCACTGAACCGGAGTTACACAATAGCTACGTTATCAAATTTGAATACTCCTCAAAATTTCCAAGTCGATGGAAGCCAGGTTCTAGAGGGAGACAACATGGGTAAGAAAATATCAATACACGTGATATTTTAATACAAAATATTAGCTTCTTTTCTTTTTTTTTTTTTTACACAAGTCATTTTTTTTAAAATATAGAACCTTAGAAAATGAACAAATTGCTATCCACACACTATAAACACTCTTGTGCTCAGTTTGATCAAGTTATCAGAACAATTTAAAAACCAGTCCATTATTTAAACACTGCCTTGAAGTTTTATGAAAACTATGCCGCACTGTGCACTACCATTATTATATGTATAGTGTAAAGCATCTTCTTTCAGTTTTAATGCAGTAGTAGAAACTGTTCAGTTACCGGGTTCTTTGTGCAAGGATTTCGCGTTCTACTCATGCTCATGACAAATCTGCATTACATTTCAGTGGCACTGGTATTAGCAACCACATGTATTTCCATGAGTGTTCACTGGAAGAATGTCCATTACATGTACTGAAATACATATTCTGGAAGTAGAAGTTCTTCTGCTAGACAAAAAAAAAACTTGTTATTGTTAGTTTAGGGGAAACGCTAGCCTGATTAGCCAGAATTTAACAATTTCTAAGCAACTGGAATGAATTTTGATTTCTCAAAGTTGAATAAAAGTCAGTAACTATCATTTCCGTAGAGATGAACTATATAGCAGGTACATCTCAGGAATATTTCTAATAGCCCATTTTTTGAACCCATAGAAAGGAAAATTTTCCCTCTGAGTTGGAGGTCTTAAAAGGTCTTGTTTTAGCAGTAAATCATCCACAAGTTGCAGGCTGTTAGCCAAGTAGATTTTAGGATGATTTACTTGTGTTACAATAATTTACACAATTGAACTTTATGCATACAGTACAAAACTATGAACAAAAAGGTGAAGCAAACTTTTTTATTTATATTCAGGTAAAAACATTAACCTGATGAAGTAAATTATTGCAGATTTGAGAAATCAGCACATAGAACAGTTGGACAGAGCATTGCTTTACAGGTGCTTTATCTGTGTCAAAAGACAAAGGCTGATCTGTTTGTTCCAAGCTAGTGCTGGGGGAAAAGAAAAAAAAAAGGGGGGGGGGGGGAAACCCCTACAAAAGTAACCAGGAACTTGGATCAAGAACAAGAAAACTGTTTACTCAAACAGGGAATGGAACAACTAATTTGTCTTTTAAAAAACTTTACATCAATTCGAAATGCTCTGGCCTTACCACAATACACACTGGCCAGCCCAAGCTGTTGGACTTCAACTACATGAAAGAAAGAATTCTTCCTGGCCTCTAGTAAGAGGCTTTTGCTGCCTGAATCACTGTGTAAACAGCTCTAGAGCATCGACTGGTAAAGGCTGTCGCCATCATATCCTACCACTACAGTAAACTATGCTATAAGAAAGGTTCTATCTAGTTACAAAGGCTGAATTATATTGACAATATATATTTGATTTCATTAAAATTTAAATTATCTTAATTGGAGAAAGAGGCACGGGGCTGTTAAATGCCCACGCTAATCAAAACAGAACAATTGTTGAATGCTGCACACAAAAAGAACCGAGTGAATTGCACATCAGACAATACATGAGGATGGGTAAAATTAGAGGCAGGTGAGGGTACACAGAACTAGTCTATTAAAACTAGATTCGTCAAATACATGGTGGATTTTAATTTCTGTACTTATGTACAAAAGTTGTCTTTGGAGGAAAAACTTCAGACTTAGCTAGATGGATACACACAGCCCAGTATTAAACTGCACAGCGACATTTATTGTTCCAGCCTGGAAAAACATCCCTTTTTAAATTTCACACAGCAAAGCAAGTTAAAAACTTCACTCATCAAATAAATGATAATTTAAACAAGAACTTGCTAAAGAAACCTCGTCACAACAACTTTTAGGGCCTGATCACTTTAAGTCCATAGGGGCCTTTAATGAATATCAACCAAGTGTCTTTGTTTATAATCTGCAAGCCGTTTTTCTACAACAAGAAGGCGTAACACGTTTCCTTGATTCAGGTGATATATTTAGAAAAGAATCATGAGTTTGTCTTTTGCTGTAACAGGCAGACATTGTATTTTTCATCGTGATCAGGAAAGATGGAATGACTGCTGCCCTTCTCTTGCAGCTATCAAGAGTTTTTCACGCATTATCTCAATAGTTGAATAGTCCGGTAATTTCAGATAGTTCACACAAGTCATTACTGAGGGTAAGAAATCGTCTGGGTTTTCTGTAGACTCAAATGTCTTGCGCACAATTGTCAACGGAGGATTCAAACTTCGAAAACCTATCAAGGAGAAAAGACATTCAAGAATGAAGTTTCCTCTCAAAAACCCACAGTTAACCCGAAGACGTCTAACAGCAACAGCAGCGTGCACCTCTGCATCTACAGTTTTCAAAGCTTAGAACATGGCTTTATATGGCCATATAGCATAAACATTGAAAATCCTGTCCATACATCAGTTTTCCAAGATGAAAAGAAAATAAGCAAGCCAGACATTTACTTTTAATTGTGTTCTGCATGTGCAAAAAAACTATTCCAACCCTAGGCATTAAGATTTTGATAGTTTCAT
This sequence comes from Neomorphus geoffroyi, assembly GCA_033558235.1. Lineage (NCBI taxonomy): Eukaryota > Metazoa > Chordata > Aves > Cuculiformes > Neomorphidae > Neomorphus > Neomorphus geoffroyi. The sequence goes on from JAUMJM010000012.1 coordinate 10,669,210, forward strand.
ACATGTTTTCTAAGATCCTCAGAAATTATCTGACCGTGGCACATTATTTTTTGGCTCCAGATAAGGTTTTTACACTCCTGACCCTTAATCCATCTGCACCCTTTCTCCCCAAAAGACCTCTTTTTTTTTTTTTTTTTTTTTTTAAATAAACTCTTTGCCCCAAACCCCAAAGGCAGCAAGTAATGGAACGGATGCATAAATTCTGTTTGCACTTGCAAAGCGTTCAGCTGAGAGTAGTCATGTGTGTATTCTACATTGGGCTCTAGCAAAGACATCAAATTCCTCACTTTTTCTCAGTGCGTCTCATCTAAATTCTGAAATTCAAAAAGGGGAGAAAATTAAGACTTCTTCACTATGCTAGTATTGTCTCCTTTCTAGAAGAAATTATTGCTCCCAGGTATCAATGCATCATTTTTTTCTTGTGATAACTTAATGCTCCTGTAGCTAAGGAATACAGTATTAAGGGTTTTCAGTTTTAAACTATTTTTTGCCCTCCAATAGATTATCTTGTAACATGGAGAGAGCCAGCTGAATGAAGTGCGATGAGATTAACACAAAGTTCGAGAATTCTACCTGAAGTCCACCAAGCCACTTCCGAAACTAGAAGTGTCAAACAAGTACAAACCTGTAAACTACACAGGTAGGCAACTTCTTTCCTATGATATAATCTGAAATGTATTAATACTGAGTTCACATACAGCAGTATGTAATAAACAAAACCTACCTCCTACAGGCAGTCTGGGGCTACCCGTCACAAACTGAAGAAACAGTCTTTGCTGCTCGCTATCAAAGCTGCTGAGAATTTCGAAGAGATACTTCACTGCTCGACTAGAGGGGGGGGGAAAAAAACCCAACAAGCTATTATTTTATTTATAGTTAAAGCAATTGCATCAGATCCCTATTCAGTGCAGTATGAAAATTTTCAAATAAAAATTTCATGTAATTCCTTTACCTTGAATAAAAGTGTATCAAGATTAAATACCTATTTTCTCGTGCTAATATTTAACAAGACTGTATTACCTGTCATGCGTATAACCATGATCTGGCCTGCAACATTCCATCAAAGTCTTGGCATCCCAAGTGTCCGTTTTACTGCCGCATAAGAGCTGCTCCAGCTGTAAAATTAAAAATCAATGAAGTAAGTTTTCCCCTTTAGAACTTAAGGCAGAACACATACTGTCTGTTCTGACTACTCCTGCAGCATTCTGCTTTCTGGAAGGGCTTGCTTCCAAACAGCCTCAGCCATTCCAAGCCATCCTCCCAAACTCTGTGAAAGCAACAGCTTCAGCCCAGCGAGAGCCTCGCTTGCCAAATGTGCTTTTGCATCCAACCCACTAACGCAGGACATGCTCAAGGTGTCTCTTGGAACACAGGTGGTCCTAAAAAGCAATTTGCACTGGAAAATAAAAAATGCCTTAACTCACAATTCCTAAAGCACTCTAGAGCACTGGGAAGAACAGAGTGTTTACACATTTTGGAACTCTGAACTCTTTTGAAGAAAGAGTCAATCATTAGACAGAGATGTGTATGTTAGAGAACAGTTTTGTACTTGAACTCCTTGGCCTGTTCTTCCTGCGCACTTGGGCAAGTGGAGGTGACTGGTTACGGCCAAAACATTAGAAGCTTCTACACACTCCTAGCATATACGAGTAGTTGTAAAGCTCCAATCTCAATGAACCTGAGGTTTGACACACCCAGCTGTTCTGTTCATAACAAAAGGATTTTACAAGGTCTTTATAGTAGTTTAGGAATGGTTTATAAAAAGGTTCAAATGGCTGGATAGCTGTCAGCAACAGAACATAAGATCACACATGCATATTCTACGAAGGAAGAAATACCTTCTCTCATACTACTCCTATGGCTTAATTTTGGTCAACTTTATTAGCAGAGTAGCATCTTAAAATTTCCCAGCAGAAACAAGCATCAAATTATGCCAAACAATGACAAGACAGAAGACTAGCATCACGTATGCCACAAAACAGACACATTTGGGTACAACTCAGGAGAAAACTGAATAATCTGCCACTTTTAACTAGCCTTAAATTTGCAGCAGAAAAAAGGTGTTGGTACTCTTGTAAAGTAGTACCAGGAGAGGGATGAAGCAGCAGCACTATGAGTAGTTACAGATGCCAGCTTTAAGTGACTCTCACAATGCAAAGCACCAAGAACAAGAGTAGCATAAAGGCTTGGCTAGCCCGCTGCTTCAGAGCATGCTTAACATGTCCTCATGAAGTCAAAGGTTTAAGTTTATGAAGGTAAACAAACCCTCCGAAGTAGTCTTCAAACAAACTCCCAAAGGTTAAGTAAATAAAATATTCCCTCTCCTAGTCCAGACAACCATTGTCGTGTTTTGATTCAGTCCACTTCAGAGCGTAAGAATTTTACAAGGGAATTGATATGGTGGGTGGCAAGAATAAGGCAAGACCAACTATCCTTATTCTTCACCCCCTCATCTGAATTGCTTCTTACTGTCTAAAGCTTTGTTAGAGAAATTACTACGCTTTTTTGAACAGAGCATCCAGGTAGCATCCATGGCTGCATCTATATCTATTAGGAGCTCCTCCAATACAAGGAATTCAAGTATCCACACCAATACAGAGAGCTTGCATATATAAATTTAAGAACTTCTCTCAAAAAAGCTAGATACATTCATTTTAAAGAAAATGGAGCTGTTCATAACAAAATCATCAAATAAATGACCACTGAACATAGAAATCTAAGTACTCAATTTAGATGACATGAAGTTTTCCTTATGAGCATTAGAGATGTAATGTAATCAGACTGTCAAAAATGCACTGCACTTGGGTTCAGATCGTCCATACGCACAGGTATAAGGTTATAAAAACATTAGTGAAAACATGTTTACCAACCTCTTCAGGATAGAAGTACTGAAGATGACTGAGGGGAAAGACTGATTCAAATCCATCTCTGAATGAGTCAAACTGTCTGGCAACACCTTCATTTAGCGCCCAGAATATAACCAGCTGCAGGGGAGGAAAAACAGAAGGAAGACATTTGTTAGAACAAAGGAAGTACAGACTTATCACCACTGTAGAAACAGCCACAGCTGCAGAAAAACACTCGACAGGAGCCCTGCCATACACTCACTGCAGTTGTGGCAGAGTTTGAACTTGGATTCAAGGAGCTGCTGTACAGCATTGCCTCATTCTGCCTTAAATTATAAGCTCATCCTGCTGCACGTGTGCAAGTGCGGTGCCACTGCAACGCAACAGACCCTAAACATGTCAGGTTCTTTCTTCATGGCTTTCTCATGTTGTTTGTCATTGTAATTTAGCAAAAGGCATTTGGAGTTCAAACAACCCCATTTTCAGAATACCTTAAGTGCACAAGTCATGCAAAATTTAAACAACTTGTTTCATCGAAAATAAAGACAAAGTTACTATATGGAATTCAGAATAGCTGGTTAAACTGAACCTGTTTAATAAAGTATTTTAGACCAAAACTAAACATTTATTAGACATTTTTAGAACCCTAACCTAAACGTTCTCTCTATACACTGATATCCATTTAGAATTTGGCAGCTGAACCAGAAATCCTTAGGGTGTCATTATTATATTCATTTCCCCCATGGAAACACAGGGGACCTTTTTCTAATACATAGCTACAAAAAGTAACTTATTGCTATATTAAATAGCTTAATATTTTAAGAATACACAGAGGGGGAGAAATAGCTTCCTTTCATGTTACCAGGATTTAGTTAAGAATAAGGCAAAAGCACCAGTAAGACAGTAGTCTGGGCTTTGAGGGGCCGGCGTGAGGGCATGTTTTGTTTTGGTTTTTCATCTGCAGTTACCTCTTCAGGACTAAATTCACCTTCCAACATAGACAGCAAATACTGGAACAATCACTGGGGGGAAGGAAAGGGACATGACGCAAACAAGACCAATTTTCTTTTACATCTCCTGCAGCCATTATTTCTTCATCAAATTAAGAACTGTATTACACATGGCAGATTGCATGCCAAGTTCCAATTCCTTTGTCGGTGAGCGCTACTGATGATTACGCTTACCGTGGATACTCTCAATTCCCACAGGAAATGAAGGCTGGTTGTAAAAGATGCATTGCCAACACACAAGCTATTAATTTTTTACACATGTTAAAAGCTCTGACCTGGAATGCTGAGAAAATCTTGAAAGACATCTAAAGATGCATCTGAATATGATTAAAAACCTCATCTATACTGCTGGGTTGCTGAAGCAAATGTCTCAATCTGTCTGGATAATTGAAGAGTTACTCGTTCCAGAAAGCTCTCCGATATAAAAGCTTATTTGGATCTGTTGACAAGCCTTCCCACAAGAGAGTTCGGCATTGAATTTTAGGTAAGATACACACCCCTGCTTTAACACATCAGGTTAGAAAGCGCCAGCAGCAGAAGGCTGTCTTACTGCCTTCTATAACAGAACGTTCTATGGCCATTCTAGCAGCAGAGTTGCTCATTCAGAATTCTGATTATCTTTACAGCAAAAGGAAGCTGTACCGTATCCCTGTGGATTCAAAGAGTAGATAACATTGCTAGGCAAAAGAAAAACCCTTTTTGTCCACAAAGTTAGAACAAGCAAGTTGGCCTCTTTCTTTATAGTACAGGGCAGGGAAAGTAGAGAGAGGATAAAGACTCTCAATATAGCGGTAGCTGAAATAGTTCTGATAAAGGCACTCCTTTGGGAACCGTCCTTAGGGAAGAACCAAGGCGGAGTGACATGACTGCAGCAGAGGCATGAAGAGTAACAGTAGGATATTCTATCCTTATGAACTACCATTAATGGTAGTCCACACATGAGACTAATGAAAATATTTTCAAGAGCAGGGCAGCTGACCCACAGGGAGCTGTACAGACTAGCTGATATGTTAAATAAACTGTTTCTAAATTGCAATTCATCATACTTGTGATATAGAGGACACCAATTTTCTCTGAAATCTTTCCTATTTCCTTGACATCAAGTTTGTAATGCTAATCACTGGGGTCTAGTTTAAAGTCTCCTCTATAATGCAGGAATATAAAAGCCAAGGATAGAAAAAGTGCACAGATGTCCTTCAAAGAAAACAGTCCAGAAAGAAGCAAAAAACAAGCTTTCTGCAGCGATCAGCTTTTCCTTTACAGTGCCAGAGGTCAATCCTGCAATAGAACAACTGCAGGATATCGGCGATACCTGCAAGCCCTTCTCAGCATATCAGATACCTGTTGGGTGTTACCTTGAAGGAAAACAAACAACTGACTGCAAGCTGTACAAAAATCAGACTTGAAAGCAACCTTGGCTCAGCCTTCCTCACTAAACAGAAACTGCAAATATTGTCAACTACAGTCATTGGCAAGTCTGAACAGCTTTATATCCAAATAAGTTTAAATTTATAAACTATTCTTGGCCAGCAGGATTTGTTTTCAAGATGAGAGAACTGGATACATGCATGGCAGCTTGAATCTGAAAGATTAACAGAAACTGCTTAATAGCCAGTTGTAAGGATTATGGAATAATTCAGTCGCTATCTAGTAGCTTACATACCCCCTGCTGAGTCATTCCTACCAAAACATCACGTTTCTTATCAGTGCTTAAAAATCTGAACAGTCCAAGTGTAACTGGTAGACTAACCTGTCAGAAAATGCGTTACTTAGGAACTGAAATAATGGCTTTTTCATGATGCAATCAATCATTATTACCTTCATCCCACCAATGGCTTCATGTGGCAATTTTGTATTTGACTTGAGTTTGCTCAGCTCTTATCCAGGCTGTTTTTAACCTACTCCTTTTAACACTTTCCCATGTAAGAACAGTTTCCTACCTTTGCTCAGCAGTATCACTCTCGTTTTTCTAGATTTTCTGTCCATCTGACATACAAATGTATCAATATGCAGATGTACTGTCAACTTATTACAGCACTGAGTTATCTGTTTCTTACCTGTTTTCTTTTTTATGGTTTCGGTTCTTTTCTTGTTTGTGTGGGTTGTGTTTTGTTTCATTGTTTGTTTTTTAAGAAACAGTAATGCTCTGATTTTGACTCGAGTAAATGTTTCTTAAGTCTGACTCCAACAAATTTCATTATAGAATTATAGAACTGTGAGTAGCAGGTGTTAAGTCACTATTGCAAACAAATCCATTATCACAACCAGATGTGGGAACATGTTAAAAGATTCTGGAAGTCCACAGCTCAAATTGCTCTACTTACTACAGCACTTTTTGTCCAAAAACATACTTCTGACAACTTCATTATGTATAAAAGCCAGACTTTTCAGGACTATAAAATTTTCAAGTCATGTGCGCTGACTAGGTTTCAAACAGTTTTTCTGTAGTAATAAACTAGTATAGAAGAGAAACAAATCAGTAGCAAGATTATTGCTGTGCTGTTCATAAACTGAAACAAGCTACTTGGGAGCAAGGTGAGGAAGAATAAAGAAAATTTTAGTTCTAGCTTTGCTTTTACATACCCTCAGATACTCCTCTAAATTGTGGATGGTTACTGGTGTATCTTTTCCTCCTTTTTTCAGTTCTATATTAGGAAACCCCGGAAGCGTGAAGTCCAGCCCTAGATCTTCCACTGAGCAGCCATTCATAGTCAGGGCCTCCAATGCATACTGTAGACTTTCTTTGGTCTAAAAAATCAGAAGTGAAAGGCAGTGAGAACGGTTCATTCGCATTAGCTTATCCAAAATTTATTACTCCTAAAGCAGTTTTGACTAAGTCTACATTTCTATAAGAATATTCCTATTAATGCTTTCCTTCTGTATTTTTCATACATAACAGTAACCCAAGAAAAACAAATAAATTATCTTAATAAACTTGAAAGATCGCAACAGAACACTTTTCCTAGCAATTTTGGAATGACTTTAACGTATTGCATGTTATATTAGAAAATACTACTGCAGAAGAAAGATCTGTAATATGCTAAAGGTTCTTAGGCTATGTTTCTGCTTGGAATAGTTAACGGCAGTCATATTCGGCACACAAGCTGACTTTTTTTAGCTTCCACACACCAGGTTCAGATTTTTCAGACTCTTATTGGGAAATTAAAAGCAGTGATCAAGAACAGCGAGACAGTGAGAACAAGAGAAACAAAGGCCCATAAAGCTGCAATAACTTCATTAGTAAAAAAAGCAGATGTATTAGAGTATAAATTAGGTTATTACCATCTACCATATATTAACATCGGATGCAAGAAAGAGCATGCATGCAATGACCTTTTATCGTTACTCCATGACAACAAGTGCTACTATTTTCAGCTAAGAGTGGATAACCTTGAAAAATTAAGGCTCTTTCATATTTATAAAAGAACCTGTATGCTCCCATAAGGCCAGTTTACACCAGCTATGCATACAGCTCTTCAGTATGGGAGGAAAAAGCCATAAAAGGCACTAAGAAAACTGAAAACCTTTCACTAAACCAACTTCTAGAACAAAGCCTCTTGAATGTCCAAAAAGCAAGGATAGATTCCCCCCCCAAAAAATGAAATGTGTTAGTCCTTTCTAAGTGAACCAAAGGGAGAAATCACCTTAGGCAAGCATTTGGCAATTTTAGCCATTTCTAGCCTACGTTTAATCACACAGAAGAAACCCTTAATGAACTTTTAATGTTAGAGTCTACACTACAAAAAGACCATGTTATAATTTTTAGTGACTGATTTAATATTAAAACCACTCCTTTTATGAAGTCATTATCCTGATTACCATCAGTATTAAGCACTAACACTCAATTATGGCTATTTCAAGAAATCCAAACTCATGTGAAGATGCACTCTTCCATTTTTAGAGTTACTTTCCCACCTGTGTTTTGTCTTGTTCCAGTCTTTTCTTTTGTCTTACAATATCTTCAAGGTGATATATTGATTTGGCTACTACTGGATCAATACTGAACAAGTCATGTGATGTCAAGGAAGTTTCCTGTCGTAGCATCCATTTATAAAAAGGAAGTCCAAGAGGAAGGTCCACCTGGAAATCAAAACACTGTTTAGTATTGAACTGCCTTCCAAAACTTTATCTTTCGCTATTTTCTCTCTTGACTAGATCTAGAACACTATTTATGCTCTTTTTCCCCCCCCAACACAGCCAGAACTAGAATATTCATTTGACATTTCAGAATAATTTTCCATTTTATTCTCACCAGTCTGAAATCCATGATTGCCTTGGCCATCAGTTTTCCAAGAAAGCGGAACTTCATTTTAACTTTTGCAATGTGAGCTGGCTTGGCTGTTCTACCAAAAGGAAGGGCAAAAAGGCCTTGAAGATTATGGATGTACTTGGTACCTTCTTGGCTTCCTATTGAAGAAAGGAGGAGAAAGAAGAAAACAACAAAAAGAGTTCAATACACACTCTGCTAGTTAATTCCCCAAAGATAATCACACACTATCGTGAAGCAATTATCTGACCACAAATTGAAGTGCTCTTTCAATCAAAGCCATTCAAGTAATTAAAATGAACTTACAATCAGTTCAGTATTAGATCAATATCAACAGTTTACGCAGTGCAACATTTACCTTTTGGATTGGCTAAAGTCACTTCTTCTCCCCTCCAAAGGCCTAAGTCTGCTCTCTGTAGTTCCTGAGATACAAGTGCATAGAACTCTAGCGTGGGGCCTAGGCCTGTGCCAACCTTCAGGGCGAGAGGGTGCGGGGAGAGGAAGAGGAATGAGATAAATGAGTCCATTAGGTCAGTTTGAATATCAAAATCTTTACTTAGTCTGAGAAATAATAGTACTTTGCTGGCTATAAATAAGACTGCATTGCTAAAAATGTCTAGAAAACCTAAGTATGCCAACATTTATGATACAACTGTGACAGCTTGGAAAGATGGAATATCAGAGGAAATAACAGTGGAATAAAAGTACTAGACACCTAACGATCATATATAGAAGAAATGCACACAGCTGTTTAAGTGTTTAGAATTAGAAAGTAAGGAAATGCTCTGCAGATTAAGACAGATTATGAAATTTAGTAGATCAGAAAGTTTCTCCTAGCAACTAAAAATCAGAATCAAGTGGATTAGGGATAATTAATAGATAAAATTTTGTGGTACCAGCAACAGGAAGAACCAAGAGTCTAACCAAGTCATTTTATGAAAGTTGTAGCTTTTTTGTATTAATCTTCAGTAAAAAGAGGTTAAATTAGACTGCATTGATATTACTTACTTCATTCTCATACTGGATTTCCAACATGGCTCTTGAACTGCCTAGATCCTGCATCACAGATTCTGCCTGTTTCAACAGCTCATCTCTGTTCACAGTGCGCTACACATTAAAGAAGTTTTAAGTAGTGAAATTATGTCTGTAAGTCCCAGCTCCCAAGGCAGTTACAACAGGAAAAAAGTTATGCAAGTTTTTCCACCCCATACTAATATTCTACAGTTCAACAATTCGTACGCTTATAAGTAATTCTTGCTTCTACATGAAAACTGACTAGAATTAAAGTGTTGGATATAACATGAAAACCCAGTGTTGTACATTTGTACCAGTATAACTTCTAGGTACTACTTATGCCAGAATCTGGCAGTAGGACTATAATCTAACAGAAAAGTGTTGACATGTGATGTTATATACCTCAAACTAACACGTGGAGAAGAAAACACAGAATAAAGATGCCAAAATTCTGCAAGCTAAAGGAATAACCTTATATCCTGCCCTTGTGGATTCTCTAGTAGGCAAACTGGCACATTTAAAAAAAAAAAAAAAAAAAAAAAACCCAAGCAAACACCCAACAAAAACTTTCCCCACAAACAACAGCACTGGGATTCCTAAATGTCAGAGGCTATACTCTAGTTGAACTAGATTCATGTCTCATCTTTTTTCCCCAGAGATATTCGAGATCACATAGCAGATCTGCACTGTATAGTGGATCCTCGTTTAAAATAACATCTCTCCAGACTCAAGGTGGACAGCCGAGACTCCCCCAGTTTAAGACAGTCACAGCTTAGTTACTATGTTGGACAGGAGGTTTAATACTTGATAGGACTTTATTCAGGTAACGCTTCGGTGTCTAAATCCTATTGCTTGAATTACTCTGAAATTCTGTGTAAAGTAAACCAGAAGTTTACAATCTAATATAAAGATACGACACTAATGTAACCTAAAACCTGAAGTTCATTCTTGGAGGACAGTTTCAGAAGTTGTGGAGACTCCAATCCCAAACCAGGCAGGGAGGGAGAAGGCAGTGTGTCATACCCTGGCCCCCTCTGCCACCCAGTGGCGGACACAGAGCGTACATTGTGCCTTCCACGCTGGGGCTTTCAAATGAATACACAAACCTCCTGTTCATCATGCACTACCAAAACCCCAGGTTTTATAAATAAATCTTACAATGATATTCTTAAAAACAAATATAAACAGATCGTTCATTCTACTTTTAAACAAGATATACCTACTTTTTTCCTGTCCAGTCGTGGTGCCACTCTGCTATCCTGAGAATCTGATTGATTGATTTCTGGATTAGTATCCAGTAGTCTTTGCATGGCTCGATCACGATCAAAAGCAGTTACATAAAACAGCATTTGTCGGGTATCAAATGGAAAGAAAAATGGGCTGTAAAGAGCATTAGATTCGTTAGCTGGGTTCCAACTAGCATCTACAACTACAGTTTAGTTTAAAACACAACAGAAATGTAGTATGTCTGAAATTAGTGCTTTATTAAATGCTGTGGTGAAAGCCGCTTCCCAAAGAAGCCTTCCAAAACACACTTTAGTTTTAGTTACAATGCTTATAAGCAAGAGTCTAGAGCTGGAACCACAAAGAATTTCCAGAAACTTGTAACATTCTTCCAGAAAAACAACTCTAAACACTTGGATGCCTTGGCTATGTGAAGTTTGTATCAGAAAATAAATATTCTTTTACTTATTCACACCTGTTTTACAATTAGTAAATCCAACATAGATCCAAGACTCTACAAAGGTGGCTCAAACTCCCATACTGGGTGGGAGGGGGCAGGACAAGAACTTGCCTACAGTTGCACCAGCATTCTGCATGCAACCATTTTCAAAACACACTTTAAATTACCTGTGAAAGGCTACCAGAGAACCTTCTTGTTTTATCAGTTCTACTGTTATGGAAGGCATGTGAACCCTAACAGTGTAGCCCTCCGCTAACATGTAAGTGAAAAGGCAGTTTTACAGACCAAATACTGCTATAGATGTTTGTATAAGAACGTACATTCATATTCACCATTTGTTATCTGGAATGTTTATGAAGAAACTTAGAGATCTTACATATGAAAATCCAATATTTTCTCTAGAGTATGTATTTCCAGTCAATTATCACCAATGTTGCTTCAATTAACATGCTTCAAAAATCCAAGAATGTCAACTCTGATTTCTGATTCTTTTAAGTGCAAGAGTTTTATAGCTTACACTCTGTCTCAAGATACCAAAAAGCACTATGACTAACTAGTTTTATAAAATTAATTTCTAATACTTTATCACTAATTATAAAAATATTTTCCTTTGTACCGTATTGAATATGCCAATGTAGACGTAACAGTATGACAAAGATGTCATTAAGCAGTTTAACAGGACTAAAAATGACCCGAATGATCAAGAACTATTATTTCACTTAGAACATTTCAACTTGCTCAGGAACTCCTGTAAGAAATGGTCCAAACTCTGCATCTACTCTACCCCTCCATATTTCTTTTAAATGATGCAACACAAGTATAGACATTCATCCAAGTGTAACTCTAACTTCGAAAGACTTTTGTGACTACATTGTACTCTCTTCCAGCACTTTCAGAAGCCTTGACATGTGATGCACCTGGGCTTTGTATTAGTAGTATCAGACAGTAAGTAATTCATACCATGTTTTTCCAAGTTCTGTCAGCCAAGTTGGTATGTTTCCTGTCATAATTACCAAAGGATCCTGAAGCTGCCTGTTTGCTTTTGCTGTCAGTTTACTGTTGATAAACTCTGAGGTTGGAATTATCTCCTTGCAGATGGCATTCTGTATCAAAAAAGAACCAAAAAACTTCTATTTGAAGAAATACGCAAGTCTAAGAGGGGTTTTTTAATGCTTCTGATTTGCTTATCACAGCAAAAAACCCTTTCCACTTTGGTGCCAGCATCTACACCATGAAAGGAAAAACTGAGAAGATTTTCACTATTCATTTTCTTTACAGGATTAATGTTGCTCTTTGAACTTAAGGAAGGAAAAAGCACGGAAAGCGTATTTTAAACACACTATAGAGGAAATACGATTTACTATAAGAATTCATAGCTTTCATCTTACCAGAAGTTACAGAAACAGGTAGGGGAAAAATGACAGCATTTGCATTATTCTGTCTTGGCACGAGGTGGCAGACAGGGGAAGGCAGCTATTTTAAGGCGTTTCAGGACAGAGTTGCCTGTATCAGGTATGAAAGTGATTTTTAAAAAGTGTTCTACTCACATCATACAAGTAATACCAGTATCGACTGATGGCATGTAGAACTCTCAAAAGAAGAATAACATCTAATGAGGGATCTTCAAATGTTATGTTTTCAGGTGGAGTAGATATGAGGTAAACTTCTAGAGGATTTAACACCGAAGGGCATACACCATCTAGGAGGAGAAAAAAAAGATGTTATCAAAACAAATCAATTAGAAGTCTTCAAGATTTAATTATTATGAGCCTAAGCAGTATTAGTCATGGCATTCACTTAACTACAACATCTTAGACAATTCAGTTAATACGAAATGTAAGCTTACTTTTCTTATATTATGCTTGCTTTAAAAGAAACACTATAGTGTCTCTAAACCCTCCTCATCCGTTCAGAAATTTCACAAAGCTAATATATTAAGTAAGGCAACACACTCACCATGCCACAATTCATCATGCTTTTTAGAATTTCTAGGGGAGGTTTTTGTGGGAGCAGTTTGTGCTCTTCCTCTTTTACCACCAACACAGTCCTTATTACCATCTTCATCCTCTCGCACAGGTTTGTACCTGAAGAGTAATTAAAGGTTAAAAATCTGTTTGTGAAATATTAACTTGCATGGAAACAAAAGCAGTTATAAAAGTGTTAGTCCTTTGATTTAACAGAAATTAACCTGAATGACAGTTAAAAGTAGAAAGACAAGAACAATGCATTTAGATATGATCCAGCCTTTGAAGCTAAGCCCTCGGAAGGAAAGTAGGGCATGGAGGAGAAAAACTGGACACTATCTGGCTACATGAACTGGGAGAAGGAAAGCAGAAAGTATAGACAAAAACAAGCGGGTGTTTTTCTGTTTTGAATAAAACAAAAACCAAAAAGACACTGCTGAATATTGAAGTCTTTAGCACAATCATAGGTCAAAGTCTGGCCAGAGAATACATATGCCCACACAGCTATCAACTATGGAAATGAGTATGAAGTTGACTATTGGTAGATGCAGACATTCTCTACTGTTTGTGGTTAGTTACCTAAAACTAACAGCGATTTCTGTCCATCTAGCAGGTGCCCATTAGGATCACTCGTTTCTTATTCAAAAAGCTTTGCTCATGAGCTAGAAAGAATGGCAGTAGCTAACAACGAATTCTAACTAAGATAGAAGTATCTCATGCACATCAGGAAATTCAAAGCTGTGCAGTTTTGGAGGAGGAAAAAGAAAAACCAAGATAACTATTTTCTTCTCTACTATTCATGTAGGAAGCTGGAGCTGGCGTCCTCCGATTTCTCTAGCCAACTTACCAAATGGTATGCGTTTTTGTCCAAATCCCAGCTCTTCCTAAGGGGTTGCTTTCATCATCTGTGGACTCCCTCTCTTCCTCAGCTTGCAAACTGTACTGCCTAACTGCTTGATACACAGTCATGTTGTACGGTAGCAAGTGATCTCCAATGTAAAACTGCAGTCTATGTCTCACATTCCCTGAATTTAAAAATTGAGCGGCCTGAACAAAACAAAACCACACAAGTTAAGAAACTTGTTGTAAGCTTTTCTTTAAGCCTCTCCCTATGCAGTTCCCTTCCCTCTCCCCTCAGAGCAAAAGCTTACCAAAGACTCATCTATTTCTTCATCTGACCCATCATCATCACTGTCCTCATCATCCTCTCTAACTCTTCCATAGCCTGAGGCAAGAGAGGAGAAAGACATCCTGATGTTTTTACATGAAATGCAGCAATGCTTTGACTTTTATGAACATCACTATTTAAACCAGTTCCAAAATGCATCAGTTATAGAAAAAAAAATAGCCTTCAGACATGTTAGAACAAATTTCAGTATCAACATCTGGCATCAAAAATGCCAAGTTACAGCCAATCTGACAGTCAAATAGATTTTAACTTCTGTCAGCATTTAGACTGAACTGTTTACAACAGGAAAAAGTTTGTCTCAGAAATGGGAAGAGTCTCTGCAGCCTTAGTCTCCTCTGTGAGCAAGATACATCTACAGGTACCTCCCATTTCTCTTCAGTATAATCCTCACCGCTTTCCACAGACTTCACACTACTGAAAGCAGGGACTATCCCTAGAAGAGAAACACACGGGACTGTATAACATCCATAAATATGCATACCTCTAACAACAAGGTATCTTTCAATGGCTTGTACCAAAGCCAGAGGATCAATCTTCACAGGTCCACCTTTCCACTGTTTCACATTAGCACAGTCTGGATGTCTTTGCAGTTGGCATTTTAATTGATGTGTATTGAAGAATTTTAAAGCTTGGGATCCTCTGTTAAGAGAAAAACTCAAAATAATTTATGAAAAAAGTTGCTACAGAAAGAATCTAATAATGATAATTGCATTAAAAAGTGCATTAAAATAGGCTTATAAATGCATTTACAAACTCACTTCTTCAGAGTATTATTTCTCAGCCTGTTTCCCTAAAGATAAGCTATTAAGATTGGCATGAACAGGTTAAAAGCTGAGTTCTGGTGTTGTTGTAGACTAAAAGTTGGACAAAATCTGATTTCCAGTGGAAGCTACGTGGATAAAGTCCATTCTGAGGTCTGATTACAGCATGACCTATACTGATCCTTCTTTGAGGTCTGTAGTTGTTTAAGTGATCAGCTGCTGCCCCATGAGGTTCACAGCTGTCTTTACCTGTAGTCCAATCAGGATTACAAGCAAGGGTGGAAAACCCAAATATGCATTCATGTGGTTTTTTTAATAAAGACCTAAAGAGACAACTTGAAAGCTGCTCTGTTTTTAGTTGCCAAGTGTAGTTTACATGTGTGCCATCTCACCAAACTTCAATCCTCTCAAACCAGTCACCTTCATTCACTCTTGGGCTGCTTCTGTTTCCAGGTGCTAGTGAAATACCACCAAATCTTAGTGTCTCAAAATCCTCACTGGCATAATCCACAGTAAGAGCAGCAGTGAAACAAGGCTGCAATCATCTGACTTCTCAAGCTTAACTTTCTATTGAAAAGAATAGCAGAATTTCGCTCCTATGATTAGTAGCTTCAAAACTTCTGTAGTTATCCCTTTTTACAGGAAGCACTTACAGCACTGTAAGATCACAGAGCACGCACTATTGGCAGAAGCCAGCATCAAGACAATCAATTCAAGTACTGTAAATCTACTTATTGCAAATCATTCTCATGGATTTTAACAGCTTCATAAAAAACAAGTACTGAGCAAGTTACGATTAATGCTATAGTATGAGGCTCTAATACATCTACTGTAATGGATGTTGTGTCACAATTAGTGATAACAAAAATGTACACTATCTTACTACCTGAGACACAGAAGTTTGGCATTTTGAAATTTAAAGACTAGTTTTCAAAAAAAAACATTTTCAATGCTCCTCCCCTCCTCATTTCTACACAGTCACAAGATTATGTTTATAATCAAATTGAGCTTTTAGCCAGGACTACAAACTACTTTCCAAACTTATATGCAACTTCTACTGGAAAAGACTAACTATTAGATGTTGAATGAAAAATAATATTAATTTACTAAAGTACAAAAAAAATAGAAATAGGTTTTCACTCAAATTTGTCACTTAAAATGCCACTAACAAGTTGGATTAGTTTAAACTAACTGTAGACCTGCCCCGTGTACAACAGCCAAAAGTTACCCCTCTATTCATTATCATCCTGGAACACTGAACCTATCTGAATAACAAAGTTGAGCACTACAATATAAACTCTCAGCAGCTTCATTACTTTACTAAAAACTATCAGCACCTCCGCAATAAAGAGATTATTTCTTTCCAGAGTTTGTTACATAGGGACACAAGACATTTGCATTTTTAAAGCTTAAATGCAGACATTGCATTTAAAAATTACATATCCACCTCCAATCTGAATGAGAGAAGTTTCAGGATGGTAGGCAAACATTTGCTTAAATATTCAATCTTCCACTGAATAAAAATGCCAACTGTGTAATTGTTTTTGTCTTTAACAGGCTCAAAAGTTTCCACTACCTCTTGAACTTCTAGCATTGAAATAAGTTTTCAAAAATGAAAGCTTCCAACAAAACTGTTACCTGAGCATTAATCCTTACCTGCTCCCTGTTCCATTCCCACTAGGGAAGTCATGCACTTTGACAGGAAACTGTTCCATCTGACTGAGGCAATTGTTCATTTTATGGACTAATGCCAACAAAGGTGCATTTTCTAATGGCTCTAATCTTCCAAGGGGTTCTTCTCCAGGAAGCTGAAATATATTTCAGCCTTTTAGTTACGTGCTTAATTTCACCCATCTTAAACAATTTATACCACAAGTTGTTTATAAAACCCCAAAAAGAAGACATTAAGAATCACTGCTCTCAAAGTAGCAGCAGTATCAGGATGACCAGACGACACAAGTTTGTGGAAGATCTACTTCAAAGAACACATTTTTCTCTCCTGGTTTTAACATTCACCACTAATCATTAGCAACAAACTTCATGGAAGCTGCAGTTAACCTGCTTTCCTCTCTTCCAATTTTTTCCTTTAAAATCAGGACAATCTAGTTTCTTGCACTATACAGGACTAAAGAGAGCAAGGGATAGATGTCCCAACTCTTTCCATATCAACTTCTTAAAAGTACAGAACAACTGAAGTTGTCCAAGACTGACAACTGGCCATTTTGGATTATTTTTTCCACTGTTGTGTGCAATCTTCTGTAATTACAGGGTATTCTAAAAAGTTTATGACCTGTAAAGACATAGAATCACGTGAACATTATAGTGTTATACAGCTTAGGCATTCCTTCCATGCTCCATCTTTAAGTCAAGGTCACTGCTGAACCTCTCAGATGGTCAGATAAGTACTCTTTGAGAGAAAGACAGCTAAGAATTACAAAAAAACAAACAAGCAAGAAAACTTACTGGAGAAGAAAAAAATACATGAAGAAATCTTTTCAATCTGATATCCCTGCTTACAGCATCTTTCTCACTTTTAGATGTCAAATAAAGCAGCAGTTGTTTAACAAACCCACTATGCTGGATTTCAAATGAGGAGACGTCAGACTCCGAGACAATGCTACGGATTTCTACAAGGCACTCTGTTCCACCATCCATCTGAAAAACAGGAAGGTAGTATTTTACTTCCCAGGTATTAAAGGCTTAAGAAATATTTTTTCCTCCTAGTGCTCTAAATAGAGGGGGTGGGGGGGAAAGCCAATGTTTGAAGTTTACAGTAACTCAATACAAGCGCAAGTAATCTGAGGGCAGGCAACTTCTCTATTCAAGAGAAGACATTAGAGATAATACCAACATTTTCCCTGTTTTAAGAGAAATGCAAGGTCTCACTTCTGTCTCATGCAACAAAGATGAGCTCCAAACAGAAGGTGAAAGGAAAGAAACATCTAAAACTCAGATTAGTATATATTTTTTTAATGACAACATCTATGGCAGAGAGGAGGACGGAAAGTTTCATAGTTTAATGATTGCTTATTTCCAAGCATAGAGCATGACTCAACTGTTCAGCTACTTTAGAAGTTACAGGTTTAGACCATCTCATAAGGATCCCAACTGTCCTAGAAGCAAAGTTAAAAGTTCTTGAGATGCTACCAGATTTGGCCCAATCTGTATTTTTTTATCCTTTCAACAACATGCTCCTTCCCTCTTGTCCTAACCGCATCCCAAAGTTCTTATTATAAACTGCGTTGTTCTTCAGTTATACAGGCAACACAACTTTAAAATTTTTAAATTTGAAACAAAATGAGATGCAAGGTACACATTGCAAGGGAACAAGAATACCCTTGTTAAATGCAGTCATTTATCATAAGTGGTTTGTGTCAGTTTATTTATTAAATCTAAAATTAAGTCCCTAGCAAACCACTGCCAGCTAAGAAACACTGTATCATTTAAGATAACAAAACCTCTGCTTAAAATATCAGCCATATTGTCTAAAATAGTCAGTTTTCCTCTAGCCTCGTCCTCCTAAATACTCCTGCTGCTTCCACTCCCATCCCCAAAGACATTTGCCATTTCTAACCTGGAGGTTGAGTTGTTCAGTTGCAGTGCAAAGTCTCTGTAATACGTTTAGTGCAGGATTGCTTCCATCCATGTTTTCAGAACTAAAATAACGTTCTACAAATTTGTGGGCTTGCTCCTTAATCCAGCCCTTAATTTTTTCTCTGCAAAGAAGCACACCAAAGGCATTTGGCCACACATACCATTTGCATACTCCAATAATACAACTAAACACAGCCAGAGTATCATTTTCGCCACGTTTAACAGCAGTCACAGTTAGAAACTATTTCCTCTTACTCCAACAAAGTAAAGGTCTACTCTCTACAGGTTACTACTTGCACCATTTTTCCCCACTTCTCCATTCTTTCCCCATATTTTAAAGTAGTCTTTATTATGAGGTTATCTTCTCAATTTTGATTTCTTCGTTGATCTTCCAGTTATTTTAACTGTGGTTAAAGCTCAAACTTCAAAAGGTGCCACTTCATCACCTGACGGCTTATCATAAGAAAGCAGCTGTGTGCCAAAGTCAACACCATACTAGATGTATCCCAATTTTGTGTGTGTACCTGTTATTGGAAATGGTATCCTTGGAAGCAGCCCTTGCAAGACCACTTACTCCTGCTGTTCGTGCTGGTTCAATGTTATTACTGTTGGACTGTGTGCTTAATCTTCCCCATGTTTTAGGATTTAAACTTGCCAAGAAGGAAGATTTAGGAGATTGAGTAGTTGTAGGGCTTTTCGCTAGAGGAAGCAAAAGACAGAATTAAGAGAATCAACAGGTTTATTACAACCAGCACTTTGGACAGCCCATAAGCTTACTTTTAAAAGTGACAGAGTATCACATTTTCAGAACTCTTTACCTTGATTGTCTACTTTGTCATCATCTCTTGGAGGAGAGTATTTCGGTCTCCTTGGCCCTCGTTTTGGCAGTCTTTTTCTCTTTAGAACATCACTCAGTCGTCTGTCCGAATTTGAAAACAGCAACATGTTTCCATCCACCATATTCATACATGCACCCACCCCTCAGTTCAAGATGCATCTGCCAGCTATTTCCTCAAGACTTAGAAAAGGTTACATCCCATAACAAGGAGGGCACAAGGGACAAATGAGGCCTCAACTCTACTTTCTTTGGAAGGCCAAAGTGGCTCATCCATCCAGAAAGATGGGGTTGTGCTTGCTGTCACCTTTCAGCTACAGGAGCTAAATACAGCCAGAAGTGCCACTGAATAGAGGTTACTCATAGTTTTCCTGGGGTTTTTGGGTAACCATCTAAGTATTTATTGAATAAACTTGAAGAAAAAAAGAAAACAATCCATAAATCTATCAAATGAACATCAAAAGCCACTGGGGATTTGACCTCTTTGCCCCATTAGAGCCCCAAAAGCACTTTTTCAACAATTTATGGAGTTTGTACCCACCAAGCTCTACACTTCCCAAATTCCCATATTTCAATTCTAGTTTAAGGTGAGTTTCCTTTATTATGCCAATACATTTAGACAAACATTTCATCTTTAAAATAAAGGTAAACTGCATTAACACTAAAATACTTTATTCCTACAAGAGAACTGTTTGTATTTTAACAAAATTTCAGGATGACTTTTTTTCCTCCAGTCTCCAGTAGAAAGGAGCCATTGACCACAGCTATCATTTCTCTGAAAGAATCACTGTCCTCAAGAGTTACATGAGACTACAGCTGCTGTTCTTGGCATGCTCCAGCCTCTCCCCAAACAGTATGGATTGTTTCATATCATTACATTGTTTGCTACCACGTCCATTGTCTTTGTTTTTGTTTTTTTTTTAAAAAAAAAAATTTTCATATAAAATGAATCAAAACTACCCATTGACAGCTAAAACACAATTCCATTTTCTTTCCTTAAAGAAAAATATCACAGCCTAATGCAGATGACACTGTAGCAGCCCATATCAGTCAAGATTTCTTCAAAACCAAACAAATGAGCCACAAAAAACCCTCCACAGGTTGTTCACAACAAATAATGCACTTACCCCTGTGGACTCAGATCCAAGGAATCCTCCCGACTGTGCTGTAAGCTGGGAGAGCCCAAATCAGCAGCTGCATTACTGGCAGCAGTGGCAGTTCCAGTACCTATTGTTGTAGTGGTACCCAGTGTTCCTGATCCATTAGTGCATACTTTTGGTGGGCTTGTTAGCAAAGCCTCAGATTCCGCCAAGTTTTTCACTTGGTGCATCACCCCTTTGAAAAGAAGAAATCCTTGTTTGGTGGGTTGGTTTGGTTGTGGAGTTTTGGGGAGGAGTGAGAATCGGGACAAATGTGTTCGAAAAGGTGGAAGCCCATTACTAGGAACCTCTGTTTTGACTATGGCAGCATTGGCTCACCCCATCATGCAATATTAAGTTTTAAAAGCAGTTTAAAAGACAGCGATGTGAAGAGTAGCTAAAGAAACATCTAAGTCCCCACTAAATCATAACAGAGTTCCTGCCAAAAAGTCATCAGTTTTATCTAATAGCATAATGTAATTACCCATGTAATTTCAACAACCCATCTTCAGCCTAAATATAAGCTCAGCAGCATCCAGTAAACCTGTCCAAACTTGTATTAGAACCACAAAACCCAAGCTTGCTGTCTCCCAAGCCTTGGTCAGCTCCTCCCTGGCCATATGACAATAGCTTGCATGGATTTGCTTTTATTATTCAAGAACAATATTAACATTTCACAGCTTT
Source organism: Neomorphus geoffroyi (assembly GCA_033558235.1). NCBI lineage: Eukaryota > Metazoa > Chordata > Aves > Cuculiformes > Neomorphidae > Neomorphus > Neomorphus geoffroyi. Next base: position 10,690,197 of record JAUMJM010000012.1, read on the forward strand.
GGGGGTATGGAATGGGGGTTAAAAACATGGATTCTTCACTTACACATGCTTAAATAATACTAAATAAGCAGGTGAAGAGAAAATTAAAGAAAGGAAAGCAAGATTTACCTTCTCTTCTGAAGTAAACACTAAAAATGTCAGGTAATTTTTGCATCAAAATCTCTGCCATCTGCAGGGCTCCAACTACTATCTTAAGGTCTTGACTCGACAGCATGGAGGCAATATGACTAAAACAGATATAGTTTATTAGAATTAGGTTTGTCTTCTAGTTTCTGTTATTTTAATAAAAATTAATAAAATCAAGTCAGTTCATCTTGCATATGTAGTACTGGACACTGAAAGCAAACACATCACTGTGCTTTTATAAATGCTATAAATAAAAGGAATGAAAAAGTCTTCTGTCTAAATCACTTTTATCAAGTTTTAACATGCAGCATGAAGGAAAAGAGTTTTCTTTCAGAAAGGACATGGTGTCGAGGAATTTTGTACTGCCATTGAAAAGTAATTGGTATATTTTAATTGCATCTTTTTATCTAGATCCCTAAATTTATGGCCTACCACATAGGAAAGGCTTCATGAATAGGACTTATTGACTGAACGCCATGTGAGCCTGTTACTGTTCACATTTCATTACCTGAAAAATTATCCTGTCCTCAGAAAAGCTTATAGACAAGTTTAAGAAATCAGAAAACCGTAAATGGTAATATTAGACATTCCTAGCGCACACAGTCATCTATATTTCTAATAAGAAAGTCTAGACTTCTCATCTACTGCAAAATCTAAGACACAAATAATTCCTGAAAAGCTGGCAGCCTCAGCTTTTAACAAATCACTACACAAGAACTTAAAAAAATAATTTTCCCCTGGAAAAGACGATTCAAAAAAGTAATCACAGGCTTGATTTGTAAGCTCAAAATTAGTTCCATTCACAATGGTTAACAAGCCCACCTTGAAACAGCATGATTTTTTAGCACGTCCTTCAGAAGTTCAGCATCAGCAAAATAAATTATCCTAAGAATTGCTCTAAGGCACTTGTGTCTAACAGCAGGTCCAGCTGAAGAACTATATACTTCATAAAGAACACCAAACAGCGTTTTGATAAAGGATTTTGCCAGTTCTGGGTCCTCCTTCATTAGCTGTGCTCGAGCATCATCCTTCTTCAATTCTGAATGTCCACCTGTCACAAAGCATAAAGCAATCACTGCATAGTTCTCTGCATCTCTGCTCCGATCATGACTTTTTTTTTTAAAGCTGAATTAGTTTGAGAATTGAAAGCATAATTTAAGAATCATAAGTCAAACTGATGGCAAGAACGTAGGTACAAGTCCTCTTCCAAGGAATCAAATCTTTTTTTTTTTCCTCAGTTTTCTTAAATATTTCTGCACAACAGTAAGAAGTCCTCACACAGACGTCACTAAATAAGAGCTGTATGAGCAAAGCTGTTTCAGAAAATCCCAAGCCAAGAACACCCTCCAGCTCCTGCAAAATGTAATGCATCTTCCCTTCCCAGAAAGACAGCTTACATGTTAAAAAGACTACGTATTTCATCAGTTTGAATTTTGTCATAGACCTGTTTTCATTCACATAAATCAGAACAGTCCAATGTTCCATATATACCAAGTTGCAACGTGCTGTATAACCCAACAGAAGTTGGCCGTAGCTGGAGACACCGGCTCCTAAGCTGTACTTACTAGTGTTTGTATTGGCTAAAGGGTTTGGTTTTCGCTGAATGGCACGTGCTGTTCCAGTATCCTCGTTTATTTGCTGCATAGAGTTAAAGTCAATAGTGTAGACACGCCCCAGTGTAGACAGGCTGATCTCATCCTCACCAACCTGATGCGCTGCCTAAAAGCAACGAAGAGTTTAAAGTTAAGAAATTGTTAACAAATAGGAAGCTATATGAAAGCTGATGAGAGGGACAACACAGTAGGAAAAGAAAATGAGAAATATAATAAGAGCAGTAGTTAGGCACCCATTACTGAATATCAAAATAGTACAACACTACAGGAGGTTTGAAGAAACCCATGTGTTTCTTAAAGAGGCTGGTATTTTCTAAACCATGAAGGAAGTACTCAATTCCCTATACAACTGCATGCATATTGAAAAACCTCACCACAAATGTGTCAAATTGTTACCTCTATTATTCGACTGTCAATCCTGTTATAGGGATGCCAAAGACCCCTGTCATCTCGCCACTGCCATATTGCACCATCTGTATTTTGCGCATTTCCTTTCTTCAGCATAGTATCAACAGCAAAGATCCCTTCTTTTGGCAGGCAAGGCATCAGTTCACTGTAAAGAACATTAAAACAGTATTTTACTACAAGTATAAAATAAAGTCCATCTAAGCTGTTTGCCTTCATTTTAGAGAAGTTCTAGACTTCAAGATACCAACCAGACCCAAAACCTAGGGCTGCATAACTTACCAGATAAGAGAAGTAAGCTCATAAAGTTCTTGAGGACTTCGCGGAACAAGGTCAATTTGTTCTTGACAACTCCCATTTGTGGCTCCACAAAGGAGGAAATGAAGCGTTTCTGCAATATCTATAAAAATTATTATTTATGAGATTGTCTATATCGGAACATGGACTCCAGTTTGTGTTAGGCACTGCCCTAAGCAAACAGCACACAGTAAGACAAAAGCCAGCTCTTTGAATGTTGCAAGAAAAACGTCTGTTCTTAGGTCTGGGGTTTGTGGGTTTTTTGGTTTAGGGCTTCAGGGTTAGTTAATTTTTTTTTTTCTTAAAAGGGACATCTGAGGGGAGACATCACTCAATATACAGGGCACAGAATAGGGCCTGTGAAGCAATTTGCATGTGAAGCAATTAAGTGACAAGTCAAAATTTACAAGAGGAAAACAAGTGAGAACTAAGACAGTTACACAGTAGTTACTTTTCTTAATGTCTTCCCCTCAGAAAAAGCCCTTAAATCACATGTTCCCCTCACCTGGTCAAGACTATGAAAAGAATTAGTCAACTTGTGTTGAAATGCGAGTAATATGTGCGGCTAATGCAGGCTGGAAATTAGGCGAGCACTCCAGTGATAAGCTAGAGACAGGAAAGTTAAGCAACATCCTTCAGGAAAAAAACAAAACAAAACAAAAAAAACTTTCAACAAGGTTAACTAAACTTTGTATCCCAGAAGCAGCATAGTAGGAGAAAAATGAGAACACAATATTTGTATGATCGAGTGCAGAGTTCCATACTGACAGCAGGCATTAACTTAAATAGGTCCCCCAGAATACGAAAGAGCAAGAACTCACTTTGCTTCATAAGTTGAACTGCAAGTGTAGGACAATTGGAGCACATTAAGGAAAACATGCGCACCACCATGATGAACATTCCTGAACTCAGGATAGGAGGCGTCACTACCAAGAGCTGCTGGATATTTGTTAACAAGTCCTTGGAAGCAACCTGCTGGAGCAAGTTCTTCAGGAGGGAACAGCAAAATTAAAAATGTTAGTCTGGCTTTGAAAGGTATGTCCTTTCAAGAAACTCAGGGAGGGAAGGAGGACACAAATCCACACCCAAAAAACCCCACCCCCTTACCTCTTCGTGCTGGAAGTTGTCCACTAGTCGTGCAAAACAGAGACAAGTGCTTTCAACAGACTTTTTGTCCTATTATAAAAGAAGTTAAGTATTTGTTCGAATTAAAATATTTTAACTTGCACTGTATTATCCTGTCACTTTGAGGCATTCATAAAACTTCTCCAAAAAGGCCAGCCAAATAACATTTCTCAGAACATTAAAGCTCTGAATTCTAAATTGATAGAAAGAATCTAAACTGACCTCCTGATACAGCATATTCCCTGCAAAATACTTGACACTTGCAACACAAATACCTTTAGGGACTTTTAGAGCTGAATAAATGGGTCTATAATATTATCCTGTTTGTATCTACAGGGAGGAAACAGAAGGAAAGAAAGCTACAAAGTCAAAGTATCAGGAGATACAGATAATAAGCAGGACTGAAGGCTACTCTTCTACAAACTACATGAAGCATTATTTTTACACCAAGCACTGCAGCCAAGACAATAAATCAGAAGACACCAAGTTAGTAAAGATCGCTCTAAAAACAGATGCTCAAAAAAGTTCATATGAACAATACTTCTATTGTAAGCGTGGTTGCACACTGGAAGAGGCTAAGCCTCCATCACTGGAGTTAATTTGTTTGTGTGGGGTTTTTGGGATTTGTTTGATTTTCTTAATAAAGAAATAAAAAAGAACAAAACCGAACAGCTGGACATGCTCCTGGGCAACCTGATTGAGTTGACCTTGCTTAAAACACAGCGTTCAGGCTACATAACCAAGGTCCCTTCTAACTCTATTCTATTAAGAGTTAACTCAAAATTATTTTTTTTTTTGCCAGAAAAATTGCACTTCAAACTTTCTGGAAGTCTTCTTTTTGTGGGCTGCAGCTTCTCTTCATAAAGCAGCAGCCAATACTTGTCCCTGCTACAGCCGTGAATGATGCTTTTGTTTCCAAAGCACCACGGCCGGTAGCAACTTTATACTACTTTCACGTCTAAATCAAAACTTTCCGTTTTATAATAGCTTCTTACCTGATGGGTTAACCTTTGTGTAAGCAGTGGCAAAGAGTCTGCCACAAAGTGAAACTCATCAGGTGTTATACTCTGGCAGCAGTTGGCAGCAATGGCTAGGGCATTCCTCTGTGCATTTATGCTGAAGAATTCCAGGTACAGCAAACAGTCTGCCAACCCACCCTATAATAAAATAAACATTTTCACTCTCAGTACTGTGAAAACCAAAAAAACTTGTTTTCTTATTTCATCTTAACAGAAGAAGATCACCAAGATGTAGAACTGGTAGAGGCAGAAGCACTTTCTTTTCTTAACTTACCGCCTGTAGAATGGCTTTACTGTGCCTGCGTGATAACATCTCCAAGGCTGTAAGCGCCTGCTCTGCCACATCAATGCACTGAATAACTTGCAGCTACAAGAAAACAGGAAAGGTTGTAGATTAGTATTTTTACAGACTGGTTTAGAAGATAATCTCCACTAACAATCAGGCAGTTAGCCTGTACTGAGACACAGGGACTAATGCAGCTGCACTGCTAGCTGTCATCAAGCCAGCCCATTTAAGGCTACATCAGCAATACAACTATTCCAGGAGTTACCAGTTTGTATAATTAGGCAGTATCTTTGCAAAACCAGTCAGACAAAAAGTTCTTAGTGAATCAGATTGCACCCACCCCTACTGAAAGGCACTAACACTAAACCTGTTCTTAAAAGCTTCTCATGCTTTATCCATTACCTTGTAAGCCATGAAAAGAAGCTATAATCTTAGTGGCATATCCTAAAGTTCAAACAAAATATAACATCCTTCCCCCCAGATTATTTTAACACTGTTTTGATTTTATTTTACCTTTTCCAAGAAGACAGGAATTGCATCTACCACTACAGCAGATGACCTAGGAAGTGCTTCCATCATATATGTTAAGGCCCGACACGCATGGTTCATCTGTAAATATACAGACATTTGGTTTTAAGTTCAGATGACACATTTTTCTATTTTAAAAAGAAGTCTTAAACATTACAAATTACTTACAATGTCAAAGTTGTGCTCCATCTGCAGCAGTGTTATCTGTTTTTTTTTTTAAAAAAAAAAAAAAGTAGCATTAAGCTTAGCAAAAAGTACACAGGCATCAACATAAATAAAGGGCACAAATCAGTATCATAGCTTTTGACTCAGAAGTTTGAATTTTGGTAAAAGTTTCAGAAGAGCCACTACCAATTTTTGAGCTATTAAATTAGTAATAAGACTATCAAAATTTAGCAAAACACACCCTCAAAAAGAAACTGGATAGAGAGATGCACGAGCACATATAATTGAAAATAAAATATTGTTAATTTATATAATGTATTTGCACAATATATTGATTGAAATATATCCTCAATAGAATTATGATATTTAATCTTTACCAAAGCTGGTACAACACTCTTGACTGGAAATCCTCCTAATGTTTCTTCATTTCCCATGACCAACAGCTGGCACATCTCAATCACAGCCTGTAGTTGCTGACTTTCATCAGTGGCTTGGAGACCTTGTAAAAGCTGTTGGGCTTTAGAACCTAGATATCCAGAAAAAAGATTAGGAAAGAGATATTAGAAGACATAAGTGTTCAAGGAACTGTACGCTGTACTTCTGCCAGAGTGGAAGATCAGAGAGAGTTTGTTTTCCTCTGCATTTGTAGTTTCACTTCCTTTCCCTGTCATAAAAAGGGAGGATAGGAACGGGAGGCAAAATCTCATTCTTGGCTGTCCTTCCAGTGCAGACTGGTCAGTACAGGGAGTCCACCACACTTTTCACCATAGCCAACTTGCCAACCTACAGCAGGTGCCAGATCCCACACTGCTCCACCTCTATAAAGCAAAGCACTTTTCAACACATCCCCTGGATGACAGAACACATGGAGTACCCATGAGACCCCATCCTTCTCTTGGCAGGCATTGTAACAGGCTTGCCTTTGGCTCTCCTGGGAAGCCAGACTTGGACTATCCAGCTGCATAATGCAGACGTGGTGGAACAAGACTAAGGACCCATGTCCTCACTGACACATTGCCTGAAGGAAACTATTCTGTCTTTTCAGAATAGACACTTTCAAAACTATGAACAACATACCTTAGAACAGACATCTAATAACAGTTGTCAAGCTAGCTTAAGCACTTGTTTAAAGCTAACAAAAAACCCAGGGAGGTTGGAGGTCTTTGTTAAGCAGCCCATCATGCAAAAGAAAAAGGAAAGAAAAGGCAAGAACCCTCCCTTCCCCACCTAGAAGGGAACATTAAGATGCACCCCCCCCCAAAAAAAAAAAAAAAAAAAGGCTAAAGCAAATCTCTTCCTTATAGGAACGCAAGCAAATGCATATTGTCGAACAGTGGTCTAGCACTATCACGACATACAAGTCTCCAACATGTAAAATACTATATTAAACTATGAAGCTAATAGAAATATTAGAATTTACTAGTGGCTGGATTCTACTAGTCTGGAAGTGGAAAGAATTAAGTCAAATTAGACAAACTTTGCTTACTAGCTCCACTTCCAATTGTCCTGTGGAAGAGCTGCGACATCCGAGGACCAAGAGGGCCAAACAGGTGAGGAGGAAGACCCCTAGCCTCTAATAGAGCTAAAAGCAAACAGAGGATAACAGCCATTGTCAAAGCTTCTACATATATTTTCAAAAGCTTAAATTCCACGATGCTATAAGACAAGAATTTTGATACTTTCAAGAAAGAAGAGTTAGGATTAGATGACTGCAGCTACCTCAATTTCAAAAAAAAAAAAAAACAAAAAAAAAAACAACCACCAAAAAACAAACAAAAAAACCACCACGAAAACACCACCACCAAAAAACCCAAAAACCACCAAAGATGACCTTTAGGGAACAAAACTGATTTTTGTATGCATCAGAGCAATAAGACCCTTAAGAAGTCACCCACTAAGTTTCCAAAGTTACGTATTGCACAGAAGAAATCTGGTCTATTAAATTGGTCTAAGTCTACATCTAGAATAGCAGATATACCGAACTAATTCCAAATGTGGACTCAAACTATGTAAAATAGGTTAAGCTTATCTTTACATTGTCAGGAATTGAGTTGTGCTACTTATCTGAAAAAGGGTTCATGTTAATGACAAGAAAAGGGAAGAACTCTGCTATATATTAGGGGGCTTTTGGTTTTTGTTTTTGAACACATTTCAGTAGTCTTACTTAAGCTAGACTAAGTGGGTGATTCTGATTTTCGCTGTAGCAAGCATGGCTATGCTGATCAATATAATAATGATTAATAGAAAAACCAATTTAGCATTCCTGTGCTTACTAGAGACTATAAGCAAGGGAACTGGTAGTGACACAGCACTCTTCCACAATAATGCAGATTAATCGAAACCTATCACTTACAAGGGAGATCAAGATCTCAAAACTCTTGGCAATGTAGGGGCAAGATCATTAATACAGTTGCAGGACATGCAAACTGAGATTCTACACATCTGTACTCTCAGGTTTGAGACCTGAATCCTTTAGTCCAAGCTTGAAAGCAAGCATTGTAAGAACATTTAAATTTGGTTTGGTCAAAGCTTACAGTGAAGTGAGTATCAATAACAAGCACAAAACACAGTATCCAGAAGCAGAGTAACAGCAGGCCTAACCTGGACCATCAACTGAAAACATTCTTGCAAAGACTTATTTTCACATTCAAGCTTACACACTTAATAGGACTGAGTTCTCAATTTTCTCCTTCCACTTACTCCTGAAAAATCATCAATAGTAGTGTAATATACATCATGTAAATACATAAGGACACCACGCCACCCCCTCCAGGCACTGCTTCCAAATTCTTGCACCTCTACTGAATTAAAGCTTCTAACTCCATTCTTCAGAACTACAATAATCAGAACAAGACATTACAGCCTTCCCACGACCTATAACACAAAATTTGGGTAGGTATGGCTATTTATAGGCTACAAACAAGAAAAAAAAATGGTAAATCATTAACAGCATTTATACCTTGTAGTCTTCCCATCTCAGAATCATCTGACTCACTTTCTCCAGAAGTTGTCATACCTACAGCCCCAGCAACAGAACTAGAAGCTAAAGAAATAAGAGATTAATGCAAGTTAAATTGCCTTTAAAACTACAAAATTCACATCAACTCCATTATCAAGAAAATTTTACAATTTTGTTTATAAATTGACCGGTCCGCAAGTCTAATACATCCGCAAAAGCTGAAAAGGGGCAACATTAACACATTATAATGAAAAACATGCAGCTTGACCAGCAAATTACCTTGCAGACAGATTTACCTGTATCCTTAGAAAATTTATGCTCTTCTCAATTAAGTGTTAGGCTGCACTTAGGTTCCATTAATTCTGACTTTTTGTACAGATGTAGTCAGCTTTAAGAGGAGAACATTTGAGATATTCTACAACACGGCATAATTGCTGGAAAGGTCCTGATTAGGAGCTACTGCTTAGGACCATATGATCAAACTAGGTACTATTTAATAGTACTGTGCAGGTAAGAATATTTAACTTGGTTACAAATTTCTCCAATACAGACATGCTTGTCATTTCAACAGAGAACTCATAGAAGATTTATGAACAGTTACAAAAGAGCTTTTACAGGTAAATGCACGCCTTCTGTATGCTGAACAGTCTGGCTGGCAGTACAGTCATTTATGTAGCATCAGCGGAAGCTACACTGTTTTTTTTTTAAAAAACTGCATGAAAACTAAAGTCAACTTTATTGGACACAACTTGGAGAACACAAAAAAAAATCATAACAAACATGCGCTGGACATGCAAGAGACAGGATACAAAAATAAAGATCCCTTTCTCTCAAAAACCTTCCAGAATTATTTACCAGCCCTGCCAGTTCTCCCCACAACTTTATCCATTTAACTATTTTTAAACGCAAAGATGCTTTTATGGGCAACTAGACTGAAAATGCTTCAGTCAGAATTTCTTCTTACCTGCAGCCCCCTGGGGAGTCTCATCTGTACGTGCAGCTGAAGAGTTAACGCCATCCTGGTTGTTGTCAGGATCAGCCATCTTCTCCTGTCGGCGAGCTTCAGCTGCTCCTCTTTTGCCCAGGCCAGAGCCTCGCCGACTAAAAGATTCAGAAAACAAAGCTTCAGACCTTGCAAACGAAGACAAGAGATTTAACACGAGACTACTCAAAGCAACATTTACATGGATCACTACCACAAAGTTCCACAAACAGATTTGTGCAAGAATCAGTCTTCACCAAGTTGTACAACTTTTTTTTACCCTCCTTGCTCCACACCACAGCAGTGATTTGTTTATGCTAATGCATTAACAGCAAGGTCCCCACATTATACTCTTCAAAACAAGGCCATCTAATAAAACAATAGTCCAAATGAGCAAGATTAGAGTGACTGCTAGCTATAAGTCACACACACATTTGACAAGTTTGATGACAAAATAACCATCTTTCAAGGAAGTTCCAAACAACTACTGAAAGCACAAAGAGAACTCCAATATTCAGCTAGGTTTTCAGTACCAGAAAAAGTTTGAGGGCATGAGCCATTTTAAACTTGCTTTTATAAACAATACTGTCTTTACCACTACAAATATCTATGTCTCCAAAGTGAAAAGTCAAATTTAAATGCAACCTTGACAACAGAATCTGACTTCAGAAGCCTTTTTTTATAGCATGGAAGAGGAAAAAGAAGTTATGCTGGAATTTTTTTGCACCACAGGACACATTCTCTCCTCTCCCATTTGATCAACCAGTTTAAAATTACCAATTCAGGACTAATTTTCCTCTGCATCACAAAGTATATCAAGTATTTTGATATCTGCAGCATTGTTCAGATGGACAAGCCAAGCCAGCTCAACAATGTCCGCTATTAAAACAGACTCCTGCATGGTACCATGAAGACTTATTTTTCAAAACGGTCATGTATTTCACTATTCATGATGGACAGCAGTTTAGTGCTCTCTTAGTATTTAGTAACTTAAACAACACCTCCCTATGGAAAGCATTACTTCAATTTATAATATTGGTTTTGAGTGTTTCTTTCCCTCCACCCCCACGGCTGAGGGACTTATTGAATGTCTAATGTCAACAAATTCGACACACGCTATGTACTATCTACGGCACGGGTGTACAGAGTAACCCAACAGGCCTGAAAAGCTACAGCTGCTTCTACAGTAGCAAAGTAAGAGACAGACAAGACAGTGTTCACACATGAAATGACACTGGTATCAATCCACTGGAGAACTCATGTTTCATTATCTTGTTTTACCTAGTGCTAGCACAGGAGCCCGTGGTCTTTTGCCGTGTGCTCCGCCGCAAACTGGGGAGCTCAGCAGGTGGTGATTCACTGCGCTTCTTCGTAGATTTTCTCAGACCTATGCAATATGTAAAGAATGAAAAGTAAATCAGTTTAAGCACACAGCAGTTCTACAAAGAAATTAAACTTCTTGAAATTTCTACATAGAAGAACAGCTTCCACTTAAGAACTACAAGAAGCAGACATCAGCTTTTAAGCCACCTTACACTGAAATGTTGATACCAGTAAACAAAAGGTTTGGATATTTACTTATACTCACTATTTTTGAGTCAAGCAATACTAAACTCAAAGTTGTCATCTAGACATCTTTTCCTAAACTACACATTGCAGTTTTAGAACAGCTTGTGCATCTCTCATAGGTATCATATTATGGGACACAAGTTTGTTTCCACATGCTGATGTTCAAAACACTTCAAAAGAGACGCTTTACTTTTAGACAGAGGAAAAGAAATTACATCGAGGGGGAAGCAGTGGTGGTTGCATTTGTTTCCCCCCCCCAAGAGAGTAAATCTTAAGCAACATAAACTTCATCTTCACTACTTGAATCTTAATTTTTAGTATGTTCTATTCACATTTCTATGGCTTAAAAATAACTGTCTGAAATCAAAACCACATTCCCCTCCAGGAGTCAAGCACTGCCAGTGCTGACATCTGACACATGTACTTGTCTCCCTATTTCAACTACATCCCCTTAACCCCTACCATTGTGAGAAGGTCTTCCTTGAGGCAAATAACAGAGAATATCTTCACAGCTTTGGAAAGGCATTTTCAGGTTTTTTAATTAGAAGTATTTCCACTGTTGACGACTGACCCATCTGATATTAATTTGTTCTAGGTTAAGTCCTTGTCCTTGTCTAAGTCCTTGTCCTGATGACACACCCCACTGCAAAAACAGGTAGATCCTAAACACAGAAACCTAATGCAACACAACAGTCTCAGGTTATGAGAAAGCTTACTATCATGCTGAAATATCCTCTAACAATTAAATTATCACCTTTCTGGTTTGGGAAGTGTTGAATATTCAAAATCCTTATCAGTGTCTGCTTAACATTTCAGTCCCCTCCCACCTCTACAATAAATAAAGAGAATCCCATCATTTTTGATTTAGATACACTACTACTAGAACAGATATAAAGTTTTTAAAAGATGAGAAAGTTAGATCACTGCTCCCTCTTCTGGCAATAAAGTAGAATTAAAACACATTTGAAGGTGCAATGTTTTTTGAGAACAATACCCACCAAACTGGCTCCTGCCTATTTTCTTAATCCTAAAGCATTCCAGGAATGCTGAGTTGTGGTACCAAGGGACGAAATAGTTAACTGTGCAGATCCTGACTTGATACTTAACAGAAAAGGGAAAGTCATCTGAAAAGCTATTAACCCAGTCAATAGTTCGGTCTAACTCTCTACTATGTTCAACCCAGGAACACAATGCTGCGTACATGTAAGTTTCATGCAGATGAAAGTTAAACTGATATTTGTGTATCTACCACACACCTGGCTTACTGATTCAAGAAACCAGGCAGCCTTAAGAAAACAACAATAATATATTCTGCTCTGTATTTCAGTTGCCAAGCACTGAACTAAAGCAGGCCAGCCAATGGAGTTCTCAGATTATCTGTACCTATAGAACAAAATGTCAGTATTTCAAATATTAAAAAAGTGGCATTTTTACCACATAAGCTTTCAAACCAGAACTTTCCGTTGAAGTTGCTAGAACAGAAACACATGCCGACTCCAACCCTATCTGCGTGCAGTAAGGCACTCACAGGGGGGATGGAGGGAGGAGTACCTGCTTTATAACACACAATACAAAACCAGTTTGAAACAGTTGCAGAAAGATCCCTTGCTGCAACAGCCATGCTTTTCAAGCACTAGAAGTGCAGAGACACAACAAAACATCCCTCACAGCTGTTTATTTTTTTACAGTGGAAAACAAATGCTTTAAGTGGCACTAGGCATAACACTGGGTTACCCCACAGATCAATGTATTTACAGTCTGAGTAATCCCATATATAGGAAAGTAGGCTACTCGATACCTCTATCAGTACTGTGAAATTCTAAGCAAGATGTACTTTTGCTTTACATTTAGAAGAATAAGCTAATTACACCCTGTTACAAAGGAGTTCACTAGAAAAATACACAAGGGCATTTTAATTTTTTGCCAGCACATCACTGACTACTTCAAATCTGTGGGTACATTTTCATCCACTTTCAAGTAGTCAGACCTAAATGTTGAGTAACTTCATACCAGCTTAGTAACAGGCTATGGATGAGACACCGTACATCCACTGGAAGTGAAGCAAGATTGACTTAACTTGTATCACAACAGGATTCCTGCTAAGGGTAAATGTTTCACAAAGCAGCAGAGCTACATGAACATCTCACTGCGGTTCAACACTACGGTACACACACTCCTCGGTTATTGTCCCCAAACCAATCCCAAGGTGCACAAAGTGCCTGATTCGCACTTTCTTGTTCCATTAGTATTCTGCTAGTTAGGTAAGCTGAGCTTGCTTAGCACAGGTCACATAAGCACAGATACCATGAAGCAGCAGAGCAATGAAGCTGTGAAAGGTGGTGTCCTTTTCTGTAAGGACATAGATTAGCCATGTCTTTAAACTAAATTATCTCACCAAGAAGGGTTTTAAAGAACAGAGTTACTCTTACTGCTTGATGGATTAGCTGCAAAACACAGCACAGTCTGAGCACCCAGAAGAGTTGAGCTCATTTTCTCCTGCTGCTCTGGAAGAACGTTCTACTTGTCTCTTTGCGCATTTCTCTTTTCCCAAGTCTTTATTTCTCTACCTCTGATATATCTACCAGGGCACACATCAGCTTCCAGCTCCCACTATTAATTTCAAAGGTTAAAAAGGAAGCAGTGAAAGACTCCTCGAAGCTTGCTCCCTTCCTGCTGTTCAATGCCACTCTGCCCTCAAAGTTCACTGTTTAAGAAGGCTTCTTAAGTCAATCTTACCAGCTGCACCTTCTGCAAATCCTTTGAGTCTTTCCAATACCGTAAGCTCAGTACTGCTAATTTCTTCAGCATAGGACTGAACCTTCTTCCTTTCACTCACACTGTGGTCAAAATTGGATCTTCCCCTTAGCACATGGCCAGCATGGCCTCCCTACTGAGAGTCAGTCCTATACAGGAGCTGTGGGAGGCAAACAGCCCCAAGCCCTCACTAGTAAATAGGGCACAACCAGCATTTCAAGAGATGGGGCTAGAGATGCACTGTAACTGAAGGAAGAAAGCACCAGTCACACTGCCACAGACAGCAAGGGCTTCCAGAGGAATTAGTTTCAGGTTCACCTTCAAAAACTGTTTATTCAGCACTGTTTCTGTAATATAGACCCATCATATAAAGATCTGTTTCAAAGAGCTAGTAAAAGTTAAGAGACACAGACTTTCTATAAATCAAAAAAAGTTAGGATTAAGCAGTCCATATTCAGCAGCTGCAAAAACTTCACACAGAAACTTTAGAATTAAAGCAGAGGCAGAGGTTTCCTGACAGCAAACAGATATTGCTTATGGCCTGACATCATCCTGCTTGCATGCCAAACAATGATGTTCATGACTCTGAAGGAAAATAGACCCATTAGGCTCAACCTGAAATAGCACAGTCTAACCAATCAAACAAAAAAATCTTAGTAACGTCTTCACATCTAGATGTGTTTACTAGTCTGCATTTCTCATTTAAAGGCATTTTTTGTTGCATGAGAGAAAAAAGTTTCGAATGCGGCTCCACTGCATTCACTTATTCTAAGTCTGAGTATCACCCAAGACAAAACAAAGGTGGTCAAACTTCCACAGTTCGTAACCTAGAAAGCCCTTGATTTGCTCAGTAGACTTTACTTATTAGGGCTGGAAGCTTAGACTTCAGATGGGCTCCTGTGTTTGGCTACTCTTCTCACACAGTAAAGATGGTGAAAACAGCTGTGGCACCGGGAGGCAAGACAACCTCCTCTCATTCTAATATTCCACTATTCCCTTCCTCAGTATCAACTCAGACAACCCCAGCTCTTGACCGCAGTCCCACACAGCCCAAGTATCTCCAAGTCCACAACTCTAAGACTCTAATGACCACCACACAGGTAGCACTGTCATCCACAATCCCAAATAAACTAAAATTCAGGGTTATTCGCAGATTTTCTCTTTTATCTTTGCCAAATCCCTTGAAGCCAGAAGTCAAACACCATTCACACTCCATGTTTACCTTCATGTGCCTTTCCAGTGTATCCCAGTAATTATTCCAGCCAGGGGCTTCTCAGTCATGGCCAGTTACTCTAAGTTACTCTCTCCCAGCACTTCCCCAACCATCATTGCCAGCTTCTTCCTACTTAAGGACCAGTGACTTGAGAGGGCAACAGAGATTTCCCCTAACAGAGACAGTCAACCTTGGGTTTATACTATTACATCAGCAAGAGGACCCAATTCACAACATTAAAAAACCCCCCACAAAATATAATGCTTGAAAAGGATGTGAAAGCAGTCAGATCAAGAGAGCAAAACAAGAACAATCCCCCTCTCAAGAAATATTTAGCTACAAAAATAGAGGTGAAAAACTTTAGTCTAGCCTGTTATTCTTCCCACAAATTCTACAGGTGTTATTCACTAACATCACTGCTCACTTACAGACTGTAGTGTAGCTAAAGACTCCCAAAGTCACTTGGCTACTTTTAACACCTGCTCACTATCCAGTGAGGACTGACAAGAAGCCTCAGGGCATTCCCCTGCAATATGTGAAAAGATCCAAAGACAAAGATGGCATCCACATCCTTCCTCATTCTTCAGTACAATAAGTCAGCCTACCTCTTGTAGTTTTTCCTTCAAAGACCATTACTAACAACTCTTCTTGTAATTCCTGAACCGCAACACCCAGAAGTGAACAACATCTGGTAACTATAGATACGCCTGACCGTCTGAGCCAGAATGATCTCCTCTCTCCTCCCACTTTTCTTCACAGAAAAACTCCCTTCCACCATTTTTCCTGAATTTTTTGCAGCTCCTTACAGGGTTATGTTTGCATATTTTTGTTTATCTCCTGCTAGTTCTATAGGCCCTATTTCAAACTTCAAACATCTCTTTCATATCATACTCCCATACAAGCCTGAGCTTTAGCTTTCACTTTCTACTCAGACTATGGCATCTAAGGACGTGTTTCCAGGCGGAGGTATGTACACCTCAGTGGTGTGATCTAGTGCACTTTTTGCGTTACTGATTTAGAAGCCTTTGAGGGTGTTAATATTTGTGTGAAAGTCACCTACTTCTGCTCCCTCATCCCCTAAGCACACTAGCTTGCTATAGAAAATGTAAAAAAAACTACCCTAGAGCTTTATTTTCTTAATATTTTGACACTTCTCAGCAACTTCCAAAATGCTTATTTTGTTAAAATATTTCAAACTTGTCCCAATATTTTCAACATAGTTGTGTGACAGCAAGTTTTCTCTTTTTTTAAACAAGGTCTAACAGTTACTATTGATTCTAACATTACTCCAATGCATTGTCAAAGAGCTCTAATGCACTATTTGAAAGGCTGAGACTATTTAAATATATCATGAAGTTTAACACTTCTTGTCTATTCTAGGCTGAATTCTTACTGAATGATATTCAGTACAACGACTTGCTCTGATCAATAATGAAACATAGCAACCATTGGAATAAGTTTTGCTGTAATCCACAGTAAAATAAAAAGGCATTACATATTACTGACTTCCTAGTAGCACCTGTTAGTACTTCCTCCCCCCAAATTCCAATTCCATCTAGAGAAAGTAAGTCAAGTCTTGAAATGTCTCACCATGCTTTGTGCCCCTTAGTGACTTTTATACATACACACACATACCTCAAATCCATACCAACTTAGGTTTTTGACATACACTTGAATGCCTTCATGAAATTTAAGCTTACCTTTTTGCAAAATATGAATTTCTGGTCACAGAAAAGCTAAAGCTAGTGAAGCTGGCTTTCTCAGTACATTCTTTGTGGAGACAGTTTAGGCTCATATTCTCAAGGCTGTTTTTCAAGCTACTCAACATCCTTCCACCCTCACGCTGTGCTATCCCACCCTTCCCCTTTTCACTCCTTGCTGAAGTTTTCCAACTCATCAGATAAATTACTTCACCTTCTTGTTGGAGGTAAAGCCTTTCTCCTCCCTATTGCTGTTCTTCATTGCTAAGAAGTTGCCTGTAACAAGGACAAACTTAGCTAGGAACTTGCTGGGCAGTCCCATTCTCACCCAATTCTTATCCACTTCCTCCTTACTTGACTTTGTGGAAATTCACAAGTTCTACTCTGGAATTCATCACCCAGTAAGTCTTCAACCATGGAGAAGGTAGATAAAATCTCTCTATAAAGTAACTCCTCTCCCCTTCCCTAATGCCATTCTTCCTCAATTAGGTTAGATCATTCCAGAACCAATACTCCAGTCACGTCAGTTATCCAAAACAAGCCTGTTAGGTCAATTAAATGTATTTTGATTACACAGGAAGACATCCAGTTGCTCTTGTTTACTCCACATATTTTCTGCATTAGTATTAGCTATGCGCATGCCCCAGTTAAGACAGGCAGCTTGTGATCTTGGCTACATAAAGGAGCAACAGTAAGCAAGCTCAGCAATACAACTTCTTAAATCAAGTTTTAGAGAATATGTATTGTAAGTATATCAGAGTACACAAAGGCAGCATAACATGTTTCAAAAGCATTTTGTTCAAGGCAACAAGAGAGCTACAAGCTTATCTGCACATTGGCAAGCAGGTGCTCTACTTGCAGGCAGCCTGTATTTCTTAGTGACAATATCCAAAGAAGGCACCTACTATTCAAACTCAGCACCAGAGAGGGAATGTGTTTCATAAGAAGTGTTTAAAAGATCAAGTGACTAACATCCCAGGCACAAGGCACACTTGTTTTAAAAGACTACCACTTTAAAAGTAACAGAGATCCCCAGAGTAAGGAAAAATTAGGCAAGTGGGCTTGAAACAACAATCCATATATGTACTTGTTTCCCAGGATTGACCGCTTCCACTTTGGGACAGAAAGCTTAAGAAAATGAGGAAAACCAACTTCTGACAGGAGGAATATAATCAAGAGAGTTTTATAATATATATGTTCCTATCACAACATCCAACTAGATCGCATTTATTTTATTTTTAAAATTGATATGCCACACTAAAACAACTTATAGAACACTGTACTGAAGTCATTTGTTTCAGTTACAAATAGTTTCAATAAGTTTGAAAATAGATGTCTTTGTTTAGACTTGATTTTAAAATACATACGCTCATCCTTCTACAAAACTTACTTGCTAGCTTAGCCTGTAGTCCCGAAGGTCCAGGTTTTGATGTCTCCGACTTGGAAGAGCCTGGTAGAGACAGTTTTGTTTTAGGGAGACTGACTTTGGGGTTGAATCGAGCAGCCCAGTCAAACTTTGAAGAGCCACCTGTTTTACTCTGTTCTTTGTCCCTGCTACTCCTTCTTGGACTGGGGCTGGATGCAGAACGGGAACGTCTAGCCTTATTCTGGTCCTTTCCCTGTTTCACTCTGGCACCCTGAGGAACAGTAGAAGAAGCAGAGGCAGCAGCAGAAGAGGAGGATGATGTTGAAGCTGAAGAAGAAGAATCAGTGATGGTGCTACACCCAGCTTTGGCTGAGGTCACCGATTTTGAAGCCAGCTTGGAGAGTTTTGCTGACTTCTCTTCAGTGCCAGTTGATTCAACTGCTGAACCACTCTTTATACAAGACAGAACCTCTGTCCTTTTCCTTTTCTGACTTCGGGAGCTACCAGCAACTCCACCCTTTCTGGTGTGAGCCTTGCTCGTTGATGGCAATTGTGTAGACTTCGGCTGTTCTTGGTCTAAGTGTCTTCTCTTTGATTTAGTATGTGGCTTGTTAGTTTCCAAGGGAGTTTCAGTGTGTTGAAGTGCTTTGGGTTTTTTTGCAGAGCTAGGAGAATTGGTCCTCCTGTGATCTGGACTAGCACTGCGTTTAACTCCTCGAGAATTGTCTTTCTTAGGCACTTGCCCCGTTTTTTGCTTTTCTGAAGTATTGACTCTCTCTGGATCTTCTTGTGGTACTGAAACAGCAGATGAGCTACAGCCTCTGTAGAGGAAAGCAGGGACAGTGTTAGTGTTGAACTCCAGAAACCTCACAGTTGCAACAGTTTTGCAAGATACATGTCAGCACTATCTAATAAAGGAAACCACACAGAAATAAGAAAAAACCCCACACACATGTATGAGAACAGTCATGACGCAAATTTTTGCTAGCATGAAATTTGAAATAAGTTGCAAAATAAAAATATGTCACTTTTCTAAAGACGAAGATGTAAGTTGGATAGATTTTACTACCTGATTTTAGATATATCAAACTGATTATTAAAACAAAAAAAATTACAGGCCATGAAGCTGAATGTTTGAGAATGTAAATTCCACAAGAGAGTAAGGAGCATTCAGTAGTGCGTAACTAGTCAGAAACAGATTCTAGTTTGAGGAAAGCTCTTAATGAAAGGATAGTTTCACATCTTGAAATTGAGGTAATGAATCATACAAAAAATGGCAGAATTCTCTTCTACACAATAGAAAACTGTTCCAATGTGTATGTAGAAGTATATGAAGAGCAGACAAAACACAGCCGAGATGGTTACCCCACGGATAGGTGTACTAAGTACTTTAAATGACATCTAAATACTTTAGATGACTACATTTCAATTAATACTGGACATTGGTCAGAACACTTTCCTCAATCTTCCCCCAACGTGAAGCAGGAAAATGGGAGAGACACCTAGCAAGTATTTCAAGACTAGTTATGCAGAAATTGTTTTCTCCCCATCACTTTTTGAATGCTCCTAGTTGGTGAATTTGAAAAACAAAACACAAGCCAAATGTGAAACACCAAAATATATCCACCAAATACAATACCTAGATTAGCCAAAACTGATTAGTCACACATTTGCCAAGAACTCAGTACAGCTACGTATATTATACACAGTTGTTAAGCGCAGATAACACCAGTTAACATATGAATATGAAGTACAATTACCTTTTAGATAAGTGTCCCTTGGACTGCTCAGAAGTAGTATTAGACTGCACTTTGGGTGTCTTTGAAATAGATTTTCTACTTTCAGGAGGGCTATGAGCCTTATGTTTTGCCTGCCCTAAATGTGACCTGTCAGCAGAAAGTCAAAACAGAAAGCTATCAGGATTCCAAGATACAGATACAAACTTACAGATGGAATTATTATTTAATATTTGTAAGCGGTCCAAGAAATAAGTTTACAGCTTCCAACCTTTCCACATCAACATTAAAGTACTATTTCAAAAGAATCACCTGGTACAGTTACAAATTACTACCAGTGTAACTGTTTTGTAAAGCAGACAATTAGTCATTTTAAATGAATAAAACATTCTTATACATGAGCTGTACAGATAAATTCAAATTTTTCTAGTGTGCAAGGTTACTGAATTATTCACTTAAGCATTAAGCTAACACAGTAAGGCACAAGACTAAAGCACCTGTCAAAGACCTTTTCTCAGAAGCAGTTACATACTCATCTAGCTCAAAGTTCCATGCATTAAGACTTTATCCAGCTACAAGAGTTCTCGTTTGTCTCTTCGCTCTTCAGTTTAAAAAAAAAAAAAAATTAAACACTTGGAAGGGGAATGGAACCAGTTCCCCTAGGCAGTAGGAAAGCTCAGCCCTGCCAGTTATTTTCTGGCTGCAGATCCACCAATTCAAAGGATTGAACTGCTTGGTAACAGCTAAAGTAAGAGGAATGAAGAAATGCATGCTACCAACGAAGGCAGTCAGATGAGAAGAAACCTGGGATATCAGGGCAAGGAATGAGTTTCCTGGAAATAAGCTACAAGAGGTCTTCGAAGCAGCTTTCAGCTGCATGCAAAAATGGTTTATTGTATGAGCTCTGACTAGAGGACAGAGACCATACCACAGATAAAATTTAGGACTTAAGCTTTTCCTTCACATGCCTGTTTTCAAAATCAAATCAAAGTTACCATCTGCAAGACTGAAGAGTCAGCTCATCAGAATTTTAAACAGTATAGTATAAATAATTGCTAAGGCAAGAGGCATCTCACTTGTAGTTCCCTGGATAAAACCACACTTCTGACTCAGCTGTCACCAGGAACACCTGACTGCTCACCTCCTACCTTCACAGGAACCCCAAGCACAACGAACCTTTACCAAGCCTCAAACTAGCCTAGTATTAGTCCTGGAAGAAGCAGTGTTTCAAAGTTAAAGAACTGCTGACTAGCTGTATATATGCTGTAAACCCAGGTTATCCAGTCCTATGAGCTGAGCTATGCAAATGTCTTTGAAGGGGAGAAATGCAGACTGCACATTTAAACGCCCTGCTCCAAGCCATGACCCCAAACCCAACCCATAACCCCAAAGAGCAAAAAATTTAGGCCACAAGAGGAAATGAAAGAGGTATAAGAATTCTACGAGCTTTCAAATAGCTTTTTCCAACCAAACACCAGAAATCTAGTAGCAAAGGCACAACTAAGTCTGCTAATGACCAGAACGCTTCACCGTCCACTCAAGGATTTTAACACAAACTGAAACATAAACCTTAGCAGCAAAAAAGTACCACATCTAATCACCGGAGTGATAATCACAAGGTAATTTGCTTAGAGTTGAAATGCTAGAACTTCAGTGATAACATTGTTTCTTTTGATAGCTTTCCATCCTGTTTTCTTCCCAAGTATTCTTACTTAGTCAGTTACTCAAACTGATGAACGCACCCAGACATCACATACTCAAAACACTTTGTGGCTTTTCTTTCTAAAAGCATAGCAGTCTGAACAGATTAAGTTAACAACATCTTCTCTAGTAGTTTGTATTTATTTCTCATTCTAGAAGAAATCATTTTTACTATTAAAAACAAATTAAATTTTAAAAGTTTGATCTTTAGTTCGAATAGCGAACTCCAAGGTAAACCTGGGGAATGTTTCACCTAATCTTAAGTGTTTGGATTTTTCTTTCTGCACCAAGAGATTAAGGCATCAAATTTAATTTTCCCCTGGAAATGCTTTTTATTATGGGAGTAACAGAAGTTATTACATAATTTACACTTGCTAGGAATTTCACTTTTTATGTAAACTAACTGATCAGGGCTCATTTATTCTGAAATATATTTTAAAAAGCTATTTTCCCTTAAAGATCTTTGTTTTGCTTTAATTAGAACTGGATTTAACTTGGTGCTTTAAGTATTCACAGAATACAAATAACTGAAAATCTTTTCAACTAAAATATGGCTAAAGCACATCAAAACATGGAGTATTTAAATCGCACACTGAAGAGTTCCCACCTACCCAGGCTTCCCCCCTTCCACCTTTAAACCTATCAGGTTCTTACAAAGTTTAACAAACATAATATTATACCAATGTGCAATTTATGCGGACAAAAAAAGCTACAGCCATATCCTGATTGTCACGCATAATGCATCAGACTATTTGCATTGGCTTTACTTCCTTTATCCATCAAAAGCTCATTGCCAGAGCAGAAACGTTACTCTAGAAACATAACAAATGGGGAGACAAAACTGATGAGAACAGGTTTTAAAAGTTATTTTTAAAGACCTACTGTACTCTCACTTCTCATTCTTTGAGTTTAATCATTCACCCTGCACATACTGCAAAGAGAAGGTACACAAGGCAAGAGCAACTGTACGTGCAGTAGCACGTCGGTTAGAACGAACATGATACTAACTCCCCTTCTGAGATTTATACAACGGCAAACAGACATGACAGTTCAGAGACTGCAGGATTAAGTTAAAAGAACTTCAACCATACACCAACTAACAAGTATCCTTGCCCCAGTTTATATTAAAGTTCTAACAACTTGCTTAAGGTCTCATTCAAAGTTAGCTTAGATACAAAGGTAGTTAGAATAATCTGAGCTAGAAATAAAAAGCATAATGCTTGAAGTACTCTGAAAGGCACATGGGCAGCTGGAATACTGACTCTTGCTTAAGAATGTAAGGTACCTGTACTTCACCTGCAAGTCAAGGTTTTTAATTCACAACTTACCCTGTTACGAGCTTATTATTTTTCATTAATGTAAAATTCATTCAGAAGATTCATTTAAACAAATATTCTAGCAACAAACATTCTGAGAGTCTAAGTCGCTCATCAATGAAGAAAAATAAGGTAAGTCTTTACAAGCTTCTGTTTGTCCATTTTGATTCACAGGGGCAGGTCCAGGAAGACTAAGCACTGACTGTACCTTCAGGTGTTGGTTTGGGTTTGGGTTTTTGGGATTGTTTGAGGGGGAGGGGGGAAACAGGTAGAGGGGACATAAGGAAGAGGGAAGGGTGTTTCCCACAACCCAAATCCACTTTCACAACCTTCACAATCCACTCCAATGTTTCACTCCAGTGGGCAAAGCTGTCTGCTGATACACATTTTAATTCACAAGCGGACGCTCAGTTTAGAGTCATACAGGTAGAGCAACTCACCATTTAGTTTACAATCTTTATATAAAAAAAATCTGGAAACTGCCAGCCCTTAGCCTTCCTTAGGCAAAACCATATTGAAGAACCAAAAGGAACTTGTCCTCAAAGACTACTCCCTGCATATTGAAAAACCCATACCTTTTGAAGTTATTAAATAAACCAAGTGTTTCATCTAAGTCATGTTCCTCAGCAGCTGAC
The DNA here is from genome assembly GCA_033558235.1 of Neomorphus geoffroyi. Lineage (NCBI taxonomy): Eukaryota > Metazoa > Chordata > Aves > Cuculiformes > Neomorphidae > Neomorphus > Neomorphus geoffroyi. The sequence continues at coordinate 10,713,692 of JAUMJM010000012.1, forward strand.
AGTGAGGTATTAAACACTTCCAAATATGAAGTCTGAAAAACTAAACATCCTTTTACTTCTGTCAAAACTGAGAAAAAAACCCAGTAGCATAGATGAAAGAAGCTGTGTAAAAAGAAGATTTTCTCTCCTCAAATACTCCACCTGTCTTCCTCACAGATTCAAACACAAAATTTAATTTTTACACAAGTCTCAGGTAAGATGTTAACAGTTAACATACTATTAAAAGTGTTCCAAAACCAACTCCTGTTCAGAACAAAGCAATATAACTGAGAAAAGCTTTGCTTTAGTATTTGATAAGGGTCAGGCTGAAGTGTTTCCCAGGTTGTGCTCATACTAATGCCCTCTACACTGCTAACAAGGATCTCCTCCTCATTTAGCATTCACTTCCAAATGCAAAAGAACGTGCACATATCTCAAAACCTTAAAATTTCTATGAAGTGCCATACTTCCATATATAACTGCAACAGGATAGCAGTAATTTATGCAAAATTGACACCCTATTTAAATACTGCTGTAAGTAAAGATTTCAGAAGAGGGACAACACACAGATTAAAAGACAAGTGACACTGGCATTTCACGACAAAATTAGTTTGCAGAACTAGTAAATAATTCTATGCCAGAGGAGCACTCCCATTACTCCATACCAAAATACTCAAAACATCACTTACAACTGAAAGGAACAGTCACCTACATTACTTTCAGGAAAGATCTCACTGTGAGCCTCACTGTATCATTTCAAAATTGCTCCCATGCCAAGTAAATACCATGACATCACTGGGAATTGAAGCCACAAGGGCACAATTCTTCAATCTGCATGGTGACAATGTAGATGCAGAACTAAGAAAGTGACAGTAAGTACCTTCCACCCCCTCATCCTGCCCCCATGAAAAGAGTATTCTCATTAACGCATCTCCTTCCCACTCCTCTTTGGTTTAGTGCTGCAAAGGGAAGCTTTACTATCATTATTGCTTCCTTTCAAACTTGCAAAGAGTCATCTTTCAATGGAAAATGCCTGAAAAGATGCTTCAGATAAGGGTTCATGCTGTACAGTTATGAAGGTGCTGTCTTAGCAGGAATAACACTGAATACTTTTCAATCTCAGAGTAAAGCCACTAAGAACTGCAATAACCACAAGAGCACAAAGTCATCCAAAAGCCCAGTTATTTCAACATCACTACTGACAACAGGAAGAATCAGATTAGCCAAACTTCACCAAGGCCAGTTTGGTTGCAGCACATACGTGGAAGGGAAAACGGGTCACCAGGTCAAACATCTGTTTCCAAACACGTCCCTTCTTTTAGAGTGAAGCACCCATCAAAGACGCTAAGTTTACTTCCAATTTGTGCTGCAACGATCTTTCTGCAGTGTCTGTGAGCCTAGCATCATCATTTGTTTATTTTTAAAAAAGCAACTGTAAAAAAAAAATATCAAACTCTCAACCCTCATCTTACTGTGTTGAGTGTGAAATTGCTAGTAAAACTCCAGCAGAAAACACACCACAGGCTTCCTCTGCTCATTTAGACTGAAAGTGCTGATGTTATTAGGGTGATATCAAATAAAACCAGTCCAGAAGAAAATGAGTTTGCTACCAAGTTAAGCCATATCTCTCAGTATTCAATGTCACAGGAAGAAGATTCTGCATTCATGTTTTACAGACTAGACCACAGAGGAGTCTGGAATTTCTAAAGTCTTCAAGCAAGTAAGAGTAGCCACCCAGCAAATTAAACTGATAAAGTTCTAACAAAAGGCCTTTAAGCTGCAGAAGGGTAGGGTCAAAGACTTGCATTGCATGCATTAGCATTTCAGCTTGGAAGCTATTTCATTCTCCAGCCTCTCTCCTTTTTTCCATCTTTCTCAACTGAAGCCTATCATAGCTTTCATTCCAGAAGAGCATAAGAGCCAAAGGCAAAGTTACAGCTATCACAAAGCCATGTGGCCATACTAACAGCTGCGATACATTAACATTAGATGAGCGGACTTCACAGACTGAAATTACAGTTAAGAGTGACAAATCTGTACAAGGAGTCCAAGGTTTTGTCACTTAATTTATATTTTGAAAGCGCATAGATCTTAGCCACAAGAAAGCTTTAAGAAAATAGCTGTTACATTTCCAGCATTTAGAATCTATTTATACAAAGAATCTATTTATACAAAGCAAAAAACAATCAAGCACACAAGTTCAGACAATATTGAGACTTGTCCTTGCTCGAAGGGTTATGACTACATATCTACAACCAAAGTGAAGTAACCATCTGCAGCACTTTAGAAGGTGTGGCCCTTCAGCTTGCTTATAAACTTTGTGGCTAATTTTAGGCATGAAGCAACAACCCCCTACAGACTCACTTTACTTCTTAATTCCCTCCACAAAACTAGGTTTCTTTGTTGTGTGGGGTTTGGGGGAGGCTTTTTGTATTTATGTATTGGTTTGGGTTTTTAAAACACACATAGATCTAATTCAAGTGCTCCAAGACCATTTCATGATGTTAGCAAAGCACAGCAGGTGAGGATAACAAATTTGCTTCACAATAACAGTCTCAACTCCAACTAAAATACTAACATAGATGCATCTTAACTTCAGTTACTCATACAATAAGAGCATATTACTGAAACTGCTTTTTCCAGTTTGATCTGTAAAATTATGTAAATAGAATGACCAAATGTCATTTTACAGATGACAAACATTGACAGAGATTGGAAATAAGTTAGTGTCTCAAGTGTCCCAAGAAAACTAATGTAAGACAAGGTGTGTTTGGTTCTGGGGGGCTTTTTATTTGCTTTATTTTGGTGCGGTTTTTGTTTGTGGGGATTTCTGGTTTGAGTGTTTTTTTTGTTCTCAGTACAGCAGCCAAAGTGGTGCTTGTCAGCAGAGTACAGCAAGGCATAATGAAGGTACAACAGGGTGTGAACTCTTAAACCCTCTCTACGTACTGCTCAGAACTAAACATACTATCCCACTGCATCCTAGATGCATGGAAGGATGAGTCCTTAAGTCTATGTCTAAGGAGAGGCAACCAGCTAAAAGGCTAGTGCTATCTGAGAGCTTGTCTTTCTGCTTCATCTGCAAATTGTTCAAGAACCTGATAGAGGTGTCTCACATTGTTCCTTGTAAAACAGCCATCTGGGTCCAACAGCTTACTGTCTTCTATATTCTGCTTTAATAAAAGAAACGTAATTCATAAGCAGTATATTAACCATCATGCTTTAGGGGTCAGTAAGGCAATATCTAACAACCAACCATTCAGATCCAGAGATAACAAAATGGAATGAAGGTTTCACCATGCCCCAGTTAAATGAGGAGTATTCTCCAAAAAGAATTCTAGCTTGCAACATAATAAGCTACGTAAGGCAGTAACTTCCCCCTCCTCGTGCTACAGAAGCCTAGGACAGAAGCCTATCATCTGCTTTTACATTTCAACAGTAGAGACTAGTTTAGAAGTGAAGTTGCATTCTGCATATTGAATTATAGCCCACAAGGTTCCTTAGAACAGTCAGCCTCCTTCACCCATTCAACAGCAACCTTCTCAGCTAAATTAGTAAGAAATACTGATCTTCATTACACATTATATAGCCCGATTCCTTCAGAAGTAAAACACTTAATTTTATGCCACTGACCTGCAATATTTTAATATTTTCATACCAAAATACTCAAGCCCAAGATAGACACATTCAAATAACTATACCAGCAACACTTCTGATGAAGCTGAGTACAGACAGATGCTGCCTACCATGATACTACAACCTGTCTTCATTAGACTATTAGTTTAAACTTAGAGGAAGACTTAACCATACAGGCTTCACTCACTCAGATGAAGACTCAATTCCTTAAAGGACACAGCAAAGCTGTACAGTCAGCATCCATACAAAAGGATTTTTTGTTCCGCACTGTAGAGGCAACCACTTAAGAGAACAAACACAACGTGTTCCACTTGTTCACTAATGCAAGTGCATTACAGGATGGCAAATCTTTTGTTCAAATTATTCAAAAGCTGCATAGGATTAACATGGAACAGAAAAGTGCCAGTTATTCACTCTTCTCTAATGAGGACACAGAATTTCCCAGATCTCTCACACCAGAGTCTCTCCCTGTCCTCCCTGCTCCACATTTTTATTATCAGGGAACGAAGAGGGAGATAGAATTTGTTACTATTTCTGATCTGTGGAATATAGCTCAGTTACACTTTTCCCCACACATCTACTACTGGTATCCTAGCTGAACATGCATGATAGTGAGTTCTTCGTTTTCATCCCATGCAGTAACAGTATAGAGTATTTCAGGGGCAAAAAGACTTTACACAAGCTTCAGTGCTTAGACTGCATGGTGGAAAATTTCATTCTCTAATTAAATCATATCAGTTTTGCTTCTATACATTAAAACACACTCATAGATAACAGTCATACCTTCTTCCTACTGCGTCGTCTTGTGGCTGGACCCCAGCAGTGTTCCTCTGTGAACGTCGCAGTGACCCCCCTGGATTGTTATTAGGCCGGTTGGACATTGGCACCTCTCTCCTGAAGGGACATACCCTTTCTAGACACTATCATTCACTGAAAGACAAGAGAGAGAGGGTCATAAGGCACGTGGCATGAAGACTCACAGCTATGCCTCAAGAAACAAATGTAAAATGATATTGTTTAAGTAAAAACTTCAGACAAAATCCTTTAAACAAGTTTTTGTTAAAAGGCAGGCAGACCACAATTCTCAAGCACATTTAGATCCTTAATGCCAAGCAATCAACTTTCAGTATATACAGCACATAGATTATCTATTGTACCTTTAAAGGTCCCTTCCAACCCAAACTATTCTATGATTCTATGACAACACGCTACTTTTCTGGCAGGTTTCTGTAATTATTTCAAGGAGACAAGACAAACACGCAACTTGGGAGAACCTGTGTTTGTCAGCATTAATGAAAAACACACTAACTAGTAAAACTCAATGCTTGACAGAACACTTAAGTATTTTAATGCTCACTGTGAGATATGACAATGCCAGTTTCAGGAATAAGCAGCAGTATCCACAAGATTACAGAAGTAACTGAATTACTGTGCTTTTAAAACAGCCCCTTTCTCTAATCTTCCACTTGCTTATGCAACTCAGGAACTCAGGAAAAGAAAGCGAGGAGTTCTTGCTCTTGAAAGCTTACTGGAAAAAGGTATTTGAAACAGAAGAATTAATGAGTGAACATAATTATTTTAAAAAATAATCAATACGATAGGTATGTATTACTGCTTTTGGCATTGCTTTGTGACTGCCAGAGATCTACAGTTATTATTTTGGTAGTTATTTATGGAAGCCTATCACAACACCCCAGCTGCAGTCTCGACAAAGAGGTATTGCAAGATCAAGCCTCACTTAGCTCCTCCGTGAGGAGAGGTAACTTTTATCCTGTGCTAAATCAGTATTTCTAGACAGAGAGCATAGCAACAGGACCACAACTAGCAAATCCAGTTTTACTGTTTCTAATTCTGTGGAATCCAGTAAAATAGGTATTTGCAGGTGGGAAAAAAGCCACAAGAAGGAAAATGATGCAAGTTTAAGAAGACAATAGCCTATATGTTGATTCAGTATCTATTGTAATTATAGCACAGTCAGCAAGAAGTCTGCCAGGAAAAAGTTTAAAACATTCTAGCTGCAAATAAGTAAGGCTCAGATCTGATTCTAACACCTCAAATAAAACACTGTCAGGACCTGGCACCGTCAGTAAAGCCAGACAATACTTGACGGTAACTGTCTCTTCCCTGAAAGAGCCTGTAGAAGTGAACAAAAGTGAGCAGGACAAAAATAGGAATCCTAAATGATTCTAATTTACTGTAGGCTCTAAGAAACCAGGCACATAAATGGGTATTATGCAAAGCATTACCTCCCATACCTAGTACAATGCCAAAAGGAACATGTACATGATTAAGACACCTGCATAGCACAAGAAATCAGTGCTGAGGATTGTGCTAGCTCAGATTCAGTCTTGCCCCACTGTAACAATGCAAGCTACTATGAAAAGCTCCCACTTAGCATGCCAGCAGTATTTTAAACAAGCTCCAGCAATCAAATAAGAATGCAAGGTAGACAGAAGAATTGCTCCCCATCCTAATCCCTACATCACAGGAGTCAAAAGCATCTTCTGAATGTTCTTTGTGTTCTTTCCACTAAGAGGTCCAACATAGCAGCAGACAGCAAAAGTAGAATGTGGGATTAATTAGCAAACCATTACTTTACATCCTTTTTTACCTTATGCTTAGAAACTTGAAAGAGCACAATATACACAATCCCACCAAACACAGTTGATAACATGAACCTTGTACCCAGAAGTCCTGATGACTGGGAAGCTGAAAACGCTGTAAATCCTACCTCTCAGAAGCCAAGCTTTCACTCTTCATTATTTCTCTTATCCTAACTCCTTAGCCATAGCAAATATTCCCACTAACAGAAAGGTGTAAAGCTTTTAAGTAATACATGACATTTCAGTTTACAGCTTTAAAGCACAAAGATTTACAATGGAACAGAAAAAGCCTGCTATAGCTGGAAGTTATGCCAGTTTGCTGAGAGCCTGTTAGCTATCTCTGCAGAGTACCCCACAGTCACCAGACAATGAGGAGCCTGGCATTAACCAGGCTGAAAGCTGAGCAAGGTTCCTGCACTACACCTAGGGGTTCCAGCTGAAGTCCATCACAGGCTGTTGTGCATTCTCTATTTCTTTGTATTCAAACACCAAATGAAAAACATCTCTTCACAAACATCAGCAAGGAGGTACATTCATGCCTTTTCTGAAAGGTGGAAGTATTGTCCCCTCCCGTATAAAGGTTAACTGAGGTTGAAAACAGGTACTAATGCCAAGCTATCAGTCATACTACCGAGCTGTTGCCACAGATCTTTGTCACATCAAACTGACTGTAAGAAGAACATGCGTTCCAGCAGGTTTCATTTGGCAAGGAGTAGTGCTCACTTAAAGCTCTGTTAGGACAGCCACGTGCTTTCTCACGAAGGGCCAGTACATGGGTTCCTGCGAACACCAGAAGAGTTACCTGAAGAACACATCATGCAGGCAATCTTGGTGCTGTCTAGAGAAACTTTGGTCCAACTTGTCTGGATCAGCCAGCTGCTTTGTGCTCAAACTATGAAGCACAGTGTTGCATACACCTGGTATTTTCAGCTGTGGACTAGAACGAAAGGGCAGCAGTTTCAACTTGACAGATGCCCCACAGGATAAGATGACGTCCAGAGTTACCTTCTATATTAAAACCTCTCAGCTTAACGACATTTCTTGTTGTGCAGCATGTTAACCATATGACTCCCAGTTTATCTTTAAAATATATAATACATATACTTTATATAAATAGATATGTGTCATGATCCAGTTATGTTGTTAAGTATCGAAACATTAACTTAAGTCTCACTCAAGTATCTGAAGGCACACAATATCATGTGCCCAGTTAGTCCAGCAGGGAATAGATCTTTTCTGTGTCACAACTGTCTTCTGCATGCTAAAATAAGAAGAGCCCCAAGCTTCCTAAATGTGAACTGTTCTCATTCAGGCCTGTCCCTCCAACTGTAGGCCTCAATTCCATCACTTGGCCTATGTGTCCCCTCTTTAGATACCGAAATTCAAAGGAGATTTAGAACCCAGCAGATCAGCTGAATACATCAGTGCAGTTCTGACACACGTTAAGACTATTCCCTCAACTACAATGGGCACTGTCTCCACACCCACAGTAAGAAAAAGCTGCAACTGCACATCAGAACTCCACGTTTCAGTTGACATGCTTTGAGATTTCAGAATTTTAAGTTCAGATCCATTTCTGGCATAAGATTTTCTGTCAACAAGCCATTTTGATGTCTCACAACTCCACATTCCTAGCTGCAACAATGCCAAAGCACAGGCCTATAGATGCTGTCCTTGTAAGCAGACTCTTTAGATCAAGAACAAATTCTAAACCCCAACATTTCAAATACACCCACAACCTTCTGAAGACAGCTAACAGCACCGGCATCTAAATGTTAATATCTTGCATAGTATTCTTGAGTCTTAGCTACGATTTTTACTACCTATAACAATTGTCTTTGTTACTGTACTAGAATTCACTTCTGTAGACCTAACACACCTGTAACAAACATTACAGCTAATGTATGGCCAACACACTGCTCCAAGAGGTTCCACAGGAACACAAGGGCTTCCCAAATCTACTTGGGTGAGCTTGAGAACTTGTTTGGTTTCGTATGGGGCTTTTTTTTTTTTGGCAGTTCCTTTTGGGGGGGTTAAGTTCTTTGCACGATTCTTACTAGTACAAGAATTTCTCAGGTCTTGCCCTCCAAATTCCTGAAGATTTAAGGATATAGGCAGAGGTGCCAGGCATAATACTTCATTATAATGCCTGTCTTCTGCTTGGAGTTGAACACACTGGTCTGAATACTTACTCCTTTGCACCTTGGCTCAAAAACCAGATGTAGCAAGTCAGCTTCATAAAACTGCAAAGACTTACAGCCCTGAAGTCAGCATTAGGCAGAACGGGGAGGAGGAGGAAAAGACAGGAGAATGTTTACATGCGTTGTAAGTTCAGAACATTTTCTTCCAGTAAGTTGCACATCTTGCCAGCCAAAACTCAAGAGTTTAGCATATTTAGCTGAAAATGCTAAGTCTAAGACTTGAGATTTCATAGAATCATTTGATTGGAAAAGACCTTTGAGATCATGAAGTCCAACTGTACCTGTCTACTACTAAACCACATGCCTGAGCACCTCATCTACCTGGCTTTTGAATCCCTCCAGAGGTGGTGACTCCACCACCACCCTGAGCAGCCCCTTCCAGTGCCTGAGAACTCTCTCAGTGAAGAAATTTTTCTTCATGTCTAATCCAAACCTGCCCTGATGCAACTTGAGGCCATTTCCTCTCATCCTATCACCTGCCACTTGGGAGAAGAGACCAGGACCCACCTCGCTACAACCTCCTGTCAGCGAGTTGTAGCAAGTGATGAGATCTCCCCTCAGCCTCCATTTCTCCAGGCTGAACATCCTCAGTTCCCTCATCCACCTATTACAAGGCTTGTTCTCCAGCTTCACTGCCCTTCTCTGGGCACTCTCCAACATCTCAATGTTGTTCTTGTAGCAAAGGGCACAAAACTTCAACTGTATTTGTGATAAATCTAGTCAGTTAAGGTAAAGCAACATTTTAAATATACCAGCATTCAACACATTTAAGAGTCAAAGCTTTAATTGCAACTGAAGAACTTACTGTATATGGTTCAGTAATTGCTGAATTGTTTTGGATCTACATTACTTCATTTTAAACTGATCTCATAGCTGCACCTCATTTTTGCTCACTGCTCACAAGGTTCTCCTCATTTACCTGCAAACATGCACACCTATTTTCTTGCCTTGCAAGCAAGTACTTGCCAGCTCTCATTCAATTACTTCTACTACTTCACCACCTGACTCAAATTCATTATAAAGGCTTTTCAGTCCAGTTAGTTGCTTTGAGTCTTGTGCAGTTGATTTGATACAATACTCTTAGTTACTATACTCTCTAAATTCGATAGTTATCCACTCTGCCTGGTTTTCCACTGCAGTCATCACCTCCAAACATAAATTTCATGTCAAAGCTCCATGCAGGCAGAAGCTTGTGTTTTCAGTTTGGCAGCCTCTTATCCTATCAATTATTCTGCAAGCAGAAGGGACAATTCAGGGAGTGGGTACAACAACATACTGAAGAGTTCCTTAGGAAAATTTTCAGTGACATCTCCCATCTTCTCATCACCTCTCCCTTCTTCCCAAAAGCAAACTTCTATACACAAACAAGGGAAAAAGATACTGTCCCATGAGCTGCATGTATTGTAAGTTACCATAATGTGGATGGATTCCAGCTGCAAATCCTGGGTTATTCAGCTGCATTAAAGCTTTGAACCTTAAGAAATGACAAGCTTTTCGTCCTACATGGGAAGACCAAGCTACCACTTTATCTGCTTCCATTTTTACCTTCTCCCTATTAATAGCTATAAGCTGCCTCCATGATTTAAAGATGCTAGAGTACACTATGGCTTACCTGCTGCACTGCATCTAGAGCACTCCCCATCCATCCCAAGGACAACCTCTAAAAAACAACTCTGGTCCTGTTCCTCACTGCAGTCGTGTACTAGCTCCAAAAGCATTCCCTCCCCTTCAGTTTCGCAAAAACACAAGCCAATTACCTGGACTAAATCAGAAAGAGGAGCTTCATGGAACAAATATAATGTTATTTTGAGGGTATCAGTTCTGCCACCCCACTGCTGTTTCTCCTATGTTCACGAAGGACAGAAATATGACAAATTGTGTCACTCTCCTTTGGACAGCATTTTGGTTCACAAAAGTACAAGTGTCATTCAGATCATAGATCTTCATCCAAAAGAGAAGTTAAGAAAAGCAGAAAGCACTTCATTTTATTCGCTTACTTCTCTACAGTTTAGCATTTGGTATCTCTGGATGTTATAAGTGTTGTCAAAAGTAAATATTCTTCTCATTTTTGAGAGAGCTTACTACAAAAGCAATCTCTTACAACATTTATTTAAAAGGACAGACCACAACTTCATTCAAAGAATCTGCCCATGTTAAAAATTCCAAAGAATTAAGTTGTTCTTCTCCAAATAAGCCAAGTGTGTTACCTCTCCATGTCATCATTCCTAACATATCAAAACTAGTTCAGTATAAGTTTTTCATCACTGTATTGTTTGAGTTGAATTCATTAACCAAGGGAATGCTCACTCATAGTGGCACAGTGCCAGGATTCAACACTTCAAGAAAATATTCTCATGTTTACAACACCTGTGGTTTCTTTGTTTTCAGTGCTCCATTTTGATTTGGTTTTTTTGCAAGCTAAATGCTAAATTCTGTTGCATAATTTCATCAGTTCCGCAGCAATTAAATTTCTTCTGCTTACAAATTTAAAGATTATCTAAAGCATAAGAACCCAGAAAATTCTGAATCAATCTATAGTCAGCAAAAGAATACGCTGATCTGGATAGCTGCAAGTCAGCCAGCGACAGCTCATCTGTAGAATCAGCCCAGAGATATCCAAGCCATCTCAAGTAACATACTGCACAGAAAACAAGCACAAACACCGCAAGCATTACCTGCAGTATACTGAACCAGTTTGCCTCTGTTGAGAGATTTTTTTCCCCTTTTAGCACAGCAATGGGAAAGAGAAGTGAAAAAAGAAAAATAAATAAATAAATAAATATCGAGGAACAGTTATGTTCAAAGCTTATTCTTCTGTACACTTGTGTCAGAGCAAGATTTCTCTACCAAATCAGACCATATAGCAAGTGTTCAACTTTACATCTACAGCAACCTTAAACTTACAGAAAGCTGCTAGACAGAAGCTTAAACTCTGAGTCTCAGTATGCAATTCTGCTACCTGGTGCTAATACAAGCACAGTTCCAACTTGTTAGCAACAACAGAAATTAAAGAGGAAAAAAAAATATAACAACAGCAACTAGTATCTCCAAGGGAAAGGAAGGTATTTTCCAGCAGCCAAATTCTGACCAAAACTCTATTTTGACCTAGAATGAAATGATGTGAATTCTTTTGTTTCTAGCACACTCCCAACAAAAACCATCATATGCAAAAGGAGTAAAATCTCATCTGTCTCTCTTTTTCAGCTTCTCTTGAAACCCACGTTTAGCATGAGCCAAAATTCACTATCTGTGTGGTGCTTAAGCTTTCACCAACATTTTTATAAAAAAACATGCTGCCTGGCAAGCTCAAGGGAGAACTTTCTCTACAGAAGAGGGGAATGAATCTGAATGAGAAGCTTTTATCTTCTGTGAGACAACACGAAGGAAAGTATAGAACCTTTCATGAAGTATAGATCAGTGACACTGCCAGAAATGAAGACAAGCTATCAGGTAAGTGGGCAAGTTCAGACCAAGTAAATAGCAATGGCAAAGTTGGGGCAGGGGGCATTTATTAGCAGCAAAGGAAAAAGTTAGTGATTAATCCAAATTTCAATTTAGAAGCTTGATTTCAGTATTGTCATGCAAGCAAATCAAGAAGCACCCAAGATGATAACCTACCCCAAGTCTGCACTGCCAAGTGCTTAATGCCCAGCTGCCTTTGAGCTGCACAGCTTCATCTACCTCAACATGATGAGTCTGAATGTAGAGCCTACTGCTATATCATCAAGCCTCTCCCTTATTCTAACCGTATAGACCAGATGGTGCCTCATTTGCAGTTTGCTATCCACATGCATTAGGCATACACAGTCCTCAAGTAAAGCCAAGTGCAATAGCCCTACAAGACAAATACTGATCTGGTACATACCCATGTCCTACCTGCAGAGCCTGTTAGACAATACATGCCCCAAGTTGCAGCACAGCAGGTTGCCTGAGTCCTGCCAAGTTCCTAATCAACTTCTGCCAAGCTGTCTTAAATTACAGAGAGACCTAGTGAGCTCAGTGGCTAGTAAAACATGGTTTAGCCATCCAAAGTTTAAATAAACATAAGATGATCTCTGCAGTATTCTAGACAACTCAGAGGGGATGGAAACAAGAAAGAAATGAACTTTAATCAGCCGCTACAATGAAGACATTCAGAGAGTAGATCTTAAAGAAGTTACTGCTGGAAGAAGAAAAAAAACAGTTGACATGCACAAGTAGATTAGACAAGTGCCACAGATAAACCCAAGATTACAGGTCTGAGGGCATTATGTAGATCTGCCTTGAAAACAAGGTAAAGAGGGAGGAGACTGTCTTCATTTTGGTAATATTCAGCTTGAAATAATTTTACATACAGAAATACCAGACGCTGAGAAGCCTGTTCACTCATACTAGCATGTCTTAAAGAGAAAAACCTTAAAGGTAAACAAAAAAAAAAGGTAAAAAAAATAATCTACAGGGGAAGGGGGGCTACTCACCTGTTATCTACTTAAATAGAATGGGTCTTCTGCATCTTCAAAACATCATTTACAGAAGTTTTGAACAAAACAGGAATCAGGAGCTTTCCTTTCGTTTTTCTAATGACTGATGCTTAGCATCGACTCAGGTCAAGCTCTGTTGAGGCTTCCTTTCCCACAGACTGTCTCAAGCAGGTTATGCTAGCCTCCTGAACAAAGACTTCCACTCAAACGCTACACAAAAAAGGTCATAGGCCCAATGCATAGCAAAATTCCTACACCACATGATACCATCTGGGAAATGGTTTAATTGTAGTTGTTGAGGAAGAAATCCAATTAAAACAGGTTAAGTTTCCAGCTTCCTCAGCACTGGATCTGCATATGGATCTTTAGCTATCACAAAGATACTGCAATAACAAAGGGATTAAAACACATTCAAGGTTTCCAAACTGGGTAGGCATCTTCGAATAATGTGCAACAGATGCATCTTCTGGACCAAAGAAAAACAATTTATACATTGACATCATACCTTGCAGTGACATAATTAAGAACAAGCTCCAATAGACATACCAAATTACTGACATAGGCACAATTAAAAACATTTACCTTGTATGAAATCATGAACCAAACTACCTATCAAATATCTGTATAGAAAGACAGAAGAGAAGGTGTATGTAAGGCTGAACAAAAGGAAGTCACACCCAAAGAAACAGCTGTTAAACACTAAGGATTATACTGTCTCTGAGTTGATCCCATCAATGATAGGATCAGGACTCCATAGCACTCAAGAGCTCTTCTTTCAAGGTACCTACACAGAGCAACATAAAATTCAACAGCTGCACTTTAGGAAGGTTCCAGCCTTTACATTCATGGAAAAAATTGTCAAAAGACAGAGACATATCACTGAATTAAATCAACTTTATTTGCACATTTCATTGATGAGACTGTCTACTCCACTCCACATGTACACACCTTTTCAGTACTTCATAAATACAACAAGTTTGCGGAGACAAAGCTTTGTACAAAGGGGTCACAGGGCAAGGGAATGGAAAATAAGCATCCCAATAACCTGAATGGAGAGAGCTAAGATTAACTTGAGCTCTTTCAAATGTTTTTAGCAGGATGCCAGACTTAGGCTTAATTTAGTCTTAATTTTAAGCTAGACAAGAATTCACCATCACAAACTTCATATACAGGCAAAAAAAAAAAAAAAGTCTACCACAAATTCCTCTCTTCCCATGTATGCAAGGACCACCAGCCCTTTTTTCCTACTTTACCTCAAAGATTTACATACATCCTCTCACGTTACCCACATGCTTTCCTTGCACCAGCAACAACTGTTACTATGTCCTTATTTTACAGTTCACATCAACAAGTTGACGCTAATAAGGTACTTTTCCATAGGTTCACAGCAAGGCTAAAGCCTGAATTCCTTGCTGATAGTCACTTCAGAGCTGGAAGAAAGGCTACTTACTTCCTGGCAAGGAGATGTTCCAAGAGATAAATCCGTTCAATGTTTTTTGTTACCTCACAGCTAAATTACTGCTCTGATGTACTAAAAGGATTCATAAGACTATCAGAAATACAGAACAGGTATCAGAACACAAAGTTGCTCCACAGCTCAGAGGAAGAATAAGCAGAACTGTAGGCTTTCTATAGCTTGATCTCAGGATGAAAATTATTACGAACTAGATATTACAATAACTAATTTGATAAGCCTTTGCTCTCTCAACTTGCTCTGTAGCCCAGTCAGAATACTCATGAGTTGCCTCCTATACAGGTAGGCTTTTACCCTACAGCAACGCTTAAATCTCCCTTATGAGCAAACCTACAACCTGTCACCCCCAAACGCCACATATTAATTCTAGACTTGTCTAGGAGTGGAAGAGAATATGGTGAGGAAGAGAGGAAAGGAATACAGTGATTAAGTATTTTGTGCGTACAGCAAAAATTGAATACTTTGGAGCAAAGCTATGCACAGATCTTGCTATGCTCCTGAAAGATGTTTTTGCAAACATGAAAAAATTCCATACTTTTAAGATGACACTGAAATGGAAGCAAACTTTACTTAACTCCTATGCAAAAAATCTTGCCTTTTTGTTCTCTTTTTCTTTAAAAAAATATCCACAAGGCACTTGCATAGCTTCAGAACTATTCTGCATGTTATCCTCTTTACTATTTATTTTAAGCCATTTAATAAAATGCAGTACTAAGGGAGACCACAAACAAAAGGACATTTAACTGGAGAGGCCAGCTTCATCATGATACATGAAAGAACATCTCCCTTTACAACACTTGAGTGAAAAATACACAGGGAATGGAATAGTTTCAGAGGAAGATTAACGAAGGAATATGAAGTAGACAGGCTTGTGAAAGGAGAGGGAAAATACCTGCAGGCCCAGAAAAGAGCAGTTTCTTCCTTTCTTTGCCTTCCCTCTGTGCAGTATCTTATCACATCAAATGCAAAATTTACATTTTTCATAAAGGCTGCAGTCTATTAATCCTATATGTTTTGATAATCAAAGACTCAGCTAGAAGCATGCACTTCCCCCATCCCACATATGGCTAATGAATGAGCAACAATGTGTTCTAGAAATCACAGAGTGTTTACTACCTCTACTTCCCCACTTTAGGTCTTTGAAATAAATCTTTTCTCCCATCAGCTATTTCTTAGCACCTCCAACCTGCATTAGCTACCAAAGATGTTGAATTAGTCGTAGTAACTTTAGGTCTTTCTTCTCTGTTTTCAAACTTCATTTGCATGTTTTCTTTGTATTTAAAGGCTTCCCTGGCATAACAGTTTGGGGACATAGGTACTGTGTACTGCAATTTGAAAACAGCCTGATCTGTCCCACACAAACCTTCCATAGAACTGAAAGTTACATAGTTTGAAAACACTAGTCACCAAACTTGCAGTATCTATTAAGAAATAGTTTCAATTATTTGCTATTGAATGTCTCTCTTGACTAATTTGAAAGTGGAGGATAATAAAACCTCTAACATTCCAAATCAGAGGTCTTCTGACGTAGTATCAGACAGCAAGGACAGCACAGCCTTTAGCATATACTAACATGACAATATTTATTACATTGAACCGCTGCATGATAAAAGTCTGAAAGTTTCAGGGGTGCTTTTTTATTTTCAAGAAAAATGTTCCAGATGTGGCAGTGTATGGTTTGTAATGGATACTTTTCAAACTAAAAATGACAGTATAAATATTCCATGGATATTCAAGTATGACAGACATCAATACCTCTGCTTTTTTTTATAACTCCATCAATTCTAAGCTTAATAATGATTTAAACTTCCTTATACTCTTCATAAAAAAATTTAACTTACTACTACTGTTACAGTACAGAATAAGGACAGCAAACCTAAACAAGCCAGACTTTAGGGCATTAGAGCTATCGGCCTGCTCTATGCAGTTTTTCAGCTGAACTCCACTGTACCTTCCAACAAGTACCACAGTACTGATGGAAGTTAAATACCAGCTAGATTTCTTAAGAGACATCCTAGTGACTGTGGTCATCAAAATTAATTACAAAGGGAAGTTAGTTCTTTGGGTTGGAGGAACTAAGTGAAACTCTTGTGTACTCGGTAGAAGGTAATTTCCAGCTACTGTATGTATTTACCTAAAGTTCCTACTGTTGAGTATGTCATTATTCCTAACCCCTTCACTTACACAAACAGCTCATTTATCATTAGAGTAAAACTAATAATTATACTCTACCCCTGTAGCTGTTTATATAGACAATTTAAATCCTGACACTTTGAACTATCACCAAGTGTCACCAGTAAAAGCTTTCAAATTCTGCTGAAGCAAACTGAAATTAGATCAGCTCCTCCTCCACTCTCTGGCCACAAATGCTACTCCAGTCTATGCAAGTATAAAGAATAAAGCGTATAAAGAAGCAAGTATAAGCAAGTATAAAGAATAAAAACAGCCACTCACAAATGTGCATTTTAAAACCCTTCTTACCTCAAAGCTGGGCCACCAAACTTCCCCACCTCCCCAATGACACAGCAAATAGACAGCAAATACACACCAAGAATAGGTGCAACTTCATTGCCATAATCTAGAATACTATTAAGTAGCAACATACCATCTTGATTTCGGATGCGTCTTGATTTAACTTAACTTAGACTATATTCTACTGCACGTTGAGCTTCTGCTTCCAGCTGCCACAAGTCTGGGATTGAACAAGTAACCTTTTGCTTTTGATATTGTCAACAGAAAGACCAAACTCTTACGAAGTAGGCTAGTTGGATAATATACGTGAAGCAAAGATAGGGGCTTACAAGCCCCGACTCACTTATGTCTCACACAACCTATCCAAGAACCAGACTATACTTCTCACTCAGTGATCTCATTGACGGGTATGAGTTCCTTCAATTCCTTGCCTCAGCTGTTCAAAGCTTACATGTGGCAGGTTAACAACTTCAGAATACTTCCCCTAAGGGAACTAAGCATAAAGATACCCACAGGAGCAACTACCTTCCATGGTATAGCGGTAACATTTATGGCAATACAGCTACAGTCAGTGGTATAAAAACTGAACACTTATACATACTTTTGCACTTTGTTTTTTCTTCATGTTAGCCTTTAGCTGACAACTAGATATTTTAGGCTAAAAATCAGGCATTTAAAACATTCCAATCTAAAGTGACCCAAAATTGCAGTAAGGAAGAATTGACCATTTGCTAAAAATTTAAAACACCCTACTCTTTTAAAAGAGATCCCATTAGTTTTGACAATACTTCCAGGAACAGGCCTTCCCTGAGAAATTAAGATTTAAGATTGGTTCTTTCCAATACTTTCCACAGGACAGTCTACCCTTCTTCACTACATCAGTAGTGCCATACAATTTTATCTGTTTACTCCATAGAACCATGCAGATAGCCATTCTCACTGAACAGTAGTTTAGCAAAAGAGCAAGACTCTGATCAGGACCACTGAACTGCAGGCTTCCACCCCTGTCCATTTCGATGCTGCATTTCAGCACACATATTACAGCAAGAGCATTTGTCTGAAGTATTTCCATCTTTCAGACATCGCTGGACTTAAAATATTCACTACAGTGAATGTGCAATCAGAGGCCCAATGCTGAGGAAAAACAGTTGGAAGTGAAGTGATGTTTCCTGTAAGCTATGCACACTTAAACATTTAATGCTTGAAGGCAGGCAATAATCTTAAACTTGTGATGGAGTTAAACCCTGAAACCCTACTAATTCAGTAACTATAGGACATCAGTAGATTACAGATACAGATTTCAGGACATTTGCTACTATTCCTAGGCTTACAGAAGATAGGTCTTCCATTATTTATCCAAAACTACTTAAACAACTAATTGCTCTGAAGTAGCATTCAAATAGAATATGTCATCATGCAAGTGTAGCAGAAAGTATTTGTAATGATGAACAGACTATTACTCACAGAAGGAAAGTATAAAATAAGTTTAAAGCTTAATTATTGTTATAGCCTTGTTCATTTCAACATAACTACCCAGGTGCCACAGTTAACTTAAGCCAGGGTCATTCCTTCAAAACTCACAACTTTTTTTTTTTTTCCCTCAACTATCAAAACTTAAGTTCCTTTTCCTCTTCTCCTTCCCTCCCCAAAACAGTAAGTACGTGTCAAAAATATAGAACAGTAAATTACTGTAAGGATATCCTTGCAATGTTTTTGAGTACAATAATACCAACCAGCATGGAAATTCTATATATCAGTACCAAAACCAAGAAGTTTTGCTGTAAGCGAAGCCCTTGTAAGCTGACATAAGCATTAGCGACTCCGTGTTCCAGTTACTCAAGAGTGATACTGGAGGGGAGCAGGGGCAGAACACGTCGGAGGAACCAATGCTTAGGTACATACACACTATTAGAGTAACTGAAAGTTCTCCAGCGCTTTTGCACAAATAGTATTTATCTGGAATACTCTATCCCATCACAGCTGTCCTTGGTAAAGAGAGATGAATTCCAGATGAAAGAACAGTACAGTGCTCATACAGGAGGTGACTAATAAAGCCTGTATTATTTAGCCTGGCAACAAGTCAGTCATAAATGCCTTCTGTAAGTGCCAAGGGTAAAACTCCAAGAGAAGAAAATGACTTAAAATGAGAGGATAGCATTGATACAGTTAGCAGGCAAAACAGTTACAAGAAACTTTCGGGCTGGAAGTTAGATAATCCTAAATTTTGAGAAACGACAGGACGACTGAATAACTAAAAAAGCAAGTATAAAACCAAAACCAAAAGAGCACTTAACTGCTTTTTAGATGGTTGCAAGTTAGAGATTTCAGTAACAGTCTAACAATATTAGCAGATTACTCTTTTGACATTATGAGCTGTCATACGCTTATTCCTAGACAGTAGTATCTCACTGTCCTTACAGACAACTGACAAATACCAAGTTCTGCTCTTCTCTTAGGCCAGATAAAGAAACGAGATGCTTATGTTGCTTAGGACTGAGATGCTCAGAGACAAGAAGTACTATAAAGGAAGGCTCAGTTTCTAGAAAAGGTTATCCTTACTTTGACCTTTTTGCTAAGGAAGTAACTGAACACCATTCTTATCAGAACAACCATCCTTTCTCAGAACGTAGAAGTTGTCAAAGACTACACTGCAAAGAAGCAAACCTATATTATCAGCAGTTTGTGAAGCTTTTCTTGTCCTGCTGAAACCCTGTCGAGAGTAAGAAAAGAAAACCTGTCCCCATACCCTTTGCAGGGAAGGAAGGGGGGAGGCAGAAGATAGAACTCCCTGCTTACTGAAATAACTTGCTTTGTGGAGAGCTACGATTTAAAAATAAAAAACCCACAAACCATACACCACACTTTTGGATAGAGTTATTCTATGCAGAGGTTGTTTATCCAACTTGATCCTTCTATTGCTGTGTCACTCTGTGCCCATATGTTTATGTTTGATATCTTCCAAATGTATGCGCGGGGGGGGCAGGTGGGGGGATGTACAAAATATGCCAAGAGTCCATACATTCAGAAAACCAAACCAGTTACTCGGGGTTTTGAAAGGGGTTCATGTAGAACTCGCAAACAAAAACACAGGAACACTAAGAAAGTGCTACACAGAGACCTTGTAATTGAGCTACTAACATCCAAGACAAGTGATATTCCAAAATGGGTTATAGCAGAGAGAGTCAAAATACTAATTTAAACCTGTTAGATCAACTAACAATACCATCTGCTATCTAGATTTGATTTGTCACCTTACTGAGCTGGCTTTCCAAACAGCCTGACATAATTTTGTTGAAGGAAAACAGTATTTCAAATCAAGAAATCTATAAGGAAGAAACCATTTCTTAGATGAAGGGGAACACCTTTTAGATGAAAACTCATTATATAATTTTGCTATGCGAAGCAATCAGAAGTCAGTCAAGTAAGTTAAGTTTTTAAAAATACTCCAACACCACTAAGATTAAAATCAATTGCAATAATAGTACAGGTGAGATCTAATAAGGTTTCTAGTAACTTCAAGTGGTCACAAAACTGCACCAACAAAACAGATAGCACAAACAGAAGTAACACTAGTTTAAAACAGTGCTGCATACAGGTGAGGGATTGACAAGTGTTTCTGGTGACACTACAGGTGTTGCCAGCAGGAAGCATTAGAATTTTAACTCCAGATCCCACTCTGATAGAAATTCAGACTTTATCAGAACAAAATACACTAAACAGTTTTGAAAAACAGATGATACATCTACACTAAATTCATCTGTTGACTTAGGCTACCTAATAGGAATCTACTTTATGGGAAACAAGAACACTTTTAAAAGCTTTTAGCTAAGTCTTCTGACAGAGTAAAAGCCTGATGCAGTCAGGGAACACACTTTAGACAATATCTGGAAGCAATAAAGCATAGCAATAAGAGTGTTCATTGCATTGTACTTTGAAAGTGACAGATTGAGTTTACTTTGCCTGTTATTTCAGTGGACTCACAGGTAACTTTACATTTATTTTAAGTGTGCTCTCAAAAATCACTGAAAGTTTTGAGCTGGAGTCCTGTAGTCAAGAGTCTAATATTAAACACAGCTATGTTCAGCTCCAAGCCTACAAATACTTGAGGTAAATGAGAAATAGGGACTATGCAGCAGAGGTATATCAACTGAAAAGCTGTCATACAAGATATTTGAAGAAAGCATATTTGTTATTTTTGGCAAAGAAATATATTTGTTCCTCTGCCAAGCTTTTTATAACCGAATAAGGGAACGAAACCAACTTCTTTAATCCACAACCTCGAGGTATAATGCAGGTCTTCATTATTAGTAGTAGTGTTTTATTGTAGAAAGCCATCTGCTAAATAAACCAGGCAGAATACTACAAGAATAAGATATCGCAGCACACGTTGTCATTGCATAAACATGAAAAACTTTGTAGATGGACTCTAGCAGGTCTTTAAAGCACAACTTTTAACACTTGGTATCCTGGCTTAAAGTTTGACAAAGTAATGCAGCTTCTATCACTTTCTTTAAATGAGATTCAACTGAAATAGTGTTTTCTCCAGACATTTTCTAATTCACTTCAAAACAAGTTGCATTTTTATGAACACCGATGGTATTCCTGCCCCTTCTGCTACCTGAATCCATTCATTCTGATTACTGGTGTTACTTAAAGATCTGAAACCTAGCTTCCTAGCTATGCAGCTTTTTCTCGAGTGCTTTTCACTCTGGTTTATTCACACAGACTATGACTGTCTGCATGCTCTCATTCAAGTTAGCATTTTCCCACCTTCCCCTCACCTCTTTTTGATGGATGAGTTCAGCAAACTATTACACCTGAAAGAACTCCAGAAGTCAAAACAAGTTTAAAAGAGAAACTACACTTCCTAGTCAGTAACTTTGTTACAAAGGAGCATCTCCTCAAAATAAAGAGGAAGACACATTCACTCTCTATGGAAGGAAGAGATCCAATTTTGTATTCAGCATACAGCCTATTAATATGAACCTTAAGTTACTTTCTTCATTAGTTCTTTTTAAATGCATAGCCACATCTCACCTGTGATCAGAAGGTTCAGTTACAATGCATACACCTTCCAGGAAGGGACACTCACTATACTGAATAACCTAATTACATCAGGGATTTGATGTTAGAAGACACCGAACATTATTAACATGGAGAAGATGCCATCTTCTAGCCCTTACACCTTACAATATTATCATATCCAGAAATAGATATCTACCACAGATTCATACTTCACAAAGGTATTTGATGCAAAGGCAGGTTCTCCTCACTAGCTCTAGGAGTTAAAAGTAAGTGTCTAATCATTATACCACCATCAACAACATTTAATGAAAGTCCCTTGATGGGGAGCAGGGAGGGTAGAATATGCACACGTGTAGTTTCTTTTCCTTTCCTTTGGGGTGGGAAGACTGAGGCAGCCATGGTGAAGGTTCAAATCCAACAGTGCTAGATTTCCTATGCATTGCTTGAATTTTTTTTTGGTGCCTCAACCCAGCCCCTACAAAATTCATAATTTCAACTTAGAAGATACTACATAAAAGTGTATTTTTGATTTCTACATTTATTTACCTGTACTTCTAGTTTTATATCTCAGCAGTCTTGGACTAAGAGAGGAGGTATAGAACAGACTTCAAGCACATAAAAGCATGCAGTAAAAAAAGATCATTTTTCTGACCCACAGTGGATATGACAAACCGTAACAAGCTCACAGCAAGGCAAATAAGAGAGGTTAGACATGGAGAAAGATGAGGGAGAACAAAACAGCATGCATGCTTTCTAAAAGCAAAGACAGCATAAAATGAGATTTAATTACCCTGGAGCATAAGTATGTGCTAGATGAACTACGAAAGTTTGTCCCAGGCCTAGTTTTCCTAATGGTTCTACCTTTACCAACTATCACTAACAAAGTAAAAATTCTTCATTACAGTTACTGCTCTGCACAATGTTACTGCTCTAACAATTTATATTAACCATGCTTTAAACGCACAACAGTAGTCAGCCACAAGTCTGAAGGAGATGCACACTCCTGGTATTGAGTCTAATGCCTCTTGAAGTTGACCCCAAATAACATGTGCACAATTAGAAAATAAAGATCATGTTTGTATTGTTTCACTTTCATCTTCACAGAAGTCTAGCAAGTAGTTGCCCTTCTTTAGGCTAAGTTAACTTATTTATATGTTATGCAATAAAACAAAGGCTGCCAGTAAAAACTTACTCTGAAAGCAGAACAAACACAAAATATACCTTGCCTCTCATATCCGTAAAAAAAAAAAAAAAAAAAAAAAAAAAAAAGCTTTCCTGTTCAACTACCAGGGACCTCAGCTTCCATTTTAAAATACCAAATTACTCCCAACAATTCAATGTTCACATTCCAGGAGATGACTCAGACCCTTTAGTAGCTTTTAAGAAGGTCAACTCTTTGCAGTTCAACATGCACACTTTATCATGAAAACCATCACAAAGCAGGCTAATCCATGCAGAAAACCCTGAGAAACTGATTTCCCCCCCTGCTCCATGAGACACTATTGTCCTTCTACACATTATAGAACCCTTCCACTTTCCTCTCCACATATACCTTTGTAGGTTTGCTGTTTGGGTTTTTTTCCCCTTTCTTATCACTCAAGAAAATTGAACTATTTTATCAGCACAGTGATCAATGAAGAACTATTTATTCATGAGCATATGAAGTGAAGTGGGAAGCAGAGCCAAGTGACCTCCAGAGGTCCTTTCCAAACTGGATTCTCTATGAATCACGACAAGAGAGGGGGTTTGGAGCAACTGAAGGTATCTATGCTATGGCTTGAACACCATTGCTAGAGCTTCTCGCTCATTTTTAATACTGAAGTCCAGTATTAGTTCACTGCAATTGTTTCTGTGATACACACCTGCCTTATCAAATTTTTCCTATATAAAAGTCTTCACTTTAGAAGTTGACTGGCTGTTGCTCATATACACAGCAGCTTTCTGCCATACTTGTATCCAGTACTTCTATGAGTCAAGTAAGACTGGTAACAGTCTGTTCATTGCACGACAAGCCTTATTATAGACAGCAAGAGTAAACAGATTGGTTCTATGTGCTTGAACCCTGGCTGCCAGACAGAATTAAAGGAGAATATGACTACATATTTACACAGTTAGATTCTACCAACTTGACGAGAAAACATTTATCACGTGGCAGGATTAGGAGAACAATCGCTCTTCAAAACTAACCTTCACACTAAAGTAACCATCACTGGTATCTGAAAGCACACAGCAGAGAAGCTAGTTGACTTAGTGCTGTCTTTCACACTGACTGTACACTTGATATCACGTGTACCTAGAAATTTTCTATTTACAGCAGATTGCCGAATTCGTATTTCAAAGTTAATCATTTTGTTAAAAAAATATCCTGAGGCAGGCAACTACATAAAAGTATTTTGTCATGCTTGTTCATCAGTGACAAGTCTGAAAATTGTTTTGCTTCTTAAGAAACACATTATTTAACGTAAATTGAAAAAATATCAGGAGGAAAAAGAGTTAATGCAACTTTGTTTTGCAGCTGCTAACCTCATGTCCCAAATTAAAACTTAACTGTGAAAACACTCAGCAACAAGTTGGTTCATATACTACCATAAATCTGCTATACTATTATATATGGATTAAAATACCAAGAGCAAATTCTAAGTAAGTATTACTTCTTCAGAAAAACAAATTCACTGTCCCAAAGGTAATCTCTTACCCTACCAAAAAATTTAGATATCCTACTACTTTCAGAGTCAGTGCTGAATGAGGCAGTGACAGCTTGATGAAAAGTTTCCACTATTAAGAATGTCACAGAGTCCACAAAGTGTTTTATAGGGCACGTTACTAATTTGACAGGTGATGAACAGAACACAGATCACCCAATAGGCCCATCGAAGATCCCAGAATTGTTCCAGGTTAAGTCACAGTACACAATGTTGTACGACTTTGGGATTTGATTTTGTCACAATAATTTAGTCTCAGCATGACAGAAGACAGATCCGTGATGAGAAGTGTTCTACACAATGCTAATTAGCTTGCTAGAAACTATAGCATGGCCTATAAATATAAGGCTAACACAGACAGCTCCAAGATACACTTACGCTGCAAATTAAGTACAAAGACGTAGGTTACCCAAACAATAACTTTCCTACTCATGCTTCAGCTTCATTGCATAGAAACAAAGGAATTCAGTTTGGTTATCTTTCTGCATTGTCTCAAAGTAAATAACTGTACTTATCAGTGATGTAAGGACCTACGCAGGAATTCGTCATGACATTAAAGTCAAGAGTATCATGCTTTTGCTAAACTGCTCCAGAAGGACTACAGTGTCTGTGTTGCCTATAGCTTCAGGCCTCACATTTAGGAATGATTTTACAAGAACACTTTCTCATTACCATTTTTTCTACAACATTTGCATTCTGGGTTTGAAGACAGGCAGCCAAAATGCAATATAAAAGCGAAAATAAAAAACAAACTCATGCATGATTCCTGATTGAGAATGATGGTTCTGATTATTCATTTACTGGGAAGATACATGTTGTTTCCCTAATGGTCATTTTGGTCTGAAGAACTTCAGCAAGACATCAAAAGACTCCATTTTCATAAGCCTCTTACTCAACAGGTCGGCACTCCTACTGAAGTGGATCTGCTGTATTAGTAAGTAGTCGTGTCACACTGCGGATGACCTACAATTTTTCTACTAACAGCTAAGACCTGTTTAGGCTCCCACCTATAGAGCCATCTGGAAATTGAATAACATTCAGACTCAAAATTGTCAACTCAAGCTTACTACTCCCAAATTTTTTCCACAAAGACCCTAGAAGTGAAAAAAAAAAAATAAAATAAAAAATCAGACAACCTATATTTCTAACACAACAGTATAAACCAAACAAAGACTAAAAATACACTTCCATTTCAAGATCAAAACAAAAAGCGAGCCATTCACAACCAGCTATGTTTTACAAATATAGAAACTATTTCAAATTAAAAACATGTGTCTGAACACTAGAAGCATTATTTACAGTATTTACTCACCAGAAGACTGCTTTTAACCTTCTTGAATCAAATATACCATTAATGGTTAAAATATTAGCTGCAAAAATTGAAATACTAATATTTTCCTAAGTACATTTCATTCCAATCAGTATTTATTAAATAGGCTACCAAACAATAGAAAGGTATAACTATTTTTCAAGTACTGCTTTCATGTTCATTATGCATATCTTGATATATATACAAAATATATATATTTTTAAACTTTCAGCTTAATGTTACACTTAAACCTGCAAATTTTTTTGAGCAGAAATCAAATGTCATAAAAAAACCCCCGTGCAACTGGAAGTCTAGACTTGGGGTGGGAGGGAACAACAAGAGAACTGGAAAGAGACCATACTAGAGATAAACAGAAGTAATCACAGCAGTGTTTGCTAGCTTTTAAAGTCTCACAAAGAAAGCATATACACAGTGACAGCTCCTCTAAAAAAATGCTTGTAAAATTAATTCAAATTTGAAGTCATTAGAATGAGAAAGAAGAGGAATTCTAAAGGGTGTGCTTCATATTTGCCAGGTAGTAAGTGCTCAGCTCCTCTCTCTGACAGTTTTTAAAGCGCTAGGAAACTCAATATTCACAATACTTACATTGTGGAAGTTATTTTGTTTGGGTAAAGTTTTGTGTTATGGTGTTAGAACCTCCAGAACAATCTTATTTCTGCTGAACAAGGCAGAAAGGAAAAAAAAAACTAAATAGTCTTTTGGAAAAAAAATATATTTCAAATTAAAATTATTTCTGGATTATTCCTGGATCGCTACACATAATAAAACCACCTTCAAAACAAACTGCACACACTCTAAAAGCATTCCCACATCGCACACCGGACTCAAAGAATAAATATAGGCCAGTACCAAGCACTCATTTCTTCCCCATGTGTAAATGCGACACAATCAGGCCTCACATGCAGGCCTCTCTCTCCAATACAGGCAGGACCTTTGTTCGATACGTCGATGTTTTTCCCCCAAAGCCCTTGACATAACTTTCCATTCTTTCCCCTATTATTTTCCGGTGCGCAGTCTAGACTTTCGGGCTCCCCCGTTCCGTGGAAACCCCTGGCTGTCGAGAAAGCCAGTGCACCGGGAGGTGGGGGAAGGGGGAACAATAAAAAAGTTGAACAGCAGGAAGACGGGCCTACAGCTCTGGCGAAAGCCCCGGGGCCCGGAGGGGGTTCCCAAGCGCCGGTAACCAGGGCTGGCGGGGGGCGACAGGGGCTGCCCCACAGCCCAGACCCTCTCCCACCGCCCGGGGAAGGGGCGGGAGGAGGAAGAGCCAGGCAGGAAAGGCAGCGTTTGATCAGCCTCCAAGTGCGACGCATTATGCAAGCAAACGCGAGGGGACCGGGCAACTCGGCCTCTTGGCTGAAAGCAACAAAACCATCAGCTCCAAAACAGTAAAACTGCTAAAACGGCCCCTCTCGTGGGCAGCCGGGGCCCCACAGGCGCCTCCATTCCCTTCCTACCTTCTTCCTCCTCACCCCTCCAAAAAAACCCTTCTGAAATATGGACGTCGGCCGATTATTTAGCATTTTTACCGAGCTGGGCAGGAGAGGAAGGAAAAACGAGTTGCTATTTTTTTTCCCCTCCCTTGTATTCGATAGCTCCTTCAGCGGGAAAAGGGAAAAAAAAGAAAGAAAGGAATGAAGAGCCATTTGGGAAAAGGGGGGCTGGGGGAGGGAGGGAAAAGACGGGGAAGGGCACACAAATGGGGACGGCAGTGTCAACACCGACACTGCCCTTTTGTATCAGGGAGCGGGGGGGGGGGGGAAGAGAAAAAGGGGAGAGGAAGCAGAGAAGAAGAGGGGAGCCCCCCCAACCCCCAGGCGAGGCGAGGGGATCGGGGAGGTCCCCGCAGCGGCTCGCAGCCTGCCTGGCCATTTTGTCAGGTCTGTTTCCACCCCTCAGCGAGGCCCCTCACCCCACCGCACACACACACACCCACCCCGAGATAACCCCCAACCCCCGAACTCACGATGGCAGCGCCGTGTCGGTGGCCCCCTCACCACTGCCCGCCCCCCTCGAATCCGGGATGGCGCTGCCCCCTCCCCCCAACCAGGAAGGGCGATGATGACACAACAGGCCCCGCCGCTCGGGTCGTGTGTCCCGTCCCGTCCCCTCCCCCCCCCGACCCCCTGAGGGGCCGTGGGTACCTTAGTTTGTCCCGATGCAGCCCTCGCAGACGCCCCGCGCTTCCCCCGGCAGCAGCCACCTTCGCTCCCCTCTCGCTTCCCTTCAATTATCAGCTGAACCGCAGCACCTACCGCCGCCGCGTCCGCCGCCTCGAACCCCTTCCCAGCGACGGCTAAAGGGAGGGACTACTTTCTGGCGGCGGCGGAGCCCCGCGCGCGTCCACTGCGCACGACGCGCGCCCCCTGCTCCGCCGGCCGCCCCCCGCCCCGCCGGCCGCCTCGCAGCCCCCGCCGCGCGCTCCCCCTTCCTGCTCTGCGCGGAGCCGGCGCGCGGCCGCCCGTATCCTTCCGCCGGGGTCGTCACCCCCGGGGCCGCGCGGGGGTCCTGCTTGAGGCGGGTTTCGCGGGGTGGGAGGGGAACGTGGGGTGGGGAAGGGACACACAGGGACGTCGCGGGGCTGAGGCGGCGGCAGGGGTGAGCGAGGGACCCTGTGGGGCCACCGCGTTATTTGCGGGCCCGTTCGCCTTTAAGAGGGGGCTGGGCTCACCGTGACCCCGCGCGATGTCCGCCTCTTCCTGGTTGCCATGGACACCGCCCGCCGGCGTCCCAACATGGCGGCGGGGGAGCGCTCGCCACGGCCCGACGGGAGGGGCTACGGGGGGTCCCGCCGCCCCGCGCGCGCCGCCGCCCGGGAAAGGAGACACGAGTCAGGCGGCTGGGGCCCCGGCTCAGGGAACCGCAGCGAGGGCCGCGGCTGGGGAAGAGCTGGCCGGGGGCTGAGGGGCTCGCAGGGAGGGTCTGGCCCTGGCTCCCCGTGGCCCCATCCCGGCTCATCCCCTCTCTCCATGGTCCCGTCCCTGCTCTGCCGTGGGGTCCTGGCCCTAGTTCATCCCAGCTCTCCGTGGCCCCATCCCGCCTCATCCCAGCTCGACAGGAGCCGGCAATGTGCGCTCCCAGCCCAGAGAGCCAACCCTGTCGTGGGCTGCATCCGGAGCAGCGAGGCCAGCACGGTGAGCGAGGGGATTCTGCCCCTCTGCTCCGCTCTGGTGAGACCCCACCTGGAGCCCCGTGTCCAGTTCTGGAGTCCCCAACATAAGGACATGGAACTGTTGGAACGGGTCCAGAGGAGGCCACGGAGACGCTGTGAGGGCTGGAGCCCCTCTGCTGTGAGCACAGGCTGGGAGAGCTGGGGGTGTTCAGCCTGGAGAGGAGAAGGCTCCGGGGGGACCTTAGAGCAGCTCCCAGTACTGAAAGGGCTCCAGGAAAGCTGGGGAGGGGCTTTGCACAAGGGCCTGGAGTGACAGGATGAGGGGGAACAGCTTTAAATTGGAAGGGGGGGAGATTTAGATCAGACACTGGGAAGAAATTCTTCCTGGTAAGGCTGGGGAGGCCCTGGCCCAGGTTGCCCAGGGAGGCCATGGCTGCCCCATCCCTGGAGGTGTTTAAGGCCAGGATGGATGGGGCTTGGAGCCCCCTGATGCAGTGGGAGGTTTCCCTGCCCATGGCAGGGGGTGGAACTGGATGGGTTTAAGGTCACTTCCAACCCACATCCTTCAATGATTCTATGATCCTGTCTCTCTGCAGGCTGGAGGCCACCTACCAGGAGCTCCCGTGCTCTGGCTTCAGCTGCACCTGGACCTGTGGAGCCTCTTCTCCTGACAGGCCATGCCTCAGGTGTGCCAGGGAAGCAGGTACAGGGTTGGTACCAGAAAAGGTTATTTCCTAGCATAATAGGTGGAAGTGTGTCTAAGGACAAGCCCCTGTATGAGGGAGAGTACTTCCACCTAGAGCGTCCCAGGCCTGTGGGAAGGTGCTTTGGTGAGGACTAGAGGAAGGGAAAGGTGGGGGGGGAGAAAGATCCCTGAAAGCAGTGAGTTCCTAGCCTTAGGAAGAAGGGTATACACATCTGTGGTGTCGTAAACTTAAAAGAAATTTAAGTCTGCTCTCAGAAATGCCTAACAAATAAATGAAATACTAACATTTAAAGTAAATTAATAACAAGTCCTTAAGTATCATCACAGTAT
The DNA here is from genome assembly GCA_033558235.1 of Neomorphus geoffroyi. Lineage (NCBI taxonomy): Eukaryota > Metazoa > Chordata > Aves > Cuculiformes > Neomorphidae > Neomorphus > Neomorphus geoffroyi. The sequence goes on from JAUMJM010000012.1 coordinate 10,743,722, forward strand.
TTCTACTAAGGAAGCACAAGTTTAGGTGCACTCTCAGAGTAAACTTAAAGGGGGACAAGGGGAGCAATAGTCTAACACCTCATTTCAGGAAAATAAAACTAAACTGCCAATCTGGGAATGTGAAGACTGTGTATATTTTCGATTTTCCATGTGGTACCTGAAGATGTTTAGGTGTCCTGCCTTGTGGCTGTGTCCGTAACTGGTTTTCTGATCAGAAAAACAAGCAGTGCTAAAAATCCTGAAAGATATTTTTTGGAGGAGGAGGGGATCTTGCTTTGCAATAAGCTGCAAAATGTGCTATATGAACATTTTTCAGAATAATCTGATAGTGATCATCAATGAAGGAATATTTGACAGTAAACAAATGAGATTTAACAAACCTGATTATAAGTTTGTGAACATATGAAATAAAAGTGTTAGTCTTCTATCATTTTTGTTTCAGTTTGACCTATTTTTGACTGGACTGATTTTGTATGTAGAAGAGATGAACACAGATGCTTGTCTCAGACTGCACAAAACTGATTCAGAAATTGTGATGTTTCAAAATCTTTTCTGAGAAAGTTTTTACAGTGTTTCACTAGATTTAAAAAACAACGTATTTTGAAACTTGGAGGAAATTTTTAGTTTGATTTTTCCAAAGTAAACCAAATTAATGAACTTACTTTCTTCTGGGGATGAGAAAATTGTCAGGTTTGTAATTGAGGAGTTAGAGGGAGGAAGAGGTAACAAACTGAAGTTCGGCTACAATTCCAAATGATCTATGCTCTGTGTATTATATGCTCCTTCATTTGGTGGCTCTGCTGCCAAGATTTTCTTTTCAAATCACCAGTGTCTTTAGCAGTTTCAGAAGGGGGGTGGGTTTCGTTTTCCTCAAAAAACAAATGTTGAGGTAGAACTGACAAGGGAACTGTAGGGAGAGGGATCTTTGAATGTGGCTGTGCAAGAGCTGGGAAGCACGTGCTTTTTTATCACCAAAGTCTTGTAGTGGGTCTGTCCCATTGACCTTATGGGAATCATATCACTGCTGTGCTTGTTCATGGAATATGTCATTGAGTGTTATGGGGCTTTTAACATTCATTTTTGCACGTAGATAATAAAAATTAGATTATGATGATAATGATTATTATTATTTTTAGTGTTTTGATCCTTATATCAGTTCCCTGTCAAACACTTCAGATATCTTTTTTTAATTTGTTTTCAGGTGCCCAAATATATTCTTAAAACAAACCAAAGTCAGGTAACAAACTGTGCAAAAAGCATTTTAACTGCCAGTGGAAATAAGTTAAAATTGTTCTGTAAATATTTATTGTACAAAACGTTACTAGGAAGTCAGTGTCACTGAACAGATCTGGTTTGGATTATTTGAAAAACTTCCTTTTTATTTTGTGATGGTAAGACCATTTGAGTGTGATGCAGTAAAAATCTGTATTTGAATGTACCACTGTGTCTTCTGAAGCTGATGGATCTGCAGCAAAACTTCCCAATTTAATCATATTTTAATTCACTCTTGCTGAAAACAACTACGCATAAGTAATCTCTGTAGTTTTGACTGCTGTACGCGTAAAATGTCTGGATGCTGGTTAGCCTTTCTGCAGGCTTTGGAGTCCCCTGAGAAGAGATCTGTGTCAAAAATATTAACTGAAGGTACAGACATTACTGACGTGCCAAGCTATGTATCATGTAAAATGTATTCAGCCATACTCAGTTACCATCTAGGAGGCCTTGTTATTGTTTCACATTCCCAGTATGCTATTTTGTAGTTTCCTAATATATACTAGTCATTGCCTGAAAGACCTTACAGTCTAAGCCTCCAACCTTGCCCATAGTTACATGAATGCTGAAATTAGGCACTTTGAATAGTCCCATTCTTTGAAGTCAGGGGTTTCAAAACAGTCCATTGTTTGTCTTTAAAAACAAAAAGGGAATTTGTGGTTGCATGGTGGATTTGTATGAAGGCTCCCATATTTCTGTGAGCGTTGCCCTACTCCGAATGGTCTACTTAGGCTGTACATAAGCAGAAAATCCCACTCTTCGAGGACAGAGTTATTAATTTACTATGCACGTCTTATACAGCTCCAGAGTGCATGTGCCTGTGGTCGTGGCCAGGATTTCCTCATATCAGCTGGCTATTGGGTCAAGCTGCCATAGAGCCAGAAATCCTGTACAAATACAGAAGATCTTGAGGATATGTTCAGGCAAAAAATTTAGTTGGACAAGGAGGCCATATCCGGGGGAAAAGCAAGTCCATGGCAGCAGGCTTTGTGTTCAAACAAGTCACATGAAATGTCTGTGGCTTTTGTTTAGCTTTTTGCTTCTTTCTAGGGAACTTCTTCCATTGTGCAACCTGATACATTTGGGGTATTCTCCGGAAGGCATTTTTGAAGTCTGCTGCTTCTGTCATTCTCAGTACAGTAGGCCCAAACTATTGCATATTATATAACTAAAAAATAAATTAATTGGAATTGCTGTAAATTAAAAGCAAGGACGCCTTCTGGGAGCAGAGTTAAGCATACACCTAAGAAGCTTCCTAAAGCTAAGTATAGGACAATGGGAAAATAAAGAGGACAAGACAGACTTTAAAAAGTGTGTATAGAGTGTGATACCACAGGGTCACACATCCTCAGTTGTTAGCATGTGAATTGTTTTATTACTACAAAAATAGATTGGAAAACATTTATTACTTATTATTACTTTTGATATTGTCAATTGTAATAATAGCAAGGTGTACTTCAGCATACTTGTTTGTGTTTAACTCGAAGATAGAGAAACTAGGACACATGGAGGAAGGAAAGCAGGGCCTGCTGTGGGCAAACAAGATATTGGAAGCAGACAAAAGCAGAGGCTACCTTGAGCTCTTCTAACCAATCAAACGCAACAGGAGTTGGGAAAAAAATAGCTAGAAATGCTTGGATGTGGGAGAGGGATTTATTTGTGTCCAGAACATGACAAGGAGACCCTGATAGTAGCTTTTCATTTTGCAACAAGAGACAGCTTCTGTCCCAGATACAAATTCAATTTCAATTACATTTCAAAATTAGAGCTGTTAATCAGGACTTCGTAATCAAAGGTATCGACTACTCAGTAGCGAGCATGCACTTTCACCAAGAAGTTAGGAAGGGAAGATTACCAACTAGCTTCTGCATAAGCTGCTTCAAGGAGAAAGCGTAAGGAGAAGGGGAGAGCCTTGTTACTCATTGCAAACAGCTCTTCTGAAAGTAGGCTGTAGAGATGAATAAGTGAGTATCATAGAACTCAGTTCAACAAATTGGATTGCATAGAAGTATCAGTGAAAAGAAGTTTTTTCTCAAGTAGATGTTTTAAGATTGCAATCACACCTTTACAAATGTAGGGAAAGTATCCCACGTATTTACCTGGTGTTGGCATCTACCAATTCCACTGAGAAGTGTAAGACTGAAAGAGAGGACTTCAGGTCATCAAGTCCTAGTCCCTGCTGTTTCATCCAGCCACATAATAGATTTTTATAGCATAAATGAGACTTGATGTGTTTCAAACGTAGTGAGGCATTCTTTTGCCTTCACGCAGGAGAACTGCTTGAGATCTTCTCTGACGGGTAGAAATGCAGTTATACAGACTGATTTATGGCTTATTTTCCGTTTGCATATCTTGTAGCTTGAATACTGCACTTGTGTGTAGGTAATGATGTCGTGTGTGTGTGTGTATAAATATAAAATATTATATATGTTTAATAAATTCTGCTCTATTGATAGGGCTTGTTTTGGTTTTGCAGTCTCCACTTGTGAAACAGACTCTTTGCTTCCTGGTCACTTTAGTGTCTTTTCACTGCATTTCTTCCCATTAGGACTTTTGTTCTTAATAATAATGTCTTACAAGTGCCATGTGCAAAGGCATTGTTACTTCCCTGTGTCTTCTGGAAAGTTCTGTGTATTTTAAATTTTAGGTTTGTATTTAACTTTCTCTGCCAAAATCACATTAGTCACTCTTGATCATCTTTTGATCAGTTATTATTCCAATGGCTTTCTCCTCCATCAGCTTTCAATTTATAATGTTTGGTTTATGGCAGAAATTATTTCTTAGTGAATGACTTTGCTGTTTGTACTTTTAAGTTCATTCTTTTTTTTGTTGTTGTTGTTTTTTCCCTCCAGGAGTTTTTATGGAGGAGAACTTGGTGTGCATGTCAGGATAAACAATCTAAAGAGAAAAACATGGTTGACCATAAAATGTGGACTAGGTATCCTGCAAGAATTCATGGGAACAGTGGATAGTTTTTAGTTTGTGCATGTAATATTACATAAATAAAAAAGATTCGCATTCTCAAGACTGACAGCAAGGATGGCAGCTTGTTTAACATATGCCTTTCCATCTACCTTTCACTGTATGTGTTTTTCAGACAGTCTTGAAATGACAAATTAATATTTGATATGCCAGTTATAATTTGGCAAGGTCTGTCACAAACAACTGTAGACGGCATCTCTTCGTACAAGGCAGGCAATAAATCATATGGCTTCCAACATTAAATATGTGATGACTTGAGGTAGCCACACAAATAGCCATTTAAAATAAAGTGTCTTATAAATTGTCTAACAGGTGATAACTGCAAGTTCTGAAAAGCACAAGAGAGGAGTCCATATGGTGGGGTAGCGTAGAAAAGGTCAGTCACTCATTTTGGTCAAACAAGGAATATGGACACATACACCCCCTCACCCCCAAAAAAAAAGTCTGGTGCTAATCTGCTTATAGGACAGGCTGATAACTGGAATGAGGAAGCTGGTAACAAAAGAAATGGAATGGGAAAATGATCCACTTGATGTGCAATTAATGCCAGCATCTGTCACTATTTAATGAATACTGCACTAATCAGAGGGTTTTGTCATGTTAGTAAAATGTTTAGCTGCTTACCTGTAAAAGACAGGCATTGTAGCTATACAAAACTAACATGGTTCTGTGCAATATTCCACATATGATCTGCTCATGAAACAGTCAGGATAAGGGAATTTTATCAAATATGTAACTGCAGAATTGTATGCTTGGTCAGAGATCCTCTAACAAACATACAGGGCATCAAGATGAGCAAACAGTGTAAGTAACTAGGCAAACAGTTCTGATGACTGTTCTTGTTCTTTACCCATCGCTGCTTCTGTTGTTTAGTGTTCGCTTCTACATCTTCGATCTGATTAAATTTTCTGATTAAATTAATATATTCTGAGCACAGCATATTATTTTGGATACTGAGAACTACAGTATTTTCTTAAAAGAACCTGTAATTAATTGTTTTCATTTCAAAAATAAAGCTAGCTTTTTTGTTGCAAGTAAAAATCCTGAACCCACAGCACTTAAATATTTAAAAAAACCTTTTTCAATAAACAATTCGATCTCTCTAAACCCTAAATAAAAAAAAAATCTTGGCATTTTCAATAACATTTCAATTTAAGAGTCATTATTAAGTGATCGTTGTATTGGTTGTGGGCTGGTTGTTATTCAGTTGTGAGTAGCCTCAGGCTATGTTGAAACCTGCAAGGATAGTTCCTCCATTTTGAAAAATGGCACTACAAAGTTAACCAAGTGTTGCCTTTGTATCTTGGGCTTAATGATGTCACTTGGTACATAGCCTATTTGATTGACAGAAGGTGCCATTTGAATTGCTTAAGCCAGATGGATTAAGAAAAAAAAAAAAACCAAACAGATGTTATTATAGTAATGAAGCTGAAATTAATTTCATGTTATACAAAACAATTTTTTGCAAGATAAGTCTGATTTTAAGTAAAGATCTGTGGAAATGAACCTCTTTCCAAGTCATATTATTTTATTTGCATTTCAAACCTGAAGGATGCCATCCCAGTTATTGCCTAGCTGGACCAATTCTGTTCAAGTCTTCTTTAACATTTCAAATGGAGAATCTGTGTTCTTAATAAACAAAAAGAGTGCACAAATTTCTCCAAAGAGGGTTTTAAAAAACGATGGTTTGGTAATGAGCTATTTCTATAGAAGACTTTAATTGCATAAAACTTGCAACTTCTTGTTGTTGTTGTTTTAACTTAGAATCATTTGATGACTTCAGCAGAAGGAAACCATATTGTTCCAGTACAGGAAATTGTCTGTTATGCTGAGAAAGTGTATTTCCAAAATAATTGAACACGCTCCTGGTAATAGTATCAAACAGTATTAAGCAATTATTATCAGGAGAATATTTGTTAAGCCTGATACATAAAGAAATCTCCTTTGCTTTTTTGCTGTCTCTAATTCAGGTAGATCTAAGTATGCAGTAGAACTGCTTGGAAAATTGAAACAGGTTCTCTGGAGAAATAATGTGATATTGGAAAAACATGACTATTGTTGTCAGATGTTTCTGTCCAAAGCTAAAATATGTTGGTTAAGCGATGTTGTGATGCTGTGTTATAGTTTGGATGCCTGATAGCGTCTCCTACTTCTTCCATAATGCACCAGCTCTGGATGTATGTGGTTACTAGATCTTATCCATAAGGTTTTGCAGAAGATTTGGGAATGCTTTGGTCATGCTGAAACACTGAAGGTGCAATCCAGCAGAAGAACCCAACTGGCCTAGGAAAATTTGAACTTTTAACAACTGAAGTGTAGGTTGTGATGTGTTGCAGCAGCAATGTCGGCATTTCAGGGCTGTCCTTATTGGTGGGTCAAAGCTTCTCTGCAGAAGGCATCACCTACCACAATATAAGTAGTGGGTTTTTTTCTTCCCAAAAGATTCTGTTCTCTCATTTTCTGGGTTGTTGGTTTCGGTTTTTTTCCCCTAAATGATTAATCCTAAATAGCTTAATACTAAATGCCTAATCCTGTGAAACATTAATTTATGAATCTCAAATTAGAGATATAACCGATCTTGAGTCCTTAAGTGGTTATTGCTTGTGAAGTGCAGATGCTTGTGAGCCTACGATAATTCAGTACTGTCACGTGGGCTTAAAAATTCCTTTCACAGTAGTGGCTGAGCTGTTATTTGAAGATGCATTGATTTATTCTCATATCAGTTTCATGTAAGGTATATTAAAGATAATAAAGTAATTTTATTTAATTCTTTGTTACCATTATTTGCTATTAATCTGGTTTTTTGTATCACTGTAGCCTAGATATTATTTTTTTCTTTTGTCTAGGCTGTCTTCTGTCCACTTGTATCTAGTCTTTACTATACAGACAGCAGTATCACACTGAATTGCAATGTGTGAGCTCCCATTTTATTTTTTTATGCATGGATTCAATATCTGTGGCTGTCTCACAGGTATCATGCTCGATCTAGTTCTGCCTGCCAAGAATGATTTTGAGGTCATAAAGGTGTAATAGTTTCTCAAGGTAAGCAAACACCACTATCTTCTGCTTAGTTAAGTGTTATGAATGTTTCCTACTGTACCTGAGTGTCTGTTGTTTACATGTCCATTACTATTAGTGCTTGTTCTTCCAGAGAAAGATTTAGCTGTGTTCTTCACTTATCTTACTTTAGATAGTACATTCCTTCTCCCTGTTGCTCTCTGTCTTGGGAAACTCCAGGAGTAATTCTACTTTTGTGTTACCAAAGGTAATTTTGTCTTCCTCTTCGTTGTCTTGTTTCCCTTCTTCCTGCTTCAAGTTAGGAAAATAATTATTCCTTCCTTTCTGTTGCGTTTATTAACCAAGAGCAATTTTCCTTATTTCATTTCCCATATATACAGCAGCATTCATCATAAACCATCAGGTATGTTTACTTGACTAGGTGTACCATATATTTATACTTTGATTACTTATCCAGAGTCAATTAAATGCATTCAGTAATGTGTTCAAGGGAAGGAAGAAGGAAAGAAGAGTAGAAGGCAAAGCTAGAAAAGGATCAGGGGTTTTGTCCTGAGGTGTGCTAGGCTATGAAAGGTTGTATCTAGAGATGCTCAGGTGTGATTAAAGATTTGTTTTTAAACAACATTGCTAAAGCTGATCTAAACTGCTCTGTGGAAGTTTATTGTAAAGATTTACTTGATTTTGATTGGGTGTAAACTAAATCAATTTGTGTTAAACTGAAATAAAACTAAATTAAACCAAAGTTAAAGTACCTGTAACTTCTGGATAGACTTCATTAAAATATTAATAATTAAAATTGTGCACTGGGTGCAGCTAGTGTAAACGTCGTTTGTTGGGTGAAACCTAAATTTAAAATATCTGGAGGAGTGTAGTAACTAGAATAAAGAACTCTAGTGAACAATAAACTGATCAAAATCATTTGTCGAAAAAGGCAAAAGGATATTGTAGAAGCAGGAGCCTAGGAGACTGTCTGAAGGTAGAGTTCTAAATAACATAATAGGATGATTGTGAACAATAGAGTGAAAGGAATGACAACATGGGGATTGCAGGCAAGAGAAGCTGTGTAGCTGGAAAGCATTAAAAAAGCAAGCAGATACTTGTGACAGAGAATGCAATCTAAGTTTTTAATACGTACACACATCAAAATATCACGACAACTAATAATGTTAGATTTCAGCATTCGCTAAGCTGGTGCTACCGCTGAGTTGTGCCGTTGTTCTCTCCTATGCAGTTTACAATGAGACTGAAACCTAGAAATAAAAACCGTTAAGTTTAATGTGAAGCAAGTACTTAAAATTGCACTGGACAAAACTTGTGTCTGCGGAAACAGAAATTACAAAAAAACTTTTCAGAGCTCATACTATCTGTAGCACAGAGTTGGTAACTGAGAGAAGAAGTGCATACTTGGCACCACAGCTTTTTCTGAAAACTGGAGACGCAGGTAGGAATCAAGTATATCAGAATGCCTGCACAGCTCGATGGATTCTTTACGTGCTGTCATTTGAACAGGTGCATTAAAGCTGTAAACGGACAGCAAAAGAACAAAAAACACATTGAGAGGGTTAGTCTGTTCTTAAAAAGCATGGTGAGATTTTAGAGGCCACCACAATAAATGTTTCTCAAAATTTAGAGTAAGAAGTGACAATGTTGAAAGTGAGCTGAGCATACAGGAACATGGGAAACCAGTTCTCAGCAGATGTGGGACTGGTTGCAGATCTGTACAGAATAGGATAATAAGAAGTGTCCAAGACAGGAGCAGTGGGATGATTGAACCAAGACTTCAACTGTAATGAGAAGGACTGCCGGTTACAGGCATGTACCCTGCTAAAGGAGGTGCAGATTCCCTAAGACAGGAATTTCTAGTGTAGCGCTGCTGTACTCTAGGGCTTTTTATATGCAGAGCTAGGAGTCTGGCCGTTCCATTTGGTTTTTTAACTCTAATGAAGAAAAAAGAAAAAACCCCACAGAAAACCAGAAGCAATTAAAACATAGCCTAGGCCTGAAATTGTAACAAAAAAGCCTTGAAACTTAAGTAAGGAGGACAAAACTGAAAGAAATTATTTCAAATGAAACCTGCCAGTGTCTTATCCCTCTAGGAAGGAATGTTGTGTCTTGCTCTTAGCTAGCATGCTCTGTTCTGTTAAACAGTTAAATAAATAATCTCTTTGTGGCAGTCTTATCTGGGTCTGCCTGTTTAATCACAATAATAAATGGCAAGTATCATGCTCATAATTGAAGACTCCAGTCCTCAAGAGTAATTTTTCATTCCCTCTGGTAGTGGTGCTTTTCCCTGAGCACATACCCCTCTCCCTCCTGCATTGTCTCGCACTCTTCTGCTCTTGTATTGTTTCCTCTGATCTGTGTGCACAAACCTGTATACAGGTAAAGTCGCCTCCAAAGTGCCTGTGCTGTAAGCCTCTATGATCAACATCATCAGCCTTGGTTTTTTTCTTGTTTTCTTCCTTTTTATTTTTTTTTAGCCCTGCAAGCTCTGGGAAACCCAATGAGGAAAGATTCTAATATAGGATTAAACCAGATGTAACTGAGAGGAAGGGAAGAGGTCATGGTGAAGCAGCAAATTTCTTGTTCAAACATAACCACTGCATTCTGCAAAAGAAAAGACAATTCTTTTTTTCCAAACTTTGTATTCCATCTTCCTGTATTTTACTAAAGTGTATCTCAGATTCCTTAGGTGGAAGCCTTTGATAGTCATGCGCGCACACACGTGCACAGCTAATCCCTTAGCTTAAGTGGGTTGCTGTTCCTGAACAAATGAACAGCTTTGTAGTTGCTACATATGAAATTCAGGATTTGTGACATTTCTTTTCTCTTCTTCTCCATGCTCTTGAAATATTTGTTAGTAACAACTCATGAAACTGTTCGCATTGACACGAGGAAGTCATCTTTTCTTCCATATGCCGTTGACTTTACAGTTGTATTGTCCTGCAGTCACTGTTTCATTTTTGTTTGCTAACTAAATTGTTTTATCTTTTCTTGCTATTAATAGTAACTTCTTTTTTCTCCAAAACCAAAGCAGATGTAGGGGAGGAGAGTATGTGGGCTTGCATAATGCCTGTTGTGATCCTGAGAAGAATCTGTACAAACTCTCAAGAACACACTCTTGTCCAAAGTTTAAACCTGATAGTCTGTTATTTTTTCTTGTAGAACAGTTTCTTTAGCACAGCATATCAGGTTTTGCAGTTCAGAGGCTTTGGTATATCTGAACCAGACATCCCACAGAAAGACTGGAAAATGGTCTGTGTCTAATAAATGCCAGAGACACCTGACTTTTTATTTTTTCTTCTCATGAGTGCACATGAGAAGGAAACTGCTCTCCTGTACAGATGTGATCCTGTCAGTGTAGACAAAAAAGGAATTTGTACAACTTCCTGGACTATAGCAAATGCAAACACAGAATTTGGTAGCAATTATCAAATGAATGTGATTCTTTTTTTGTTCTTACTTCTAGAAAGTCTTCCTTCAAAGACTTCTGGGAACCCTAAATAAATGAAGGCTCATTAACTGTAGTCATAGTCCATTTTACCTTATTACCCAACGGAGAGGGTCAAAATGTGCCAGCAATTTTGAGGTACACAAATATTATTTCACCACTCTCTGAAACTAATGTAGTTCATTCTGCCAGGCTGCATTTGCTGGTGAACACTGTTCACATTCTTGCATATTAACCAAATAAGACTCTCAAATAATCTGCTTTGGCCAATCATAGCAAAGTAACAGCTTTAATTGCAAATGTACAAAATCAAGCAGAAAAATAAAGGCTTTATTTTAAAAAAAAAAAAAAGAAAAAAAAAGGTCAAAGCAATCATGACAATCAACTCTATGATTAAAAACTTAAAATCACACAACCCTTCCTTATTGCATCTTTCTCGAGGACTGTAGGAAATGTGTTATATATTGCAGTAGTTAGGAAATAGATTGTGGAGTTTGTAATTAAGACTACTGGATGTTAAACAATTGCAGTGGAAGTAGCACAGGTGGTTTGTTAGTGTGGAAGCTGTAAAAGCTAGAGAGGCATTATGACTGTCTAGATCTTTCCAAAGGAACACGCAGGTCTGCAGTTCATAGAGGCACAAACAGATACAAATAATAGTATTGATACTACTTAATTAGTCAGAGGACAAGTAGAATATTATCCCTGAGTAGCTGGTCAGAAAGTAAAAGAATTGTTAAGAGTGACTGTATAGCAGCAGTAAAAGCTTGCCTGCTCACTAGCCAAGCACAGTTGGAGACTAAGTTTAATTGCTGAACGTAATAATTCTTTCTATTGATGTAGCGTAACTAGGAGGGAGAGTGGTCTTGCTGGGTCAAGTTGATTAACTTAATGTATTTTATCCAGTTATGAATCTTTTCACAGCAATATCCACTGGGAAAAAGCAGAGTTAAATATTGCTGTATTGATTTACTTTTCTTAATAGTGTCCTTTTACCTGTCTCATATAGTGTTGTCTTTTCTCTGAATATCTTGCAAGGCTCGCCAGTATGTCCATTAAAACATAATTCATTTTTTAAACTCTGTAATAGTGGAATGATCAGGTTAAGAAGACGGATTTAAAGCCTTATTGTGTTATAAAGAGTCTTCTACTATTCATTCAAAAATGAAGACATTATTTAATCAGATATAAGAGTTAACTTTCAAGGTAACACTGGTGAAGTTGTGTGATGTGGAACTGATAGTTCAGTGCAAACAGTACTTTTTGCTTTATCTAAAGTGTTTAGGTAAATATTTTAGCAGTAGTTTCAGAGTATTTTGTCTTCTATTAAGCTGTTCATGATTATGATCTTAAAACCCAATTACAAAATTAAGCTGTTGTTTCTTAGAAGATTAAGATGGAAGATATTCATTCGCAATGGCAATGAATGGTTACAAAAAAGCTCTGATGTTTATAACAGCAATTCAGAATCTCCAAAATAAGGCAGACTTAACACATATATTAAGGGCTTTGTTTGGGTTTTGGTTTTTTAAATCTCACTTTCACATGGAGCGAGGAAGCTGGAAATAACTGGGTTTTCTGATAGATGGTTAATCCCTTGTGAATTTTTCTTTTTACACTCTAGGTCAAGCTATTAATAACTGCTATGTGGTAACGATGGTGTACAGTAGGCCATCCGTCCTCGTCCTCTGCTGGCACTTCTCCATGTTCCTATATTTACCAAGAACTGAAATAGCCAGCTGAGCACTTACTTTATATCCATACATATTAAAGAACCATGGTTGAGCAGAAGTTCAGATTTTGGGGTAGGTGTCCTCAGGTGATCATACTTGCCAAAAAGCTCCATACAACATGATGGCAAGACTGAAAAATCAAGTAGGAGACCACAAAAGAGAAACCTCAGCGTTCACAGATTAAGACGCTGATGGAATTTTGTAAAACTGGCCAAAGATAGCTCTCTGATTGCAAGGCTTAGGTCCTGCCCCAAAAAAACTTCCAGCAAGAAAGGCATATGAAAATACTTCTTAATTTTTCGCAAGATTTTTGTGTAGCCATCGTTAACTAACTTAACTGTGAGAGTGACTGTCACTTTCTTCTGTGTAGAGACAGTGAGGAAATTATTAGAAAAAAAGTTGCTATGTAACTGCAGCAAGATCGAGTTATGAATATTTGGTAATATTTCTTAAATGTCATCTCTGTTACTATCAATTTCTTTAACCGTTTCACAACATCTTGTGAGGTGCCATCTATGTTGCTTGTTATGCTGTATGAAGGCACAGTGGGAATATTTATTTAAACAAAGGATACCTTTTCATTGCAAAGAATCTGGTTTTGGAGGCAGGAGGGGAAAAGGAGACTTAACAGATTCTTCAGTTCCACACGGTCTGCATTCTTGCTTTTAAGTTAATCACAATATGCCATTAGTAGCCTTACATGAAACAATTGCCCATGTGTGTTACCATTCTGCAACAGCTTATCCCACAGGGATCAAAATAGCCTTTTCTTTAGCTGCATCAGTGTCATAAGGACAGCCTCACCCTACCTCTTTATAAAGCTATTTAATGTTTTGCTTTAGTTCTTTCGCAAATACCTGTGCATTGTTGGTGCTACTTGGTTCCATAGTTGAGTTATAATGCATGGCTGCCTTTTCTGGGCAGAAAGGGAATAAAATTTTAAGGCACCATAAAGACCACACTATTTAATCTTAACCACACTATTTAAGGCTTAACCACACTATTTAATCCCTGCTTAATTCTCTTTCTGCAGCTAAAAGTAAAACAAAAAGAGAATGTTTCTAGTTTTGCAAACTGAGATGTCTTTAAACATGTTTTAGTTTCTACGAGCAGTTTGCTCGCAGGGGTTTGGGAACAGTTTCTTTGCATATAAAAACATTTCACACTTATCTAGGTGCATTATGGGATGTTTATTGAACTTTGAAGCATGCTGTAGAGCCACTCGTAGTGTAACCGTGGCTTGATCTCTTATGATAACTTTGTTTTGAGAATGTAGTAATATTTACACAACCAGAGCCCTGAATCTTAGCAATGTACTTATCTCATGGTTCTTGATATGAATTTCTTCTTCTTTTTTTCTTTTTCTTCTTCCACAATGGTAACTAATTTTCAGGTGATAGAAAAATCTCACATAGGAATGAATTTTGTGAATCAAGACCTGAAGAAATTAAAGAATTCCAGAAGGATTTTTTTGATTTTTCAGGTCTTCAAGACAACAAAAATAATTACAATTTTGCTGTGGCATATAATGGGATAATCTAGTAGTATCGATCTGTAATAACTTTCACGAACAATGTGATTGCTTTGGATAACAGGCTTTTTTTAAATGAATGTATTAATGCAAATTAATGCATGAGAACTGGAAAAAAAAAAAGACGTGGCAGTAAATGTAAATACAGGATAAATCCCAGCAAAAGAATCAAACAGAATCACAGAATGAGAATGACAGAGGTATTAGCAACAAAAACAGGCTAGAAAACCATACTTTCATTGCTAATAACTCAGTCCTTATAATGCTCTGTGTCAGCACGTTTTGTTTCACGGCTATATTGTGAGCTACCTGGATTCTCAATCTGATTTAATGTCATGAACACCAAATGCAACAGGTACTTGGGATTACACAATCGCAACATGACTTTAGCAGTGGGGACACCACTAAATAAACCTCAAAATGGCTTTGTTAGACATCATCTTATTTACATCTAAGCCAAGGAGGTATACTTTCCCAAGATGTATTTGAATCTTATACGGTAGGAGAGAAGGAAAATCTTTCCTTAATGAGAATATACCTGTTTTCAAGAGTAAACTTGAGTATATCTTCATTTAGAGTCTGAAATGACACCAACACATTACCTAGGCTTTGCTAATGCTTAATCTAATGCTTCCTACAGCACATTTAAGACATTTCTAGCCCTGGTGAGTTCATGTGGTCTGCATTTCTGTGTTTAGGTTCATGTTTCTGACCCCTGTTATAACTTTTGCAACTAACCAATTCCAAGAGAATTTGATTGAAATAAGACGACCTTGGGCAGCTGGGCAGGGAGACCGCGTGTGACTGCTATTAGTGCTCCACTGCTGGAAAGCCTGCATGTTCTGAGCTCAAGTGACTGGATATGTGCACAAACCATGGAAAGAGTTCCAGTCAGCACTCACAGTCCATAACAAAACGAATCTCTGATTCCAGTTATTACTACTTGTTTTGACTAGAAGGGGAATGAATGAATCATGAACCCAAGGAAAATGGGCTGTCTGCTGAATCTGGCTAGTGCTCAGAGACTCTTTAAAAGTGCTGTGCAGTTTTGCAGTAGATGTTTATTTTCACTCTGTTAGTTGAGGCAGAGTTGCATCCCATTTTAATTTGACAAAATTGATTATCAATTTTTTTAAACTTGATCTTTCAAAAAAGTAGTCTCCTATACTGCTAAGAATTACATAGAATTTATAGATGAATTTTAGCAGTAGGTTTTAGTGGTTTTATTGTCAAAATGTAATTTTAATTTATTTTTTTACTTGCTTTAAGAAGTAGAATAGATAAGTGAATACATATTGGTGAGGATTTTATCTTGGTTTTTTTCCTCATTGTTTATACTCTAAGATTTTCCTGTGGCATTTGATAACAATATAATGTCATAAAAAGGCATCTGTTTTCTGTTCCCTGGGTACAGTGATTCAAACAGTTTAATTATTGTTAACATGCCATTTTCTTCTGTTCTCCTGTGTGTTTTCAGTAAGTTACAAATAAGATCTGCCTGCTTTTTCTGGAAAAGTGTTATTGGTGGTTCAGAGGTTTCCTATCCCATAGGAAGTATTGAAAGCCATAGTTGCCATTCTTTCCTAACATTGACTCATTTCTTCCTCCTTCTAAAATTATCTTTAAAATCATACATGGGGTTTCCCCTCTAAACTAAAACCCTTTTTTTTAGTCAAAATTTAATATAAAATGAAAGTGGGCTTTTTTCAGAAAAAAAACCAGAAATAAATAGAAGTCTTAAGAATATAACTTACTATATTTGTGAGAAGTTGCATTGTTCTGTTGATATCATTTTTGTCCATAGTTCTTGCTGTTCCACATAGTCAGATGGTTTTATACCTCCTTACCTCTTGTTAAGAGGAGCTTTGTTGCTGCAGTTCTCCTAAGTATTCACAGATTATTTTTTCATTCCATAATTCTCCACAAATACATATTCTGGAATAATATTCTAGTTATCCTTATTGAATTTTTTGCCAAAAGACTGTTCAAATAAAAGACTCCTCACCAAACCCATGGTTTTGCTGCTAAATATTTGATACACTGCTACCAGCAAAAAGTTTGGCTGTTGTTAAGTATTACTATTTCCTGCTGTTATCTCCTAGTTCTCATTCCTAAGATTTTATCTGTTTTCACATGGTTGGAAATTTTTAGAGATAATTTGTTGCTGTTGTTAGTTTTGGTTTTTTTTAAAAAAGGTGCTTAAATTATTTCTAATCGGCATAGAAAGAATAGTCCCCCTGCAAATGAAACATTTTATGGGTACCCCATATGGGCATTTCAGCATCCAATAGAAAACTGAAGAACATTTTAAAATAAACATTAACATTGTAGTGAATTTCTCTTAACTACCACACAGCTGTAAACATCTATGTTGGGTTTGAGGTGTCTTCATTTTGGGCACTCAAGCGAGGTATGGTTAGATTCATTGCATAATCTCAATAGAACCAATAGGGAAGAGCAAGGGTTTGTACACGGCTAGATTTTCATTATGGTTTTGTCAAGATGGAAAATTAATTGAAGATATCGTAGAGCAAGAGTTGAGAGCTCTCTTTACATTTTTGGATGAGTGAATACAACAAGTCGTCAAGTAGCATCCAGCTTTCATAGGATGAAAATTTCACAGAAAACCTGACAATTCACAGTTAGTTCATTATGAGCTGCAGATGCACTTATAAAGCAAGATAAATACAGTTAAATATATTTATAAATAGCCAAACCAGGTCACAGTCACATTTTAAGTTCTAGGGATAATTAATTTTCAAGAAAAACTCAAGGAGCAGCGAGTATTCATGTGGCAGCCTCCTTAATCATTCAACATGAAATAGATGCGCACTGCAAACGTTACCATTGTAATTCCTGCTATGCAGAGATTTGGATTATTCTTAGATCAGCCAGACCATTTTTAGTCAATTGTGTAGATCATTCTTGTACTTGCATAAGGTAATTGAGGGAAATTACCAGCTATATAGAATTGAGATGCTTCTAAACCAAAAAGAAGCAAAAGAACAAACTGCGCTTGCAATGTGATAGAGCAACAGAAAAGAAAGCTTGACCCGTACTGGGCCAACTGCACAAGGACGGGAAGAAGGATATGGCAATAGCTTCCTTCTACATAGGAATATCTGGAACAAAAAGAGAGGAAATAAGTCTTAACATCTTAACAGTGGAATCTTGTTGTTTGGAAAGTTCTTTCAAACGTATTCACATAAACCTGAGTTTTGTAATGAATATTACAAAATGTTTTGGAAGGAAAGCTGCTCCATCAAAATTTGATGTACTTCATGCCTAGAGTCAGAATAGTTGCACCTTCTATGATGATATCTCTCTCTTTTCATGACTTTAACATACATAGAATCATAGAATGGTTTGTTTTGGAACTGACCTTAAAGCTCATCCAGTTCCACCCTCTGCCATGGGCAGGGACACCTCCCACCAGACCGGGCTGATCCATGCCCCATCCAGCCTGGCCCTGAATATCTCCAGGGATGGGGCAGCCGCCACTTCCCTGGGCAACCTGGACCAGGGCCACCCCACCCTCATTTTAAAGAATTTCTTCCTACACAGAGAAGATAGATTCTAGTTGGTTAATTTAAAAAGAAATCCCCAAAACAACAACAACAACAAAAACTCCCACTTTGGATACAATAGAATAATTTCCTAATACAAAAAAATAGTACTTCTGCTTTAAATTTAAATTTTGATCCCTGTATTTATTAAAGCAATTTGATAAAATAGATAAATGATCTGAAGAAACAGTTAAGTTCAAAAGGCTAAGCTCCAAGCAGAAATAATCAACTGTATCGATGCAAAATGAGGAGTAGCTCCCTAGGCAGCAGATCTCTAGAAAAAGAATTTGGCATTGTACTGGATCACAAAGTGACCGAGTCAAAAAATGTTAGGTCACTGTAGAAGATAACTTGTCTTCTTTGTGGTTTAACTGTACGCAAGATAACTACGCAGAACTACAGGAACTCTTAATGTCAGAGCCATCATGATTTTTCCCAAAGCCTCCAACTGAAGTACTTCTTTCAGTTGTTTTGCTGACCTCCTCCTGAGTAATGGCTCAGCCCTTATCTAAATAAATATGTACGTATGTGGAAAAGTGGACAAAATTGATCTGGACAAGTTGCAGTTCAGCTTTGCTGCTGCTTTAATGTTCCTCTGTGCACTGGACAATGTGAATTTTTTTAAATAATACCTTGTTTTACTGCTCAGGCTTCCTCAGTGGCACTAGCAACTCTTAGGATTAACTGAAAAACTATAAATTACTAATGTCCAAGACAAGATATTATAGGTTACTTTCTCTAGAAAACATTAAAAAAAAATCCAAGCTGAAAGCAAAAGGCAATTGCTTTTTTTTAAGATGGATCTGAAAAATGTGGGGTTATTGGGAAGAAATTTCAGGTGTTTACAAATCTGTTGTCTAGGTTTAGTGGTTTTTATTTTAATTGCATTTCAGATTGCTGTAGTGTTTGGTGCCAAAGTTCTGGAACACGTCCTAAATCTGTGCTGAGGTAACTATGACTTCCTGGAATGGCTTCCTGTCCCATTGCTCCCGTACATCATTTCCTTTCTGGAGCTTGTGGATATTGCCAGGCTTTCTCGAGTCTCCTGCAGATCTGAAATGCTAAAAAAAAGAAAAATAAATTATTTTAAAATTGGGAGCTTTGCTGTGGGCTTGATTTACCTCACATTTAATGTAATCATCAATCTGCCTACTTAAGATTTGAGACAACGAACCAATCCTCTGTATACAAACTACTGAATGGATGCAATAAAAAATAGATCTTAGAGGCTGTTAGAGAGACTGTGTGCATCCTGCAAACTTTTGTTTCACACAATAAGCACAGCGATCCAGCTAAACCCATTGTAACCCGTGGCTGAGTGGGATGCACTACTTCCAGGATTATTTGGAATGCAAACCCTATGCTTTGCATTGTGATTTATATTACTGTAATGTCTAGAAGCTTCAAGCACAGACCAGGATCCCTGCATGGTAGACTCATTAACAAACAGAAAATCACTCCCATTCCTAGAGAGCTCACATTTTAAGTCTGACAAAAGACAGGACCACAGGGGAAGAGGTTTTTTCAAAGTTTTCGTAGAACTCGCAGCAAAGAATTGTAAGAAACGCAGGAGGAGAAAGAGATTCCACTATGCTTATTTGCTAGGAAAGCACTGGAAATAGTATGAAGATATTGAATTGAAACTTTAAATAGTGAATAAGAGAATTTGCTATGAATTTGTCACTAAAGAGAATGGCTGAGTGGCACTAAGGGCAGCCTCTCCATGCTGGATGAGGGGTAGCAAATGGGGAAGGACAGCCTGGATGTCCCAGGAGAATAAGGGCCAATCTGTTGGTGCAGCAAGAGAGAAGTCCTAGGATAACTTGGGCTGTGTTGAGACATTCTGACTTCCTTGTCTATGCAGGGTCAGGTAGTTGGAGGGATGGAAAGATAATGTGTTCAGAGCTGTGATGTAGGCAGCTTATTTCTGTGGGCCTGAATACCTCAAAATTGTGTTTTCTATCCCAGTCAGAGACTGAGATAACTCAGGTAGGAGGAGAAAAGTGTTTTAGCTTATGAAAAACTAGGAAGAGATGTATATTAAAGAGAAAAATAACTTGATTCTTATCCCCAGGGGTGCTGGTGGAGCCTAGAATGAAGTCTGTCAAGTTACGGGCTGCATGGTTACTGAAAATATAAGTAATGTTGAGACCTTAGGATGAAGATCAAAACAGGTTTAGTCACGTTGAGTCTGCTGAGACAGCTAGATACTCTCTGAAAGACTTCAGAGAGACAGATTAACCTTTTCGTTTGGAGAACAGGACATGTCTTTGTATAGAGTACATCTCCAGATTGTGTCAAGATGAAATTACTCAGAGGGCTTGTATTATTTTGAGGCTACGTGGCCCAAGATTTCAAGGGAAGTTCTGTGGAAGGCTGCTGGCAGTTGAAGAGAACACGGCTGCACTGCTGCTCCCGTCGATGCTGTAGCGAGTCCAAGCAAGCACAAGGAATAGGAGAGACCATAAAGAAAGCACAGGAGAAAATGGTGAGAGATTAAAACAGAGGAGGTCATGAATTCAGAAATGAAGGGCAGATGGAAGTAGATAAGCTTGCTGAGTTCTGGGCTTTAGTTCAGTTTGAAGATAGAACAATTGATATCGTGACTGGAACAACTGGTAGAGGATGAGAGAATTTAAAACAGCTAAAGGAGAGGAAGAGAATGGATAGAAGGGAGGTCAGGAAATGATTTATCAATGTATTTGGAATCCAGCTGTCATTTGCAGAGGTACTGTGGAGGGCAGTAAACTCTTCATTACTTTAACACAATGCCTTGGATATTCTGGAACTTAGGCAAATCCTGAAAGAATTAGGTTGGATAACAATAAAGATTTGGGCACAATGAACCTATTACAGCTAGCAATGCCGTGCTCACTTTCACTCATTTCAGAAGTATTTTTAAGGAGTTAAAAATCTGCCCCAATACTCTGAATTTTCATTTCCAAGCTAATTTATCTGTAGGCTGGAATGCTGCTCCCTGTGGAATTGTAAAATACCATGTTCAGATTTTCAAATGGGGAAAACCAGCACAGTCTCTGCCCTTGGAACTGAACAGTGGGTGCGAAAGGCTCTGTGTGTCTGTCCTGTGCGGTATGTCCTTGTGGGCTGAACTAAACAGGTGTCTCCATTTGTGACCAAAGCACAGCATTCACAGCATCACAGAATGACCTGAGCTGGAAGGGACCCACAAGGATCTTCCAGTCCAACTCCGGTCCCTGCACAGGACACCCCAACGCTCACACTGTGTGACTGAGGGCATTGGCCAAAGGCTGCTGGAATATTATCAGGCTGTGACTGCTTCCCTGGGAGCTGTTCCCGTGCTCCACCACCCTCTGGGGGAAGAACCTTCTCCTCACGTCCAACCTAACCCTGCCCTGGCATCTTCCTGCCTTTCCCTCAGGTCCTGTCTTTGGGCACCAGAGAGAAGAGCTCAGCGCCTGCTCCTCCTCCTTATCTTGTAAGGAAGCAGCAAACTGCGATGAGATCCCCCCTCAGGCTCCTCCAGGCTGAACAGACCCAGTGACTTCATTCTCTCCTCATACGGTTTCTCCTCCAGACCCTTCACCAGCTTTGTGGCCCCTCTGGACACTCTCTGGTAGCTTTAGATCCTTTTTATCCTGTGCTGCCCAGACTGCCCCAGTGCTCCGGGTGGGGCCTCCCCAGCGCGGAGCAGAGGGGACAGTCCCCTGCCCGCTCGGCTAGCGAGGCCGTGCTGGGAGCCCCCAGGACGCGGTGCCCCCGGCTGCCAGGGCACCGCTGGCTCCTACGCTGTAGCTCTGAGCACAAAGCCCGCTCCCTAGAGATGCGTTCGAGCAAGGTATTTGAGATTCCCGGCAGGTGCTGTGTTTAGTATAGAAGAAGCTCCGTCCCAAGAGAAACAAAGCACAGCCGCCCTCTGAACGCTTCCTGAGCACCGGGCAGTGTCGCGGGGGCTCTCGGGGCGGTATCCGGGGGACGCGCTCAGATGGAATCGCCGGGAGCCGCTCTCCGTCAGGGGGCGCCACCGCCACAGGTCCGCCAGGGGGCGCCAGAGACACCGCTCCCTCAGGCGGCCCCGCCGGCGCCAAAAGCTGCTGGGGGAGCCCGCGCTAACGCTCCCGCCAGAGGGCGCCCCGCACATCGCTGCGCCAGGGGGCGCCCAAGCGCCGCACAAGGGGGCGGGTGAGGGGAATGCAGAGGGGAGTGCGGGGAGCTGCGGGTGCGGCTGGGCTGCAGGGCGTGGAGAAGGGTGCGGATGCGGAGGGGGTGCGGTGCATGAGGGTTGCGGGGGAGTGGGGTTGCGTTGGGGGTGCAGTAGAGGTGAGGGTGCGGCTGGGGGGAGTGCGGTGCAGAGATGGCGGTGCACGGTGATGGGGTGCGGAGGGGGTTGCGGGAGAGGGTGGAGTGGGAGTGCGGAGGGGTGCGGGTGGGGAAGCGGCTGCGGAGGAATACGGGAATGCCCCGCTGATGGCGGGTTTTTTGCTTTCTGTATTTAAGTGCCCCCTGTTTTAAACCCAGCCGTGCGATACCAAACCTAGCTGTGCCCGCGTCCAGAGGAGCAGCAGAGTGGTTTGAGGCACAGAGCCAGCCGAAGTTCAAAGAAAACGTTAAATTGTGTACATTTTTGTTTCAGAATTTGTACAGCAATTTCCCCCCAATAATCCCTGCTTTCCCTGTGCTGGAACACGCCAGGAGACGGGGGGCCTGTGGGGCGACGGCTCCCGCAGTTCAGGAACAGCAGAAACAGCACCACACGGACTTGGATTCAGCTTCGCTCTGGTCATTGAATTAATTAGTTCGGGGGATCCAGCTTTATAGCAGGACTTTTGCTTTTCTATTTCTGTTACTACTTCCAACAGACATCCCAGCCTCTTAGGGTCATGGAAGCATTGAATAGTTTGGGTTGGAAGAGACCCCAAAGCCCACCAGTCCAGTCCCACCCTCCTGCCATGGGCAGGGACACCTCCCACTGGACCAGGGGGCTCAAAGCCCCATCCAACTCCAGTGCCTTTTGCACTGAAGCAATCCAGTACCGCTCCACTTCAGTCCCCACAATCACACCTCCAGGGAACTGGGGCATTTGGGAGAAGAACCAATGTCACGGTGCTCTGGTATGACTCGCCATGAGCTGATAACTTAGAACGACTCAGAATATCTTCCTAATACTTCGTGATGGTTCTGCCATCTAACAATAACGCAATATTTGAAGAGTATATTAGGTTTACAATTTTTTAACATGCTAAGTATTAAGCTTTAATTTTATAAATCTATTAAAACTTATGAGTGCAGGGTTCTTAATATCATTATATTTGCATTTCTATAAAGCAGTACTTTAATTCTTACAAGATACCTGCTAATTTAGATTGACTATTTTGCCCTACAACTATATACTGATATTCTTGAAGCATATGGCGACTGTAAATCTTTAGACAGAAGAAACACTCCAGTATATTCTTTCCTCTTTGTGACGGTTTCCTTTTAGGGCAATGAGAAACATGAATTTCATGATGTGCATAAAATACTGTATTCATAAAATTCTTGTTCCGTGTAATAAAACACTAGAAATCTAATTTTGCTTTAGAGAGATGATTTTAAAAGCTACAATATGTAGGCAGGGCTACTAAACAACAGACCCTTTTTTCTCACTTTCTGTCATTTACTACCAATGGATTTTTTTGTAGCTTGGGCTCTCATAACACCTTTGGGCAGTTTCAGTTTAGGAAACTCAAATCTGTGCCAGACATTACAGACTGAGGGAATATAAACTTAAAATCCTAATTTAACTGGATTTTGCCAGCCAACCTTCCCTTCTCCTTGATCAACCATGTACATGTCCCTTCTGTTAAGAGAAATAAGAACAATAATTTTGCGTAATCTATATTTTTAAGCTTAAAAAAATGAACTTAATTAGTAAATGAACAGAAAGTGAAATTTTGGGTAGTGTGCATTTATTCCCATCATATGGCCCAATAAAGACTTCTATAGAAATATATACTGCAGATATGAGGGAACAACAGATTATGCATTACAGTAATAAGTAAATAAAGTTGATTTTGACAAAAGACCAAGTGAAGATCTGAGTATAAATGGTACATATCTTTAAAAAAGAAAAAGAAATTGAGGGAAATCATCACTTTAATATATATTTCACCAATAAAAGACAGCTCAGTTAAAATAAGCTGGAAGCAGCATTTACACCAAGAAGCCATTAAACCTGTAACAAAAGAACTGATCTGAAAGTGTAGTTTACATGAACATTTCCTCCAATGAAAAAGCTGATTTTAAGTAATTACTGTGTGTTCACACCACGTGTTGCAGTTCACTCCCACTTTGGTTGTTTTAATGTGAATTTTAAAGGCCATACAGAAGTATCCTATATAGTGAACTGATCTAAATCTTATAATAGTTTGGGGTTTCCAAAGGGTTTTCTTTCTTAACTTGTCTCATTTCAGTGATCTATTTTGAAGTATGACCCTGCCAACAGCTGTAGAAGTGCACAACAGAGGTTTGTGAATTGCAATATAGGACAAAACAAGTTGCAGTACAGGCCTTTTTTTTTAACCAACTTTGCAGCTATAAAAAAGAAAATTAACATCAGACTTGCCTCTCAAAGTTGAAAAAAGTATGTCTTGTATCGCCATACAAAATAGTCTGCATTGATTGCCAGGCGTTTAGTGTTTTTTAAGCAAATATATTTGAATATTTTAAATGGCCTTTAGCTCCTCCATGCTCTGCATTATCAAATTTTCTAGTGAATAAACATCTCAAATGTGACCGGTCTTAAAAACAGTTCATGGTGTACATTATAAGCAGCAGCACGGTTGCTCATAAGGTAACAGGTTTTGTTATTGAATTAATTGTAACAAAATTTAGTGTGCTGTAGTCCAGTTCTCTTTAAAATCACACCTGCCCAACTCTGCCTGACTGTTTCTTTAGTACTATTTCCTTGACAAACAAGTCTCATGGAAGAAGTCACTGACAACCTTATGAAGTTCTACAACACCTCTAATTAGGTAAAGTAGCCAGAAATTTCAAACTGTTTCTGGAAACATTTTCCAGTCTGTGAACAACTAATATTTTCCATGCGTTGCCTGTTTCTGCTTTTGTTTTACCTCAGGTGCATTAAGTGTCAGATAATTTATCATGCAGGCTATGTATTGTAAGTGCCTAATTTATTATGTAGTTGATACTTGAAAAAATAAAATTTAAAAAAAAAATCCTTGAAGAAAAGAGTAACTTCAGAAAAATAGAAGAATTTCAGTTTTGCATCACAGAAATAGTAATTTTAATACACTGAATTAATTGAACTATTGTACTAATATTTCAACAGTACTTGACTAGCCAGGGAAGAAATACAATCCTTTTCTCATACTCAGTAAATAATCTTTTATCAGACAGAATACATAGTAGGAAGGAGTTTTATAAATCGTTCATATCCTGATCAAATCCTCTTGCAGGACTAGTGTAAATCAGGAGTAACTGCGCTGCAGTCAATGGAGTTTCACCAGTGGCTGGTGGTGAAAAGCTAAAAGAGAAGCAAGGTTAAAGGCTCCTGGCATCATTCCAACTATAAAGAGTGGCAGGGTGCTTTTAATCTCTATATTTGTTAAATCTAAAGTAAAAGATCTGGACTCATTTTAATTCATTTTAAAAGCGTGTGTGGTTGGTTCATACAGTAGAAACATGTAAACAAAAAAATCCTGTAAAAAAACTTCTGGAATTTGTTCTATATTTGTGCCTCTCCTGTAGATTTTTCTCTCAGTTGTCTCTTTTGAATACAAGGTTGTATAAATAAAAATATTATTCCCACCATGTATAGTAAGCCACATATGTAAAAAGAAAAATCGTATTTTTGTGTGATGTCATAGATCCAACCTGCAAAATAAGGACAAAACACACTTGTTACAAAACTTGACAGTAAGATACATTGCATGGCAAAATAGAAGAACACTGTACATTTCTCTCATGACACTTCAGTCAAATCCATAGGTGTTCGGGGGAGAAAAAGATGGCGATTGTCTCTCCTCTAGATACTGCAAATGGAAATGTATTAACAAAATGTTGTTCATTCACCAAAATCCAAAACTCATGCAAACCCATCTCACCATTGAAGTATCAGGGAAGTTTTACAATGGGACTCCAGCATGTGCCATCCTAAGAGGCCAAGCGAACTGCTCTCTAGAGCTGTACTTTTTTCAAATAGATTATTATCACAGGTCTGACATGAAAACAGTCGGTTTGGAATCCCCAAACAATTATTTCTTCCACTCTACTATTTTCTTCGTAAAATGCCCGATAGCGCAGGCTAGTTCAAATGCTGTGCTTTGTGGAGGCAAACACACTCAAAGACTCACCTTCCAGTAACAGACTTTTCAAGAGATAGAATCTCAATACTGCGATGACTGGCATTCCAACCTTAATTCCTTTGCAAAAATACATTGAAGTTACTTCAGAAAGACTTGAGAACCCAAAATAGCAACATTCTTTCCCTCATATCATGCTGGTTTGCATTGTGATGTAACTTCAAGATCAGATGCTTTTTTTTACATAAACTAATTGCATCCTATTTGCTTCTTTAACAAAGACATGTTCAACACAAGTCTGAGAGGTGCTGGACGAATATAAGGTAGAGAAATTTCTGCTGCTTTTCTAAGAGCACTAAATGAGTTTTCTTCTAAATTGTGTCAGCTCACTCAGTGGTGGGGAAAGAAGGTGGACGTGTTTTCACTTTTCTGGAATCCTTGCGCAGCCTCGTGTCATCCCTGGGTGACCACGGCCTTTACAGTAAGATTTCGTCCTGCTTTTTTCCGATTTGTGTGTTTGTAAAAGGTAGCTGGAGTCTGCTCGTTTAAACCTAACTTTGAGGTAACACACATACACTTCTGCCTTCTGCTGTGGATGGCAATGAAGCGATTATGAGCAGCGCAGTCCACAAAGTAGATATTTCTGGCTGAAGGAAGGCCAAGCTGAGTTAGTTAAACCAACACATCTATTGGCAGCTTTGAGTGGTGACACCCAAACACACTGTATTGGGGGAATACTGTGGTACAAACACTTGCCTACCCTGAAAACTACTCATCATTTCTTCATCTAGGTAGGGGCATGAGTATGCATTGTGCATATGCTACACAAAACACATAAAGTAAGTTAAACCTTTCTCATTTTAATAAAGTATATGTTAATATTTTAAGGAAACATACCATTGAAATGATAGATTGTAATAGATCTGGGATTATTTGCAAGGATGGTAATTTGTTGTGTGTGAATAGCGAGCACACCCAGCAGGTGTGACCTGTGAATTTGTACAATGTAAAGCTGGATGTTAAGTTCATTCTAGAGCAGCTGTAATGTTAACCACACATGCTCATGCCATAAGACAGCATAATAATATAATGTGTCGCACGGTTAAAATACAAATATCTGCTGGTTAGAAATTTGAACTTTTTACCTGCAAAGGGTGGTCCAAGCAATGCAGATATTCCATTGGCACAAATGATGATGCCATAGGCGTTTGCAAGGTGTTTAGTTCCAACTAAATCTTCAGTCACAACAGGCATTAAAGAAAAATAGCCACTAGAAAATCCTATTAGAGCACAAACCACAGCCAGGGTAATGAATGTGTGCATTAGTGGCAAAGTAAGAATGCAGGTGACCAGGGTGAAGTTAGCCATGAAGAAGACGTTCCATGTGCTGATGCACGGGAGATCAGAAATGATTCCAAGGATCACTTTACCAAAAATATGAACAATGGCTATAATGGATGTCAAAGGAAATATATTGTTCTGACTAGATAAGTTGTACTGCTTGACTATTTCCGGAAGATGAATAAAGGGAATCACAAAGCTGCTATAGGCAAACAAAGCCCAAATTATAAAGGCCACAAATACTCTATTGGTAAACAGTGATGCAGCTCCAAAGTAGCTTGAGTACCATATTGCAAAGCCTTTCCTGACTGTAACCATCAGCTGGCTCACTGTCTTCAGAATGCACAGTCCGTACATATTCCTTCCACTTCGAGATTTACCTCCAGTTTCTGTGTGCTGAACGCTGTCAAGCACTTCTTCATTTGTTGACTCCTCTTTTTTTTCTGGTTCTTCACTGAGGACTCTGTTTGATTTTATAGTCTCTGCGGAACGAGACAGAGCTTTTGCCTGATTATCTTCACTGTTACTCCTCACAACGTATTTTTCAGGAATGTCTTTGGGAGTGAGCGGTCTCATAAGCGCCCCGCAGACACAAAGGTTCAGGGAGATGGCGCCCTGGATGAACATGGCGTTCCTCCACCCAAATTCGGTGCAGAGGTACTTCAGTAAGGCAGTCATTAGGAAAGCTCCAAACCCTGTTCCCGTGGTACTGAGTCCTTGCGCAAGCGCTCTTCTCTTCTGAAAATACTGCCCTACCATCACCACCGCAGGCAGATAAACCATGCCACTTCCAATGCCTGTGAAAATAAGAAATGAAGTCAATCTGAACTTTTTGCCAAATGGATAAAAAGCAATGAAAATGAATCGGTTTAATTCCTCACTTTTCTACAAGCAGAGGAGGAAAACCAGAATAAAAACATTCAGTTCTCATGTTAACTTAAATTTGTGTCCCACAGTATGTTCCAAAATTTGTGATACCCATCATATGCAACAAATCAGTGGCAGTTAATACGGCAACACACATAAACAAACCCTACTTTGAAATATCTGTATTTGTAATACCTGCATCTGACTGTATTACCCACCAGAACCTGCTGAGTGGGCACATATAAATTCATCAGCAATCAAAATCCAGACTGAGTTTGTGTCCTGGGTCGCCACAGTGACGGTGAGACGCATTTCAGGAGCCCACCTGGTTTCAGAGCTGACTTGGTTTGCCTGTTGGAAGCATTTATTTCTCTGTTCTGCAAATACAAGGTCAGGTTTTCACTTTGCACAAGGTCTCCCTCCCCAAGCCGAGCCATGGACTGTGAGGAAAGCTCTCTGCCCTCAAGAGGACTCCCTGCCATGTCAAACCACCCTGCATCGCACTGTGGAATAACAGCCCAGGCTCGTCTTTGCTTTGGTGTTCACTGCACTTCCCTGCACATCCCCACGAATAAGAAATCGCATAAATTGTTTTATCTTATCTTTTTGTTCTGCGGGCTTCATAGCAAGGCACAGTCTAATCATGGTGTGTTTTGCCCCCAGCCCACAGGAGCTCTGGGCACCCACCCTGGGGCTCCCCAGAATGAATGGGTAGGGAGAAGGTGTCTCTGCCCCCCAACATGGCCACTGCAGGGAGGAAAGCCCATGGAGCTGGGATGGAGCTGGCAGCCAGCAGGTGAGGGGACAGGGGTGTGAGGAGCTGGGGAAGGGAACCCCACTGAGGTGAGGGGCACTTTGGGAATGGCAGATGAGGCAAAAGGGTGGCCACAACCAAGGGGAACAAAGCTGGAGTCACAGGGATGTACTACGTGGGGACTTCGGGCATGGCGGGGCACCAGCACAAGAGCAGCCGTGAGTCAGCGCGTGAGCATTGCACGGAGGTGCCAAGAAAAAGTGAACAGCACTGTCACATCTAGCGCCACGCGCCACGCCAACAGGGGAGAAACTTCCCTTAGCTGGCAGTGGGAGAGGTGAGCGAGGGGATGGGAGTGAGGGCATGGAGAGTGAGGGGATGGGAGTGAGGGCATGGGAGTGAGGGGATGGAGTGAGGGGATGGAGAGTGAGGGGATGGGAGTGAGGGCATGGTAGTGAGGGCATGGTAGTGAGGGCATGGAGAGTGAGGGCATGGGAGTGAGGGGATGGAGAGTGAGGGGATGGAGTGAGGGCATGGGAGTGAGGGGATGGAGTGAGGGGATGGGAGTGAGAGCATGAGAGTGAGGGGATGGAGTGAGGGGATGGAGAGTGAGGGGATGGGAGTGAGGGGATGGGAGTGAGGGGATGGGAGTGAGGGCATGGAGAGTGGGGACAGAGTGAGGTCATGGGAGTGAGGGCATGGGAGTGAGGGGATGGAGTGAGGGGATGGAGAGTGAGGGGATGGGAGTGAGGGGATGGAGAGTGAGGAGATGGAGTGAGGGGATGGAAAGTGGGGATTGGAGAGCGAGGGGATGGAGAGTGAGGAGATGGGAGTGAGGGGATGGGAGTGAGGGGATGGAGAGTGAGGGGATGGAGAGTGAGGGGATGGGAGTGAGGGGATGGAGCGTGAAGGGATGGGAGTGAGGGGATGGGAGTGAGGGGATGGAGCGTGAAGGGATGGGAGTGAGGGGATAGAGCGTGAAGGGATGGGAGTGAGGGGATGGGAGTGAGGGGATGGAGCCTGAAGGGATGGGAGTGAGGGAATGGAGCGTGAAGGGATGGGAGTGAGGGGATGGGAGTGAGGGGATGGTGAATGGAGGTTTCATGGAATCAGGGGAAACATTGCAGGCATTTGGCCAGTATTACTCCTGCATCTCAATTCTTCACCTCATGTAATAATTTGCCTCTGTAAATTCTCTGTGTAATCTCTGCCTTTTTGTCTGCTATTTTGGGTATGCTTTTTCTGAAAAGCAGCAAGGGCTGAGAGAAAGAGTGTGTAGATTCCTGACTGCTTGATTATATTCAATATATAGAGAGACAGAAATTCCAAAAAGGGCAAAACTCTGCCCGTAATTATTGTTCTTTGTTCAGGAATTTGCAACATTACTGAAACCTATATTATGGTGGTGTAGAGTTTTCACAGTGATCCTTGCTAGTTTTGATTTTTTTCCACTGAGCAAGCTAAAAAAAAATATCATGTACAGAAATTCTGCATATTTCTGTGAAATTCTGAGTACTTTGAGGAAATGGAGGATACTAAGGCTGTTATTAGTATTGCAAATATTTTTTTTCATAATACTTCTGTCTCCCATGTATAACATAGATCCCATACTTTATTTGCACACATAACTGGCCATGTTATTCATAGAGCAAATAATATTTCAAAGCCTCTTGAATTGCAAACTATTGCTCAGATAATAATTAAAGGCCAAATTTATTATTTCTTGCTTGGATCACTTTAATATTTTCATTTCATATTAACAGCTTATCTTTCCAGAAATGAGTAGTAAATAAAACTGAGTTGTGCTTTAAGTACATAATACTGGATTCTTCTACATAACTTTAATGAAGTAACCAATTTTTTTAACAAGGAGCCACACTTTTCTAGAAACTGAGCATTCAGAAACTAAGGATCTATTTGTTTTCAATAAAGATGCCTTAAAACGCATGCATTTCATATTTTGATTGGGCTCTTACACGTCAAAAGGTTTTCTAGAGACCTAGTTCCAATAAAAGTGTCAAAATGTTACTTCTTCCAGTGAATTTGATTGTAAAAAATGTAGCAAAATTAATTGGTATTTATTAGTGGTTGTTGATGTAATATGAACATCCTTCATTAGAAACTACGTATGGAATACACCTTCTTCCTAATTGAGGCTGGGATAGAGTTAATTTTCATAGTAGCTCACAGGGTGCTGTGTTTGGGATTTGTGACCCAAGCACTGTTGATAACAGGGCTGTTTTAGCGTTGCTGGTCAGTACTTGCACAGTATCATTTTTTGTTTCTCACGCGGCCCTGCCAGTGAGTGGTCTTGGGGAGCACAAGAAGCCGGGAGGGGACACAGCAGGACAGCTGACCCCAGCTGACCAAAAGGATGTCCCATGGCACATGACATCACGCTGAGCAATAAAACTGAGGGAAAGAAGGAGGGAGAGGAAACATTTCAGAGCTGTGGCATTTATCTTCCCAAGTAACCATCACACCTGCTTTACTGGAAATGGCTAAACATCTGCCTGCCCATGGGAAGCAGTGAATGAATTCCTTGTTTTGCTTTACTTTTTAAACTGTCTTTATCTCACTTTTCCCCTCCTGTTTCTCTCCCCCATCCCACTGCGGGAGAGTAAGTGAGCAGCTCTGTGAGGCTTCGCTGCCTACCAGCAGTAACCCACAACACCCTTTAAAATGGGGTTTGAAGCAGTACATAGTTATCATAATCTGGTGTTTAATTAATGGGGAGCAGCTCCTGTAGAAAACGTTTGCTGTTTTTTCCTGTGACAAAGAGAGGAGTTAGCTGGAAAGAATTTCAGGTCGCAGGGCTTACCAGCTGTCACTCCAAACGTCAGGAAGAGGTAGTGCACGTTTGAGGCATAGGCACTCAGTACCCAACCTAGGGCATTCAATATCCCTCCAATTATAGCTGTCTTGCGGCATCCACACATGCTGATGAACAAACCAATGAAAGGACCTGTTAAAACACAAGAAAAAAAGTTGAATTATTTATTCAATTCTCTACACTTCTTAATAGTTTTTCACATGAAGACTTTTCATGTTTCGAGCAAAATGTTAACCATCAGGTTACTCGTGCAATTCTGTTTATTTTCCCTATTACTGTTTAATATTGTGGAAACAAAAATTCAACCAATCAACCAAATACCCACAGGACTTAAAATCACAGTTGCCCCACGAAGAAGGGACAGTTTAAACAGTGGAAGAAACTGAAACCATTGTTCCCAGTACTAACTTTGTGTGACTATAGGCCCTTTTCACAAGTAATCAGAAAGTAAACATTTCATTTTGTACTCAGTGGAATATTTTAGACAGGCCTAAACACAACTTTTTCATATATACACAAACATACCCCTCCAGGTATTACTTTGCCCAAATTCAACATTTTCTCCTCCCAGAGAGTACGGGGAGGACCACAAGTTTCACAGATCATCTGTTTTCTTAGTTCTAGTGAGACCTTGAAGCCACAGGCATCCTTTCCTGCTCATGCTGTCTCCTGGAGTAATTGTCTTCTCTACCATCTTCCCTGCTGTTTCCTTTCTGCCTCTAACTTGTAAAATTTGTCCTGGTGACTTTGAAAACACAACTGGGGCAGCTCTGCTAATAAAATGGAAAACTGTAAGAAAAAACTTGGGGGATGAGTGGCAAACATATTCTAAAAGTCTTTGTATTTTTGAAATAAGTTATGCTGGAACATACCTACAATAAGTGTAATGCCCATGCTGAGGGAGCTAACCCACGCTGTCAAGCCACGACCTTGATTAAACTCTTCAAGCCATTCCATGTTGAGTATTCCAAGGGCCATTTGGGACCCCATGATAAGTATGTGCACAAAGAAAGAGGAGAGTACAATCATCCAAGCCCATCCTCCATCAATGTTTGCATTAGGCTTAATTGGCTTACTTCCAACTTTTGAGTCATCTCCAAAATCATATCCAATATCCTCTCGACTAGCATACATTTTCTCCACTGTATTCTGAAAGAAATGCACCAATTACCTTCAAAATACATACAAAACAGTCAGCTTTGTAGTTTGGTTCCAATGAATAGCACAAATCCCTACCATATTTCACCTTTATGGTTTACTGCAGTTGTAAAGTGAATACTGGATTTTCATTATTCAAATGTAAAATGCTTCTCTAATTGATATATTTGTGTACCTTATTATCACAGTTGTCTATGCAGGAGTACTTACAGGGCGACAGCAGGCTGCAATATTTCCATTAGAATACACTTACTTGTAGGTGGCTGACAGCACTCACTCTTCATGGGTTGATCACGGTCATAAGAAAAGACTGGTCTCTCTCCGTATATTCCTCCTCTGTATGACCTGCTGCTGCCCCAGCAAGATTATTTGCCTCTGTGTACAAGATGATGAAGCTTGGAATAAAAAAAAAGAAATCCTGAGGAGGCAGGTAGATGAAGTTACCATATCTTTTCGGAGGAAACCGGTGTTGAGATGTGTTTCCTTAGCAGCGTAAGAACAAGTGTGAAGGCAGAGAAAGATAAAGATTTAAGGTTCTTGATTTTCAAAATGCTTTGCTTACATAAATTACAACAAGGGTTTTGTTAGTACCTCTCTGGCAAGCTTTTTATTACAGTCAACTTGACAAACAATTTGCTATTATGCTTTCAGTTTCCATAGTATTAATCCATATAATCCCACTAAAACCAAATAATTCTTCCAAATTAACGTCAATGCCTATCAGAATCAAATCGAGTGGCAGAGTTACGTGCATAGATGTATGTAGGATCAAGCCATAATAGCTTAATTTGATTACTTTGATTTCTTCCACTGTTATTCTCAGTGAGAACTGCTACACAATGCAAAAATAATTTCAAACCTGTTTTTAATTGGTGAACAGGCAAGGTACAGAATCCAGCCTTCCCTCCATCTGATTCCTGCTGCAACATATTGAAATGTTACACGGCTGTGAAGCACCACATAGGTTTCCATGGAGACTAGAAATGTAATAATACAAATTACCAGAGATGGTAATCTTTTGTCTCCTTTTCTTCTCCAGAGAAATAAAAGGAGCCATCAGCTTCACAACAGTCAAAAGAGAGAAGAAAGTTATCAAAAATCATTTAAAGAAGCTCCTGATGTGTTCAGTGACCCTCAGAAAGTGTGCCTCAGGGCTAGCTCCTCACTGCTGGAAACTGACAGTGAATGGAGTAACTCATAGAATCATAGAGCTGTAGAACCATCAGGTTGGAAGAGACCTCTGAGAACGTAGGAGTCTAACTGAAAACTTGGGCTGTAGTCTTTAAATACACGAGCACGTTTTCCTTCTCAAGTTATTGCCTTTCCAAACTATTTTGCTTTTTTCTTATTGCTAGATAAACACAAGGAGAAGCCCTCAAAGTATTTCATACAAATACATAGGTGGAATCAGAGCTGATTGGCCAAAGCTACTGCTTCTTCCACCACCGACAGTGAAAACGTGCCGATACGTAACCCCCCCAGCCTGGCTGCTGGATCAGTCACCTTCGCAGTGAAGAACACACAGGCAGAGCAGGTAGCTCAGGGCAGCTCAGACCTGAAGGTTCCTCCCAGAGCACACTGGGTTGCCTCAAACAGTGAATTGGAGCTAAAATATGTTGCACTTCTGGTATCAAAGACGGACACTCTTTATGGACTGTTATCACTAGTCCTAACTTGGCCATGGAGGGTGTTGGTGATGCAATGAGAAAGAACAAGAGCTGTGTGCATTGCAGAAGTTATTAAACTGGGACCAATTGATGAATCCACACCTGAGTGCCAGTGGAAACACACACCGAAATTACTCATTGGGTTTTTATTTCCAAATCAAGAGGCAGAGAAAGGGGGATTACTCTCAGAGATCTTTCTAGAGGTCATCCAGGGTGTCTGAGGCAGGACTGCCTACACAGGGAGGGGAAGGGTGGCAGAGGAGCAAGTCAGAGCCACGTAGTGGTCCAGCCTGGGTCAGCCTTAGTGAAAATGATACTTCATCCTTCCTCTAGAGAGGGTAAGTCTTGAAGATGACATCTCAACTCTTTCCTATTAATGTACTTGGAGCCAGGTTCCCCATTGCTGTTGTTTGTATGACACTTGGAAGGATTCAGCCTGCTCTCGAGAGAAATACTGATTGCACAAAGGCAATAAGGATAGCAAATAATCATGCTAATGGGAAATAATGAGAAGTAGCAGAATGAAGGAAAACTATAAGCTGTTAAACATGCTCTACATAAGATTAATGAAAAATCTATGATGGTTATTACAGTACCTCTTAGATAATGGAATAAAAAAATATGTAACTACAGTTTTAGAGTCAGGATTAAATGCAGAGCCTCAGCTTCTTTCATGCTTTTGACTGGTTTTGTGGGCACCTGAATACAAAACTGGATACTGGATTCCCTCTTTGGACAGGAAATAGGTAAGTCTTTTATAAATTTTAAATGAAAGCAAAAATAATTGACATTGAGATACAAAGATATGACACTCATCTTTGCAACCTTACTGACAGAATGGGCTTAGATTGAGTAGAGGCAAGTTAATGTCAAGCTTGCATCAACCCCCACAGATCTTAAGAAAATGCATGTATATTCCCTTTGAGCTGGATTCTTGCTGATTATTACTTTTATATTATTAATTTTCCATGAACATCACAAGTTCAAAGTGAGTGCACTCAAAAGCAGGGGAGGTCATTTCCTACAATTGCACAAACTCTCCGGCTCTGGATAAAGCAAGGACTGGATGTCTCATCCTCTCCCCACTAGGGACTCATCACCCCATGGCCTACGGCACCCAGGAGAAATGCACTCACCTGCCCTCAGCCTTCTTCCCACACTGCAGCAGTGCCAAGAACGCAGTATCACGGAAGGCAGAGAAACCCAAGGGGCTCTTTGCAATTGCGAAATCCTAGAGAAACTGCAACAGAAGTGACAGCAGCTGATTTGTGAAGCCAGCCACGTTTCCCCAATGAGCAAGGCAGACCCACGCACAGTAGCAGGGTTTGAATACAGCCCTCCACGAGGGATTTCATTTAAACGCGGGACAATCTGGATTCTTTCTGATCAGCTGGAGAACGACTAGAATTTTTTGTGAAAACCTTTTATATCGTATGCACACACAGTACTCAAAGCTCCTAGAAAGCTGGCCCAAACAGTAGTGCTCACAAAGATGC
Source organism: Neomorphus geoffroyi (assembly GCA_033558235.1). Classification (NCBI taxonomy): domain Eukaryota; kingdom Metazoa; phylum Chordata; class Aves; order Cuculiformes; family Neomorphidae; genus Neomorphus; species Neomorphus geoffroyi. The sequence goes on from JAUMJM010000012.1 coordinate 10,779,673, forward strand.
TGAGTTTTTCTTTTAAAAAAATCTGACTCATGAGCTATTTTAGGGACAAATGCAGGTGCTGTAATAAGACCGCAGATAGCAGTAAAACACACAAGTTCCCTCTACCATCAGTGGATCTATGGCTCTCTATCTTGTAGTTCAACTGGAACATCCAAAAAATCTGATCTTAACATAAAAAGTCCATATAATGAATAATTTACATAAACTTTGGTAACCTTTTCCAATACTTGATTGCTTCAGTGTTAAAAAGTGTAGGACAAATCTGTACTTTAAAGGCACTTCCAATGGATAACTCATAACCACATTATAAATAGCAAGGAGTTTTGCTTCACTGTATTCCCTGTAGACACACCACACATAATTATTTGTCTTTCAAAGACAGGCAGAGAAAACATTAAAATACAGTTTATTTTGGGTGTCTTACGTTTTGCCACTCTAGCTTCAACTTGACAACACATTGGTCACCTCAGACATCAATGACTTCATTGGAGATGTGAACAGAAGCCACTTCTGCAGATCAGAGCCACAGTGCGTAACTGTGCATGCCCAGTGAGGGAGAGAAAATCAGGGAAATTAGATGCTTAAAATGCTAAGCTGATTGCCAGGGTCACAAGTTTACGTGAGGTCAGAGGCAGTTCAGTTTCCAGACTCAGGCTGCTGCCTTTAGGCCCTTGAGGGCTATTTCCCAGGCCTCTCTCTGAGAGACTGCTCGGCACTGTTCTACCTAGGTGAAACCCACAAGTGATCCCACATCCCCAGGGAAAATGGGAACAGGCTCAGATAATTAACATTTTTCTCCTCTTGGTGCCAAGGGAATGGGCAGCCTGCAGCAGGTGCTGCACCTCTATTTTGTAGAAGGTTACAGAGTGTCACTGGAGCAGCCTGAAGGCAGGGGATGTACTTGGACAGCACATGGATCTGTTGGAGCGAGTCCAGAGGCGACCACCAAGATACTCACAGGGCTGGAGAACCTCCTGTATGAGGACAGGCTGAGAGAGCTGGGGTTATTCAGCCTGGAGAGGAGACAGCTCTGGGGAGACCTTAGAGCAGCTCCCAGTACTGAAAGGAGCTGCAGGAAAGCTGGGGAGGGGCCCAAACCATTCTATGTTTCCATGATTCTTCCCCTCAACATAATAAAACTGGGGACATGGTTTAATGATAAATCTATCACAGAAAACGTAAATGGTTTGGGTTGGAAGGGATCTCAAGGCCCACCCAGTTTCACCCCCTGCCATGGGCAGGGAAACCTCCCACTGGGTCAGGGGGCTCCAAGCCCCATCCATCCTGGCCTTAAACACCTCCAGGGATGGGGCAGCCACCACTGTTCTGGGCAACCTGGGCCAGGGCCTCACCACCCTCATCAGGAAGAATTTCTTCCCAGTGTCTGATCTAAATCTCCCCCCTTCCAATTTAAAGCCGTTCCCCCTCATCCTGTCACTCCAGGCCCTTGTGCAAAGCCCCTCCCCAGCTTTCCTGGAGCCCTTTCAGTACTGGGAGCTGCTCTAAGGTCCCCCCGGAGCCTTCTCCTCTCCAGGCTGAACACTCCCAGCTCTCCCAGCCTGTGCTCACAGCAGAGGGGCTCCAGCCCTCACAGCGTCTCCGTGGCCTCCTCTGGACCCGTTCCAACAGTTCCATGTCCTTATGTTGGGGACTCCAGAACTGGACACGGGGCTCCAGGTGGGGTCTCACCAGAGCGGAGCAGAGGGGCAGAATCCCCTCGCTCACCGTGCTGGCCTCGCTGCTCCGGATGCAGCCCAGGACAGGGTTGGCTCTCTGGGCTGGGAGCGCACATTGCCGGCTCCTGTCGAGCTGGGATGAGGCGGGATGGGGCCACGGAGAGCTGGGATGAAATGGGGCCAGGACCCCACGGCAGAGCAGGGACGGGGCCATGGAGAGCCAGGATGAGCCAGGGAAGAGTGAGAGGTGCTGATCCGGGATGGAGCCATGGAGAGCGGGGATGAACTGGGATGAGCCAGGATGGAGCCATGATGAGAGGACGGGGTCACGGAGAGCCAGGATGGGTCAATGAAGACGGGCCGGAGCCATGGAGAGAAGGGCTGAGCTGGGATGGGCGCACGGAGGGAGGGGACGAGCCGGGGCGATGGCTCCGCGGCAGAGTCGGGATGGGGCCACATGGTTTCTATGGAGGGGCCTCCTGGCCGCGCCGCGGGGCTGCCGGCGTGGTCTCACCGAGCCAAGCAGAGGGCGCCCCCCGCCCCGCCGGGGCTGCAGCCCCCACGCGGCGGCTCCCGCGCTGCCGGCGAGGGGCCCGGGCTGCGGCCGCACCCCGGGACGGTGCCTGCTCCCCCGGTGGCTCCGGGGCTCCGCGGGGCCCGCGTCCTGCCCCCGCCGCGCTGCGGTTCCGCCCGCGCCCGCCCAGCGCCGCCGAGGGACCGGGGCTGCGGCACAAAGCGGGGCCGCCCGGGCCCCTTCCCGCGCTGCCGGCGCCGGCCCCGCCCCACTCACCGGCCCCGCACTCGGTGCTCGCGGCCTCGGGCCCCGCTCCCTCCGGGCTCTGCGCCGCCGGGGCTTCATCCCCCGCGCTGCCAGCCCGCCTCGTGCCCGCCGGGGCCGCAGCCCTCGCACGCGCTGCGGCGGCTCAGCCAGCCTTGTGCGGCGCCGGTTGTGGCCGGGAATTCACATCCCGGAGAGCGGGGGGGACGCGATCCAATAAAAGCAGGCGGTGTCGGGGTTGTAATGGTCGTTGGGTTGTGTTTACTGCATGGAATCACAGAACCGCCTGGCTGGAAAAGACCTTCGAGCTCACCGAGCCCGGCCGTCCCTGCCCACTGCTGCCTCAGCCCCGAGGGCCTCACCTGCCCGGGCTCTGAACCCCTCCGGGGATGGGGACTCCACCTCCCTGGCAGCCTCTGCCGGAGCTTCACCGCTCTTTCCTAGTATCCAGTCCAAACCTGCCCTGACACAACTTGTGGCCATTCCCTGTTGTCCCATCCCTTGTCACCTGTGAGCAGAGCCCAGCACCCACCCCGTCACAGCCTCCTTTCAGGCAGTTGTAGTCAGCGATGAGGTCTCCCCTCACCCTTCTCTTCTCCAGGTTGATTAGGACCACCAAACCCACCAAACCACCATAAGAATGAACCTTGAAAACTTATTTGTGCAATAAACAAGCTTCAAAAATATTCCTCCTCTGTAAGAAGAAAAGAGTAACAGAAACGTACCCATATTTTTTTAAAGCAGCATCCGGACCTCTTGACTGTAGTGTGCTTACCCAGGCTAAAGTGACTGTGTGCCATTGTACAAACCGTTCATCATCGGGGATCTTGGTGTGGTACAGCACCGTAAGTAAACAGTTTCTCAAGAACATATAACAAGTCATTTGAGAGAATACGAAATGAGGAGAAACCAACAGGAATGGTTTACGGTTGTACATAGAATCACAGAATCGCTTTGTTGGAAAAGACGTTTGAGATCAAGTCCAACCGTGCCTGCCCACTACTGAATCAGATCTACCATCTGGGTAGGCTCCTCTGTCCGTCTTTTAAACACCTCTAGGGATGGTGACACCACCACTTCCCTGAGCAGCCTCTGCCAGTGCTAAGAACCCTTTCAGTGGCATTTTTGCTAATGTCTAGTCTGAACCTGCCCTGGCACAACTTGTGGCCATTTCCTCTCATCACATCACCTGTCATCTGGGAGAAGAGCCCAACACCCACCCCGTCACAACCTCCATTCAGGCAGTTTTATGTGGTCTCCCCTCATCAGCAAGGTCTCCTCTCAGCCTCCTCCAGGCTAAACAATCCCAGTTCCTTCAGCCGCTCCTCGTAGGACTTGTTTTCCAGCCTCTTCCCCAGCTTCATTGCCTTCTCTGGACGCGCTCCAGCCCTGTGTATGTGCATAACATGGTGGTTCAGCATCTGTTTGAAACAGAACTTGTTTGGGGGGGTTTAAAACTATGTGTTTGAGGCTTTTTAAGTAGTTTTTTTACATTTTTATTTGACCATAATATTTGGCTTATGTGCTATTTACACATGCAAATGTCATCTATTTTTTTCATAAAAGTTTAACGTTCTGTTCCATTATATGTCTGGTCCTCAAATATATTGATGTGAAACACTTTTTCAAGCATGTGTCAGACTGTGGGCTATTGCCATGGCTTCAGTGTCTACATAAATCTTACACTACTTTGCATTGTAGTCTTAAAAAGATAATCCTTTTTCAGAATAACCAACTGGATTAGTGTCAGAGACTTGTGGTTGGGTTCATTTATTTCTCCTTCACAAACAAAACTAGATTTCCCCTTTTAAAAAATTATGATATTGCATTGCAAATGTGTATCATTCTGATGTATACGTGTTCCCAATTACTTTATGTATTGCAATACCTTGCCCACTGTATGGTCATTTGTATCACAGATTAACTTCTTCATTAGCTTTTTGGCTGGAACCTCATTTCTTAAAATGTTTAATGCTAGGGACTTGGCCCTTGAAATTTGCTGCTTATTGGCTAGTGTTATTACCCAAGTTTGAGACACATACGTTTTGATTTGTGAATCATCTAACATCCTAGCACACTTTATTAAGCCTGGCACGGAAAGAGATTTACTGGGATTGTGAGGTGACTAGTCAAAAATATTATAAATATGTTTGTTGGACTGGCTGTTATCCCATGTTCCCTCTAGTACTTGAGATGCCACCTGCCTGCTTAAATCCTTGTGCCAACTGAGATTCTGTTTTTACAGTCTGGTCGGAAGGAGAATTCACTTAGCTGTGTCATACTGCTTCGGCAGTTCTGCTTTGTGTGTCATTGTGGCTCTGGGCAAAATTTAGGATTTATGCTGTCCCTTGGGAAGATGGGCATGAATGGAGCTATTTGAATTTTAACCATTAAATTATGCAGGTCCAGCAGAAAGGGTACAAATTATGTTCAGTAAGAAAAAAGTCCATTTTGTAAGAGTAAGAAGGACAATGCAATGGTATCAGAAAAACTTGGCAGTTATTGGCAAAGATATGTAAGGTGCCTGATCCAGTAAAATATGATGTAAACAAAGTCTGACGGCCCCTGGTGCCTTAGATATTGTTACTGTATAAAATGACTGCATGGCAAACAGAGTAACCCCAGCTGAAAAGGAAGGACTTTGTACCAGACTCTTAAATAGGATGGTAATTGTAAGTCATAATATAACTTAAAGGGAGACAGGAACAGAGGTAGGGAGAGAGGGAGGAAGGCAGATGTAGGAGGAACTGGTAACTCAGTTTTGTTTACTGTCTGGGTTGGAAGGGATCTCTGGGGCCCACCCAGCCCAGTCTTCCACTGGAAGCAGGATTGTGACCTGTGGTGCTTCAGGTGAGCCGTGGCTTTGCCTAACCTGCCCTTGAAAGCCTTCAAGGATAGAGACTCCTCAGCCTTTCTGGGCTGTTATGCTCCTGTGCAGCACCACCCATGCACAGTCACGTGCGTCCAGTTACAACTCCAGTGGCTCAATTTGTGGCCTTTGCTCCTTGTTTTACCACTTGCTACCTACTGAGAAGAGTACTCCATGATCTTTGCCACTCCCCTTCAGGTAGTTGTGGATTATTATCAGTTCTCCCCTTATTTTCTTCTTTGCCAGGCCAACAAAGCCCAACTTCTTCAATGTATTTTCACACGTCATGTGCTGTAGGCCACAGCATCACATCAGCCTGGGCATGCCCCTCTTCTGCTTCACAACGCTCTTCTTGAACTGGGGAACCTAAATCAGGACATGTTATCCCAGGCATGGACTTGCTAGCACTGAATAAGGAGGGATAATAATTTCTATTCATGAGCCGACCATGCCCCCTTCCTAATGTAGCTCAGTCTATGGTTCACTTTATTCACAATGAAAACACCCCGTTGGCTCGTGTTCAGCTTAGCGCCCATTGTGACAGCCACATGCTTTTTGTCTGGGCTGCTGCTCAGGCAGCCTGCACTGGTGCCTGGCACTATTCAACCCCATGCACTCAACTTTGCGTTCCATGTTAAACTTCGTGAGGTTTCTGTTGACCCAATTTTTAAGTTTCTCAAAGCCCTCTCAACTGAAGCTCCACTGTTTGGTCTGAGAACCACCCCATCTAAGTTAGTATTGTCTGCAGGTCTGCTGCAGGTGCAGCCTGTGTCCTGATCCAAGTTACAGTGAAGGCAATGAACAATACTGGGCCCAGTATAGACCCCAGAGTGTTTTACTGGTGCTGACCATCAACTACACCTCAATCCATTGATTACTACCCTTCAAGCCCATCTAGTTTCAAACCATTGAGCAGTTCATTCATCCTGATCATACTCCTTTGCTTTTTCCTCACCTTAGGCTTTAACTGTTTGTCTAATCCCCATTGCTCAAAATGACAGCTGTGCTGGAGAGCTTACGGACTGTTCAGCCCTCTGAAAATGTGTATTGATGAAAATACAAAGTGCTGATTCAGCTTCCCAGCGCTTTTCCTCTACTCTTGCTGCAGTGCTGCTTACTCTTCCCTAAAGCTCTCCTTAAGTTGCAGCCCTGCTTTCCATGAAATGGTAGCACTGCAGGGATTGATAAAGAAATAAAGATTTTAAATAATGGCTTGGTTGCTGCAGCATCAAGATGCAGAACAGAAAAGGCGACTCGCTCCCAGTTTTGTTCAATCTCTGAACTTTTAGCCAGTGTAAAGTATCACTGAATAACCTGATCAACTCTTGCTACAGAGTTATTGTTAAAAAGAAAGATAATTTGCGGCATTTAAATATTTCTCCCCCTTTTTTTCGGTATCATCTTTGGGTTACAGAAGAATTCTGCTTATTTGGAAGGACATGTTACATTGGTCCTGGGTTAAAAAGAAAAAAAAAAAAAGGAAAAGAAGTAAAACTTAATATTTTAATTCCGCATAGAGACTGTGCAGTAGTACAGCTTGCCTGAGCTAGCCTAAAAACTGATGGTTCCTCTTCACTTTTGGAACTCCAGACTGCCAAACAGAAATAATGCATATTTTCTTGGGGGTTTTTTCACTGTCTTTCCGCAGAGAATCCTTGGTAACTTTGGTGGATTTCCCACAAAACATCCTCAAAAAATACCCTGAGCAAGTATGAACATTCTCTGCAACTCCCCTGCCTCCTCCCATGAGATCCTACCCAAACGAGAAAGAATGAACTAACTTGCCATCTTCAAGTTCACCCAAGACTAAGGAGAGACCATGGGAATGGAATTCAAAAGTGGAAGAAAAGCAACATTTTTATCATTGCTGGCATGGAGGTTTCCATTTGGACAATAGCTACTTGTTCTTTCTCTTTCTTCTCTTTCCAAGAGCTGACGCATTATAGCAGCTACAGATATGGGAGGGATCAGGAGGTCCTGTCCAGCATCCTTAGGTCCTTCAGGGACACCATGTCCAAAAAACTGTGTATCCTGTGAGAGATGTGAAGCTTCCTGGAGTGTGGTAATAAAAGGACAACAGGATGGTCTTCAGCAGATGGAGGTGCTGAAGAAGTTAACAGTCCTGCCCCAGGGTGGCATGGCTACTTCATTAGTGCCTTGTCCAGATTCACATGAGATTCCCCTAGAAAAGCTTAATATTGCTATTCTACACAGGAGGAGTTGCAGCCGGGTTCTTCCTGACACCAGAAAGGGGAGTGCAGCAAGAAGGAAGAGGGAAAGTGAGCAGGAAGATGACACTGAGCTGGAGGAGAAGCCTAGAGAGCTGGCAGGGGTCATTGCTTGGGTAGGAGTATGTGTAGTGGCTTCTCCTTCTGAACTAAACCACTGACTTCGGGGTTGGCAGCAGTAGCAAACCTGGGTTTCCAGGTTGTAGATGAAGAAGTTGATGGGAAAACGGGTGTTCTGTGACTCTAGTTATTTCCCTTCTTCAGAAAGTCACAGCACAGGATAAATAGCACTTGCTCACGAACCAAAGGAAGATGTGATAAAACGTTCTTTCTTGCTGCGCTACTGTTGCATATTGAGAAGGTAAAATACACTATCTTATCAAAAAATCCCATTAGTCGCAGGTGCTATTGTAACACTGACTTGTTTAGCACATGCTGATATCTCCTTGCTCTGGTTTAAAGCGTGTGAGCGTAAGGGTGTGGTTGCAGCTGGTTAAACACCAGCAGTGCCATAGGTAGAGAACAAACCGGAGGCCCTGCATTCTGACTGACTTCCTCCTCGGGGTCACACCTGTGCATGGGGGATCCCTGCAGCACTTGGTTGTGGGCTGCACCTGTGGCAAATACATCACCTTCACTGCAAAAGCCCGTAAAGTCAAATTAGCACTCAACTAGTTAACAGGAATTAAGGTATTGCTGTCAGTGGTACCAGGGCTTAGTCCTTCAGTGTGTGGCATTCAAATCACAGCACTAATCTGTGCGCGGTAGCTTTCTAAATTTTCACTCTTGAAATATTTTACTCCATTGGGTATGAAGTAGATGTTTTGCATATGCTTGTCTAAACCAGTAAATGTGTTCTGAATGCGGATTAATTATTGTTTGTAAACTCTACTGCTAGCTTTGTTCTGTTCTTTGGTGCTTTATGCTTATTTTGACAGGAGAGCAACGAGGATGGGGAAGGGGCTGGAGCACAAGCCCTGTGAGGAGCGACTGGGGGAGCTGGGGTTGTTCAGCCTGGAGAAGAGGAGGATCAGGGGAGACCTTATTGCTCTCTACAACTGCCTGAAAGGAGGTTGTAGTCAGGCAGGGGTTGGTCTCTTCTCTCAGGTGACCGGTGACAGAACAAGAGGACACGGTCTCAAGCTTCGCCAGGGGAGGTTTAGGATTGACATTAGGAAGAAGTTCTTTACTGAAAGGGTGATTGGCCATTGGAATGTGCTGCCTGGGGAGGTGGTGTCACCATCCCTGGAGGTGTTTGAGAGGAGTTTGGATGAGACACTTGGTGCCAGGGTTTAGATGATAAGTTGGTGTTGGTGTTGGGTCGTAGGTTAGACTTGAAGATCTCAAAGGTCTTTTCCAACCTTGCCATACTGTAATCTGACTGTAATGCCTGTAAGCATTTTGAAAATATTATGTAAAACAGCATCCATGCTCGCGAACTTCAGGTTCTTCTGAGATGGATTTGAACGTGTGATTTTCTTCTCTGTTACTCTTTTGGTACCGCTGTCGAAGTACTGCATTTTTTTTGATAAAGAGTTAGTGAAATATCATAGCTTTTATGATATACATCAAAATTGTAATAACTTGATGTGTATAAAATCCCAAAGCAACATCTTTTCAGAAAAGGTATTTTTTAAACACAAGAACTGCAATAATACTGTGATTCATGAAAACAGAGCAAGTAAACAGCCATTAGAGACAGGAGGAGGCACTGATGCTCTCCTCCACTGGAACGAGAGCTGTAAATATTTTGGCCAAGTTACAGTAGGTAACTAAATTGCATTGCGTGATTAGGGGGTCAAATCAGTGCTTGAAGCAGATATTCTCAGGCTGGGGGATGCTGTCAGGGTGTTCCCACTGTCCCTGGGCTTTGCTGCTGTCGTACTCTCTGAAGCTGTAGGGGTCGTTTTGGAGAGCCAGAGTGTGGCTGCTCTGCATTAAGCCAACAGAACCCAGAGCTCCTGTAACAGAGATTGCTCTGAGAGTTCAGCCAGAACTATTTGTGCAAAAGCTGATGTCACGTGTCCAAGATAGAGAAGTTTCTTTCTGAGAACAGTAACTGTTCCCATGTCACTTGCCTGTTTTGCTGACTTTTTAAATCCTTGTCTATGTAGCACTCTTATTTTCAACAGCCGCAGTTTTTTCCTAAACAGAGATAGGGAGAAGGAGTGCAATCCTTGGAGTATCTTTTTCTTTTTTAACTGCCTCAAGAGCTTTAGAAAATTTAACTAAATACGAACAGGAGTGCAGAATAGAAATAAATTTTATGTTTCTTTTATTTGTTAGCATTTTGTAAACTTCCAAATTAAATTCAGACATTTATATTAAGGCCTGGGTTATGTTTCCTCCTTAAGTTTTCATTCTTAAGGTGTAAACAGAGGACTTCCTCTGAAATTGATATGGGCACAAACTAAAACAGTTGTTGCCTTATGCTCAGTTTGTCCATATCTCAGTCTACAAAGAGCTATTTGCTACTTTCTACTTTTCAAAGTCAATTAAACTTTCGGTGCTGCATAGCAATGCCAGTCTACATACGAACCCCTCCCAGAACATTTCTTATCCTTTCTGCAGCACATTTATCCAGTGAGCTCTGAGTGAAGTCAACATTTCAGCCTTTGGTTATACGTCATCCAGGGTAGTCCCGCAGGTACCAGACTCCCCGTGTGAGCTTTCCAGAATATATTACATCCATCAGCAACTTGGTCTTGCTTGGTGGTCTCGAAAGCTAAGACCGAGTGCCTTGTGCTTTTGGGAGCCATTCCCATGTGCTGCGTGGGCCACGTAGATCACCATCCCTAACTTTCTCACCACATGACAAACTCTAAACCAACAGGATCAGGAGTCAGTAGGACTAAAAGTGATGGATCATTTGTGTGGAGATCACGGTCCGGATCATGAGGGGTTTTATACAAAAAGGGAACATCCACGAATTCTGTTACTGTCAAATTGTCTTTGGGGAGATACAGCTACTCTGAGCTACTGAGGTGGGGGTGACCTGTTGGGTGGAAGGCTTCCATTCACACTCCAGTTTCTAAGCGCGAAATAAACAGCCTGCAGGACCTGTAAGAATGGTTTCCATTCAGTACAGAACAGAAAGTACAACATGGGTGGTTTTGTTTCATTGTCAAATTAGTAACAGTTTTTCAACTTTACCGTTTCTGTTACTTTCACTATTTATTTTAGATATTTTGTCAATATGTTAATGTCCATGTCTAAAGAAATCAACCTGGTGTTGATAGTAAAGAGAAGTTAACTGAGTCGTGGTTGACCGTTCATTTGAAATTAAATGATCAATGTTCATCGTGCAATCCTAGTGATCACAGAAAGTAACCTAGCAGCAATGAAAATTTAGATTTCAGGACTTAAATATTTTAGAAATTAATTCATGTTTAGTAATATAATGGACTAAATTGTTCTTCCTCCTCCTCCCCCCCCCCCCAAATCTGACATTATTGCTTTAAATGATGTAGGATGACATTGTTTTCAGACTCTGCCTAGCAACAGAAGATGCTCTCTCTCCCTCTAGTGGAGGAGAATAAAATCGTTTCCTTTCCGGTTTTGCATGTGTAAACCACCAAACAATACTATCAGAGGCTGAGAGCTTTTCTGAACAAGAATATATCATAATTTCTGTTTAATGTATAACATAAATGTTACATGGCTAGCAGTGTAATGAGAGATATTTTCATGCAATCATTTTTTCTGCAGTCGCACCATTTTTAAAGTGATCCTTAATGATATGAATTGTAAAATATTTATCTGTGTAAATATTTACAGCTTTCCAGACACATATTAAAACAACAATAAAGGCCCAGCAGTTAAGATTAGAAGTAACTTCTAATCTCAAAAGTAAAATACAGCGTGCTCAGTGTTGGTCACAGGAGCAGCTTCCATGTTGGCATTTGCCACACTGATCCTCAGTTTTAAAAGCATGTGCCTAAAGGATAAACCTTTTCTTTTAATTCAAATGCTTTCAGTGTGTTTTTCACCTTAAAAAGGAGACTGCCACAATACTTTGGTGCAGCATACATCCAGCTCGTTTTCCAGATTAGACGTTACAATCTACTTTTTTGTTTCAGTCTCCTAATAAGCAAATTTTTAAATAACACCATAAGCGTCGTCCAAGCACTTCGCAATTGCTGTAAGTGCAAACTGCTTCTGTAAGTAATGATTTACAGGACGAAGTCCGTAATTAGGGTAGGAGAAAATACTTCTTATGTATCACTGATTAAACGAGATGTGCCTATAATTACTCTGCTTCTGGTTTCCAAAATATAACAAGATCATTGTTTCTTGGCTAGATTCCTGTTTCTGTTTTCAGCGAAAAGTTTGTTTTCTTATTCTGCTGCTGAGCTGCTTTTTAGCATATTTTTCTGGTTTGTGTTTTTATTATCACACTTTCTCTATGAGTACTTTTCCTTGTCTTCCTTGTTGCCATGCTGAACTTCACATGGACAGGTGGAGAAGCTGCCAGTCCAACGTCATCTGAAAGACAATGCACATGTAGGTAACTTCACAGCCCTCAGCTTTTAGGGAGAGGGGCTTTCTCCCCCTGCAGGACAGTGCCTTGCACCCAGTGCGTCACCAAGAACATTTGAGTTCAAGTTAATTTGAGTTTAAGTTAATTTGAGTTTAAGTTAATTTGAGTTTGTGTATTTGTTGTTCTGGCCAGGTCACTAAAGGGCAATGAAGCTACTTAACAAGAAGTGTTGGGTGACAGTTCTGGGTTGCTGCTGCCTCGCTCAAGCACCAGCAGAAAGCAGATCTCTGAGCAAGGAGGAAAGGCTTTTATTTTCTTGCACAGGGGAGCGACTCCAAGGGCTGCGGTGCAATGAGTCACTCGAGCTGTGATTGCTATAAGTAGCACAGGAACTTAATGAGTGGGGTGAAACAGTGTGCTAAGAGATGATACAGGAGAGATAGTGAAATGCTCTTCAGAAATGCCATGATGGCCTCCGGGCTGTGTCTGTACTTAGGAATCTTCTCCCACATGAAGAAGAAAGAGAAGGACAGAAGGACAGAGGGATGTAAGAGAGTGCTTTTATGGTTGCCACATCAGCTCCACTCTTCTGTCCCAACAGAGACTGGTGTAAATGCATCCCCAGCTCTGGAATCTGCCAAACTATTTGCAGCTCAGTTAGTTTGTGTGGTGTTTTAGGGATGGTGACAGAGAACAAAAAGCAGAGGAGTAGAGCAAGAGAGGGACATCTGCCCACTGACCATTCATACCATGAAACAGGGAGAGAGAAATAACTGATTGCTGGCCACGATAACGCAGTGACATTGTTGCACATGCCAGCCTGTGTTTGTTGGTGATGTCTCCCCAAATGCTGTGTTCCTTTCCCTTTAGTGTCACAAGATTGTAAGAAAGGTGATCACTGGGAGAGAGAGTGCGTGTTGGCTCCTGAGGCAATCAGAGTTGGTTCTTAGCTTTTCCCTGACTTCAAAATGGAGTCTCAAGTGCCAGTGCTCCATGGTTTCAGGAGGACCTGGCGGATGCTCGGAGATGCCCCTTCCACGGCTGCAACAGCTGCACCTGAAGTGACACCAGACACACAAAATGAAAAAGAAAGAAAGGAAAAACTGTTAGATGTTTTCTGATTCAGATCAGTCGTTCATCCGTGGAGTCGCATCAATCAATAATGCAAATACGATTTTAATGCAGCTTTATTTTTAACATGTTAAGGACATTATTGTTAACTTCTATTGGTATCACTTTGGAACCACTTTTCGTTCCTGTGCTGAAATAGTTTCTCCCCCAGTTAACATGTTCTGGCTTTGAGATGATCGTTATTTCAGCCCCTTAGTGCTCTCAGGTGCCCTCACTTTGTTTTCAAGATTGAATGGTGCAGACCAGCTTGTCTGGATTTTCTTTAAAAGGGCAGGTACTTTATTCAGCCCATTTCATTACTGACCTGCCAGTTTCCTGGTTTGTGTTTTTTAAATATTTTCTAACAGCAATATAATGAGGCTGTAAAGGCTCTGGGGGACCTTAAAGAGCCTTCCAGTACTGAAAGGGGCTACAGGAAACCTGGGGAATGCTTTGAGTTGGAAGGGACCTTTAAAGCTCATCCAGTCCCACCCCCCTGCCTTGGGCAGGGACACCTCCCACTGGGTCAGGGGGCTCCAAGCCCCATCCACCCTGGCCTGGAACATCTCCAGGGATGGGGCAGCCACCACTGCTCTGGGCAACCTGGGCCAGGGCCTCCCCACCCTCACCAGGAAGAATTTCTTCCCAATGTCCAATCTAAACCTTCCCCTTCCAATTTAACGCCGTTCCCCCTCATCCTGTCACTCCAGGCCCTTGTGCAAAGCCCCTCCCCAGCTTTCCTGGAGCCCTTTCAGTACTGGGAGCTGCTCTCAGGTCCCCCCAGAGCCTTCTCCTCTCCAGGCTGAACACCCCCAGCTCTCCCAGCCTGTGCTCACAGCAGAGGGGCTCCAGCCCTCGCAGCATCTCCGTGGCCTCCTCTGGACTTCCTCAGGATATTTTAATTCCTATATCAATTTATCTTACAGCTATTGCCAGTATATTGAAGTTTATATAAGTAAGGCCATCATAGAAAAAGCAGGTTTATTTTTCAACAAATAATTAACCAAGGTACTTGGAATTTTTTAAAAGCTAAAGAACAGCTGTTAATGCTTGCTGAGCATCTTTAGTTTGCACCATTCGTAGGGCTTTAAATCATTATAAACATTACATTGTTTCAGAAACAATGGCATTTACGTCATGGAGAAGCCCAGACACGAACTCGGAGCAGGCTGCTGAGAAGACTGGAAATAATGAGCTTGTCCTCTGACCCCGCTTGGATGACTCTCTGACCCAAAAAGCGGGTAGTGCTGGATAAGCGGGTAAGGCTGGTATCCCGGGCCTCTGAGGAGGTTACGTACTGCGAGCAGGAAACTGCAGGATCTCTGCTGTTTGCATCAAGCACAGAAAACTATCCATGGTTTCAATATTTATTGAAACACACCTGACTTCTGTTAGAAAGGAGGGTCCTTGCAGTATTCTGAGAGTATAGAGTACAGTACAGAAAGTGTATGCCTGACCTTTGTGTCAAAGGTAAATTATCCTGGTCTCTTCTCCCCGTGGCAGTGCTGGGGAGGTGGTCTCACTATTGACCTTATCCTCACTTTTTGAGAAAACATTGTGGACTAACTGGTAAGGCTACTAAATGATGAGATCTTCATCTTCCATAGTTAGAGCGGCTTTAGAGAACTAAATCTAGTCTTAATCTGTTAACAGTCAGCTGTGAACCTTCTTTACCTTTTCTAGAATTGGTTTGGCCACCTTCTGCCAGAGAGTGTGCCCAGGCGGCTTTAGGTAACTGTTCTCCCAGTATTATTTGTCAGACCAAGGATTTGACTCACACAAGATCAGGAGGGAGAACAGCAATCACCCGATCGCTATGTCGCGGTTTCAGTGGAGGAGCCCAGGGAAAGAAAACTGTTGGTAAATCTTTCAAACGTTAAATTATTTTAACTAATTTCATGATCCGTTTCATTCACCACTTATTAAAGTTCATTTAGAAACAGAAGAAAAAACAAACCTGCCCACTGATAAAAAGTGTTTTATGAAATACTCGATTTATAGTAAATAATGGAATACATTGTAAAGAAGCCTGGTTTCTGTAAATGTGTATACTGACTATGAAAATTGCCAGTAAGTCTTTATATAGCGAGTCTCAGGAAGGACAGAGGTTTCATTATTGCCTATTACACAGGACCAAGTCCGAACCGAGTTAACACATACGGCACTAAACCTGCAATGTGCACATCTGGGGTCTAAATGATGTACAGTATTTTCTGGATTTCCCCCTCTTGCCTTATGTTTAGAAAGCTAGATTTGCATTTCAAGGTGCTTCCTATTTTAGTTCTCTTGTTTTGAGAGGTTATCAGTTTTTTAATATTTTAGAAGTCTCATGTTTATCTGCTTTGTTCCTTCTGAACCTCTGGCCTCTTTACGATGTTTCAAGGGCGATGCTCAAAAAATTAAAAAATTCAGATGCTGATGACTTCTGATGCTTTGATAGCGGTATGGAGGGCTCTGTCGTTAAATGTGTCTTGATTTATATGTGTCTTAATGCAGTTAATATCTTCTTAGCTGCCATTAGCTGGAGTGGCCTGCAGCCACGGCACTGAAAACCCTGGGTGTTTTTAGCTTTGGCACTAGCGTGAGCCTGGCTGTGCTCTAACATAGAGGCCACACAGCTGGCTTTTGCCATACTTAGCTGGTGGCTACGATAGCATCGTGTTAGTCAGAACGGTGAGGACGCAGAAGCAATGACAGTGTCACAGTGTCACAGTATTACAAGGTTGGAAAGGACCTTTGAGATCTTCGAGTCCAGCCTATGACCCAACACCAACACGAACTCATCATCTAAACCATGGCACTAAGTGCCTCATCTAAGCTCCTCTTAAACACCTCCAGGCACCGTGACTCCACCACCTCCCCAGGCAGCGCATTTCAATGGCCAATCACCCTCTCAGTGAAGAATTTTTTCCTAGTATCAAGCCTAAACCTCCTGTGACGAAGCTTGAGACCGTGTACTCTGGTTCTGTCACCGCTCGCCTGAGAGAAGAGACCAACCCCTGCCTGACTACAACCTCCTTTCAGGCAGTTGTAGAAAGCAATAAGGTCTCCCCTGAGCCTCCTCTTCTCCAGGCTGAACAACCCCACCTCCCTCAGTCACTCCTCACAGGGCTTGTGCTCCAGCCCCTTCCCCATCCTCGTCGCTCTCCTCTGGACGCACTCCAGCATCTCCACATCTTTCTCAAACTGAGGGCTCAAAACGCTAAAATTGAAACTTTAAGGATCTGATTCATTGGTTTGCTGGCACAAAGGAGGTGCAAATTGCATGTCCCGTGTTCGCAGCGCACCGACCAAACCTCAATTACAGTCCCCCCAAATGCACCACGCCAGGAAAAGGCCTGCTCGCTGCCTCAGAGCAGCCCCATCAACCTTGCATGCTGCTGCCTCTCACTGCCAGTTTAATGGTGGTGGTGGCTTCTCATAAAATGTTAGCTCAAAGTAGCCTTCGTGTTGCAACTCTCCGTACCAGTTTTGCAGTTTTTGCTCACTGTCACCCAGCAAGGACAACCTGCAGTAACGGTACCCTGATAACCTTCAGCTGGACAACAACTAGAGAGACGTAGTAGCTCCATGCTCTCTGCCCGTACCTTTTGATACTGGGGAGTGGAATACTCAAATAACTGCAACACCGCTCACAGTGGCAACAAGCAGCATATTGCCTAGCATGTTTTTTTTCTCAGAAATAGCAATAAACCCGCTTCCCAGATGTGTTCCATCAACCAGAATAATTTTATGACCCCAATTCCATATAACGAAGGAGAGCAACGAGGATGGGGAAGGGGCTGGAGCACAAGCCCTGTAAGGAGCGACTGAGGGAGCTGGGGTTATTCAGCCTGGAGAAGAGGAGGCTCGGGGGAGACCTTATTGCTCTCTACAACTGCCTGAAAGGAGGTTGTAGTCAGGCAGGGGTTGGTCTCTTCTCTCAGGCGAGCGGTGACAGAACAAGAGGACACGGTCTCAAGCTTCGCCAGGGGAGGTTTAGGATTGACATTAGGAAGAAGTTCTTTACTGAAAGGGTGATTGGCAATTGAAATGCGCTGCCTGGGGAGGTGGTGGAGTCACCGTCCCTGGAGGTGTTTAAGGAGAGATTGGATGAGGCACTTAGTGCCATGGTTTAGATGATGAGTTGATGTTGGTGTTGGGTCATAGGTTGGACTCGATGATCTCAAAGGACTTTTCCAACCTTTAGATACTGTGACGCTGTGATAACTGTAGCCAAAAACTCCAAAGTTGGCTAGTGCGCTGGTGTCTTGCTGAAAGCAAGCTGCAACCCCTTCAAGCCACAAGTGCTGTCTGAGCAATATCAACACAACGTAGTGCGCTGTGGGAGTGTAGGGCAGATCGAGGGTGTGCGGTGCATGGAGACAGCCACAAGGAACCAGCAAAAGGAAGCTCTGTCTGCAAATCTGCGGTGGGTAGAGCAGAGGAGGAGCTTTCGAGGGCAAGTCAGAGAAGGTGGTAGACATGTTTTACCCAGTGCCCTTGTCATCACACAAAATATTCCAGTGCACATACCCCTGCTTGCTGGATGCTGTTTTCTACATAGGGGAGCAGCTTGCAGCTGGTACTGGACATTAACAAAGCAAGCCATGGTCCTTCCAGGTAACTTTTTAGGACTTCCATAGGTGTCTACTTTGGGGAAAGGCTGTTGTCATTCTAAGGCTTGGAAACCAAATCTGGATCAAAAATATGGTTTGGTTGTTGTTTCACTCGCATTTTCCAAGTCACTTATGCTTTTCATCCACAGTTAAAATTCACCGTGTCCATCTGAGGTTCCTGAAGCGATGAAGGGAGTGTCAGGAAAGAGAAATAGAGCAGCTCAGTTGTGTATAACATGCCATAGACTTTTAACAGATATTCTCCTTAACACAACTAATTAATTAGGAGAATTACCTTCTAAGTAAGAGGATCTGAGTTTTGTTACTTTTCCTGTTTCTATATAATTTCAGACAAGCACATCACATCTATGGCAGCTGTGAAGTTATTGTATTTATTACAATGTGTGTATCTCTTGCTATTACTGTTTTGATTGAATCAGTGGTGGCATAAAAGCATTATCAATGCCTTGAGAAAGACTCATATTCTAAATACATAAGGACGTTCCAGGCATTTTGCATTTTAGAGTAACTTTTTTATTTTAGCTTCTTTTTAATTTCTTTTGCTTCTTCTTTTACAATGGGCAGTATTTTAACAACACAGAGAAAGAAACAGAAGCATGAACTACTCCAGTTTCAGCAGAGACAAAATACAAGTAGGTTAACTTTCTCTGTCGTATTCCTTTAATTGTAAGGTATTGATAGGCATGAATGTACTGTTGAAATGGATATTAATTTTTATTTAAATTCACGTTTTTCAAATAAAAGCCTGGATATTCTCTTTGTGAAAGTCTTAACAATAAAAGGATTAATTTAAGACAACAGTTCATGTGGTACTGAAAGAATAGAACTGTAGCCAGTAGCCTAAACTTCAAAAATAATAGGAATACACCAAATTATTCTTCCCAGTAGTAAGAAAAGCTATTTCTAGAAAAAGTACTTTTATATTTAATCTCTGGAGGATATATTTGAAAATTACACTTGATATCCTTCAGTGAGTCTGCTCCCTGACATTTAATGACATATATGTCTTTATAAACTGCCTTAATAGATTCAAACTTATCAAATTTTCCTTCTTCTGAATTATTTTTGGTTCATCATTCTCATAATTTTCTGGCATCACGTACTTTGCTCTCTAGTATTTATTTACATCTCAGGATAGTAAAGAAATCAGAAAGTCTCCTTCCAGGCATCTAGGTTTCCATTGTTCTTAGTTATGATGAGGATCATTGTGGTCCTAGGCAAGAGGAATGAAAATCGGAGATCGGAAGCTTAGATCATAGATAACAGAACATTCTGGGTACATATGTAATAATTCTGAGAGGAAAGGTGTTATCACGATGTAAGGAATTAAGGAACTTCTGCACTGTAGAGAGATGACTGTCTGTAAATAACATGGTGGTTGTATTAGCCCTGTATTGCAACGCGACCCTGTTCTGTTCGTTGTTGTTGCTGTGTCACATAGATGGCAGAGACGCCTGCAGACATACAGACGTATCACAAATGTAGATAGTTTTTCAGAATAGAATTAGATTGTCAGCTTTATTCCGTTACAAAAACGTTTAGAAATACCATATCTGAACCTAAGTGTGACCTGCTCACAAGTGATGCCTTCCTAACGTCACACATTGTCATTCACATTTTTCCTTGTTTGAAATCTCTCCCATATCAGGATCACAATTAGAATTAGGACAGAATCATTGGGATGAAAATCAGTTTTCTAAATAGAGCCTTCCAGTGCCTTTTAAAGCACCCTGAGCTGCCTAGAACATCCATATGGGGCTGCCAGATATGGTGGGGCTCTCAGAATCAGGAGATGTCTGTTCTTCTGGAGCACAAAGTGGGACACTGTAGCTGCCTGGTTTTAGGTGAGATCCCTTCCGTGCTGTCAGCAAGCAGACAGTGCGGTCGGTACTCACAGCTACCACCACTGTTGGAAGGGGAGCTCCTTCTCACGTCACGTAGCGGCAGCACTGCAGAAGAACCGTGTGGTCTTCTTGGGTACAGACACTTCAGCGTGATAACTGGCTAAGCATTAGTTAGTGCGGGGTCCTGAACGGCAGATTTCCTGCCACTCTTCACAGAGTGGAGTTCCCTTCTGCAGGGAGTGTGTTCTTTTTCATTTGCATTACCAGATCACTTCAGCAGCTAAATGTGTGAGTAGTATAAAATCCTTCTCTTTTCACAGTGACCAAACTTCATTTTCAGGTTATCATTTTTTCAGATTATGAAAAGTTTGCAAACATATTCAGTCAAATTAGTATGAAGTTTTGGAAGTCAATAGACACAGTGATTATATAGATGGTATAAGACAGGTTAGAATGGTAATCTGATTTTAACTTCCTTTAATTCATTTATCAGTGTATTATCAGTATGATGTCCATTAGTAGCGCCTTAAATAAATACAATTAACATATTGTCATGGGTTTATTATTCTGCGCAAGTCCCAAATCGGAACAGCTTTACTTCTATAGAGTCTAATTAAAAACTCCAAAGAAAATCTGTGAAATCTTTTAAAATGAAGCTTTAGCTTCATGTGTAAACACTGCTGATGCACAAACAGGTTTCAATTCCTATCAAATTCAGTGTTAACAATTTTTAAGCTTTAGTGATGTTGGAAAATCCGCAAGATGAAGACTTCTATTCTATAAGCTCCTTCATCTATGGCAGAGGGCTACCGAAACAGTCCTAGACAAAAATTCCTAGCGTGTACTAGAAAGGTGCCAGCATGGCATTGAGTGACACGCAAACCGATCTTTACAAGGTGTCCTCAAATTGTTGTGGTGAAGCCCATGACATGGGCTGCTAAATGAAACTGCTAAATCTATTTCTTGATGTCGGCCAGGGTGATCTAAATGCTGCTCCTGGTTATTTTGGTAGTTGAGTAGTCTACCAAATGAGGACAGCTCAAAGGTGGATTAAAACTTCAGCATCTCAGAAATCCTGTTTCTTCAGCCAGACAAGTAAAGCCCAAGGGGCTTTGTTTTAGCATTTCTTAGCCACACGTAATTACTATTAAGCTAATAGAGTTACGCTAGTATAAAGCCAGTCCAATCTAAATAAAAATAATAGACAGTGATTTCCTTCATGGCAGATGAAAACAAAATCTTGTTTTCCTCCCAGTGCCTCAACTCTCAGTTTTCCAGTGAAAATCCCAGGGAAGCTCTGCTATGCTATGTCAAAGAGGGCTCTGCTATCCCAGACCATGCATTTAGTCTTAATTTAATTTTTAAACAAACAAACAAAAAAAATCACTTTTGCAAAGAGTGATGCCTATACAATAGGAAAAAATATTCTATGAATTTCTAACTAGACAGGTAATATGAGGATATGTAGTGTGTGAAACTGTTGCTGTAATATGATAATGCTGAGCATCTCTACTGAATCAAGTTTGTACGGTTCACAAATGACTCACTGCAGTAAGACACATCGATTTTGATCATTCCTAGTTAAAGATCCTTCTGATTTTGCAGACTACCTCCTAATAGCCATCCTACGTGTGAGCACAGAACTGAGATTTCCGTTAAATGCCAACTAGGAACACCGTAGACGGCATGGAGCTGCTGCCCACACTGGGCATGAAGCCATGCTTGAATGTGTTACGGCAGGGGTGTGAAATTAACGGCCCGCGGGCCAAACCCAGCCCCTCCACCTTGTTTTATCAGACCCAGCACCTTGTTTGTACCCAGCGGCAGCACCGAGATCCTTGTCCCTGCGCTCCTGCCAGCACTGGGCACATGTGCAGCGTGTGACGTGTGTTACGCTGCAGGAGCCGGAGCACGGCGGGAGCCGGGAGTTTGACACCCCTGTGTTATGGGTGAAGATTTGCATGAATGGGCCCCAAGATTCTGTTACAAGAGCTGTGAAAGTTCATAAACTGAAATTTTGCAGAGTGCCTGCACTCTGACCTAAATGCGTACACAGATCTGAACTGCAGAGAAGTCCCTTCAGCTGCCGTTTCCTTTCACTCATGGATAGGGAATGATCACTTTTATGTATGTAGAAAGCTGACTTTCTGGAGTCCCTGACAACCACAGGAGACAGCGGATTAATTTTCCTGTGTCAATTCTGTGTATTCTAGCAAAACCTGTAGCAGTTTTCTGTGCGTGCTTTCAAGGAGTTCATCTTTCTACACAATAAATGGAAGGCAGAGTGCCGGGTGTTTGCGTGTGTGAACGGCTGAAGGAGCAAAATGCTCCACTTGCTGAGCAGATCATATGAGGAGACCAGAAGGCTGATTTGTGACAACGCAGTGCATTTTAAAAATAGCTCCAGACGACAGTATTGACACTGCTGAGCTGCAGCTGTGTGTCTGCACAGAGCCCCAGTCAAACCAGAAGCAGTTTGAAGCTCTGGAGAGGTAACTCTGAAGCGATGCGTTAGTGTCAGCAGGTTGGCATGAAGAGGTGACTCTGTCTTCTGTACGGGAAGCTGTAGTCACAGGCCACTGCTTTCCTGTTAGCCTGAATAAAAGCGAAAAAGGGTAATGTTTCTTAAGAGCAGCTGGAGAGCTGCCCCGCAGAAAAGGACCTGAGGGTGTTTGTTGGCAGCGGCTGAACATGAGCCAGCAGTGGCCCAGGTGGCCAAGAGGGCCAATGGCGCCTTGGCCTGTGTCAGACCCAGCGTGGCCAGCAGGAGCAGGGAGGGGATTGTGCCCCTGTGCTCAGTGCTGGTGAGGCCACACCTCGAGTGCTGAGTTCAGTTTGGGCCCCTCACTGCAAGAAGGACATTGAGGGGCTGGAGCGCGTCCAGAGAAGGGAACGAGGCTGGGGAGGGGCTGGAGAACAAGCCCTATGAGGAGAGGCTGAGGGAACTGGGGTTGTTTAGCTTGGAGAAGAGGAGGCTGAGGAGAGACCTCAACTACAACTACCTGACAGCAGGTTGTGGTGTTGGTGAGTGTTGGTTTGTGCTCCCAAGTGGCAGGTGATAGGACGAGAGGAAATGGCTGCAAGTTGCGCCAGGGCAGGTTCAGATTAGACATCAGGAGAAATTTCTTCACCGAAAGGGTTCTTAGGTGCTGGCACAGCTGCCCAGGGAGGTGGTGTAGTCCCCATCCCTGGAGGGATTCAAAAGCCTGGCAGATGAGGTGCTTGGGGATGGGTTAGTAGTGGACAGGTATAGTTGGACTGGATGATGTCAAAGGTCTTTTCCAATCAAGCGATTCTATGATTCTATGATTCTTTTTGTGAAAAGCAAGAATACATGCAATGTCTGTCCCTGTTATATTAATCAAAATACAATTCCTATACTCTGTGTTTTTCCCAAAACGTTTTGCAGCTTGTGTGGCTCATTTCAAAGCGTGTTTGTGCCTTCTCCATGTGCTCGAGGACCGTGTGTGTATATGGAGGCTATATCTCACTTGCTTGAACCAAACAGAGTCAGTAAGGAGATGGGGACTGTGCACATCCATGTACTCTCTGTATTCAGAAATATTCTCGGAGAAGACAGCTGTAGGTAAATTGTGTAAAGTCTACCTCTACACTTTTGTCAGGTCAGAAACCATACGTATTACCTGTGTTTAAGGCTCGCAGTTATCTAACAACCAGCTACCAGCTGGGCTTAGATGTAATGAAAATTAGGTCACTGTGTACTCAGAAGCAGCCGTATTAGCCTGGAAACCTGCTTGTCTCTGGTCAGCCTGCGGCAAACACTTGAGCCACAGCTAGGCGAGAGCAAAATGAAAACTTGCATCGAAGTTATTATATGCGTTTTGAAAATACAACTTGAGCTCTGAAATTACTTAACTGCTGTGGAACTGCTTGAACTGTAGCATTAGTGCACACACATACTTTCCTAACTAATGGTCATACAGAAAAAGATGAGACTCCTCAGATCACTTACAGTATTCTTGCCTCTGAAATATCTATTTTTGAGTGCTCGCCTCTGTTCTCATCTATTAAGCCCAATCTGCTCAGTAATGTGTACTTTGGTTACGTGCAGGGAGCATCTATTAAGGATGCTTGAAAATCAAATACAAAATAAATTGCAAGGTATCTCAAGGAAACCCAGCATTCAAGACTCCATTTAAAAGATTCTGCATTTAAATAAAATTAAGAGATTATTAGAGGTTGGGGAAGCATTGAAACATCAGAAAGACAAGAACCTGAGACAGCTAAACCTCAGTAGAGAGCCAGTGCTTACATAGAATAGTTTCAAAGTCTTTGTGCACATAACACTTGGTTTTATGTGGGTTTTTTATATGTGTGTGTGGGTAAGTTGGTGAGTAAAGCCAATTGCTAGTGACAATTGGCAAAGCCAATATGTCTTTAAATGAAAAATAATATCCTGCTAACAAAACTTTTATCTCAAATACTGTTCAGAACAGTCAGCTATTTGGCTGTTTGAAAGCAAATGTTCAGAGCAGATGATGTCATACTAAGAGCCAGAGAGACACTTTGATGAATGTACCTTATTTTTCTAGTAAATGTAGTCCTTGTGAAAGATTCCATAGTCATGGTTTTAGAGCCATTACAACTACTGTATCGCAAATTTATTTCCTGCCTATTGAGGGACTGCCAGGAAGGCTCAGGGAGCAGCTTCTTCTCTTTTTTTGCTCGTTCCTCACTTTGCCATATGAAATAGCATCAAATGAATCAATCCAGCTATCAAACCCGGTGCTTTTTATGAGAGAATACTTTTCATTTCCATACTCTCTGTATTCATCTTCCTGCTAAATGGCCATCAAAAGGAGACAGTTCAGGATGTTTTACAGGTTCTGCTGCGATATTCTTTCAACCATGAAAACCAATATACCACATGTAAAGGTTACAGTAAAATCAGCTGACAAACGTGTGCAAAGCTCTCTTATTGTGAATAGCTGCTAACTGTGCCTGCGGTTGTGGGGGGAAATACCATCAAGCTCACTCTACAAACTATATCTTTGGTTTTTTGTTGTTAGGTTTTTTTACAGGACGTGGGAGCTGGCTTTAAAGACCACGAACATATTCAGAAATTAATCAGAACTAAAATACTCAATATAACTGCATATAGATAATGTAGTAAAAAATGTAGTTGATTTAATTTTTATTATTTGGATTAGGTTGCTAATATCAAAGATAGTTTGTAAATGCTTTCAAATGAAAGAAGAAGTTGCATATTTTCTCCTGTGCTACCACCTCCTCTGTTGTTCCCTCTGCTGTGACCTTGTTGCCGTCTCTTATGCAGTACAGATACTTGATGTGAGAGCTCCATGATTCGTAATCAGGTTAATCTTTGGAGTACAAGTAGCAAGTGGGAGAAAAACCTTTGCTTTGATAACACTTAACCAGTGACTTGCTGCATATGGTGGCCTTTGCAGTTTTTACCACTGCTGCACTCAGTGAAACACCAAGTCATCATTTGTGTTGGATCATAACAGATCTTAAAGCTATTTCCCTGTTACTAATGGAACGCATACAAGAAAGACCGGAAGATACGTTCAAAACAGAACCTCCTTGGCCAACTCTGCTTGTAGCTACTTTTGCCAAAACAGCTGGCATAATTTTAATTGTAGTTCTTGATATCATTATTGTAATTAGCTACTGCCTTTTCTGCAGAGAAGGAAAACATGCTGGTCATTTAAATAGCTCAAAAGCCAGAAAAACTATCATTATTCAAGGACTGCGAATGTGTTTGCATTTTCTGCTGGAAGACACCCTAATAACACTATTTTATATTTATCAGCCTTTCTTGCTTTGTTGTTTGCAGTACGCTTTAACCCTGTGGTTTACGGTCAGTGAAAGAAAAGAGCTGCAAACCAAGGTATTCAAGAGGCAAAGACTCAGTGCACTTCCCTCACCTCACAGCAAACAGTAATGACACGGCAGCTGTTCAGTTCACTGAGATAGGTGACTGATCCGAGATGTAAAACACCAGCTCCTCCACCTTCTACAAATGTACACTCATCAGCACAGCAAAATAAAGGAGAAAGCCTCAGATACTCCCGCACAAAGTGTTTTTATGATACCTACAGGAAGATGAGCAGTTTGACTTCAACAATTATCAGATCCTTCTTGTTTTGGCCGTACTACTATGAAGCAAGATCAAGCAGAAGACCGAGTATGAGCTGGCACGTGAAAATGCTACAGGTTTGCCAAAGGAGATCTAACCCAGGATTTATTTTCAGAGAAATGAAAGCTTGCTTTCACTGAGATACAGTAAAAATTATGTATGTACAGAATTCAGTGGAATCCAGCTGCAGGTGACTATTGTTAGATAGGAAAAAGCAGTAAAGTAAGTTGGGATCACAACTGTTTCAAATGCAAAATCAAGTGGCAGAATCAAGTATCAGAATGGTTTTTAATATTTGAAAAGGCGTACACTATTCTGTCTCATTACATTTAGAGCAATGAAGATTTATTAAGATTTTAGTGAACTACCATTTTTTTGTGAATTTGTCCCTTTTACTATTGAATTCTGAAATATGTCAAAATCAGGAATATTAATCCTTTTTATTTATTTATTTACTTGAAGCAATGAGTTCCTAATGTAACAACGTTGTTCTTGTAGAACCTCCAAAAGTGGCTATAATTGAGGCAAGGACATGCATATTTTTCACTTCTTGCTTCCCTGCATTCACTGTATTCCCTGAAAAGCCTCGAGGTTGCCTTTTGGAGTGAGGTAATAAAAGCCAATAAAATCTTTAGGGTTTTATTTTTAGAAAGGCTACCAAGACACAGAAATTTGAAAATCTAGACTCATTTTTGTTGCAAATTTTTCCAGCATTGTCAACCCCAAGGGACCCATTCCTCAGCACGCACACCAGAAAATGGATTGTCAGCTTTTAAATTATTATCAAAGGAAAGCAAATTTGGTGTTCACTTGCCTTTTAATGTTAACCGTTTAGGGTACAGTTGCTTTTAGCTTGGTAGACATCTGTGAAACTAAACATTGTTTTTAAAGAAGTTTTAAAAGAAAAGCTAAAATTCTTCCCAATGATAGGACCCCAGAATGCCATCCCGTGATGCTGTGATGAGGAAAAAAGCTACACTGCACTTAGAGATAAAATTTCAGTAACTGCATCATTGCTGTATGATTCACTACGTATTTCTATGCTTAACCTGTGACATTTCAATTTGAAAGCAGTCGCCTTGTGTGTGTGATCTTACTTTTGCAGATCTAACAAGTAGATGAAAAAGAGAAGAAGAAAACAGCTTATTTAGCAGTATGGATGAACCAATGAGATCATCCGCTGAAACCTGAAGTATAGAAAAAAGGAGGAAGTGTGAGCCCAACCACTTGCTAATTTCTGCTGTGATCAGGCAGCAGATAAGCTGTTTTCAGCTTGGCATTTATTTTAGCCTAATAGCATTGTAAGTACAGCACAGTTTGCACAGGAACCAAAAACTACAGCCAGCTGATAATGAGCTCCACTTTGCCGGCTGGAATAAGCCCTGAATTTCAGGTAGGATGGGGAAGAAAAGGGTTCCTGCCTCCCAGTACAGCGTAAACAGAGAGCATGGTATCCAAGTAATGACCTGGAAAAAAATGGCCTGAGTTTGTGTGTAAGCTGAGCCCTGCCTGCAGGCCTGGCAGGCAGGACCCTGCCTGGAGCTGCCAGCTCCATGCCGCTCGCTCAGCACCCTTGTGCAGCCACCCTGGAGGGCGGTGGGTTGGGCTGCTCCACAGAGCCTTTCAGATTGCAAGTGATTCTATAGAGTTCAGTGAAGAAAACACCACAGGACGTTGGAAACAACACACAAATCCAGTGTGTATTCACTGCTGCTGAACTTCAGAGACGTATGCATTCCATCATCACTGAAACGCTATGAGAAAATACGAATACAAGCTATATAATGATATCATAGGTCCACATTAGCAATGGAAGTTAAACATTATGTCAGATAAATACTAGAAAACAAACCAACAAAGATGTGGTTTTAATTGTTAACTTTTTTTCACCAGAAATAAATTGAAATCCTGTCCTGCTGCTTTTCTTATTTCATCCTGTTGTGCACAGTGTTGAAACAAAGGAGGAGAGAGGTGAGCAGAGTCCTGCTATAGGGAGGTGGGGGAAGTCCGAGACGATAGATTGAAAAAACTATTGTCTATTTGAAGAGTTGAGTGACACAGTACAAAGCAGTCTGTTCTGAGTATCTGAACAGCATTGCAAATACAGCACCAGATTTAGAAAAACTGCAAGTTGAAACCTGAATAGTGGTGGAAAGTGTAATTTCTACAGGATTTTGGTAATTGTAGTCATCGAGGGGGTCTCTCTTCTGAGTGTCTTGTTCACAAGTGCTCATTGCCCTGGCAAAGATTCTTTTACATCCTAGACACCAGAAAGCAGTTCTCAGTTTTCCCTTTCTATGGCTTCTTTGGGGTTCTAGCCGTAGGAGCAGAGGGTCCAGAGTTCAGTCACTAGCACAGATTTATAGTGGCTGGTAGAACCACAGTAATTTCAGTAGCTTTTAAAGGTAGAGTTCATGGTTACATTAAATTCCAGTTGAAAAACCCATAGGTAATACCAGACTCTTGGATAGTTTAATCTTTAGTACGGTGATTACAGACCACAAGCAAAGGCAACCACAGATCTTTTCCAACAAATATGCTCAACAAGTTGTATTTAACAAGATGCTAAACATTCCACAAGCATCAAATCCTTGTTTTCCAATAGAGCTCCTAATGAAAGTAACTGGTAATACTGGTGGAATTTTTGTCAAGTAGGCAAAACCTAATGAGGGATCTCACTCATTTCTGACCTTTTTCACTTATGAGAGTTCTAAAATTGCTACTTTTGATTTGTTGTGGTTTTATGCTTTAGCTGCTTTGTCCCAGCTCTTCCTCTGCATTTGTCTGGACATCAGTACATTTTATAGCAGCAGAGAAGCTCAAGCAGAAGCAGCCAACCTGCTTTCCCACAGTGAGTAACCACAGCCTCAAAATGGCTGAGAACTATACACCGCGTAGGAAAAAAGAGCCACAGAGTGATTAAACTTGTTCTGATCCTTTTCCCCCACTGGATTGTGAGTGCTATTGCTAGTTATTATATATTCATGTACTCTCCATTGTTAATGGAGAGGATGTCTTCTGATGATTTATATAGAGGATTTCAGAGCAATGATGGCTGTTGATGGGTCATCGTTTCAGAGAATGTAGACAGAAGCACCTTGGAGTGTATCTTTGAGCTTGCCCTCACTGTGAGTGTCCTACTGTCCTGCAAAGCTTTTCAACAGTAGTTCCAGGAAGCTGTCACAGGCAATGGGGGTTTGCCCACATGTAGAGAGAGGTTGGGAAATTTTACACATGCAGATTAAAAACAGACCTTGGGGTGGAGGCTAGACAGCAGTTTCACAGGCCAGCAAATATGTTCCCATCCACAGGAGCTGGCATCAGCCAGCAGCAACTGCAATCATGGGATTACTTTTTCAACTTTCAGATATCTCAGGAGAAAGCATGCTTTTGTATATATTTTTAGCTGAAGTAAAGCTGGCATCACACAGATCGTGAGGATTTTCCCCCAGTGTCTTCAAATCAAAAGGTGATAGGATTTCATGATACGACCTTTTTTCTGCATTTGCAGGCACGGCGAGCAGCACGGTATCTGCCAGCAGAGCAGAGTGTTCTTCAGTGCACTCTGATAACGGAGATGCTGGAAATTGAGCAGTGCCCTTACAGGTACGTGTTCAGCCTGGCTGCCCAGGCCTTTGGCTCCAGCAGTGCTTAGAGGGGACCACACTGACTTCACTGAATTTGGGTCATCTAACAGACTGAAATTCAACTTGAGAAAGAAGAAAGAGATTATCGGCTGAGTAAAGAGAAGCTGAATTTACATGATTACTTTCCAAAACAGACCCAGTCGCAGCATTAGATGTTTCCAACAAAGCTGGTTAGTCCACTGCTGCCAAATGATTCTGCGAGCGTGTTTTGCTTGAATTGTTCTGCTTTGTCAGTGTGGTTTGGAACACCAAGGCTATTGTTTAAAAAAACATGAATGTTAATTTGCATTCCACTGCTGGGTTATTGCACAGGGTATGGGAATAAAAAAGCAAGCTCCAATTTAATAAAAAAACCCCAACATTGTTTTCTTTTCCCTTTCTTCTTCCTTGTGCGTGGTTCTCCTTTATTTCTATGTATCTTCTCCAAAGCGTGCCCTTTGAGACAGCACGGCCAGCAGGAGCAGGGAGGGGATTGTGCCCCTGTGCTCAGTGCTGGTGAGGCCGCACCTTGAGTGCTGGGGTCAGTTTGGGCCCCTCACTGCAAGAAGGACATTGAGGGGCTGGAGCGCGTCCAGAGAAGGGCAATGAGGCTGGGGAGGGGCTGGAGAACAAGCCCGACGAGGAGTCGCTGAGGGAATTAAGGTTGTTTAGCTTGGAGAAGAGGAGGCTGAGGGGAGACCTCATCCCTGTCTACAACTGCCTGACAAGAGGCTGTGACGGGGTGGGTGCTGGGCTCTTCTAACAGTGACAGCGATGGGATGAGAGGAAATGGCCACAAGTTGTGCCAGGGGAGGTTTAGACTGGACATTGGGAAGAATTTCTTGACTGAAAGAGTGGTCAGGGATTGGCACAGCTGCCCAGGGAGGTGGTAGAGTCACCATCCCTGGAGGTGTTTAAAAGACAGGTGGATGAGTTCCTTAGGGACAGGATTTGGTATGGGGACAGGTACAGTTGGACTTGATGATCTGAGAGGTCTCTTCCAACCTTATGATTCTATGAAATCAGGAGGTAATGGCAGTATGAAAATCCATATCCAAGCCATTCCAGAAAACTTTGAGTATAGTTTCAGAAGTGGCACAGACCCTGCTTAGACCACACTGCCACCACATCTGCCACCATCCATTGATTCTCAGCCCTGAGCCACATGCTCCATGGCCCTGATTCTGGTGTTCATAGAGCAGTGTGGTGAGATGGATGAGCTCACAAATGTAACTACCAAAACAGGGTTAGGTTTTGGTGTAACTGGTGAGCTGCTCTGACTCGACATGCAGCCTCACAAGCACCAAGGCCAGCCTAGCAAGGGTGAGAGGAACAGAACACGGCAAAGGGGAAGTACAGGAGTGACAGGGCCCTGAATCCACTAGTGAGCCTTTATTGGCCCTCCTCACACCCCTGCCCATGGGCCCAGGGGCTCTATTCAAGTTCAGGTGCACCTATTTCTAGCACAGCCATGCCTGTGCCCATCTGTAGGTCCTCTTGATCTGGGTTATTGTGGACAGTCTTGACCTCAGACCCGTGAACTGACTTCCTAGCCTGGCTCTTTTCTATCTCTATGGATCTGCCTGGCACTCATGAGGCTGGGCCTCATCCTAACTCGTAGACTGGCTTGACCTCAGCCCTGCTGTGGCACCACAGGGCTGTATCTGACCCTGACCTGCAGACTAACTTCTCAGTTTGACCTTGGGCCTCCCTCCTTGCCACGAACTTGGCTGCTGATCTGGTTTGACCCTGGCTACTACCCTAGCCTGCCCTGTTCCCTTATTTTAGGACAGTAGGATGTCCTACTGTTGAGGGCCCTGCTCTGTGTGTCGTGATTATGTCCCCATTCCTCAGGGAGCAACCAGCCCTTGCTGCACCCTGACAAGGACCATGTAGTGGTAGCAGTGTGGTCTCTGACTGGTTCCCATCAGTCTAAACTAATTACAAGACTGTGTTAAAAGGTGACGGTAAACAATGAAGTTGTTAGTCCTTCCCAAAAGAAGCAATCTTGCCTCTTCCCCAACCATAGGTACTTGTTCCCACTTCCTCTTCTTGTGCCAGCACAAATGTTTGTGCAGCAAAGCAGTGAACCTGAACAAACAAAAGTAATGAAGTTGGTTCTTGGAGAAAACAAGGCATAGATTTACCTGGGGCAGGAAGTAGCACCTAGTGTTGAGAACAGCAGCTGACACAGCTTCATCCCCAAGTGTTTGTGGAAGTCTGGCTGAAAGATGACCAAGGTTATGGGTTTTACTGCGATCACAATCGGTCTGCCTGGGATCCTGGAAATTTGTGTCATTGGCCTAGGCTGAAGTGAGTGATAGCATGTCTTACTTTCTGTCACTACTCAGAGTAGCACAGGCACGAAGGTGCTGCAGCTGGATGAGTTGGGGTTGTTCAGCCTGGAGAGGAGAAGGCTCTGGGGAGACCTTAGAGCAGCTCCCAGTACTGAAAGGGGCTGCAGATAAGCTGGGGAGGGGCTTTTTACAAGAGCCTGGAGTAACAGGACAAAGGGGAATGGCTTAAAACTGAAGGGGAGAAGATTTAGATTAGACATTAGGAAGAAATTCTTCCCAGTGAGGGTGGGGAGGCCCTGGCCCAGGTTACCCAGAGAAGCTGTGGCTGCCCCATCCCTGGAGGTGTTCAAGGCCAGGGTGGATGGGGCTTGAAGCCCCCTGATCCAGTGGGAGGTGTCCCTGCCCATGGCAGGGGGTGGGACTGGGTGGGCTTTGGGGTCCCTTCCAACCCAAACCATTCTGTGATTGGCGACACAGATCCAGCTGCGGTTGTTTACATCTCTCTTATATAAGTAAACAAACCAGCAAACATTCATCTAGGCATAAGGGTGCTGGGTACAGGGTTTGGTTTTGGTTCATATTGAATGAGAAGAGGATCAAAACCTAAGTGTTCTGTGCCCGACCTTGCCAACTCAATTGTGTAAGATTTAGTACTGATTGGTAATTTTGGGGTTTCCTACTGCCTGGTGTTTCTGTTGTTCTTTTCAAATATCGTCTTCTGTCAGAACAGCGTGGAAGAAAGTCATAACTGGTCTATATATGCACCAGCAGTGTTCAGAAGGAATCAACTTCTGAAATCTTTAACCCACTAAATGAAATCTCCAAGAAAAAGCACTTACCTTTGACCATACTGGTAGCAGGGAAGACAGTGATTACCTGGAAATGGAGACTAAGTTATGTTCTTGATCACTAAGGTGTTCTCTCCAGATCTGGATTTAAGCATGCCAAGGAAGCTGTGGATCTGCTTCATGTCTTTAGTATCCAGCTCTTACCTTATGCTAAGTTAATTTTCATTAATTGAGGAAAGAAGGAAACTTTTCTTAAGAACTGATAAAGCCGGAACTGCCCAGCAAATAAAAGGTCTCTTCAGCATAAGCAGGTAAGAAGACTTTAAGATGATTAATGAAGACTGAAAATGCTAATCATCAAGAATTTATTCAGTACTTTGTAGGGGAAAAATACATTTCATTAATTACCTATTACTCACTGTTGGCTATTCATAGGAGAACATTTGCTTTCTTCTGCCACTAATATTGAGGAATCTGTTAAGGACTTAATTAAAATTATTTGCTTTGGCACTAACAAGATACATTTGCATAAAGATTGTGGTATTCTAGAAACTTCCAGAGTTCCAGAATTTATCAGATATCATGGACTTCTTAGGAATCATTGAAAAGGCCATCTAAAGTGTAGTAAAACCAAACAGGCGTGTGAAACAAAGTCCCAGTGTAAGTAAGGAGCAAGTGACGAAAGGTATGAAGGGTGGAAGAAAGACTAAGGATTATTTTTGTCTGAAATAGTGTCTTGATGCTTGGTAAAGATGAAACAGTTGTGCATCTCGATGTAAGCTGTATCAAATCAGATTAAGATTAATGAGTGCCAGATTAAGTGTTTTCTAGGATATTCAGTAAGGAAAAGAAGCCAAAACAGTTGTTACAGGTTTTTTTCCAAGAGCTGAAAGTGTTGAAGGAGATTGGAATGGTACTTGGAGAGACATTTTATTTTAGCGGTTATGCCCTTCTTTCTTCTTTGACGTTTAAAGAGAAGTGGATACAGTCATGCTGTCCTTTTCTTTGAAGTCATAAATAATGTGAATAACACAGAGGACTGAATCAGCCCTAATGGCCGTTATTTACCATATCCTCCACTTTTACATTTGCACCTAAGCAAACCAACAAAAGCAGTAAGAAATTCTTGGTGCTTGTGCATAATCCTGCAAAGGCCCAGTGAGAATTACAAAATAAAATAACAAATGAAAAGATCTTACCTGCTCGTAGCCCACAGCAACACTATTTGCTTATCTGGTGAGCACTTCCTCAGAGTAATTATACCACGGTTTACAAACCTTTTATAAAATCTGTATCTGACATCCCACTTCCATTTGTCTGACAACAGTTCTTCTTGGCCGGGATAACCCATTTGTGGACACGGTTCTGGGTTCTGCTCCTGACTGAATCGCCTCACTTTTCTGTCTTTTTCTCATTCCATCGATAAAATTAGCATAATAATGCTAATTTATCACAGATTATAGTTAGGCTTAATTGATGTTTGTAATGATCTCTGAGATTATTGGATAAAACATGCTGTAAAAGTGTATTATTATTGTTGCTGGTAGAGCCTTTTGTACTCTGATGAAGGACCACCATTACTCACTAGCTTTAGTCCTAAAATTTCATTGAAATTCTTAAAGACTTAATAGGATACAGCTTTCTGTTTGTTTGTCCATTGTCATCCTGACTCATTACACCATCAGAACAGTTTCCATTCTGACACACGGAAGCTGCAGAGTTTATGCAAAAAAAAAAAGGTGGAATTTTATAAGTGGACTGGGAATTTCATAAGTGGACCAGGACTGAAAGCTTTTTAAACAGGGCCTCATTTGCACTGACCTCAGTTCCGGCTGAACTAGTTCAGACTGCAGAGAGCTGCGATGTGGAGAACAGCTTTCTTAAAAGGAGGCACTGTCTGGTTGGGAATATAAATAGTCCTTAACTATTGAAGTGTCGGCAGTGTAAGATAGTAATTGTAGCCAAATCTTAATCTATACCTCCAGAGGAAAAGATCAGTAGCCTGGGGTTCATAGTTAGTGCTGTTTGGTTTTGGTTACGTATCCCAGCTTAAAGGTTGGAAAACAAAGGCCTGCAACTCCCTCCTGTTATGTGATATTTAATTTCATCAAATGTTAAACAGTTTTCTGGGAACTTGTAAGACATTTTCTCTTCTGCTGACTTACTTCATCTTCCAACCTCTGCTTGTTCTGGTACTTGTATTTTTGAAAACTGATTTCTTAATACTTTTAATAATGAGAAATGTGTGTTATTCTCATAATTCAAAATAAAATAGTCCCTGCTATTCAGTAACTATTCAGAATAAAAAACTAAAAGAGACCATGTCCAAAAAAATGAGTCTGCTTAAAGCTGGGGTTCAGAAGGAACTTTAATCAGGAGTTTATAAAAGGAATTTTTTTGCCAGTTTAATTCTAAGAAGATACAAAATGGCTGAAATTTCTTTTGCAAAGAATAGTTTTTATGTTGACTGCTCTGAGAAACTTCCTTTTATCCAACCTAATTCTTATTGCCCTTCTTCTCTACTGTCTAATATTAGTAAGTATGATTTGGTTAAAATATCTGTATCTCTCTCCAGGATTTTATGTGGTTAGGTGAAGCCTCTTTCCATACCAAATCTTTGAGTCTGTTATTCTCTAAATGAAAAATCTGCCCCTTAAAACTGTAGGAGAAGAAATAGGTGATGTGAACATGGAAGTGCTGACCAACACAAGGGAAGAACAGAAGTGCAGGTGTGGGCGTCAAGCAAGTTGAGCCATTTAGTACAGAGAAAAATTAAATTGATAACAGAGAGTGAAAAGACAATACCTAAATTCACTAATCAGGTAAATTAGCCGGGAGTGCTAACAGATAGAAATCTGAAACGTTTGGCAGAGTGTCTGGCAGCACTTTAGAAAGCAAACAGGGCCTTAGGAGGTATAATTAGAGGGAGAGAACATGCTCATCAGTAATTAAAGCAGTATTCAGAGAAAAAGCAAGACAAAGCCACTTGTTGTTGCTATCTTGAGTTTCAGGTTACACAGAAAATACAGAAATACAACCTGTAAAGGTGAGTGCAACTATCTACAAGGGCACCTCTTTCTTCAGCTTCTATGGATGGATTTAAAGTTTTTAAAGAAAGTCTCTTTGCCATTTGTTTACAGTAAATCCCAGGTGTCCTAATCCTTAATCTACAGATTATAGAGTACTAGACTGTAAGTGGCTGTTGGAAGTATTTCACAAAAAAGCATATACAGCACCTCAGTATATCTCAATATATGACTTCTCTGTGATGCTCCAATTCAGGCAAGCTTGTTCATAATGCAGATTCATAACCCATTGATACAATGCAGAGTATCAGAGTACATTTCATAATATTCGGCTATTTGCCCTTTTGTGGAATCTCAGTGCTTGCCTTTTATAATCACAGAATCATAGAATCATAAGGTTGGAAGAGACCTCTGAGATCACCGAGTCCAGCCGTGCCTGTCTCCCCACTAAACCCTGTCCCTAAGGAACTCATCCACCCGTCTTTTAAACATCTCCAGGGATGGTGGCTCCACCACCTCCCTGGGCAGCTGTGCCAATCCCTGACCACTCTTTCAGTCAAGAAATTCTTCCCAATGTCCAGTCTAAACCTCCCCTGGCACAACTTGTGGCCATTTCCTCTCATCCCATCGCTGTCACTGTTAGAAGAGCCCAGCACCCACCCCGTCACAGCCTCCTGTCAGGCAGTTGTAGACAGGGATGAGGTCTCCCCTCAGCCTCCTCTTCTCCAAACTAAACACCCCCAGGTCCCTCAGTCTCCCCTCATAGGGCTTGTTCTCCAGCCCCTCCCCAGCTCTGTCCCCCTTCTCTGGACGCGCTCCAGCCCCTCAATGTCCTTCTTGGAGTGAGGGGCCCAAACTGACCCCAGCACTCGAGGTGTGGCCTCAGCAGCGCTGAGCACAGGGGCACAATCCCCTCCCTGCTCCTGCTGGCCATGCTGGGTCTGACACAGGCCAAGATGCCATTGGCCCTCTTGGCCACCTGGGCCACTGCTGGCTCATGTTCAGCCGCTGTCAACCAACACCCCCAGGTCCTTCTCTGCCAGGCAGCTCTCCAGCCACTCCTCCCCAAGCCTGT
Source organism: Neomorphus geoffroyi (assembly GCA_033558235.1). Taxonomy (NCBI): domain Eukaryota; kingdom Metazoa; phylum Chordata; class Aves; order Cuculiformes; family Neomorphidae; genus Neomorphus; species Neomorphus geoffroyi. Next base: position 10,816,210 of record JAUMJM010000012.1, read on the forward strand.
AACGCTGCACGGGGCTGATGTGGAAGAGGAATTGCCTTTAAATGCTGCTCTGCTTTTAATTCAGTAGTGCTGGAAAACAACCCCATCTAACAGACACAGCACAAGTTTGAACTTGCATCATAGACCATATGAAAATTATTTTTGGTGGCCTGTTTATGTAAGTGTGGCAATTAGAGGTGTGTAAACTTCATAGGAATAACAAGGAATAGCAAGGAACAATGTTTTCCATGCCAGAAAATAATAGAAATTTTTTTTAGCCATATAGAGCCACAAAAGGAATTAATTGTGGGAAACCCTAGAAAAACTGCCAGCACTCAAATGATTTGCTCAGCTTGGGGCAACTTGGTCTAGGTGTGTACACAAATGGAAGTCCAGGGCACATTAGCTGGATGAGATATAAAAGTGCTTTGCTTTGGCTCCAGAAAGGCAAACTGCTCAGGTTCTATCATCAACCCATTGTTTTCCTCCCCTGCCTTGTTTCCTACAGCTCAACAACATCTAGTTGAGGTTTCAGTACTGAAGAAAGTAGCTTCTAAGTCATGGAGTGAGCAGTAGGATTTTGGAGGGAAGACATTTGACCAGTGAGTGAGTTCACTGCCAGCCTCACTGGCTGGGTATATGGGCACATTCCTGGATGTGTTAGGTCAGAGAATTTAGTCCATGATCACGAGTGTGTTTCTTCTTTTTTAAAATAACTTTAATTTCAAACTGAAGATTCATCAACTATGTGCTTTTACATGGCACTAGCGGCATGAAGCGATGACTATAATTGATGCAGCTAAATTCAGAAGTTGAAACAGTCATTCCACGGGCAGGTGTGTTGGAGACTGCAGCTGGTTCTGGTTTTACTTTTGGAAGCACCCACCCTGGATTCCCAGCTGTGCTTCATGTCCCCTTGTCATTGCTTTGCAGGGATGGTATCACAGAACAGTTGATTACAGCTTCTCGAGGGCTAGGATTGTTTCCATCCTTTGTTTTCTGTGCATTGCTCATTTACTTGGCAAACAGTTAATAAGTTCTGAGGTAGGAGTGAACCCAAGTGAATGTAGGTCTGTGCGTTCCTTTATATGTTAGTAAGCGTAACTCCCACATCCAGGGTGTCCTCTCTACCTAGAGGAACAATTTATTGTCTTGCTGAATAAACACAGAAGTAAGCTGATCCTTGTAAAACTGAAAGTGTTTGTCACTGGGTGTCAAAGTCTTCCAGTCTTCCGTCAGATACTCACAGCTACAAGGCTGGTCCTTGGCAGTGTTCCCACTCTGCCAGACTGCCCTCATGTGTTTCCTTCTTAGGATGACAAAGGTGTGGCAATGGTTTCAGACAGTTCCAGGAAAGTATCTGGGTTCTTTCCACACCCTGTCTCCTTCTGTCTGCTCTCCAAAGGATCAGCCTGGAGGACCAGGACTTTTCCACTAAGAAACCGTGCACCACAAGGTGGAGGCTGCAATACAAAATGACTCCTCACTCCTCACCAGTTTTGATAAGCGTTAGGAAACAAGCAGAGATTAGATGTTGTTGCCCTTGACTGGTGACAAATGGGGGGAGAGGAAGCGTGTTTACAAGTAGAAAGCTTGAAAGCAGGCAAGGTTACAGGCCTGTGAGATCCAGTGAGGATACTGGAATTAGCCTCACTATAAGCTGATTGAATGAAGAACTGACACAAGCTCATAGCAGGGGCTGAGATAATCCCTGCCCAGCAGAGGCAGGGAATTTTGTAGTCAAGAATTGGGAGAGCCCATGCCTTGGGAATGTAACAGTTGGGGCACGGATCAGGTTAGAGCTTAAATCCAAGTTTCTGACTGAGAAATACCACACAGATTGAATTTATATCTACCTTGAAATCGGCGTCTACATTGTGCAACCTACAAGTGCAGGTTTTTGAATTTATTTATTTACTGTGCCATGCATCGTGCAGCTGCAAAAGGGCCTCGAATCTCATTTCTGAACTGAAACTATGTTAAGTCTGAAACAAAAATAATTGCAAATCTAAGCCTCAAAAATTATTACTAAGCACTGGAAATGGTCCATTAAAGCGAGAGGTATGCATAAAGAGTTGGACAAGCTCACTGCCCTGTTTGCTGAGAGATGTTGATTCCTCTACTGCGTTCACTGCCAGCAGGCTCTTAGTGTGTCCTAAATCAACATAGCCCAGAACACCTTGTTGTGTCTCTCCCAGAACAGTACTTTTCTGGGAGAAGGAGAATGCTGACCTCGAGAATGCAAGAATGGATGGAGACTGTGCTGAAACCCCTTCCGCTGAAAATGATTGTCTTTAAACAAACCTATCGCTGGGTTCTCAAATTGTAATATACTTTCTCATAAACCTAACAGGCTGCTATATAAGGCCCAAATCTTCCCTCTTGAAACCTAGGAGCTTTACCATGGTTTTAAACAGGGCATGAGTAACTTGATAGGACACGTTTGACTAAGAGATGAACGTTAAAAAACCCTCAGAATTAATCCATATTTAACATCCTTAATTTCAAGTTGATATATGGTGGCATGTATATAATCAGACAGCTTTTAGTTTAAAAAGAACAAAACAAACCAAAAAAATGCAAATAAAGCTTTGCTAAAATCCTAACTTATTTTGTAATCGTGCATTTCAATAGCAGTTGTTTTTGCTGGTCTGGTCTGGTCTGCCTTTCTGCTGGCTGAGTTCCCTTTCTGTGTGACAGATGTGCTATTTATGGAAGGGGATTCTGAATATTTTAAAGCTCTGACTGTTAGGATCATCTCATTCCAAGCCTTTAAAATGAAAGAGAACAAAATGCCAAATAACTTCCCTAAGAAAAACCGCCAAATTAAATAGATATCTATTTAATCATTAAAAAAGAAAGAAGAGGGAGGAAAATAAAAATCAGATTGTGTATTTTTTACAGGAAGCGAATACGTACATACAGCAGTCTCACTGTTGCTGTGCAACGTTTTCTGATTTAACAGAATCCTTGATTTGCACTTTCAAAAACAGGTGCTCTTTTAGAAAAAAACCCTATAGATTACACAGGTTCCTAGAGAAAATGCATGGCTCAAAATTTGGCTGCTTTCTTTCTCAGCTGTATTGACGAGTCAAATGAAAGAGAGCGCTTCTCTGTACAAATCTGGCCTCACAAGGATCTATTTATTTCAGCAGTTGGCCAGAAACCATTAGTATTCACGTATACATATGGGAAGCAATCTTTACCTAAAGAAATCTTTCAGTGAAATATTTTCTGAGCTAACACATTAATCTTCACGATTCAGTTCGTGTGTTGGGTATCAGCTTGCGGTATTTGCAGGCGGAGAGATAGGAAGCTGTGAGAAGTCACTGAAATAGTGGTGGGGGGATTCTGCTCTCTAAACAGGTAGATTTTATGGGCTGTTTTACCTCACCTGATGGTTTGGCCCTCTGGGAAGGTATTCAGGTTATGGTAAACCGCAGTATGGTTCTTTCCTTCTCCTTTTGGAGACACAGTGACAACGAAAATATACTCTGTTTTGCTTATTAGGCATTTTTAAAAAATTCAAATTAGCAGTTTTTTAATGCTTCTTTCTTTGAGTATTTTTCATTACATATGCAAAATATTTTATTGTATTTTGAAATTTTCCAGAAAATAAGCCTTTTTTTGACATTTATTTACAAAAACCTAATTCCCAGGATTACTCTTGCAGTCTCTGCAGAGGGTGATACCAATTTAACGTATGCGGCTGAACAATGTGCACGCTGTTAATCTTGGGAGGTAACAGAAAGATGTTAAGTAGGTAATGTGAAATTTTTAATCTTTTTTTTTTCAGCTGTGGTTTAATATTTCAAAATTATTTTCTTTCTGGAAGACGACAGCACTTTAGTATCTGCATTGACCTCCATGATGTCAGAATGTCATTGTGCAACCGTAGCTAAGAAAAGCCTCTGAGGAGAAAAAAAAAAACAAAGGAGCCTTGCATCTTCCACTAACATGGGATGTGCATATACAGTACATAGCATTTTGGAATTCATACTGTGGCAGTGAGTTGTTGCTTTCAGTTTGATTAGACAATCATTGTTTCGTTTTCCTTGCTTTGACAGTGAGTGTGCTTGTACGCTGCTTAAGTCTTCTTAGTGCTATCTAGGTCAGTATACTTAGGATAGCTTTTATGTTCTGTAAGTCTGACAGATACCGTGCCTGGCAGAGATCAGCACCAAATTTTCTTTTATTTATTGTATCTGAGGATAGAAAAATGTTTTATGATTAATCAGAACTGTACACCACACAGCACCTACCGTTTCTGCATTGCAGATATATTTAGCTCTAACACTGCTTGTGGTTAACAGGGTGTAGCGTAGACACAGACAGCTGATCGTGCAGTCAGACCCTGAGCTCGTGTGGTTTGTCAATACTGCTCAGGATTTTGATGGACTGTAAAGACAAAACAGAAAGGAAAGCAAAAGAAATGGGTATTTTTGTATGAGCATTAGACCTTTAGTTATGCTATTTTTGCTATCATTGTCTTATTATTTTATTTTTTAATTCTGAGACTTAAAAATTAGGGAAGCACAGCAAATGCATCCTGGATTTAATATGGGCGACGTGAAATCTTCTGCATCAAGAGGACGTTGCTGTAGTCAATCCAGCGTTTCTCCAATAAGCAAGAAGATTGTTTTGTTTTCCTCGGCAGGCGGACTCAGCTATTGCACAGGCAGATTTTGATAAGAGTTTGAAATGCCTGCTACCGTATCGTTGTAGAATTTGGAGTTTGCTAACAGTGTTAGTGACTGGAGCTCATCTCGCATCACCAGTTGATGACAATTTTCTTTGTTCCCTCCCACTCAGTTGAACCAAGACTCTGTAGCTGATACGCAATGTCACTTACAACATTAATCAGATACTGCATTTAAGGTGAGCTGTCCCTTGCCTCTTCCCTTCCCAGCGCCGTGCTGCAGTATGTATCTTACTCCTGCAAGCCTAAAATGGCAGGCAGGATTAACGTTGCTTGTGCTGTGTGCATGCTGTGTATTGAATTCATTATACTGTGCCTACTATCTCAAATGTGAGTATGTAAATGGTCTGTGTGCCATGTCATGCAGTAGTGAAGACTGGGTTTTGCTTCATTTCAGGCTTAGATATTTGAGCATCACCTTAAGAATTCTTTTTTCGTTGCAGTGTGGTGAGCTGCTAGCTTGTCATCACATTCAAACTACGTTATTAGCCCTTGGAAAGAGAAAAAAAAAATAACAAACTGTGCTTCCAGATGGTGTCACCCTTTTTCTTCTTGCGTTTAATGTAGTTTAAATAATGTATATTGTATTGTTAATTAATGTGACTATCGAATTAAAGCACTTGAAACTTACATATTTATTATGCAGGTAGGAGGCACGTCGAATCTATTTTTAACTCTTACGCAGTCCACGTTGTGCAATGGGCTTTGGTTGTCGAGTTTATATTTTCAGCTGTGATATCAATAGGCTGATTTTCAGTACCAGTGACAAGTGGCCTTTGCAGTGGTCAGCTTCAAGCTTTGAACCCTCTGAGGAGGAGGAAAAAAAAAACAAACAAAAACCCCTTGTGTTGCAGTTTCGGAAAACCTTGGATGAAGGCATTTTTTTTTTCTCCTCACTCCTGCTTTCCCTATTGATAAACTCGGTTCTCCTGATCACGGTCTGTTCAAGCTACTTCCCATCTGATTTTTGACATCTGCTTCTAAAAATTATCAAGAAGACCAAGAACAGAAGTTGCCTCCATTGCTTCATGTAGAGATGGCTGGGTGCATTGCCATGCTCACACTGCACTAAGTGATACACGCAGGTAGGTTGAGATTTGCATGTTTTACTGATTTCTTGGTCAGTGTTGCAAGAACATGAAATGGGCTTTGGAATGTAGCTTTCAGTTATAAAATGAATTAATTTGTTAATGCAAACAACCTAGTATTAAATTGTTGGCTTCACATATTGGCATAACAATTGTTCTTATCTGGTTTTAAAAAAATCTATTGTGAAAGTGGAGCAGTCATGTCTGTTAAAATAATCATATGTACTAAGGGCGTGGCAACGCTTATGCAACAAAAGAATTTTTGAAAACCCTATTGATTCAATTACATTTTAAAGCTGACGGTAAGCATTATTAAGCTTGCAGTTAAAATGCAAAGAAAAACCCAAGGTAAATAAGAAAAAAGAAAAATATTGAAATTCTGTTATAGGCGGTTTTGTGTTTTGTGCGAAATCTTAAATAAAGATTAATTTGCTTTAATGCTTGTATTTTCAGTATTAGCTACAAAGATAAACCTGCAGGATTTCATTTTATTTTAAGGTAGAAGGACTTTTGAGATTGATATAGATGGACCTGTCAGCTTAAACTGACTATCAGTTCACTGAAGTGTGTTTTGCTTTACACAAAACACATTACTAAATAAAAACCTAACACCCTTAGGTACAAAAACCTGAATTTGAGCATTAAGAATAAAAATAATTATGAGTGTTGTATACTTCCACCAACTTTTGTAATATATTTGTTTCAGATTAATAGTGGGCCAGAACCAGTTTCCTTGGCAACCAAATCCTTTTAAAAGGTGCAATACAAGAGATGCAGAAAGATGTTCTTCTGTTTAATAGCAATATCACAACGCAGATGGAAATTTTACAGTTGTTTCCTTTCAGTTCTAAATGAGAATCTGATCTCATGTTATGTTTCCATGCAACTATCATTTCTTTAACGATGCCATACTTACAAAGCTGCACACAACAGAAAGCTGGTTTATTCCTGTTTGGCACTGGCTGTTTCCAGAAACGTACCCGGGCTGCTTTTTTTAATTTAGCCCAGTCTTGCATGTAGGTCAAGGTTTGTGCCGTGTGTACGGAGAGTGATAGTTTCATTATCACAAGTATAAAAGTATCACTGAAGGATTTAGCAGCTGAGAAATGTAGAGAATGGGCAGTGTGTTTAAGCCCTCTTTCACCTTTGCTGCATTCAACCACAGTAATGCAAATAAACCTTTCTTTAAATAGTGGACCCATTCTGAAGTTCAGGTGAAGAACAGTGTTTAAGCACACTGGAAAAGAACTGTCAGATCTTAAACAAGCCTGTGGAGTATAAGCTCAGTCGTGGTCTGCGGTAATTTACAGACCTCATCCATTTTGCTCAATCAAAGTATTGTAATTCCTTATTTCTATTTTTAGTTAATATTTTTAACAGTATCAGTGAAGTTAAATCTCACGTTACCACAGGTAACTGCTTACACAGACTCAGATGTTACTAAATGTCTCCACTGAGTTTATAAGGTAGCGTATCTCCTTGTGACTCTCCTTTGTACATAACTTGAGAAATTCTTGGTGCTGCAATGAGACTTTTGCAGCAGGGAAGCCATTTTCCTTGCACGTCCTTGACTTTATAATGACTAAGTGTATTTTGTGTGGATGGGGACCCAGCACTGAAAATCAGCGCAGAGGAGGTATTTAGAAGCACAGTCAATTACCAGTAATAGCCCTGACAACATCAGTAATATCAAACTAATTCTCATTTATTTCTAAATATATCGGTTCCGTGCATTCCAAATAAACAGAGGATAACTGTTGGGGAAAGTGACTTGTCATCTGTCTTGATAGGCCAGTGCTTAATAATGATAATAAACCCACTGGATCCCTAATTACAAGATTAGTTTGATGCAGTATTCCCCTGTTCCACCTAAAGAAGCAGAACTGAACACATAATAAACAGCATCTCTCAAGTGACATATTAAAGTTTGCATTTTTGGTAATTTGATTTATCTCCAGTAGCTTTGCTTCTGCTGATTATTTTCCTGGCTGCAACATTCATACGGAATGCGCCATCACACACAGTTATCAAAATGGCATTGCTTTGTTTATTTCTCGTGTGGTTATTTTTAAAGGAAGTTGCTGAGCAAACATTATGTAAAAGCAATCTATTTATTGCCACTGATATTTATCTTCAGAAAAGATGGGGCACTTAGTGAGAAATTGTTTTTATTAAGCCTTTATCCACTCAAGGCATTTAAAGAAAGTGTAGCTCCGTCACATGAGCACGCTTTGCTACGGCTGTTTTAAACCCATTTGCAAATTTGCTCTTTTGTTAGGGGATGCAAGTCCCCTTGTAATTAATATGACTGAACTCAAGTGCTTTCACGAGTCTGGAAAAACTCATTGGCAGCTTGTGAACGGTAATTTCTTCTAGCTAAAGAAACTGCTTCATTTATTAAGGAGGAGCCTAGTAATTAGCAAGCTGTTTCCAGTGTGCCTGTTCTGTGCAGGCTGCTGTATGTATTTTGATGGTAGGTACAGCTCGCTAATGCAGAGTGTCAGAATGTTATACCCAAAGGTGCTGTAAGAACTCGCCTCTAAATGGCATCCGCTTGCTTCTCTCTGGCTCCGGGGGCTGGCCGGGGCACAGCGGCGCAGCTGCAGGTTTTCACACCTCCGGCACAGCCCGCAAATGTTATTGCTGGGGGGCTGGGGCTTTTCAGCTTTATCATAGAAGGTGAATTGTTGATGCTGAGTCCTCTCTGTTATAACTGAGATGCGTTCTTTTATCCATGCAAATGCCATTTCTGCCTAACAGGAAATCTACACAAAAAGCATGAGTAAAAATGAAATCAAACCAAAAGTCCCTCCCTCGGACACTACCCTACTTTGTAACGACCTTTCTGATGAAGGTTGCTTCTGCCTCTAAACTGTAGGTCTCTCAGTGTGAAACTTTCTGTGTTCAGATGATATTTGTCAGACTATTAGACAGACTCTGGTAGTAATGAACAGGTACCAATTAACCCTTTGGGGGCATCTAGTGGCTATTGTAGTTTATCATGTGAATTGCTTTAATTTGCTTTATATTATGTATATACACATTATACATATAAATTATTTTATATATAATAAGTATAATATTACATTTTAGTTCTAGTATTATCAAATTTGGCACTTCTTCATCTTCGATACGATCTCTTACTGCTGGATCCCTCCAAATGGGATGTTTAATCTTCCCATTCACCATAATATTTTACAGTCATTTATGAATGCGATTTCATTGGTATTTGAAGTAATAACAATGGCTGAATGCAATTTTCTTTCATTCTGGCCTTCGTTAGGGGCACGTGTGAGCTGTAGAATACTTATTCAAATCAAGATATACTAAAAACATACTCGGCTAAACTGACAAAAAAATTAGCTCACCTTCTTACCTTTTAAAGCCAAAGTAATGGATCCTGTGCTCCTTGTATAATGTCACTTATAATAGCATATGGTATGTTTGCAAATGGAAGATGGGTTTATTTATTCTTAATTGCTGCTGTATAAATGGCTGTCAGCTGAGTCATAAGGCCTTATCCGTAAGATTCTGCAGTTGCTCTACAGAACAATTTCATTTTGTTTAATATTTTTGAAACAAAGCCCTATTCTGAACAATTTTTACTGTCTTACATGATAACCTTATTAGGGGTTTGATACATAATAACAGGAACCCAGGATGTCTGACAACGAGGAATAATCATTTAAGCAGAGAGATACAGGAAGTGTGTTCCAGAGAACAAGAGTTGCCTATAAATGTCGTTATCACAGATACTGCGATGGTATCTGTGACTAAAGAGACCAAAAGAGAAGTGACAGAATAGAACGAGGAGGAAGAAAAGGCCTTTTGAAAGTCTGCAAGAAAGCATGGAGGCTTTCGAGATACAGGATAACTTGGAATTGGTTTCAGCAGTTTATGTGGTCGAGTTGATTAATAATGGTGATTGTTTCTCCCTGTACCGTGATTTGTTTTCTAAACTGGCAAACTGTGAAGCTAATCTTAAAATACACTTGTTTTCCGCTGACTTTAGCTTTACTCAGGACCAGGCTAGCAGAGGAAGCTGTCAAGCCTCCATTATTTGGTGTCTTATTAGGTAAATGCATGAGGAATAATTTGGATATAGTTGAGATGGGGGAAGGAAAGTAGAGCCGAGGATTGGTTTTAATGGAATTTTTCCAGTGACCCCAATGAAAAATTATTTTAAACATGAAATTGTCCTTACACTTCTGTCTAGAACTTAAAATGAAACATCATGTCCAGTTTGCACTGTACAGGTTAAGCCATGATAAAACAATGCAGGCAGAAGCAGCACTCACAACAGCTTGGTTAACGGTACTGTTTTATTGGTGATGCGTTGAAAGTCTCCCAGATGTAGACTTGGAGCCCTACAGCACTCCAGGGAAAATTTTGATGAATTACACAGCGTATCTGGGAATTAGTACTTGTCTAATAATTTAGTCATTAAATCTGGATTTTCCCCTTTGCAGGCGGATACACAATAACCACAGAGTTCACAAAATTACTGAGATGGTTTTGCCGAAAATACCTGTCGATACAACTTATAAAAGACTCTAACGGAAGAACAACCTGATTTTAGGTGGGTAATTTTATGGGGTGATTATAGCAAGCTGAAATCTCTTTAAAACTCACGTAGAAATAGTGCTTAAATATTTAACATTTTAAAACCACTGCATTATGTTATGGGTTTTTTCTGTTAAAGTTCTACCTTTTCTATAATAATTCAAGAATTATTCAAGCTATGATACCGTATTGCTCTATTCTCATGTCAATATTCTTGGATTTTTCCAGCTCCTGCTGGATTTTTATTGCCATAGAGGTTGGACAAACAAAACCAGGCAGAAGATACCCTTGAAACAGGTTGTTATAACCCCCAGTGATTTGTACAAACATATTGGCAGGCAAGCAAACCTCCTGAGCTTGCCAAAATGCCAACTCTCACTCATGTTCATTGTAGATCTGTGCCGTACAATGAAAGTAAAGGAACTCTCCTAGTGCCAATGCCCATTTCTAATACCACTGTTTAGGTTAAGCTGTATATAGATTATCTCATCTCTACCTTTGTACATTAATGCCATCAGGGGCAGTAAAAAACCTCTTGAATTGTGAGCTGCAGTGAGCACTTTGTATATCCAAGTACAGTATTGTGATAATCAGGATATTTCAAAGTAAGAGTTTCACATTTCATGTTTTTTTCAAATATCAGCAGTTTCTTTTCTTCTTACTATGAATATGCAATAATCATCTTGGTTAAAATAAATACGTCTGGTAGACTGGATTTTCAGTGACAATAAGATGGCATTGGTGGTTTAAAAACTAACCAGTGGAACAGTAAAATTATATAAATTCAGGTTACCCAGGCTTACAGCAGCGATGGGCTGCAAAATCTAAGTTTTACCTACTGGAAGCAAATTATCATAGAACACTTGCTCAGTATATTTTAGGTAGAATATTGGGCCATAACCTGTTTCCTTGGCAACCACATACGAATAAAAGGTACATTAGCAAAGCTGCAGATGTGTGTCAGTGAATGCTTATTAAGCAGCCCGATGCATTTACATACCATGTGCTCACAACAATGTATGCATCTTGAAAATCACCATATAAAAAGATTACTGGGCATGGCCCAATGAGGATTCTTAATACTCAAAGGTTTTAACTTAAAGCCCTCAGGTTTTCAATGGAAATATGTCTGGTGGGTTTTTTGTCATTGTGCTTTAAATTGGACTTGCAATAACTGGACAAAGTGGCGCAGTAGGCTTGCTCTGAAAATTGAAACCTTTCTCCAAGATTCTGAATGCTTACAGCGTTGCTTTAAGGCAAAAAATTATGGATGGAAATGAAGGTTTACAGTGTCTTTCACAAATGCTCAGGCTCTCTAAATCTGAATCTTGTACTGGCATTCAGAAGCAAGTATGATTATGTACAGGTTATTTCTGGCCTTTCTTCCTAAAGTATTCATTTGTATACAAAATGAAAAGTGTATACAACCCTGCGGGTTAACTGTGTTATCCCAAGATGATGTATCTTCAAGAAACAAGTCTAAAATCATTAAAAAGACAGGAAAAATGGGAATCTGCAAATTCTGAGCTTTAATTCAGTTGGTGTAATCTGAGAAGTTGTTTATGTGACTGGTAGCCTAATTAAAACCCCCTTGAAATCAATGAAAAGATTCCCATTGACTTTTTTGGAGCATGCAATGAGAGAAAAGGCTTCATACATAACAATGAGGTTTAGCAAATTAAGATTATCCTGACAATGTTAAACATATCCGTAACTCTCAACAGCCAAGTGTGCCAGAATCCGGTATGAATTCCAGATAGCTTGAATACTATCACATGAATCTTTTAACGATCCTGAACTGTAAACTATGTTGTTATATACCATCACGTGCTACAACACCACTAAGGCTTTTGAGCAAACAAGAGTTTGGGAAGTTATTGTGGAGATGCAAGTCAACTGGTTTTTTTCTTTTTATTATTTGTTGCTTCCCATCTGAGCTGAGCTGACCATCAGGCCAGGATTTGGGAAAGGGCAATTCACGTTGGTGGCCAAGCCCGCAGCACAAACCCAGAGCTGGAGCCGCCAAGATTTTCTTCTTACTGCCAGTTGCCACCTGCTTGTTACAGTCCTCCTCCATCACACAAGCAGAGGCCCTGCTATGGCTTTTGGTTTGGATATGTGCACCAGGATGGAAGAGGAGGGGTAGGACTTGAGCTGGGCCACTAAGGTCAGCACAAAGTGGAGCATTAGAATACTTAAAAGCATACGGCCAAAGTTACTGTGTGTCAACTAAGTTGTTGTAATGAATATTATATAGATATTCAAAGGACGTTTCCTCTGAAAACTGGAAAATGAGAGGCTGGATTTGTCTACTTTTGTCTTTCTGATAACTGAATGGGCAGCGGAATATCTCATAGTAGTTGTCCAGAATGAACAAAAATTAAATGTTTAATTTGCTACTTTTCTTTAAAGCTATTCAAATATATAAATTATTACATTTGACAAGTTATCAGCAGAAAAATGTCTGTTGTCACTCTGTCTGTAGACATAGCTTCATGATTGGAATGAAGGGCTTCATGAAGGCTTTGATATCTCCCAGAAGTGAAGGCTTGAAAGTGCCTTGTCAGCAGCACATAAAAAAAATGAAAGTCTTAAATGCAAATTAATACTGAGTTTATTCAGAGACAGCAAGAATTCGGATTTATATCAGTTACTGCTATTGCTTCATTTTCTTTTTTAGACTGATGGGAAGTGAAAGCTATATTTATACCTTTAAAAACTGCTTGTATGTGTTCTCTTTAGTGTTAATGGGACTCAGACCAGGCCATGCCTAAATTGTAAGAAGGCAACGCACTTTGCAGAAAGACTTTCTTTGGTGCACAGGCACAGCTCACACAGTTTGAGAGCCAAATGAGTTCTGCCATGCTCCTCTCGACCAGACACGGAAGAGCAGTCTCCATAAATGTGCTGCTTCTCTCTTCCCCTCCCTCCACCTGATGCTTGAAAAGAGGATGAGGGCTACACAAAGCAACTCTTTTCTTGCTCATGTAGAAGAAAGGGGAGGGAAGTCACTTTGGGCTGCTGGGTCCTTCTTGTGCCCCACTTCTGAGTGAAGTGTTGGTCTGCCTGAGGGGTGAACAGGAGCTGTGTTTTCCTCCTCAGCAGCATCACTGGGTGCGTTGACCTCAGTAGTGAGAGCAATGAAGAAGACAGTCCATTCAAGTGTTTTTCTCATGGATAGGCTGGCCTGCTCTAGGCGCTGAGAAGGAAACCAGTCAGGGCCTGGTCAAAACCTTGTTGCTCATGAGGAATCTGCGGGAGCTGGCAATGCTATAGATGTTGTTTCCTGCTGTTGTGTAAGAACTGAAACTGCTTGCCTCGAGAGGAACACTGGAACATTTTTTTCCTAGGCAGTCTGAAATACTCTTAAGGAAAGAATACCATGTGTCATGAGTTGCAGAAGTGAGATTATCAGACTTCAGCAAAGCACCCAAAACCCACCACTTCAGTAACCTTTGAACGGTTTTATACATTTTAAAGAAGTAATAGTTTGCTGACATTTTTCTCTATATCTTGCGATTTTACCACATAAAAAGTATCCCACTGCTCAAATACTTGGACCTCTCTTTAAAAAGTACCAGTTGAAAGAGTTTGGCTTGTTTAGCCTGGAGAAGAGAAGGCTCCAGGGAAACCTTAGAGCAGCTTCCCAGTACTGAAAGGGGCTCCAAGAAAGCTGGGGAAGGGCTCTTTGTCAGGGAGTGCTGGGACAGGACAAGGGGTAATGGTTTTGAGCTGAAAGAGGGGAGATTTAGATGAGATCTTAGAAGTTTTGCTGGTGAGGGTGGGGAGGCCCTGGCCCATGTGGCCCAGGGAGGCTGTGGCTGCCCCATCCCTGGAGGTGTTCAAGGCCAGGTTGGATGGAGCTTGATCCAGTGGGAGGTGTCCCTGCCCAAGGCAGGGGGGTGGAACTGGGTGGGCTTTGGAATCCCTTCCAACCCAAAGCATTCCATGATTCTATGATAATATTTGTGTGATGTTATGTGCAATCATTTATATATTTAATGGGAATTGGTACACACGCAATAGTAAGATTGCTATTTTTAAAGTATATAATTTGTATTGTAGCTTTCACCCTGAAATCAGGACTGTAGCTGCAGTTAAATCTTGTCCAGCTTCTCACAGATATCAATGTAGTGTATTCCCATAGGTCTGACTGCAGCACCAGCTCCTCCATTTTCTTTATATGCAATTGGCTTTACATGAAACATTATAGTGAGAATGTAAAATCTTGGGTGCAGCCAAGGTGACCTTATAAAGAACTCCTTATTCTGAAGAATGTTTTTAATACACAAGGAGCTGATGGGACTGTGAATTCCAAATATCTCAATTTGTATACATATATATGGAAATTAGTACCTTCAATTACACTACTCGTCACAGGAAAGGGGATTCTTTAGGGGATGAGCTGAGGTTGCCTGAAGAAAATACCCTGTCAATTAAAAAAAAAAAAGGAGAGAAAGAAAAAAACCTCCAGTCTGTTTTCTCAAAATCTGTTATACTGTCTATAGATATCAAGACTGCCAGAGCATCAAATGGTCAAGTACAAATAAATTAATGACTCTAAATTGCAGGTATTTGCTATAAAATTATGATTACTCATCTGATTTTGAAAACAATTTTAAATAATCAATTTTAGTTAAGATTATGGGGAAATTCATAACCTAATCTTTCTTAAATTTGTTTCATGTGATCTAAAATGACTCTTGTATTTATTGTTGTTCAGTAAATGCATTTCTTTCTTGTAAAGGATAATCTTTTAATCCTTAATATTGTATTGCTACTGATAACACATTTGTCACAAATACTTCTTGTGGCACTTGTGCCAGAAATCTTCATTAATACAAATAATATTTATAGACACACCTAAAACAATAATAAATAGACAATATTAAATAAGCAATAGACAAAGTTCAAGATTAAAAGTCACCTACGGGTAAGTACGAAACTTGGGTTCTCAGTTATGATAGTTGGAATAAAAAAGGCTGTGAAAGCTCTGGGACACACTTTAATTTTGCAATCAATACCACTGCATTCCTCAACTATTTGTTCCACTTCCCACAGCTGCTGGTAAACAGCTACTGATGCAAACAGCTCAGTTTGTCATAAGATGAAAGAAACCACTTTGTGGTAGCAGAGAATCCTACGGTAAAAAAATACTCACTGCTTCAGTAGGTGAAGCTATTTATAAGATTTTCAGAGATCCAGAAGCAATAATTAAGCATACCCCACAGATGTTCAGTATTTCTAAGTTGATATTTTAATATGGACTGTGTAAAACAGTAATAGAGGAGGGATGTATGGATCAGTCACCGAAATTATGACAATTTCCTGACAAGAACAGATCTCTCTCCACAGCTCTTAAACAACCAGGAAAGTATATCATAGTTCCAAGACAGAAAGCTGGAAAAAAGAACTCTCCTCCTTCTGTGGTAGATTGTATATCTTATATTGATATTGAATAGTTTAGTAGATTATAAGCAGCATTTATCATGAAGGGACTCTTGCAAAGTTCTAACTTCCAGGCTCATCAATGGTGACAAGGATGAAATAGTTCATGTTTCTGGATTTTTTTTTTCCCTAAAAATTTTTTTTTTCATCTACAATGAATCATTCCTGCTGTTCAGTGCTTCTAATGCATAGGATTAAGATTTGAAAACACATAAATGGCCCAGTAAAACCCCATACACAACAGCTTGTAAAAATAAACACAGGTTAGCCTTGGGCAAGATTAGTATTTTCAAGCAAGCTTTAAGACAAAAGCAAATCCATTTTTCTAACAATGTTTTCTATCTATTTCAAAGCCCAGTTTTTCTCTAAGCGTCACAATTCCAAGAATCGGGAAAACAGGCTTTGCTGACTATTAAAAGTGAGAGGCAGAGACAGAGAGAAGAGAGTTTACCTAATACATAGGAGGATCAGGCTAAGTGAAATGAAGCCACTTTATCCTTTGTCTAGGTGAGCGTTTGTCAGCACTTACAGATTGCTGGTGGGATTGTTGCTCGTTATTGAGGCAGTAAATGATATGAAAAAAAAAAAATTAGAGAATAAGACTATTGCTCAAAATGAACATCCTAATACTATATGAGTTTCTATATATGCTTAAAAAAAGATGATAAGTATGATAAGAAAAATTAGGTAAATGTGACTGTACTTCAGTAACCAAATGTCATTTATTTCAGGTATTATTTTTACAAGGAGCTATTCCACCTCTCCTTTGCAGTGGGAAGTGGCAGCAGTTCTGCACAGAGCTGTGCATCGCCATAAATGCCTTGGGAGAGGCCTTGGTGGAGACTAAGGCAACCAAAGCCCCTTTTTAGGTTTAAGAGGAATTCTGTATGATGTGGACAAAACTGCACCGATGACCAGGGAGCATGGGGTTGGACAGAGGGAATGCAGGATCTCCTGAACGCTCTGAATTTGCAGCTCTTGCATGCAAACACCTTGGCCAAGACACTGCGTTAACAGAGTCCTGGGAAGCACCCAGCATGGCATTGCCAGCCAGGTGAGGGAGGGGATTGTCCCGCTCTGATCCGCACTGGTGTGGCCCCACGTCGAGCACTGGGGGCAGTTTGGGTGCCACAGTATAAAATGGATGTAAAGCTACCAGAGAGTGTCCAGAGGAGGTGACAAAGCTGATGAAGGGTCTAGAGGGGAAGTCATATGAGGAGCAAATGAAGTCAATTGGTCTGTTCAGCCTGGAGGAGACAGAGGGGGGAACCTTGTAGCCTTCAGTGCTTCCTCACAAGGGAAGGAGGAGCAGCAGGCGCTAAGCTCTTTTCTCTAATGTCCAAGGACAGGACCCAAGGGCAGGAAGATGCCCGGCGAGGGTTAGGTTGGACATTCGAAGTTTCTTCACCCAGAAGGAACACGAAAACAGCTCCCCAGGGAAGCTGTCACGGTGCCAAATGTGACAGCAGAGCAGGGCTACGAAGATGCTGCGAGGGCTGGAGCTCCACTGCTGTGAGCACATGCTGGGAGAGCTGAGGGTGTTCAGCCTGGAGAGGAGAAGGCTCCGGGGGGACCTTAGAGCAGCTCCCAGTACTGAAAATGGCTCCAGGAAAGCTGGGGAGGGGCTTTGCACAAGGGCCTGGAGTGACAGGATGAGGGGGAACGGCTTTAATGTGGAAGGGGGAAGGTTTAGGTTAGACATTGGGAAGAAATTATTCCCAGTGAGAGTGGTGAGGCCCTGGCCCAGGTTTCCGAGGGAAGCTGTGGTTGCCCCATCCCAGGAGGTGTTCAAGGCCAGGTTGGATGGGGCCTTGAGCATCCTAATCCAGTGGGAGGTGTCCCTGCCCATGGCGGGGGGTGGGACTGGATGGGCTTTGAGGTCGTTTCCAACCCAAACCATTCCATGAATCCATGAATATTCCAGAAGCGTTTGGACACTCAGACACACGGTGTGAATGTTGGGGTGTTCTGTGCAGGGACAGGAGCTGGACCCGCTGATCCGTGCGGCTCCCTGCCAGCCCGGGTCACTGTGGCTCGGTGGGCGCAGAGCACACGGAGCGCAGCAGCGCGGGACAGGCGGGAATCCGCCCGCGCCTCCCCGGGCGGGGGCCGGGCCGCTTCCCGGGGCACAGCGGGGCAAGATGGCGGCCGGGCCGGGCTGCTGGGGGCCGCGCGCCGCCCCCCTCCTGCCTGCACGGGCCCCGCGCGCAGGGGCGTAACTGGCGGGGGCGCGAGCGCGGCGGCCGCTCCGCGCGCGTAAGTGCAGAGGGGGGAAGGGGGCGCCCGCGGGGGAAGGGAAGGGGATGCCGTGCAGCCGCTGCCCGCCAACAGGAAGCGCCCGGTGCCGTGCGTCCCTGGGCGGGGGGGGGAGAGAGAGTGTCAGCATGTGTGGGTGTGAGAAACTGTGTGTCTCTGTCAGTGTGTGTGTCTCCGTGTGATCCCGTGTCTGCCTGTTTGTGAGTGTGTGAGAGTGTGTGGGACAACGCGTGTGTGAGTGTGTGTCTGTGTGTGTGACTGGTGTGGGATTAGGGGCTTTGGAGTCTTCATTTCACTCCCCAGGGCACTGGGAAGCCCTGGCAAGGGCCCGGGCCAAAGGACGGAGCATTCTGGTTGTGGAGGGACCGGGCGTGCAGCAGGCAGTGAGGGGTTGTTGTTGTTTGAGGCAGATGGGTGCGTGAGGCTGCAACAGGGCAGCTTAGGTGTTTGTGTTGCTCCACAGGAAACATCAGCCTTCACAAACTTGTTGCTGTTTTCCATCTGATGAGAAATAAAGTGGGAAGTGACGGTATGAGAGCACCTCCGCTCTCGAGACCCCATCTGCAGTCCTGTGTCCTGTACTGGAATCCACAACGTAACAAGGACATGGAACTGTTGGAGGGGGCCCAGAGGAGGCCATGGAGATGATCCGAGGGCTGGAGCCCCTCTGCTGTGAGCACAGGCTGGGAGAGTTGGGCGTGTTCAGCCTGGAGAAAAGGCAGCTTTGGGAAGACCTTAAAGCAGCCTGCCAGTACTGAAATGGGCTCCAGGAAGGCTGGGGAGGGGCTTTGCACAAGGGCCTGGAGTGACAGGATGAGAGGGAACAGCTTTAATGTGGAAGGGGGAAGGTTTAGGTTAGACATTGGGAAGAAATTATTCCCAGTGAGAGTGGTGAGGCCCTGGCCCAGGTTTCCGAGGGAAGCTGTGGTTGCCCCATCCCAGGAGGTGTTCAAGGCCAGGTTGGATGGGGCCTTGAGCATCCTAATCCAGTGGGAGGTGCCTGCCCATGGCAAGGGGGCTGGAACTGGATGGACTTTGAGGTCCTTTCCAACCCAAACCATTCTATGAGTCTATGATTCTATGAATGATTTATCTGGTGGCTTCAGAGTTCTAATAGCAGCGTAATATTCCTATGCTAAATCCCACCCCCTAGCTGTCTGAATTAAAAGAGAAAGAGAGCAAGGCTGCAAAGAATGATTGAAAGTCTATAACGCTTATGAGGCTGCAACAAATAGAAAAGCTGAGTGGTCTGTATCAATAGGGAAGGATGCATGCAGCAAGAGTCTGAAAAGTACAAATGTAGAAATAGGGTGTAGCTATGTAGACAGGAGCACTAAGCTATATGGCCCTGCAAGCTATTAAACATAATTAGACATCATTAAGACATCCCTGCGTGCCTGAGGCTATAAGGAGACTGCAGATGATGCAGCCCTTTGTAGCCACACCGCCCAGATGGGACTGGTGAAAGGATGCTGTAAAAATTGAGCTGCCATCATAAAAGTGGTGGTTGGACAGCAGGTTTCCAGGTGGGCAAGGATCAGGATAGAAGAGTTGAAGGGGATGTGATGTCTGTATATTTGCTTTGGGCTGCGTTTTGGTTACGTTTCGTCCTGAAGCCTAGCCCTGCTTCTGCTGTAGACCAAAACTGTCCCCTTAAGGAGAGTTAGGTACTGCTGAATGTTCCCTCAGGCCAGAAACAAAACAGAGGGAGCCTTCAAAGTGTGTTAATAGAGTGGAATGAAACTGAACATAAAGAAATTATGGAGTTAACATGTTTACATAGTGTTAAGTTGGTAAATACCAGAAAACATAAGCGTTGTTAAAATCCCAGGAGAAATACATGGAATAAGAAAACAGAGGAAAAACTGTTATGACAGTTTTTATGAAGTATCTTGCTGGTTTTGCTTTTGCCTGGGTACTAGCAACTGGCCCTGGTTGGTTTTTTTGTTGATGCCACTAGCTTGTTTTTCAAATTTAGGTGACCAAAATGAAATAAAAGAATCTCTTCTCGCATTTAATGGGGTGGACTTACCTGGCAGTGTATTTAAAAAGTTTAGCAAGGGTAAAAAGCAGTATTCCTAGATTGCAACAGTTCTCTTTGGTGGTAAAAAATTGTGTATTTGTTATGTTTGCTATTCATTGGTCAGTAAAACTTCCTGCGATCTCTTTGTTGACTTCAAAGTGATATTAATATAAAAATTGACAGTAGCTGCTTCTCTCTGTAGTGTCCATGCAGAGCTGGCTGCTCTGTTATTTATTATCAGCAGTGTCATCTTGAGGCACAAGTAGTCAAATTTGTGTTTACATGTATATATCTCTGATCTTTCCTTTGATCTTTAATATAACATATTTTCACTTAGGACTGTTGTCCCAGAATGATATTCAGTTGGTGGCATTCTGAAGAACAGAAACATTCCAAATGGGCTTTCCTGTGTTTTAATTGAAAATATTTAATAATAATAATAATAATAATACATCTGAAAAATTTGATCCTGTTGTGTCTTGGGCTGAGTAGAGCTTCTTTGGAAACTGAAGAGCAGGTTTTCCTGTTGCAGTATGAACTGCAAATGAAATATAAAATATTCCTAAAAGATTGCATTTATGTGCCTGCTAGGTAGAGCATTCTGATTTTATGGCATTTCAGACACATTTTTCACAAATGCAAGAAGCAAGACAGGTGAAATAAAAGGCAGTAGAGAATCATTACACATGAATAAATGGACTATTTGGGTAGTGCATGGTTTGAGAGAGAGAAGCAAAAAGCATTGGCTCTGAAAATCAATTTGCTCTGGCATTTTTCTGTGTAACTTTCCAGTGAGATGATACATAGCAGATGGCTTAGCACACAGCAAAAGCTCTGATTGTCCAAATAGCAAATTACAGTTTCTACTATTTTTACATAAGGAATCTCGTTTGGTGTTTTACTGAGCATTCCAGAACACGAACACCCAGGAGTACAAAACCTGGCAATTTGTACATGGGAGTAAAAATCTAAAGTAGTCGCTTTTCTCCTTAGGAGGATAAATACTGAAATAACCAGTTGCATATTGAGATTCTACTCAAACCAGTTGGGTTTGTGGGCCTTGCTTATAAAACGCACTCATAGTGCAGAAGTGGTGGTCCGATATATTTAGCAAACAGCTTGTCAGATGATGTGTCTTTGAACTAGAACCAGCTGTCTCCAATAAAGAAACAGCAGAAACACAAGTGGGTTCCTAGGGGCACTTCACTGGGAGGTAGAGCTGACATCATTTATTTCCTATACTCAGGAAATAACTCTGTCAATAGCTCCTGTTGTGAAATGGTTTTGATGTCTGACAGTTGGTTGCTAGTACCACATCACATGAGAAAGTCAGATGTAATCTCAGATATTGTCAATAAGAAAAAAGAATGAATTATGGGATAGCGGCTGCTTGCTCAAAAAAACCCCAGTTCTCATCAGTGTTATTTGTGTTATTTCTGTAGAAGACTTGATCTGCTAGAAACTGTGTACAGCTATGGGTTTTCAGATACTGAACCACAGCAGCTAACCCTAACTATCCTAACTACTGTGTTAGGTAGGTTATCATTTCAAATTAATAGATATCTCTTATTTTAAGCAAAGTAAGTGTAATAAACAAACACGTGATAAACTATAAGATTTCAAGGCACAAAACAGTGCACCTAGATTTACAGCTGCTGTGAGTGATCAGGTTATCAAAATAATAGACGCCTACGTTTCTGTCAGAGTTACACTGATGAGGTCATTTCTTGGCACCTGTGGCATATATAAGCATCAGAGGTCATTTTTGTCAGTCACAGTTTGGATTTTTCTGAATTCTGTGTGTTGAAAATTGGCAGCCATTGAGCATTATTACAAGTTTGGACCATTTGCATAGGCAAGACCCTTCTGATAGAAACAGTTGCTGTGCTGCAAGGTGCACATTTTACACCCAAACTTTATCCATAAAGTACTGAATTATGGTCTTTTGCATAGTATGATGTGTTTGTCCTCACAGTTAGGTGTTCTTAGTGTAATTTGATTGCAGTGAAGTAGTCGGTGGATTTGTGGCAGTGTGTCCAAGGAGTAATGAGATGAGACAGAGTGTGTGTCCCTTATCACTTCTTTTGTGTTAGAGATCCTGTTTTCAACACAGAATTACTTCTGAATAGCGTGGGTGAGAGCCACTGTGTTCTAATGGCCATTGCTGTTTTCTTCATGAATATGGGTCAAACCTTTATTTCACTGTTTGAATCAAACCCATCTTAATAAACACATAGACATTTTTAATGTAAACTACGTGAGGATTTTAGGTTTAACATTTGAACTTGGAGCAGTAGATGGAATGTTTAGAAGGTATTCTTAACGTGTTGGAGCACTACAGTGTGGTATTATTTTAACATACCTTACCAAATATCTGTAGTTGGTAATTCTCTTTAAAGTGCATTTTGATTCCATGAGTGGAAAGAAAAGGTTCTTTAATAAAATGGAGATTTTTTTACTGTAGTATTTGGTAAGTGCCAGTGGGACAGCAGTTTCTTCATGCCTTGAAGTCGGAAGTGGGCAGTAGTAGTTGAAAACACTACTCAGAGATGGAAAAATGGGAGTGAACCTCATTATATGGTACAGATCTGAATTTGAACAAAACAAAGCAATCACCTGCGCAAGTCAGAGATTTTGTCCAGCTACACCCTATCAAATACATCCATTTTTTCAGTCTATTTTTTTATCATATTTTGAATCTTTTATCTCAGTCAGATAAACCAGTATGTTCATACAGTAACAGCCTGGCTAATCTAAAGATTTTTTGTCAGCAGTAAACCTCATTATTATATACTCACCGTTATTTAACGGTATTTACTATTGCAATGAAGTCTTATTGTTTGGTAGAAATTAAGAACACATTATCAAATCATAAAGTATGATTAATATGAATTTAAACTATCACTGGACAAAACTGTTTTATTACTCCCTACTTAGTTTTCTCACTATACTTATAAATTTTTACTTATAAATTACTGATAAATTTTTAGTAGTTTTAAAGTCAGTATAAACTATTGATATTCTACAATTTAATCACTATTTAAAAAATAATATCCTGTTTATGTAAATAGTGTTATGCTACTCTGCTGTTGTTTACAAAATTGTGGTACTTGGGCGTTCGTTTATAAAGCCTTATCCTGTAACTGAAACTATTGCATGGGATCTGTTTTAAACATCAGCTTAATAAGAGGGTCAAATGCAGTTCTGTGTTCAGGATCATTGGAATGAGTGAACCTAAGGTGACTTCCACTTGAAACGCTATGGTGAAATTTTACTCAGTCTCACAATTTAAAAGTTAATAAATTAAATATATATATAAAATATAGAACTATAAACTTGATCTGTAACTGAAATGGATGAAAACTGCCTTATAAATATATATTTTTTTTTTTTCCCCTTGTAGATGACAGTCATGTCCCATTCAAAGGATCTCAAGGATGATTTCCACAGTGACACTGTACTTTCTATTTTAAATGAACAGCGTATTCGGGGTATTTTATGTGATGTCACCATAATTGTGGAAGATACTAAATTTAAAGCCCATAGCAATGTGCTGGCAGCTTCAAGCCTTTACTTTAAAAACATCTTTTGGAGTCGTACTA
The DNA here is from genome assembly GCA_033558235.1 of Neomorphus geoffroyi. Lineage (NCBI taxonomy): Eukaryota > Metazoa > Chordata > Aves > Cuculiformes > Neomorphidae > Neomorphus > Neomorphus geoffroyi. The sequence continues at coordinate 10,839,868 of JAUMJM010000012.1, forward strand.
TCTGTATTTCAGGTCACGTGCTCGAGCTAGATGATCTCAAAGCTGAGGTGTTTACAGAAATACTGAATTATATCTACAGTTCCACAGTAGTTGTTAAGAGGCAAGAGACTGTAACGGACCTTGCAGCTGCAGGGAAAAAACTTGGAATATCATTCCTAGAAGATCTTACAGATGTTAATTTTTCAAGTTCCCCCTGCCCTTATGCATACTGTGTTAATGAAAAAGAGACTGTCAAAGAGGAAAAACATGAAAAGAGACATGAAGACTCCTCTGTGACAAATGGACCAAGAATTACAAATGCCTTCTCAATTTTTGAAACGGAAAGCAGTTTGTTTTCTCCACTTGATTTGAGGGCAAGCTTTAAAAAGGTATCTGAGACAATACAAGCTCCAAACGTCAGCCTTGACAGAAGTGATGTTTGCAAAGATGCTGAGCCGGCCAGTACACTGGCCGAACACTCCTATGCAGTTTCTTCTGGAGGAGATGCTTTTCAAGGAACATCTTTCCTTGAAAAGGACAGCAGCCCTTCCTACAGGGTGGGTGAAGACCACTATGAAAATCTTCAAGCCACGCCACTCATTCAGCCAGGAAAACAAGCGTGCAGTACTCCCAAGACAGCCACTAAGACCCCGGGTACAAGTTCGGCTATGGCAAAAGCACCGGCCTCTACAGTAACCACTACAGAAGCCCAACATGAAGCAGTCACTGACCAGACAATTATTTCCTTTCCAAAACCTCAAAATAAATCAGGAGATTTCCATTCATCCAGAGAGGAGGCAAACAGTTCTGCTAATGTTGCTAATGTCTCTGGATCCGTGGCAACTGTCGTTCCATCCGTTCACAACTGCAACTGTTGTGGGAAATCATTCAGTGATAGGGCATCACTCACTACTCATCTTCAGCTTCATTCAGAGCACCAGGAAACTTTCATATGCAAATACTGCAGCAAACAGTTTGCGAATCGAAATATTCTGGAGAGTCACGAGCAAGTCTGTGTGCGATCGAATAGCCTGTCGGTTCAAAATGGGAATGAACAGAATTTTGCAGATAACTATACTGCTCCGGAGGGAAGGAGTGGAAGTTCATATGCAAACACAGAGCCTCTGTTGCCTGAAAACAGCATCACTGATTATTCTAATGCAAACTGCACTTTACCAGAAACAGATCATTTGGTTAAAGTCGTTGATGGGCAGATATTATATACTTGCATTGTTTGCAAGCGTAGTTATGTGACATTGTCCAGCCTTCGGAGACATGCAAATGTGCATTCATGGAGAAGAACCTATCCTTGTCACTACTGCAATAAAGTATTTGCGTTAGCTGAGTATCGCACCAGGCATGAGATCTGGCACACTGGAGAAAGGCGGTATCAGTGCATTTTCTGTCTGGAGACTTTCATGACTTACTATATCCTAAAAAACCATCAGAAGTCTTTCCATGCAATTGACCATCGTCTCTCAGTAAACAAAAAGACAGCCAACGGAGGCTTAAAACCAAGTATGTACCCATACAAACTTTACCGACTCCTACCTATGAAATGCAGGCGACTACCTTATAAGTCGTACCGAAATTCTTCCTATGAAAACGTTCCAACAAGCAGCCAGGTTAACGAAGCTGCTCCTGCCAACTGTTTCATTCCGAGCTCTCTCAGCTCTGAGCTACCACCACTGAATTTTCAAACTAATGTAATAGCAAGCAACAGAACTCTTGCCTTGGATACATCTACGTGTAAGGATACATCTTCCACAAATACTCAGAATTCTTCCTCTTGGGGAGTGGGTATCTTAAATTCTGACCTGCAAAGGGACTTTTTCACAGCTGAAAAAAGAGTTTCCACTGCTGCAAATGACTCTGGTTCCCAGGAGTGTGATTCCTCAGTTGTGTCTTTAAGTAATGCAAATGAAAATTCAACTTCTGTCATCAGTTACAGCAGTTCTGCACCCTCTGTTATAGTGCACAGTAGCAGAGTTTCATCAGTAATAATGCACAGTAAAGCAGTCACTTCTGTAGAAAACAGTAAGACAGACTCTTCAAATAATCTGCCTGGTCAATCCGTAAGTGATGATTGTAAATATGGGTCACATAATGATGAGAAATGCACTACAAAGTCAAAAAATATTAAGGAGAAAAAGAAAACGCTGTACAACAGAGCAGAAGCAGTTGAGGATATGCAGCACATCACAGGATCTGGAGGATCATCGAGCAGAACAACAAATACAGTCCAGGAATTGAGTAAAACCGAAACGTACATTGCAAAGCCCGCCTTACCTGGAACATCTACTGACAGCAATGTTGCACCTCTTTGTCAAATAACAGTAAAAATTGGTAATGAGGCTATTGTAAAAAGACATATATTAGGATCTAAGCTGTTTTGTAAAAGGGGACGAAAGTCTAAACATGAGTCCAAACAGGATAATCTAATTGAAGAATCGGAAATGGAGATAAAAGAAAGGAGCCCATCCAGGCTTTACAGCTCAGACTGCCTGGAGCTGACAGAAATGTGTGATGACGTAAGTGACCAGGACTCCAGTGACAAACCCTGGAGGCCCTATTATAATTACAAACCTAAAAAGAAATCCAAACAGCTAAGAAAAATGAAAAAGACCAAATGGAGGAAAAAACATGGAAGCAAGAACACTGTTATGGAAAGCCACAACACATGTAGTCGAGAGTATGCTCTCAGGAATGCTCCTGAGGAAAAGGCTATCAGTCAAGAAGAGAACCCAGAAATGCCTCATCTCCATTGTGAGCTCTGTGAAAGGGATCAGTCTTCCACTGCAGATGCTCAAGAACACATACACTGGCACGTAGGTACTTCAAAGCCTTACATTTGTGAATTATGCCAAAAACAGTTTCAGAGTCCATCCACTTTAAAAATGCATATGAGGTGTCACACTGGGGAAAAGCCCTACACTTGCAAAACCTGTGGTAAATGTTTCTCAGTTCCTGGGAATCTGCAGAAACACGAACGTATTCACCTGGGTGTCAAAGACTTTGTCTGCCAATACTGTAATAAGGCGTTCACTTTGAATGAAACGCTCAAAATACATGAAAGAATTCATACTGGAGAAAAACGCTACCACTGTCAGTTCTGCTTTCAGAGCTTCTTGTATCTCTCCACCAAAAGGAACCATGAGCAAAGGCATGTCCGTGAACATAATGGAAAAGGCTACGCTTGCTTTCAGTGCCCCAAAATTTGCAAGACAGCAGCTGCTCTGGGAATGCACCAGAAGAAACATCTGTTCAAAAGTCCAGGTCCACAGGATAGAAAAGAACAGTTTTGCAATGAAGGCACTAAGCTTCTGGAGAGTCCACATTTCCTTGGCTCAGAAGGAAGTGAAGTAAAAACCATACAGAATGTAACTCCAGAAGTCATACTCTGAGTGATAGCTGTGCAAAAGAGAAGAAAAATCCAAACCTCTATATTGGAGAAAATACAGATGCATTGAACTGGGAAATGCCTCCACTCAGTATCATCTACTAGGATCAAATTTCTTCATCTAAACATGTCAGTATATGCAAAAGAAGGAAAAATAACACACAAAAGAAAAACTAGTATTTGCAATAATACAGACTAAATGTAAAAGGCCCGAACTACGTTTGCCACAATAGACTTATAACATAGAGAAAAAGAACAAAAAAAATATGACCAACCAACCCCCTTCTTCTTAGCGTTATGGGAAACGTGTCACTGAACTGTTCTACAGTGCTGGTTGTGAGTCAGAATCATTCTAGGCAAAAGAAATATGTAGGTTCACAGTGTACTCTAGAAGGAATTTTTGCTGCAGAAACCATATATTGCATTTTTAACAACAAGTAATGTGTTTATAAACAATAATTGTTATTTAATGTATTCTAAAGTGAAGTTGGGAAGTGTTTCATGAACTTGGGTATGCTGAAGTACAGTTGAGTTCTAGTGTACTTTTCTGTAATTCAACATTTACAAAACATAGCCAGGAGTTTAAACCTCTTTTTTCCTTTCCATATTCAGTTTTGTAGTTACCATAATAACTGTTAAGTCTGAGTGCTTGTGTGGAAAGTATTCCAGATTTATGATGTCTCTGAGACATTTAATAGAGATTCAGTGGAACTGTCAATAGCCAGTCTTCCAAACTGCCTAATCCCAATGTCGATAGCCTGGTAGAGCTATTTGGGTGCATTTGTCTGAAGAAAAATGTTCTCTTGAAACAGCCTAGCTTAAAGAAATCCTGTTTATAAACGCCCACCTCCTGGTGGGTCTGCCGCTCCTGCCTTTTAGAAATGCCATTGTTCTCAGCAAAAGAAGAGGAGATTTAGACAAGAGTCTTCCTCCTCATCCTGGAATAATGCTTGGACCGCAAGCGGTAGAGCAAGTCCCTATAAATACTTCAAGGAGTAGGTAAATACTCAGCTTTTTGCTTCCATGTGTATTTCTGAGGCAATCCCTCTGTATCATAAGGCCGGTTTGTGGGATTCCTTGTAATCCCCGTGCCCTAAACACAACAGCTGACTTTCATGTGCCCGTTCTCAGTGATCTCTAACCCTGCCAGCAGCTCGCCACATGCAGGCTTCGTCACAGCAGCCTTACACCCAGCCTGGAAGGGGTTGCTTGAGGAAGAAGAGTTGACATTTCTGTCTGCCTCATCTTGCCACGCTGAAGGATTGTGGTGAGCCTTACGGCTTCACAGTTTGCTCAGAATCAGGAGAACAGGCTTCTGAAAGACATCACCAAAATATTACAGTTAGTATTATTTTGTGACAATGTGATGAACTCTGACAGATTAAGAGATTTTTACAAAGTCCAAGAGGGTGTATGTGTACAAGTTGCGGTTTATATGGTAGGGCTCTGTTGTTCTGTATCTGCATTTCCAATTAGTCGTGTACAGTCATCTCTATGAAGTGTTAAAAATTAAGTTGGGATAAAGGTTAGAGAACCTCGACTTCATTCTATGTGCAAGTACGGTACACGGTTTGTTTACTTACTTCGTCTTCTTGAATATTCTAAAAGAAACTATAGCTTGAGGACAATGAAAATACAATTACAATGGTGATACAATATTGAAGTACTGATATAGTCCACTTACATATTCTATCATTGGAGAAAGCTGTGAAGCCCTTGAGAAATGTTGGTTTCACGGCAGCTTTGGTTCCATTTAAATAAGGGTAATAGAAGCATAAACGCAGGAGAGTAGAATGATGTTTCAAAGAAAGTACACAGAGATAACTTCCAAGTGGACTTGTATGATGATAATTATAGACCAAAGCAAATAAGGTAGAATATTTATAAATATAAAGATAATTTTACAAATATTTTATATAACTGTATAGTTCATAAGAAAAATATTGATAGCTTGTGTTAGGTTTGGGGAGGGTTTGTATATTTTGATAAAAACACAATGACTTTGTAACTCTGTATATTCTCTACAGTTTATAGCAAAGCAGTTTTAAGATGGCAATGTCATGTTTATAGTTCAGTTGTGGCACTTTTACTACAAGTAACACGTTGCAGTAATGAGTCAAGTATTAATGACCAAATTAGAATTAAAGTAAGTGTAACAGAAGGTAAATACTACATGTTGTCAAAGACTGTAATTTGGTACATAATCACATCTGTCTTTTTGTTTAGAAAAAATATTAAATGCAGATGTTAAGGATTGATAAAGAGTCTAATTTTATTTTTAGAAAGAGTGATTATAACTCTGTTTTTGCTTAATTAAAATAACATCTTTCAATTTTTCTCTAAGTCTCAGTTTTTTAAGTTATGTTAATACTTACATAATCTCTAAGATCCAGAGGTCTGTATCTTCTAATAGCTGTTTCATTAGAAGGTGAAGCAACACGGTTACCAAACTTTCCTTCTGTTAAGGTCAGACCAGTGAATCGAGAACACGCCAGAGCTCAAGGGAAGTGATGGCGTCTCCTGGCGTTGCACCACCAAGGGTGAACAGAGTCTACCTGCTCAGTGTCTTAAAGGACTTCCAAGACAGGTGAACTGTATTTAGTACTTTGCAGTGTCTTCAACATGTTTTCATGAGGACCCGATACTTCAAAAATTCTTTTCCTTTCAGTTCTTATAGTAACCTGGCAGTATAGGTCGTGTGTTTTACACATGTACTTGGAGTGGCTTAGTAGTGGACAGGTATGTTTGGACTCACTCTCAAAGGTCTATTCCAGCCAAGCAATTCTATGATTCAAGAAACAGAGTTCAGAATTCAATTATCTAATAGCATAAGGAAATAGGGAGATAAATATGAAAGAGAGGATGGCTCAGAGCACTTCCCCCTTCAGCTGGGTGTTGCTGGCCTGCAACTTGCATTCAAAACTAAATTTAAGCTAAATGGTGCAGGTCAGTTTGGGATGGTTCCTAGGAGAGATGTATAATTAAAGAGATTTAGAAGTTTCACACATACAATACATTTTTCTCTATATCAAGTGATAATTAAGAAGAGAAGTGGATCATCCCAGAGTTTGTGCATCTAAACAAGATGTTAGTCAGACCTCATTTATGACACACCCGAAGTAAAACCAAATATACTGAACAATATGGCTGTCTTCTGTGAAATGAGACACAGCTAAACTACAGGCAGGAGCACATGAAGTAAGCCAGTAAATGTTATCACTTTCATTTGTTCTAAACTTTTTTAGTATAGGAGTTATCACTGACAGTTCAACAAATTGGCTGCGATAAAACGTTCTCTTGGAAGAGCCAAGATCCCCCTACTGACATCCTCACTGTTAAGTGAAAAAATCTTTCCCCTAAGTTTGTTAGCAGACCTACCTGTCGCAGAGTTGATCCTAAAGTGTAACATAAAGAGAGGCTGAAAATTAACACTACGCAGCTGAAATAATATTCTGAATGTGGGGTGTTAGATTGAAACAGGGCACTTTTAAAAATTAAATGGTGTGCCAGGAATTAAGCAGTGGCAAAAAAAACCCCACCTAAAAGTCGCATTGATAATGTTGATAGGAGTTCTGTGCTTCTAAGGAAGCTGATGCAGGGTTAAACAGTAAAATCCAACTCTAACCATAACTTTTGTGAGAGCAGGGGAGAACTGGAGTCACACGATCTGACTTCTAAAATGTTGCAACCCACAGTTTATGCACACATTGTCGTTCTCGGGGTGCTGAGTTTCTCACATCAAAGCTCTGACTCTGCCCGCTTTAGCATTGGTTCACCAGCCACCGGTGAGACTGGGCAGCCAATCCACATAATCAACTGCAGGTAATCAAACCCTGGGCTAGGGCTGCAGAGGAACCTCTCCTTTCTAGCAGGTTAACATTCAGCTCATGCAAACTGGTGTCTTTGTGCACATTTGGGGGTTGCATGAATACAAACACACCATTACTGGTGTGATGAAGCAGCTTATTCCCTGCCGAGAACATGTCCCTGTCCTCCAAGAACCGTGTGGATGAGGAAGGAATGTCACTGCTGCCAAAGCAGAAACGGGAGAAGTTGGATGCAGGAAAAACTGCCAAGGAGGCAAGCAGTGCCTGTCAGAGGGCTCAATGTTATTTTATAATAACAATAGCAAGATCTGTGTGGGAGAAAGACAAAATGGTCAGAGCACCATGGCAGAGGACTTCAATTAGGGGCCTACAGGAAAGCTTGGGAGGGGCTATTAGGAGAGCAGAGATAGGATGAATGGTAGTGGGTTTGAGCTGAAAGAGGGGAGATCAAGATGGGATTTTACGAAGAAATGTTCTCCTGTGAGGGTGGGGAGGCCCTGGCCCAGGTTGCCCAGAGCAGTGGTGGCTGCCCCATCCCTGGAGGTGTTCAAGGCCAGGTTGGATGGGGCTTGGAGCCCCCTGATGCAGTGGGAAGTGTCCCTGCCCATGGCAGGGGGTGGGACTGGATGGGTTTTGAGGTCCCTTCCAACCCAAAGCACCCTACGAGTCCATGAATTATGCAAATGGCAGATGCTGGCCTGAAACTTCCCGAAGTTCCCTTTGCTTTTACAGGACAGGCTGAAGAGGGCTCTCCAGGCACAAAGCACCCAAGTGCTCTACTGCTTTCTAGAACAATGTTTAGCCCTCTGATCTGCCCGTGCTCTAGGACACGCTGGTCACTGCAGGCTTCCTCCAGACGCTTCAGCGTGCACCCCTGTCCACAGCTAGGACGTCTGACGCGCATGGGGCTGGGAGGAGCTCCAGGTGTGAGCGAGACCCCAGGGAGCCTCACACTGGGATCTGTGTCTTCATGACATGTCAGTACATAAGGGTGATGCAAGGGCCTTTCAAACCCCTGGTGACGTTGGCTTGCGCTGCACCTGCTGTGACCCCAAGGCACCTCGGGGTGTCCCAGGGCTGCCCTGCTGGAGCTTGCAGGCTGCACTGGGGGCAGAACCAGTGCCGCTTGGTTTGACATTTCCTTTGTGGCCCAACAGGCAAACGCGAGCGAGTGACCACAGCGAGGGCTTCACAGGAGCCAGGGCCGAGGAAATCGGCCCAACCGGCTCCCGCTGCGGCAACGTTAAAGTGGGGAATGGAAGTGGCCCAGGCGCCCCTCACCCACAGACCTCTGACGCGAGAGGTGGGGCAGGGGCTAGAGGGGGCGGGAGGGGGCGGGGCCGCGGGGCGGGGCCTCGGGAGAACTTGGGGCGCGGGAGGGGGCGGGGCCGGGAGCAATAGGATGGGGCGGGGGAAGGAGGGGGCGGACAGACAGGTGGGGTGGGGCCGGCGGGAGCCCCAGGGGCCGAGGGCGGGACGGGGCCTGCAGGCATCCGTGCGCATGCGGGGGCCGCGGAGCTTCCGGGACAGTGGGACAGGCGGGGCCTGCTGGGGGCCTCGCGCATGCGCCGCCGGCTGTGGCGCCCCCCGAGGGCGGGAGCGGCGCTCGGGCGCGTGGCGGGGCCGGGTCAGGCCGGGCCGGGCTGGGCTGGGCTGCGCTCTGCTCTGCTCTCCCTCCCTCCCTCCCTCCCTCCCTCCCTCCCTTTCCCCCGCCGCACTGCGCAGGCGGCAGCGCGATGGCGGCTGAGGACAGCGGGGACGAGGTGCGGGTGCTGCAGAACCTCCGGGGAAAGATCTGTAAGTACGCTGCGGCTGGGCGGGCGCTGCGGTGGAATTCCCGCTGCAACCCTGGCTGCGCGGCGGGGCGGCCGGGGGCGGTGTGTGCGTGCGTGCGTGTGTGTGTGCGGGGAGGGGCAGCGACTCTGCGCGGCGGTGCCGCCCTTGAGGCGGGAGAGCCTTGAGGGGAGAGCCCTCAGGGTGGGGAAAGGGCGAGAGAGCCATGGGGGCAGCTCTTGAGAGGGAGAGGCCTGGGGCGGGGGGGGCAACTCCTGAGGGGGGAGAGGCCTGGAGCGGGGGGGGGGGGCAACTCCTGAGGGGGGAGAGGCCTGGAGGGGGGGGGGGGGGCAACTCCTGAGGGGGGAGAGGCCTGGAGCGGGGGGGGGGGGCAACTCCTGAGGGGGGAGAGGCCGGGGCGGGGGGCGGGGGGAGCAGCTCCTGAGGGGGGAGAGGCTGGGCTGGGGCGGGGGGAGCAGCTCCTGAGGGGGGGAGAGGCCGGGGGGGGGGGGGGGGGGTGGCAGCTCCTGAGTGGAGGAGAGGGCGGGGGGGGGGGGGTGGCAACTCCTGAGTGGGGGAGAGGCGACGGCTCCTGGAGGGAGAGGCCGGCGGGGTGCAGCTCCTGGGGGGAGAGCCCTTGGGCGGGGGCAGCTTCTCATGGCGTTCATTGGGCAGGTATGGGGGAGGCGCAGTATCCCAGAGTGGCGCCCCAGTGTTCCCAGGGTCCTTCAGTATTCTCTGGGATGTTCTTGATACCCCTGTGCAGCCCATGTCCCCTGTTGTCCCCATCCCCAAGCTGAGGGCCACGCAATACCAGCAGAGTTTCACCCAGGTATGGAGTGGGGGGGAAATCCTAAGGGGGGCCCCAGTGACCCCCCGGTACCCCCTGGGACCCCTGTTGTCCTCCCACGTCCCCCGTTTCTAAGCAGCTCCGTTGGGGGTGGTGCAGGAGTCGGGCCCGGCGGGTCTCGGGGCTGCGGGAAGCATCCGGTTGCCCCGAGGTTTGGCTCGGGTCGGCGGGCGAGCGGCGCTGCCCGACCCCCCGCCCGAACCCTGTTTGTGAGGCAGCGGTTGCGAAACGATCGCCGTGCAGGAAGGCGGTGGCGGAGGGGCTGGTGGGGAGCGGCCACCAGCGCTGCTGTGCGTGTGTGAGGGGCTGTGCTGCCGGGCTTGGGAAGCGGTGCCTGAAAACACCGGTGCCCTCAGTAACGTGGGAAAGCGAGGCATGAGCCGAGGAGGGTGACACAGCCCGCGGGAGCAGCAGGATGGTAGCGGCTTCTGACGGCTGTCAGTGTCTTCATGTCCAGGAGTAGTGCTTTGGTTTCCTTCCTCATGCACCAGTTGGGTTTTTGAGAATCACAGAATGGTCTGGGTTGGCAGGGACCCCAAAGCCCATCCAGTTCTACACTCCTGCCATGGGCAGGGACATCTCCCACTGGATCAGAGTGCTCAAAGCCCCATTCAGCCTGGCCTTGAACATCTCCAGGGATGGGGCAGCCACAACTTCCCGGGGCAACCTGTGCCAGTGCCTCACCACCCTCATCGAGAAGAATTTCTTCATGTCCATCTAAATCTTCCCTCTTCCAATTTAAAGGCATTAACTGGAAGGGAGAACAATGAAGCAAAACGAGTTGATACTCCCCCTCTACCCTGCTCCCTTGAGACCCCACCTGGAGCCCCGTGTCCAGTTCTGGAATCCCCAGCATAAGAATGACATGGAGGTGTTGGAACGGGTCCAGAGGAGGCCACAGAGGTTATGTGAGGCCTGTAGCACCTCTGTGACACAGGCTGAGAGAGTTGGGGCTGTTTAGCTTGGAGAAGGGGAGGCTCCTGGGAGACCTTAGGGCAGCCTTCCAGTACTGAAAGGGGCTCCAGGCAAACTGGGGAGGGGCTTTTTACGAGAGTGAGTAGTGATAGGGCTAGGGAGAATAGCTTTAAACTGGAAGGGGAAGATTTAGCTTAGGAAGAAATTCTTCCCAATGAGGGTGGGGAGGCACTGGCCCAGATTGCCCAGATAAGTGGTGGCTGCCCCATCCCTGGAGGTGTTCAAGGCCAGGTTGGATGGGGCTTGGAGCCCCCTGATCCAGTGGAAGGTGTCCCTGCCCATGGCAGGGAGTGTAACAGAATGATATTTAAAGTCCCTTCCAACCCAAACCATTGCATGATTCTGTGAATTGGACACGATGCTGCAGTTGAGTACCAGGTGTGGGAAGCTGGAGAAGGGTTGGGTTCAGTGCAGGAGTGAAGTCGTGTATACTTTCATGTTGTCATTCAGCACAGACTTGAGTAAATAGAAGACTCGGTCATGGAAACAGAGATGGCCCGAAGTACAGCAGGAGGTGCCTTTGCCCCAGCATTAGCAGTGGTCACTGCCTGTCAAGTAGACAAGACTGAACACACAGTCACCAAGTTCTTATGTTGTTAGCAGTTAGCTTGTCTTGTAAAAAAGAATGCTTTAGTCCCAAAACTAACACAGTATTAATTACTGAAGATGATTTATTTATTGAAATTGTTCTGCTTCCTAACTTTTATTATAAGGTTTTTGTCAGTGCTGGACAACACAACATCCAAGGAGTTTCCTGGTTTGTGATACTTGCACCTGATAGTAGCTTTTCATCAGAAAACAAAACCCAAATTATTTCAAGACTTGCATTGAGACTGGATTTATTGTGATATTCATGTGTTCTGGATTGAACCTGCATTTTTAACTTTGCATGTTTAGTTACCTGGTGGAAGTAATGGGAAACCGAGGACTGAGACCTGCTTCCTAGGCAATACATTAAATGTTCATTGCCAAAGATGGGCCTGTGAGAACTGTAGGAGCCCATTTGGAAAATAGGTGGAAGTAAATAAATAAAAGATTTGTCTTGAAACAGTGTGAAAATCACTTTGTAAACACACTTGTTTCTTCTAACAAAGCAAAAACACTGTTTTAAAAAAAAAGATACAAGTCAAAAATGCTGCAGAAGCTTGCAAACCCTCAGATCCCTTGATGCTCTTTTGGCTTCTTTGCACAGTATGTACTGTTTTGTTTTTACTTCTTGCTAGTATTCTACTCATTAGGGGAAAGTCCTCTGAATGAACAACAATAAACAAGTACAATAATGTAATCCCCTGTGATCTGGAGGGATTAGCAGTAGCTGACCTCGCTTTGGAAGGCTGATGTTCATAGCCTGTTCATTGTAGCATGTTTCTTAGAAGTGGAATACATTTCAGTGCACAAGCTTTGTTGGCATTTAAACTGCTACAAGGCTTGACACAGCCTCATTTTACATGTGACATGAGAGTGTGGTAGTTTTAATGAGGTAAAGTCAGTTTTGCATCATTGTGCGTGTATAGAAAACACTATCTGCAATAACTTATTTATGCTGGTTTTTACAATACACAAATAGCTGGTAAAATCTAAAGTTAGTGATGATGTACAGATCATCACAACAGATTTACAGCTCAGGTGTATGCTTAAAGGTGGCTTAAGTAGCTATTACATACCTAGCAGTGAAAAAACGGCATAGGGCCACATCTGCAGTCCCTGGTACTCTGTTCTATGGGATGCAAGTGTTTGCAGCTAGTCTTACACCTTTAGTTCTCAGGTGAGGGGCAAGATGAGCTGGTCTTATCAGTTTAAGACCCCATCAGATTTTTTGAAAACATAGTATTACACTTTAGCAGGTTCCCACTAGAAATCTGTTGCAGGTCTGTCCTTTTTGATGACTGTTTTTGTTGGTGGCTTCATTTTATGTGTTGTAGTAATGACAAAAGCTCTTTACCAAGGCATGTGGAGATCATGCAGTTTTGGGCACCTCTTGTAGCGTGGTGTTTTAAGCTGTATAACTGACTCCTGTTTTCATTTTATGACACAGAGTAGTACATTTTTAGGTGGTAAGTGATTTCAGTTGCTTTGATTTTTGGTGTGTTTACTGAAACCTGGAGAGCTTGTAGAATGTCTCTGTCATCTCCCAGAGCTCATCTGACAATATTTAGGATGCATTCTTTTTCAGACTTCTTGCACAGAGTTGTTAACACTGTGTACTTATCTCAGATTATGCTGCACTCCTAGAGAGGATTCAGTTGTTGCTCTTTAATAGGGTTAGTCCTGTCAAGCTTGTGTGCATAAACTTCTAAATGTCTTTGTTCTGTATCCCTGTCAGAGGATGTACACTAATTGCACACTTTCACTTGGCAGAGGATATTATGAATAGCATTTATCTGTCCCACCTCCTGCTTTTGCTTCGGTTTTAGTGCGCTATTAACAGTGAATGAGCTTTAACTTCAGTTTTCATCTAATGTCTATGTTTAGCAAAGGCTGTGCAGGCAAGGGATTTTGACAGAACTGTTCAGTTTGGTAAGTCCCTCCATCACTGTTATTACTATCTCCAAACATGGAAGTAATGTAGAAAGTTTGAATTTACTAGATATTGTACACCTGAATTCCCATTGCTCCAGTGCTTCAGTTTTTATTAGCAAGTTTTCTCTTTCACTTAGGTTTGATCTAATGTTATTTTGAAGTGAAGTTTTACTAGGTATTTATATAGAGAAACTAAACAATATTTCCTAAATATTTTGAAGGCCAAACCAGTGTGCATAATTGGTCAAAGAGTGGTTTGGGTTTTTTTAATTACTATTATTTTTTGCTGTTTTCCCAAAGTAGCTGAGTTATTAGAAAGTTAGTTTAAAAGTCATGTAACTCGCAGCAATTGCGAACTTTTATCTTTTTCAAAATAAAACTGTAGTTTTTTAGTATTGTAGTGATGCAGTTTGTGTCATGGGAAAATAGTTTATTTAAGTCGGTCCAGTGAATGAAACTGGTGAATTGTTACGGTGAATACAAAATAAATAAGTCTGGAATTGCTGCCGTTTCATCACTTGCACATTTCAACACTGGAATTGCAGGTTTGAATCTCGCACTGTATAGTTTGAAATGACAGACTTGGAAGAAGCTTGAAATTGAGTTCCAAGGTTAGATATAAAATGGCTTTAATTTCTATCTTATGCCCCAAACAACTTTATTTGGTGTTTCTGAATAACCATTCATAGTGCCTCCACTTCCTTACCAATCCCTTGGCAAACACTGCTGTGTCTTTCCTCCATACACCTCTCTCATGTCTTACGTTTTGTTCCTTTGCATCCTTTGAACGGTGAAACACATGCAGTCGTCCGAGTTCCAAATTGCATACTTCATGAATGAAGTATGCAACTTCATGAAACAGCCTGAACATCCAAGTGGATATCTGGTGGTGTTCATGCCTGATTTTTGCGCAGCTTTATAGCTTTAGGGTGTTTTGGAAAACTGTAAGGCTTAGGGTAATCAGTCAAAGATCTGTGGGTTCGGGTTTTTGTTTGGTTTTTTTTTGTTTGGTTTTTTTTTTTAAGATACCCCCCCCTTATGGTTCTTGGAAGGGTTGAACTATGTGGATAAAATGACTTCCACAATCACAGATATTAGGTGGTGTTTGGAAAGATGCAAAATCTCCTACTCTGTTCACCTGACAAGTGCGCTGAGGTTATTTTTAACTCAAAACTTAGAATCATCCCCCCCAGCCTCCCAAAATCCTCAATAAATCTGTCTGTGCTTTAAAGCAGAACATTTGGACTACAAAGTAAAGGGTTTTTATCTCATTAGAAAATCAAAACTTCTATTTCTTTGGGTAGAACACTTTTTTTGATACTGAAAGACTGCAGTACAGTAGATGTAGAAATTGTCAATTATGTAGAAATATATAATTTTCACCCTTTTGAGAAAACATGGAAGTATAATAATTGTGATTACCTTTCAAAAGTCCACTGTCTCATGCTTTACATTTGCTGGTTAAGTAATGTTATATCTTGAATAGTTTATGTAAAAATAAGATGGTGAAGCTACAGAGTATTAACTAACAACTACCAATCCCTATCAAGGACAACTGACGCACACAATTTATGCTTATTAATTATAGCCTACAATATCAGAAGCTCTCTGGGGATTACTGGCCTCTTTCATGGATTTGTTTCCATATTTTCTTTCATATGTTTTATTAAAATAGCTTTTTTTTTTAAAGGCAGTTTTCATTTATTCATGCCTTTCTCAGTTCTTCTCCAATATCCCACTTAAGGTTAATTTTGAGTTTAGTCTCTTTTGGAATCTAATGGCATTAAAATCCAGTTCTGGTCATGTTTATCAATCTGTTGGCATTAAGTGTGGTGTTTAAAAATAATACGTGTACTTCCTCCTCTCCCACACCTGAGATGATGAAAAAGCTCATTGGTGCTTCTGAGATCACAAGTTCTGACTGTGGAAGTTGCTGAAGTGTCTGTGCTGTCTGTCAGTGCACGTAGCCCTGACTTGGAAAACATGCGTGAAGTTTTCTCTGTTCCTGTTACACTGGCAATCTCTTGGCTCAGATACAGTGGTGGCAGCCTTTCCCATGCCCGGCAATGCCGGACTTAGTAGACTGTAATAATCTTATTTAACAAAAAAAGGGGATGAGGGGAGGGAAACCGAAATTCTGATTGTACATTTTAAAAGCGTGGAAAACAAAGCTTGCTCCACCACATAGGTAAAAAGGAACACGTGTATGACACTTCAAATCTAGATTCAAGCTGTGGTCTTTGAAAGTGGATGTGATTTGTTGCTTAGACAAGATAAGCAGTTAAAACTATGCTTTCATGGAATTTTCATCCTCTTACTTTTCAATGCCTTATATAAAGTTTAGATAGTGTCGATTCCACATTTCATTGGGAGAGGTATTTCCAGTAGAAGGAACACTGCTGTAAGAGGTCTTGGTTAAGAACTAGTGCAGAGTACAATTCTAGTTGCCTGTGTTTAAGATGACAATTAAAGTGGAGCAGGGATGGAGAGTGGCTCTTCACTGATTAGGAGCCTGTCATATGAGAGAGTACCAGGAAAGCTTGTCTTGTTTCTTTTAGCAGAAGAATAAAAGGTGAGAAGGGTCTGCTTGTTGTCTTCAAGGACATTCAGAGGGGAAGGAAACATCTGGGGGAAATAACTGTTTAAGCTAAAGAACGGTGTTACTGTAAATAATGTAGAAGTCTCTGGCATTCAGGTTTTGGAAGAACATTCCATTTTGAGCGTATGTTATGTTGAGGCAGTAGGTGATTTTTTTTCCCCTTCACTAGACCAGACAGGAAAAACTGAACAGAAGCTCTGAAAATGTATCAGTCAACTTAGTCAGCTGTTCATTGTGGGAAATTAAATAAAGATATGATGGGTAAGTTCTTATTAATTAGCTTCCTTTAGCCAAAATATTTGCGGAGAAAATACCAAGTGAACAAGCGCACAGCCAGATCATGTCTTCATCTTATGATCTAATGCCATACCACCCCAGGTTGCAAGCTTCTTGGGTTTAGCAAGCTGCTCGGGGTCAAACCCGAGATGAGACCTCTCAAGGGAAAGTGCAGGTGCTGCAGGAAGTGGTGTTCGTGAGTCAACGTGCTCTCCTCTTCCTGTTGGCTCTCATTCCTCGTGAAGTTGGATGTAGCAATATCTGTGCGCTATTGAATATTGCAAATTGAAAATGAATGTGGAAATGCATGCTAACTGAATGGAAAAGTAAATTTTGGACATAAATCAAAACTGTAAAGTTCTTGTGCCTGATATTCTGTGGGGTTCCCCCCCTCAGTATTTACAGTAATTTTTTTATTTACAGATGACGCCAAACACTTAGTACCCAACAAAATGAGAGACTTTTTCTGTACCATAAACTTGGACCAAGAAGAAGTTTTTCGTACACAGGTAGTTGAAAAATCTTTAAGGTAAGCTTGATTTTTAAATGGCAATAAGCAAGGCTGCCTCATTTCAGAATAAAAATGGGATGTTTATCAGTGTCCATGTGCTTTTGTTTGCACCCCTTTAAAGTGAGAGATGACTTGTGGCAACTACTCAGAAATGTAGCAACAGTGCGTAAATTGTGCTAATAGTTCAGAGAGACAAAATTGAGGCTTTTGAATAGTACAGTGCTTTTAAAACAGTGCCTGCTAAAACATACTTCACCATTACTTATGCTGCCCAATGGAACAGAATAAACCTTCTTTTTCTTGCCCAGTGGTTGTCAAGGGAAAGAAATCTGCCTGATAATTGCTCTCCCAGTCACTTCCTGCTTCTGACATGGAGTGGGTCTGTATTGGTGGAATTCTGCTTTCAGTGTCAGTCTTGCAAAACCTGTTTCTAGAATGCAGGAACCGGAACTTTTCAATATAGGAGAGTTTTGTGTGCTGTGGGCTCGTCCCCTGAATAGGCCTCATTCACTCCTGAAATTTTTGTTTTGGGAGCTGTAAGCAGTACTTGGATAGAATGCTGGCTCTGCCTCCCAGAGCAGTGCTGAGCTGTGCTTTCTGCTACTGTCCTGGAGCCTTAAAAGCAACCAAACAAAAGTTGTGATAGCACAGCCACGGCAGTGTGCCTGCTTTTGTGTCTGAAAGCTCTTCAGGTTCACTGATGACCCACACTGAACCATTGTTTTAGCTGTGTTGTTCAGAGTATCTCAAGTGACAGTTTCAGTTATTTGGAAGAGATATTCACAGAGTCGTGGAATGGTTTGGTTTGGAAGGGACCCCAAAGCCCATCCAGTGCCACCCCCTGCCGTGGGCAGGGACACCTCCCACTGGGTCAGGGGGCTCCAAGCCCCATCCAACCTGGCCTTGAACACCTCCAGGGATGGGACAGCCACCACTTCCCTGGGCAACCTGGGCCAGGGCCTCCCCACCCTCATCAGGAAGAATTTCTTCCCAATGTCCAATCTAAACCTTCCCCCTTCCAATTTAAAGCCGTTCCCCCTAATCCTGTCACTCCAGGCCCTCGTGCAAAGCCCCTCCCCAGCTTTTCTGGAGCCCTTTCAGTACTGGAGGCTGCTCTCAGGTCCCCCCGGATCCTTCTCCTCTCCAGGCTGAACAACCCCAACTCTCTCAGCCTGTCCTCACAGCAGAAGTGCCCAGCTGGTTTTAAGAGGAAGATTTAAACTCTTGGAAAAATTTCCTAATTGTTATTGTTCTCAGTGGTTTTTTGTTAGTGTTTGTCCTTTGAACCATCTCTCTGGATGTTTCCAGGTGGGAAATAGCATCCTCCTGATCTGTAACGGCCGCTGTCATCTGACTGGTCTGCAATTGAGATTGATTACCAAAACAAATTCAGTTGGCTAATTTTTCAGATAAGGATATTGCAGTGACTGTATTGATAAAGCAGAAACTTAAAATTTCCTCTTAAAATAGACAGTAGTTTGGATAAAAGTGAACTCAATGTGTCTTTTAAAAAGAGAGACTTTGGTGTCCAATTTTTTAGATGTTAATAATTGAAGACTACTACTATGCTTCAAAACAAGACCCATTACCTTTAACATTTATGCAGACATTTTTATTCTAGTCCATTTAAGAGTTAGTGAATTTATATCATTTAATCATCTGCTAATAAAAAAGTATTAAATGCATAGGAAAACATTTGATAAAATAAATTGCTTTGATCTTAACATTTTTTTATATAATACTGAAATTTAACTGAAACTTGGTTAAAGGGAAACAGTGCCTTTAGTGCTTTGCAGAGGAAAGGAAGAAAGATCTTGCTGTAACAAAATAAACATTTGAGGGGAGTTTAAGTGACCCCACCCCCCAAACTGAGAATTTTTCAGATGATGTGACATTAGTGTTTCGAAGCTGAGAACGTTTTATGAGGAGTTATGAGTGAGTGTCCCAAATCACTCTTTGCTCATAGGTGCCTTTCTGTCCCCACTGACTTCATAGGGAGCTCCTCCATCATCTGAATTATGGCTGAGTTAAGTTAGACCCACAGCATGAGTTGGGTTTGATACAGGCTGATGAAATGTAATAAAGTAATGTAATAAAATGTCATCCTCTATTAGCAACGACCAGAGGTTGATGCTTGCACTTGATTACTGTGTATGCAGTTATGATGGCTGACACTTGTTCCAAAACCTAATTACAGCATCTTGTTGCTTATTCTATCTTAACACATGAATGTTGTACTAACCTAGAGGTAGCAGGAGGGAGGGTGAAAGGCCTAATCCCGTATTAGTCTGAAAACTTCATAAATTGCTTTTCAGTAAGGTGTAGTACATTGTAATTTTAGACAAAAATTTGAAGTTAAATTGAATTATTTTGTTTTGTCTTATGTGATTTCTTTTTCCTACGCAAGTAATTCAGTCTGGTTTTGTCACTGTATTCTGGGTTGTAAATTTATACTACCTATAATCTAAATTGTATTCTACAAATATCCACTAGTTAAACATCTGCAGAAGTAATTATCACTAGAATTAAAATCTTTGACTGCAGTGATTGAAAAGTAATGGAGAAATGTATTTTTAAATCTGCAAATAGGTTTAGGCTCCTACTAGCAGTGGGACTATCGTTAGAGTGTCTATGTGAAGCAGATTACTTTTCAAAGTTAGAAAAACATGGATTAATACTGAATTCAAATAAGGCTATTTTGACTGGTGGCTCAAGAAATATTTCCTGACATGGTGTGGGGTTTCTGTGGGTTCTGAAATAAAAATAATTATTTCCCCTGGAAAGTGTAAAGAACATCCGCGAACTTCATCAAATATCTGTGGTCAGCTATGAGGAACTGGGATGGGGATGGGCCGCAGGATGTGTGTTGCTTTTTTTTTTTTTTTTTTTTTTAAACTAAAATCAGTTTCTTTTTTTCAAACATCTTTGTGTGAGTGCAAGGTTACAGCAGAAAATTAATTCTCCTCTTAATGTAACTGTTGCTTTTATCAAAAGACAGATCTAAGGCCATGGGTCAGGTTCTGTTATAGAACTGCCAGTTTAATGTAACAAGGAAGGGAAGAGCAAAGAAGTCTGTCACACATTTCAGTTTCATCTCCTGTATTACCGTAATCCAGTTCTTCCTGTATGACAGTCTCATATTCCCTTGGATTAGCACCATCTCTACTTCTGTATCCATCAGAGTCTTTAAAGTTCTTGCATGAAAGACACAAATGAAAGTATTAAACTGACTGTTCCCTGAGGAACAGGTTAAGTAAGTTCTCCATTTTAATTATTTCTCATTGGTACAACCTATTGTACCCCTTCAGGCAGCTCTGTATCCACCTGAGGATTTCTGTACGCATCCTTTGTATTCTCCACCTGAAATTTTCTCTCTGTACCTCAGACTTTGCTGAAGAATAATCAACTGATTGATAAGGCAGCGGTGTGAATCTGGGTAAAGAAAGCTGACTGAAGGAATGCGTTACCTTCTGCTTAGGTTCACACTACTGACCTGCTCTTTCTTGCGAAATCTGAGAGCTCACATAATGTTGAGGTCAAATTAACGATTGTTAGCGGCTGATCATTCTTGAGAGGGCGATACAGTTTGTGTGTGTGCGTAGCCATAGGATAGGGCCGCTCGGTTGAGTTTGGGAGATGTCTGCTGGTAGTCTCCATCCCAGGCTAATTATCCAATTATAATTGGATGCATAATTCCATAGACCCAGCAAGAATAGGGACTTGAGACTTGGTGATACACAGTTGTTGGTGTATGTTGTTGGTGTAAGTCTTGTGTTCCTCTTGGGGTGTCTGATGGAAGCTGGGGTAACAGCAGAGTTTTCCTTGATCCCAGTGTCAGCCAGATCACACCCTGCTTGCTCTTTTTGCTGCAATATCTCTTTGTTTGTACTGGTGCAACTATTATTTGTGTAGCTGTTATGGAAGCCATATCAAGGAATTGACCTAAGTGTAAAAATAAGCCCTTTTTTTAATCTTTTTGGATCTGAGTTATTGTGTCAATACAATTAAAATGAGCAGCCAAGGTAATAAGGAAGTTAAGGCTGCACTGCTGCTAAAGGTAAAGCTCATGAGTTTATACCTTCAGTGATGGCGCTGGCAAGAAGAATCCTGCCGTCGAAATCAAAGCTGAATTTGTTGGCTTTGAAAATTATATAAAAAAGAGAGACAAAAAATAAACAGGAGGGGGGGAAGCTGAAAAAAACCACAAGCAAATTTTTCAACTGAGAATTCTTCAATGATTTCTCAGTGTAATGTAAAGGATAATGCTGCTTTGTCTGATTTGCAGCCTATGCTAAAAGGTCTGTGTTTGAACTAAAGGAACACTTTTGCTTGTCAAATTCCTCATAATGAATTCCTGCCGTTAAAGCTCTTGTTCCTAAAAATTGTTTCTAGAAATCTGGAATGCTGGATTTTTCGCCTGTGTTTTTTCAAGTTAGTTATCAGGTCTTCTCTTATTTTTCACTTATTTAATGAGCCATTGTTCCTTAAGCATTTGATGTTCTTTCTGTAATGATTTTGGAGGGAATCGGGCAGGGATGATACCTTGTTCTACGTAGTGTCCTTTTGGTAGGCAGTACTATGAACTGATTGTTCCAAGCATAAGCATTTTTGTATGAGTTTAATAAGTGTCAGAAAGATACTTTACTGAGAAAAATACCTAACTTTGTTTCTGGATTTGGTATAACTCACATCGTTGTACTGTTCTGTAGGAAGAAAGCAGGGCTAAAATTAGTTTAGTAAAGCTGAACACCTTTACCATGTTAATGTTAATGTGTTGTAATTTAAAGCATTTTAAGTCTTTAAGAATCCAGTAGTTCTAAATAGCAGGGTTGGGGTTTTTTTTGGAGGGGTGACGCACTTGATTTTCAGAATGCACAACTTGCAGTGATACAAATAACATTGTAGTTTTGTTCCATCTCCTGAAATACAGTGTTCTTACTACTGATTCTGATGGCATCAGTAGGTACTACTGAAGTTGAATGGAAGTGTAAACTCCTTGGGTGAAGATACCAACACCTTGTGTGAAATATGTCTGACACAGAGGAACCCCGGGTCTTTTTGTGCAGAGGGCTGTTGAGGTGGCAGTTGGGTAGGGTGAACTATGCAGATGGAGAAACATTGTGACCATTTCAGCATGCGGAAGGACATGTGTATTTGACATTTAACGTTTCTCTTTTTCACTGTTCTGTTTTATAGTTGTTAATGCTTATGACTTCTTTTTAGAGGTCTGAATCTTTAATGCAGATGTTAGAAATAACAAAATGACAGTGAAGTAATTCATAAATTGTATTTTAATGTCATGTAATCATGTACTGAGTCAAAAAAAGAGAAATGTAAAACTTGAACATCTCAAAGTTGTTTGGAGTGGGTAGAGAACCAAATGTAATAATTTCAAGGCATAAAAATAGAACTGACATTGCAGAGGAGACAGCACTTTCTGTGTGTGTGCTCTGATTTTTTTTTTTTTTCCTTTTATGAACATATGTAAGGCATTCTCATGAAGTTTTAACTTGCAATGTTACTGTGTGTTCTTGTAATGAAATTGTGGAAGGCTTTTATGGTAGATAAGTGCAGTGCTAAAGGCCAAGGTCTGGGACTGCAGTAAAAATGTAGCATTTTAATGTTTGTCTTCTGTATAAAATACACAAAGTGTTTTTCTGATTTAACTTTGTCTTTCTTTTCAGCCCTTATTTTGGGGAAGAGTTTTACTTTGAGATTCCAAGAACATTCCAGTGGTTGTCCTTCTACATTTATGATAAAAGTGTTTTACAAAAAGACTTGCGTATAGGTAAGTTCTGGGGTGCTGTTGATTGACAACTTGCGCATCAGCTGGTTATTTTCAGTATTGTTATCTGTATTAAGGATAGGATTATTAAAGCGATATATTCCTCAAACCAGTGTATAGTTCACTTAGTGTGTTCAAAGGAACATTCATAGTTCACTTAAACTAAATGTTCCTTTTAAGTTTGAAAAGCAGGATTTTGTTTCCTTGCTTTATTCTATTATACTAAAATAGGTTTATTTTTTAGGTTATTAGCACATTTTATATTCTTATAGTATCAATACTTTTGTTTTTTAATTCTATTTGTTTTTTCTTCCCTGGCCGTTTCATTGGAGCGTTTGAAGAATTGGCACTACTTGCAGGTCTTTAAAGAATGAATTGTGGAATAATTCCACAATAATTGCAATTGTGGGGTAATTCTTAAAACTTACAGGTATTTTTTTTCCTCTGTCAGTGCAACCTGTAACTTAGTGACTTATATAACATTTTGCTAGGGAAAAATCACTGGAGATGTGGAGTTTTTTTCCCCTCTACATAATGGCTCTATTGCAGCTGCTGTTTGGATATGGTCGCTATAAAACTCTAACAGTCTGCTGCGGAAGAAGCCCTCACATTACTTGAATTGAGGAAGGAAATAATTTGCACCAGGATGCCAGATAATTTGGTATAATAACAGCTTTCCAAATAGCAATCAGAAGAGTAATAGGCATCTACCTTCAGTTTCCTGTTTAAATGCTGTTCAAAACCGTTACTGTTCTCTGAAGTCTTTATTACGTTATTTCTAGCCACCAGCATTTTCTTTATTTTACCTAATCGTGTAATTAGTGATAGCCAAGATAACACATTGTAATTACCTTAAAATAGCTTTATATAATCTTCTTTACTTGTGCTTCACGTTACTTGTTTCCAAAACTTTTTCATAAAGCATCGCAAGCTTAAAAAATTCTGAAACAAAGAGTTTAAACAAAAATCAAATCTCAAATCTATTTAAATATTTGTCCTTTTTGGATGAAAGTGATGTTTATGCTTATCTCTCCCTGCCCCTTCCCCTAGGGAAAGTATCAATCAAAAAAGAAGATTTATGCAACTACACAGGAAAAGAGAACTGGTTCATGCTTCAACCTGTTGATTCTAATTCAGAGGTTCAGGTAACTGTTAAATTGCACATTTACATTTTTAAAATGAAATGTAGATAAGTGCATACAGTGGTAGGAGTTTATGCTGGGCTGCAGCAGATGGAAGTTAACATCTGTGGAATTCTTGTGAGGCAGTTGTGTCTTTCAGCTTGATTAGAAAATAATGCATTTCCCCCAGCTCTAAACTGGTTGTAGTGTTCCTTGTGACAGTTAAAACTGGCAGAAAACTTGAAGCTGCTGTTTGGGAAATGTGTTAACAGTATTTTGATGTCTAAAATCTTTGCAAGAGGAGCTATGTACTCGAGACAGGTGAATGGTTTAGGAAACTACTGAATCTTCTTTATTAGTCAGTTTTGGAGTTATGTGAAATGATGACTGATTATGTGACATGAAATGGTTAATGTCTCCGAAACTGGAGATACTTGTGCTGAGCTCATTTATCTTATTTTGAAATACTTTCAGCATTCAGTATCAAATAACTTGCACTTGAGAGTTGTATTTTGGTCTGTGATTCAAGTTCTCCTGACAGGATTGTTCAGTAATACATAAAAATTAGATGGCTGTAAAGGTTGTAGCAATTCTCTTTTGAGGAAGGAATCAGAACACTATTCTTATTCTTGAGGCTCTCTTAGTCTTGTTGCTGTGATAAACAATTAAATTGTAATGTTGTTTTTTTTTTTTTTTCAAATTTGCCTAAGGGCAAAAGTCTTGGTCTTGGCAGTGCTTGTATTTTTCTAGTAACTTGCAAGTCTCTCTGGGTAGGGAGAATCCCACCTACTTTTACAGAAGGTGAATGTGCAGAGAATTCTCAAAAAAAGACAAATATTTTCTAGGGTTAATCATCTATGAGCCATAAGTTTAGTGTGCAGCTCGTGGGTATAAAGAAGGGTATAGGAGTGTATTACATGAAGACAGGCTTGCAAAACATCAGAATACCACCTCTCTTACCTGTTTAAAATCAGTCCTCGTTCAGTTAGGACAGAATGGAATAGTTAATTGGAAGGGCCCTACAGACCATCTAGTCCAGCTAGGTGTGGGTTGTCTCGTTCTTCCAGTTCTTCCATCTAATCACTCTGAAAGGCCTGGACCTAAAGCCCTCCCCAGTTACAAACTGAACTTCAGTTTCTGCTTTGACTTAACTATTATCATGCTTCCTATGTTTTTTCTCAGTCATAAAATTGTATTGAATGAAAGATTACTTTTTTTTGTAATACATGAGTAAGCATGAAAATGCAGTTACAGTATTCCATTAATAGAATTCAGCAGTTTCTTACATATTAGAAATAAAAGCTTTTCATGTTCCATGGTTTGTAGCTCACAGTGAAATTTAAGTTCTTATTGATGCTTTTCTGTGGCAGGGACGTATCTAAAGCACTCTGGTACATGACATTTGCATCAAAGGGTGACCTTTTCTGCTGAGGCACGTGCTCCTCACGTTAGTCTTTCCTTGAATTAGGGCACTTGGGTAGGCTTCTCCTCTGTTATGCTTCCTTTTTCCATGACATTCTTAAGAGCAGAGCTGAGACCAGTTCCCGTCTGCCAGATGTTGCTAAAATCTCATTGGTTTGGTTGTGCTGTACCAAACGGAGTATTCCTAGGAGTTTCCCGAACTTGGTGGGACGTGGCCAAAAATAGCGGGCTTTCACATAGTGTGTGTGTGTGCAGACAAGTGCACAAATGTTTATAAAGCCAGATAACAGTTTGGGGGGAAAAATTGTGTTCAGATGTGCTCTTCTCCTTATGGCGCCATACAGGTAGTTGTCGTTTTTTCCTCTAGTTCCCTCCATGTGAGTATTTTCCAGGATTTATGGTGGGTGTAAGGCAATAGGATGGCTTAGAAGTATTTTGTGTTCCTTGGCTACGTGCAGTACATGTTGTTTACTTGGTTGGTTTTATGGGTTTTTTCCCCACATGAAGTCTTCGTTTGTTTCAAGAAAACTGTCCTTCCTGTGTACCAGTGATGTGATTTTCGTACAGGATCGCTTTGTTATAGTGAGCAGCCTGTATATCAGGTATGTTATATTTACTATTGTGAAATAAGGCTTGTAGATCTACAAAATCCATACCAAGTCCTAAGTGCTTTGACACTGGCTGTCATCTTCCTTACTAATAAGCGTATCTTGGGTGTTTTTTTTCTTTACAGCTCAGTTCTTATAGTCTCTGCAGGAAATGATCGGTCCTACTTCGGTAGGACAAACGAAAGCATCACTGAAAGACATCTGAGTTCATTAATAACGCTGACAGTTTCTAGAAAGGCTTAAAAGTGTATTAAATGTGGTGTTGTGTCTTTTGTGGAATTATTAAGAATTAAACTTTCAAATTCCTACAAAACTGAACTGGGGAGGTGGGGAAAGAAACAAACCAGTCGTTTTCTAAACCCACCTTACTTGTAATCATTTTAGGACTTTCCTAGAGTCACTCCTAGCGCAGAAGCTCTAGATCAGCTTTTCTCTATTCTGGTTCCACAGCTCTGTACATACAGGTGATCTGAAGTAGAGGTGGTTAAGAGTTCAGGGAGTAAAATTACTATGTACTTGAGTTAATAAAAGGTTTTGGTGAAAGAAGATGTGTGTAGGAGGAGAAGGGCCTCCTCCAAGCCATTCAAAGTGTGTAAAATTACTTTGGTTTTTAGAAAGGGTCTGCTCTGTGTTTTGATCTTAGCTGTTATCTTGTTTTGCTGCTGCTGACAATATTATGAGAGGACATTCATCTTGTTTTCTTAAAACTTTTCCAATATCTAGTGGGCAAATGAAAAGTGTACATGAAAGTGAGAACGGTAAGCAAATAAAGCAGCATTTGAGAAACTGAGCACAACTGACCGTATTTAACTGCAGCTGGCACAAAATTGTTAATATCTGTGTATAAAAAGTGTTCACGTTTTCTAAAATGCAGATAGCCTCAGTTTGCTAACAGAATCCTTAGGATTGTTTGCCTCTCCCTCACCTTTTTTCTTCGTAACTTTTCGTTTAGCTGGTTTGAAATGAGGTCATATTGTTAAATATGCCAATGATCTGTGTTATTCATAGCAAGAAGCATTTTGTAGAGACTTGATCTATACTTGTGAATATATTGGCAAGGTTAAAGTCTTTCAGGCATTTCTAAGTTATGTGTTTGCTCTAATTTAGAATGGAGAAGCTGGAAGAAGGCTTGTGGAAGCTGATACATGTGATAAGTAGACTTTTTGCAGTAAGCAAACGGAATTAACAATTCAGGCATTACTAAATGTGGTAATTTTGTATAATTTGTGGAGTATTCTAGAGCCCTGGTGTTATTTGCCATGTGCTGCAAGGGCTTTACTTTGCCAAAGGTGTTTCCGAGTGGATACCCTGGGTTATTATAGGTTCCTTTTTTGTTATTTATTAAAGTTCTCTAACTTTTGGCCTAGACATTTTTTCTTCTACTTAGATGTGAACATAGTGTATATGGCATAAGGATACCTTTGTTATTCTTCCAAATTCAGCAGTTCAGTCGTGCTGGTTGTTCCATTGAGTTGGGGGAAGTGGAAGAAAGAGGACAGAGTTCAAGTGAAATACTGTAATATAGAGTTTCTGATGTTGAGGGAGGAACTGGAAAATAACTGTTAGCATTTCTACCTCTATTTAACCCCCCTGCTGCCCTCAACTTTCCCAAGCATAGACGGCCCTTCAGAAAAGACCATGCGCCTCCTCCTCTTGAATTTAAAGGAGAGAAGGTTTTATAAAGGAAACTTGACACTGTCGAAAGTTGCTTTGTGGTGCATGTGGGACAGTGGTGTGATTCTGTATTTGATATATGGGCACAGTCTGTGAGTGCCTGTTGCTAGCCCAGTTTCCACATAAGAGCTTTAGAAAAATGAAAACTTGTGCTTACAATAGATATTTGTAGTATTTCAGAACGTGGAAATTATCAAAAAATCAAAACTGTTGGGAGAAAGACTCTTAAAATACAGTAGCAATTCTAAAACCAAATGGAACTGCATTGATGTTGTAGCTCTGAAGTTTAGGCTGGCAATTTGCACAGTCTAGATTTGGCTCCTTTGTTACTCTGTATCTTGGCCAGGTGACCAAAGGCTCCGTCTTCCTCAGGGCATTATCTGAAAGTTGACGGTTGGTCCCTTTGTGGAGTTCAGATGGTGCCCACCTGCCTTTGAACAGTCCTGAGGTGGAAAGTGCGTTCACAGAAAGCGCGCTGCTTATTCATTGTGTAAGAACGGCCAGTTTCTCTTTGTTTTGAACTAAACCAACTCTGTACAACCATGTTTAAAACCTGGTTGCATATTATGCCAGAAGTTCTGATACAGATCTGCAGATCAGCCCCGTTAGGAAAGCATTGCACTGCTCACAACAAACAGAACAACAAACTACCCGAAACTCTCTGTGCCTGTCAGGGAAATACTTGCTTGGAGCCAAGTTATGTTGGCCATCGTGGTGCTGAGATCTGAACAAGCTACATCTACATATAGTTCTCAGGAGCGGTAAACTTGGTATTCTGCTCCCACTGATCAGTGTAGAGCACGTGATTTGTGTTTGGGCTTTTTTTAACAATAGCAAAAGGGAGATGTTTGGGCCATTCACAAGGTCTGCCTACTAAAACCAGTTAAGTTGGCTACTACAATGAACACTACTCATGTTGTCTTTTCACTTGTCATTCAAAACCTTTGCTTTGTAAGGCTGTTGGCATGCATCTCGAGATCCTGTTTTTATCCTGTAAATCTATTTTTGTAATTGAGTTTCTCCGCTTGACAAATATTTTCTTAATGTACCTGTGTTCCAATGCACATAGTAACAGTTTGCAAAACACTTGGCAGGCATCCCAAAACTGTTGTGTTTAAAAACTTCCTTATAAAAGAAACTTCTCCTCCCGTGTGACGTACAGAGAGAGAAGCACAGCCCTTGCCCCAGGGGATTTACAATAAAAACACTTGAGTTTTATGTCAAAACATAAGTGCTGTAGAAATGTAGGCAAGGTCAGCTGGGGGTTTTGCTTCCATTTTAATGTTACACAGCAGAACTGTAGTTCACATTATAGCTCGCTTCCTTTGCCACACTTTTAAATTACCTTCCAGGTCCTTTACCTTAACAGTTGTCATGGTGGACAGACTGGTGTCATCTGATGTTCCATTTAGCAAACAGACAAATTCCAAGAATACAAAGGAGAGCATGGTTTAGAGGAAGAACTGTGTCCACGTCTGGTTATGTTAGATGTGAAAGCCAGCACAAACAGCCAGGCACTGAAAGGAGGATCAGCAGTGTTCAGGCAGTAGATGTTTGGAGCAAGGTTATTACAGTAACAAATTTTGGTCATCCCAAGAAAGTTGCATGTCATGCTTTGGAGTTTTTTGAGCCTTTTATTGGCAGGGTAAAGTAGGCTGGCTCTTGCTGAGTTCTGAAGTTAATCCATGCTGCGCCATTATTTATGGATTGTTTTTCTTCGTACATCCTACCATGGCAGAAAAGTAGGAGATTTTAGCAGTTACTGCCACTTTTCCTTCTCCTATGTTGTGTTTACTGTTCATGAGTTCATGAGCAGACTTCATGAGAGAGTTGAAAGCTGCAAGGGGATACATAATGAATTTCTAGAAGATCTTCAGGCTGGATTTTGCAGCTGGACATTAAATGTTGCTGGTTATGGCTGCTGCATACTATTCTGCTTTTCTGACTATGCCTGACAGCGTTGAGAGTCCAAGGTCACTTTAGAACTTTCTCCTGAAATGCTCATAAATTCACTCTCTTTGTTGAAGGATTCCTCCTGTGCTTAGGACAAAACAGATGAGAGGGTCTTTTGCTATCAAAATACTTCCTCGTGCTGGAAGAAGTATTTGTGTGTGTGTGAAATCTGTGGAGACAGTTGAGGATAATGCTTCTTTTAGTTGCGATGCCTCAGAGATCAAACACATTCATCATACTCTGCTTGCAGGATTACGTGCTTTAGAATAGATACTTGCTTGGAGTGGATATATCGGAATTACCTTAAATAGCTTCTAACTGTAAACTATATTATTGTTCTATTTACTACTTTTAAAATAAAGGCTTTTAAAACTAATTGTTTGTTTCTTGGGTTTTTTTTTTCAGGGAAAAGTTCACCTTGAATTGAAACTGAATGAACTGATAACAGATAATGGATCTGTGTGCCAGCAGCTAGTAGTACAGTAAGACAATACATTAATCCTTGAATATTTAGTTGTTTGTCAGAACATTATGTGAGTCATCTCTCGTAATACTGCATGTCTGCGCATCCTGGTACCAGCTACCATTTTATCTGACTTTCCTTGGAGCCTGCTGTGCTGAGGGAATGGACATGTGCTTATGGAACTCCTGCAGAATTTTTCCAACTGCTAATATTGGTTGCTCCCAAAGCACTCACTATTATTAGGACTCAGCGTGGCTGTCTGGTATCATTACTTTAATGTCTTGTAATTCCAAGTGAATCAGGTCTGGGAAGAAAGCTAGGAACGCCCACTGGAGCTGACAGCCAGAACTTGCAGTGCTGCTGTTACTGACACAGTTGAGCTGCCGCTGGTGGGTTTGAAGACAGAATGAAACTTTTTCAGTAGTAATATTTTGGTTTGGTATGTGAAAATCCACTTTTAGTTTTGCTTCAGAATTACTTTCTCATGGTTAACCATGATAAGGAATGTTTATAGGAAAACTAAGTACAGGAGCTGCCGCTCTGGAGCCGTGTAACTGCCATGTTTCAGTAACATTTCTTAGCAACAGCTTAAGAAGTTTTCATTATCAAACCTATTTTTGACTCCAGAGTGTGAAGATAATACAGCATGTCAGAGCCTCATAGAAACAGTAACTTTTTTGTATATGTTGTTTCAAAAAAGGCAAATGTCATCATATTAAAGAAAAAGCACGGGATGAGGCATATTGGAAGGTACAAACCAGTCTGTAGTCTCTTATTATCGCTCTTAGCACTGTATTTGATAATGATCCTGTGTGATGGCTTTGGGCATCTGAATATACAGGTTACAGACACTGGCCACAGAAGACCAGAATTCCATGTCCACTGGTCATTCTGTTTCTTTTTATTCATTATTAAGGTATACATTTAATGGCAGAAATTGATAATGATGTTAATGCAAATACAGCTGCACAAAACCTTTTTTATGCTCTCATAAGAAGTTTGTCTGATAAGGGCATACTAGAAGATACTGGTCTCTCTAGAATCTAATCCTACCCTTTGTTTTGGATTGAGCCCAAAGGCCTTCTGTGTTACTTTGCTTCGAAAGATTGCTTTCATTGAAGAGACCAGTGGAAACCAGTGACTTGCAGACAGTGAGATCAGCGGTGTTCTCATGTGACTCGTCTTTATGTTCTCAACATGAGCGAGGTTCAGGAGAGCAAAACACTCTCACTATGTTTTTTTATTTGTAGTGCTTCAGAAAGAAATAAAGGCTTTTCTGCATTTGCCTCATAACAGGCTGTGGGATAGACAGTGTGAAGAAAAGGGTACAGAGGAGGAGGTTATAAAGTCTAAGGGAAAATAAGGTTTAAAGACTCATAAGGTAATAAAATTATTCAGTTTTGCTTTCCAGCATTGTGCATTAACTTACATTAATTCAGAAAGTGAGGATTTTTGTTTGTTAGACCTTCTCTGAGAAGTTAGTAAGACAGAATGGTTTGTATTGCGAAACTGTGAGGGGAGGAAATGGTGTGTGGTCTTCCGTTTGTCTCGGTGACTTCATGTTCAGATCAACTCCAGGGAGCAGGGGGAGACAATTACACTGTCAATTTTGCTAGTACAATTTTCATTATGAATTTTAATTTAGGTTCTTTCTGTCTTAGTCAACTATTTAAACCAAGATGAGTAACTTAGAGCAAGACCTAGCAAAATAATCTCCTTCCTTTTCTGTTGCTTGGTTTGAAAAGGGAAGGTGGTTCTGGAATAGAACTAAGCCAGTGAAACTGGTAACGCTTTAGTGGCTATTGTAGGTTGATAATTGAGGTAAGATACGGAGACTCAGTATACATCAATGTATATTTATAACTTAAAGATAATTCTGAGTGTGTTTCTGCTAGTATAGTGGGTGGCAGATTGGTTCACTGGGAGTCCTGCTGCTCTTATTTTTGTGTCCCACTTGCAGCGCAAGGCAGAATTGGAACAGGTTTTCCCCCATGGACTTTTCAGCACCAAAAGCTGGCTGGAGTTTAATGACTTTGCATTTTATCCACAACTTCATTTTCTGAGAGATATCAATTTTTTAATTAATTTAAGTTTTTTGTAATCCATGCACTTCAATCTAAGTTGTGGGGGTTTGTGTTCTTGTGGTTTTTTAAATTTAAAAAAAAAAATAGATTTGTTTCATACTGTGAAGAAAAGTTGCTTTAGAAAGTTACTATTGTGGATTGCAGTTTTTAGTAGGAAGTGGGTTACTCACTGTGCCCTCTTAGGATCTCTTGAAGACAGAGATAAGTGAGTAAAAGGAAGCCAGGGTTCTTTCGTGGTTGCTGTACTCACCCACTCACTGACACGTGGGAGAGGGTTGTGCGTTAAACATGGCAGTATTACATCAGTACTTTTGTCTGCATCTGAGATTATGAAATACGCTAGAGTTCCTTAAACTAAAAATGTTTTGTAGCATTTTATCGCACAGGCTGACAGCCTTTAAATAATTGGCTGTATAAGTAGTACGTTGTACATACCTGTATTATTAGATGTACGCAGGAGAGTATGAAAAATAAGAAATCTCTCACTGGATGTAGTGTTGTAGAGATGGATGTGAGGGTGGTTTTGAGACCCTTTTGATCTTAAAGCATGAGGAACTTACAGAATATACATGTGAGATGCTTTAAAAGTCTGCTTATTTGGTAAGTTCCTGAGGATAATTAGTCAGTGAGGCGCTTACTGCTGTGTTTTGTTAGTCACCAGGTCCTGAGATGTCATTGTCCCTTAACGAACCTGAAAGATAGGAAGTAGTGGAGCTGTGATTGAGTAAATAAAGACAGAGTGGGCATATATTTCTGTTCCTTCCTCTTCTTAATCTGTCCAACCCTGAAAAAATGTTGGCCAAAGGAAAAAAAAATCATGGAAAAACCCAATTCTTAAAATACGGGCCATAATACCTGCCTTTCAGAGCCCTGTTTTACTTCGTGCTGAAATTAATGGTCTGTCAATGTAATGAGACAGGGCAGCTTTTAAACCATCATCAGTTACACGCTCTGTAGGATAAGAGAATTCAAGACCTTTGTGCTGACTTCTGTGCATGCATGAGTTTCTAATGGATTTCCATCGCATATTCCGTTGGAGTCCAGAGTTCTACAAAGATGAAAAAAAGCAACAACACAAGATTTAAGACAGTGTTAAGCGCACAGATGATGTTAAGTAACTCAAGGGCTGTGATTCTGAGGGCTGTCTGGAGTCCACCATCACATTTTTGTTTGTGGCTGAACCAAAGTGACAGGATTCGACCTGACTAGGAGATGAACTGAAATTATTTGGGTTCTGTAGTCTGGTTTTGCTGGTCTTCTAGATGGGTTTTGCGATGAGGACTGATTTAAAGCCTGAAGGTAGTTCCAATAGGAAGCCATTTTTAAAAGATAAATTATTTGGACGATAGAGAGCAAGAGCCAGTGCTGTTTTTAGCCAAGAGGCTGAATGTGGGAGGGAGGAAGGCTTTGTTGTTTTCCTATGTATAGTAAAACCAATTTTTGCAAACAAGTTGTTGGGAAAAGAACATGTGATGTTAGGTAAATGTTGCCATATGTGACGAAGGAATGGTCACTTGCTGTATAAAGAAACCAGGAGTGCGATTCCTCATGTGTCTTTATATTTGTCCTCTATCCCCTCACCTACTCCCTTCTGGTTTTGTTTTTAATTTGTATCCTTATTAGGGCTCTGCTCCCCAACTTTCTATAAGGAAAGTAAACTTGGGCAAGGGTAAGTATTGATATTTCACAAACTGTTGGTATCAGTGAAGCTGTGGATAACAGTCAAAAACCCCCTCAATTCTTATGAACTAGCAGTTTCTTTCTTTGGCTCAAGGTGACAAAAAGCCGTCATGAACAAGATGGATCAGATCAGTCAATTGTGGTGTTATTTGATGCAGGGAAGGGATAGGGATTGGAAATAAGTGACCAACTTTCTTAGGATGGGACTTCCTGAAGCCAGCTAGGGCTTTCAGGTTGCATAAACATTCTAAAAACATGATACGGAAATACGTTTTCTTCCCTGGAGAAATTCAAACTAAACCTTGTAATGGTTTATCTTGTATTTTTTTGAAATACAAGCATGAAGTTAACCTTCCTTTGATGAAGGGCTGTCTTAGAGACCACTCACAGTGGGCTATGCCTTGGTTTTATACATAATTTTTGTATTAATTGGAAACTTGCTGTTTCATGCAGATTCACCCACAGACCATTTTTGAATTGAAGTTCTGTTCTGTCTCTGGTACGAGTTGTGTCCTTTTCTAATGTGTGAATGAGGAGGGGCAAAAGATAATGCAATAGATTAAGTGCTGACTCAGTGTGGGCTCTTTGTTTCAAAACCACAACGGCATGTATAGTAGCAAATTTCAAAAATACGTGCTTGCAGCTCTCTTCTCTGGGAGTCTGTGAAAACAAGTTTGCATGACCATTGTTTGCACATTTGCTGCTGCTGGAACAGATGATTCTTGAACGGTTTCTTGCCAAATTAGGCTCTTGCCTGGTAGTCCTTGCTTTCTCTGTGTAGCCTGACTGCAGCTCCGAAAAAAAACAGTTTTGGGACGATGCAGATACTCAAAAGCCCAGAAATTGCTTATTACAGCTAGATTTTGTCTTTGTCCTTTTCTAAATAAATTATACACTACACAATCTTAAATTGACCTGTCAGCTTGACCTGTTTTGTTACTCCTCCTTGAAGTCATTCTAGGGAACGTAACTTTTATGAGGTGTACAAATCCTGATGGCTGCAGTTAGTTTCTTTATTTGGAGGACTTCAGTTTATTTCTATGGTGAAGGTAGAACCCCCCAGTCATTGAGGGGAGGGTTTCTTGCAGGCTGTGTCTTTTTAAGGTCTTATTTCCATCTTGGGAGCTGAATGTATGCCAGTTGTATCTGAAACACTCTTATTTCCTGTGTGAGACTCCTTGTGCAGGACAAACTATTGAGATGTGAAGCAAGAATGAATGTCAACTGAAAGATCTCTTGTGCTGTACCGTAACTGATCAGTAGTTCGGGAAAAGAACAGAAGTCCTCCTGTTAGCTGTTGCTTAGACTGCATAAAGATGTAGTAGCTTAAAATATAAAATTAAAAGGCTTGTGATTTCCTTTCTACTTCTTCAAACTCTGTGTTTATTTATACCTCTTGAATGAAAAGTGTTTGTGCCAGCCTAGATAGATGAGACCATTTGTCAAAGCTTAAATGTTTACCCTGTGGTAGAAATGTACTTATTGTGGTTGTGGTTGTCAGAGGAGGAATGCACATTTAGTGTTACTTTTGGGTTTGATTGGTCAAAGTGTTGGGGGTTTTTGTTATTGTTTTATGTTGAGGGGTTTTGTTTGTTTTCATGTTGTAGAGGTTTGCAGTCCTAGCACTTTGCCTGGTTCTTTGGGGAAGGGAAGTCTCCTGGGAGATTTGCTGTCTGGTAAACTTGAGATTGCACTTTTCCATTTCTGTTGTCTGCTCGTACTGAGCCACTTCAAACATCTTCAGAACCCTTTAAGCATGTTTGCTTAAAAGGCAAATGAGGCTGTTTGTTTAGTAGTTTGAAACTATCTGCAATGGACAGTCTCATGTATTCAGTCCTATGGAGGACAATCCAGTTTGGTAGTGTTGAGTTGATTTACTGGCTCCTTGCCTTGCACTGCCCTTGGAGCTTGTGTAGTCTTCTGTGTGGCTGTGGTAGTCCAGGTTGCCAAGCTGACTGAAAACCGGTTCAAAACATAAATGACTTTCTCTAAAGCTACTTAACAGGGTCTTCATTGGTGATAGATGTGAGGCAGGAAGGTAAGAGAGGGAGGATCACCATTCCAGTGCCTTAGCTGTGCGGTGGGACGCTGTCTAAAGCTGACTGCAGGCAGGGATGGGGGCATTGTGGCTGGCTTAGAGGGACAGTTGGAGGGGAGTGAGATAAGGCAACCTGGTGGGTCTGAAAAGAGAAGATTTGTGAATGTCATGTGGGAGTTGATGGTCAGGGGGACTGGGGTATGGTTTGGTTTTTGAGGTGGTGGAGGGTGTCTGAGCTGGGACTTGGGCGGCAGATGACGAGAGTGTGCTAGAACTGCCTACACAGGGAGACTGACTGGAGCATGAAGTCAGCGTGAAGTGACAGCTCTGGGTGACGAATCTGGAGATTCTCGTTCTGCTGCAAGACTGTAGTTGTTAGTAAAATATTTTTCAAATTGCAGGGCATCACAAACAAGCCTTCTTTTAGTTTGTGTATGTTGTGGTCAAGCTGTAAGAAACCTGAGGCCTGAACAAGCTGTTTCTGTAACCAGAAGTAGGGCATTGTGATCAGTTCTTGTTGATCTGATAATACCCAGTTTTCCCACAGGATCATTATGTGAGGTATGCAGGTCATTTGTACAGTGATCAGGGAAAGGGTGAAAAACTTCATATATATATATATATATAGAAAGAAACCTCTTTCTGTAGGACTGATGTCTGTTTGCTAGAGAAATCCAGGAGCTTGGTGAATGTGACACAGGCTGCAGGAAGAGTAAGAGTCTTGTTCTTGTTAAAACAGTTGAATTCTATCCAGATAAGTTCTACTTGATCCATCTGCTATGAATTTCCCAGGAGATTCAGGTTGAGGCTAAGTTAGTGATGCACCCAGCACTGGTATGTGAAACTGAAAACCCCTGGGAGCTGGCAGGGACAGGGTATTGGTGCTGTGGAGTGCTCTGAAAGTCTGGAAAGTTGAGTCCCCACTGCCGCAAATTAGATGCCCCAAATGACTGAGAAGTCTAGACAGTTTAGTTTTGTTGTCATTCCTCTGTCATGTGTGTGTTGGAGGAGGAATCAATTAATGCTTATGAAACAACTGGATGTTTCAAGAACACATTTAGAGGGTGGGTTTGAAATCACTGTAGGGTTCATTGTGATTCAAAAATTATTGAAATGCTGAAGGCCACGTGCCTGAGAACTGGAAGAAAATAACAAATGACTGTGCCGTGGTTCAGCACTAAATGTTCCCTGAACTGGCTAAGACAAAGGGACTTGGGGGGGGGAGGAATGCCATTTGGTTCCTAATTGTGCGCACTCCAAAGAGGGTGGA
The DNA here is from genome assembly GCA_033558235.1 of Neomorphus geoffroyi. Taxonomy (NCBI): domain Eukaryota; kingdom Metazoa; phylum Chordata; class Aves; order Cuculiformes; family Neomorphidae; genus Neomorphus; species Neomorphus geoffroyi. The sequence goes on from JAUMJM010000012.1 coordinate 10,876,676, forward strand.
GTTGTTTTGAGGCAGCACAGGAGTGTTAGTGTCTGTTGTTTCCCTACTTGTGCTTGAGTTTGCAACTCTTGTTATTCTTTTAATGTTGTTTTTCTGTGGTACCAAAAGCACTTACTTAACCAAATGTTTAAGCTGCTGTTGCTGCTATGTAACTTTAACTTTACCTGCGCAATTTAATATTCAGTATTACAATATTAGAACATATACTTGAGTATTAATATGAACTTAGAGCAGGTAAACCTATTTTCTCCTTAAGTTACATAGTTTTTGATTTTATTCAATCTGACTAATTATGGCAACCAAAACTTCCTTGTTTTAATTTAGTTAAATCCCTGCAGTACATTGTAGATCATTTTAAAAAGACAGAACAAGAATATAACATTGAGATCTCATTTGTCTTATTTATGAAATTTTGTAATTTGCTGAATGTTTCTAGACTTAATGAACACTACAGTGTGCATGGTTATGTTAAAGCATCGTTTTGCTGGAGACTCTGGTTTCTAAACTTGCAAACTGTTTTGCTGTACTTTTGTTCCAGCTATTTTCAGTTAATACTTACATGTAGGCAGCATCTGAAGGTTAGTCAGCTTGCTGACCCAGATCTTGTTTAGTAGTGTTGCTGCTGTGGTGATTGGAAAAGATTTGCAAGCCTTCAGAGAAGGTCCAAAAACATGTCTCTGTCCCCATTGAACATTACTGTCTAACCATCGTCCTGTCCCTTTTGCATCAGGAGTGGTGAACAGTGGCAGTACTGGTTAAAAACCAGCTTGCGGCTTTTACCATATGAATTACGAAAGAAAACAGTGTTTTTTAAAGGGCCATTTAGCCCTGATCATGTACTATTGTGAAAATAGTTTGAAAATAGACTTTAGACAAAATTTAAAAGGTAAACTGTTTTTTTCCTTATGGCTGAGTAGTATGGATGGAACCTAGACATGCTGGGACAATATACTAATGGGTTTGGGATGCTTAATTTTAAATAACATTTCAGGATATGACTTTGCCTTTCTCAGCTCACTCAACTCAGAATGTAATTTAGCCAAAATGAAATATTTGAATTGGTTTTAATACTTTCCAAATGTAGTTGCTGCCATGTGGATGAACCCAAATAGCACTTTGTGGGCCAGTTTCTCAAAAATTAATGAAGTCTGCAGTTTCCCCTAACACAGTTTTATTTTACTTAGGACTTTGCCACACACGTGTGATACTGAAATGTCTTTTATTTAAGAAATTCCAAGAATTTTGTCCCCAGAGTCCCATAAGTCTGACTGTACAGTTGACTGTTACTGTAGTTACAGTCTATTTCATGTACATACATTGCATTGGGTCAACCTATATGGGAGTGTGTAGTACAGCAGGGCTTAACAAAATCTTTTTAAAAGAAAAGGATAGTTTGGGTTTGCTTCTTTTTTTTAAACCAAGTACTTGCTAATCTGTTGATTGCTTTTTCTTTGTAGCATAAAAGAGTGCCATGGGTTGCCTCTTATAAATGGACAGAATTGTGACCCTTACGCGACAGTCTCTCTTGTGGGACCTTCCAGGTAACATTTTAATATAAAATCAATGACTAAAATGCTGTGATCTTAAACTGGAAAAGAAAGTAATAGATCTTAAGCAAAATCTTTAAAATAGAGAAAAATCTTAAAATACCTTGTGTGTATATCACATTTTTCATTGCTACTGCACTCTCCCCACCAAACTCTCAAGATTGTGAAGGAGTTTGGCTGAATGGCCTGCACTAGTGAAGAACCACTTCTCCCTCAGTTCATTCGTTCTTCTCAGGTTTTGTGCTGGACTCTTGATATCTGTACTGTAGTTCCTTTTAATTTTTGTCCAATTCCAGTGTGGGATGATACAGTTGCTCACCCACCTTCTCTATCCACTGTTTTTCTTAATGGGTGAGTTTCTTTGCAGCATATGTTTAGCAGTTGGGAGGAAGCAAGAGAGTAGAGATTCTGGTGAGACCTTTCTAATGGCAGCATCTTCAGGATGCTACTCAAAGTCCCTGCAGTTTAAATGTCTCCTATTTTGGATCAGTACTTCTGAATAACTGTTGGGGTTTTTCATTTAGGAAAGATCTCGTATCCCACACATTAACTGTCCGCAAGTTCCTGCCCAATAGCATCTAAACTAAAGCTGTGTTTCAGGTGTTTCTTTTTTGCTACATGAAACCTAAGCCCATCTGCTTTCTGTAGTATTGATACTACAAGCACAGTACCAAATGTCATCGGTCAAACTTGTGTGTGTTAAAGATTTTGGAAGGATTGTCCCTGAGTAAGCTCTGAGTGAATGGGGCATTTTTTTTCTTCCCTGGAAATATATGATTGTGTATTTTTTAGATTTGGGTTGAGGTTCTTTTAGCGGATAGATTTCGGTTGGGGATTTTTTTGGTGTTGTTGGTTGGGTTTTTTAAGAGGACTAGGGAGATCAGACCATGATTCCTAGGAAGTGTGGTGTTGATTGCCAAAGAAGGTAAATTAACATAAATTTCCCGTCCAAGTTCTGTGACACAGATGGGATTGGGTGAATATTGGTCCCACAGAATATTTATCCTGTTAGCATGGGAATATGTGTGCAAATCTGATGGAAGCTCCTGGTTAAGATTTTCCAGTCTCATGCATGTGTGATTCATGTGCTGTGACTGGAATATTTATACAGCCGTTGCATGAAAACAGTTAGTTGATGTTTAGGACAATTTTTGTCTATTTTTATTATTATTTGTGTGGGGTTTCCTCACATTTTATATCTGTTTCTTTTAGAAAATGTTATTATACAATCATATCCTTTACTGACTAAATAAGACTGTATTCTTTTATAAAATGTGTAAAATCATATCTATATAAAAAAAACAAACTACATAAACCACAAGGGAGTGGACAGCAGTTGCTTTGGTTGAACCTCTGCTGCTTAGCATCTGGTGTTAGCAGGGTGTTCTTCCAAAGAAAACAGTCAGTGGCTTGGTGTGAGCCCCTCTGTAAAGAAGTAGTGGGTATTTCCCCAACAAAAGAGGGTGGAAAACCAGGAACTGGCAGCTGAACAAGGCGAGGAAAATTGTGCTCATAACCTGCAAGCGGTGGTAAAGAAATTGTCTGCAGACCCAAGTTTGAAACACTTCAGAAATCTGTGAAGTATTTTACTCAGTATGTGTGAGCTGTGCCAGTGCATGAACTGGAATAGGGACTTTGAGGGGGGCTGATGCATGACTTGTTAGATACAGCACTTGGAATTTTAACTTTTCAAACTGTGTTGTGAAGATCTTCTTCATTCATCAAAGTGATCTCTAAAATGACAAAAAAACTGTTGTAACTGAAATGCACGGGTCTTTCTTGACAATAGAATGTCTTTGTAATTGTGTGTTTAAGTTGTCTATGGTAAAAATTTTACCACATTGGAACAGGAATGACCAAAAGAAGACCAAAGTAAAGAAGAAAACAAGCAATCCGCAGTTTAACGAAACATTTTATTTTGAGGTAACTTTTTGTCTGGTATTCTGCCTGTTTATCTGTTTTATGCAACCCTTCAAATATTTCTAAGCAAGCTGTATAGCAGGACCTAATGCAGAAAGCTCTCTTCAAGCAAATTGAAGAGCTTTTTCTAGGCTTTCAGATGTGAGTTACATACATGTATCTCTGAGCTGCCGGACAATAGCGTTCCCCTTCAGTTGCTGAGTGAAAACCAGCTTCCTCGCAAGCACGTATGTGAAGGTAATTTGCTATCTTTAGTCCCTTTATGTAGTGCCTGTTGCCATTAGGAGCTGTGAAAGAACTTTCTTCTGTGGAATTAAATTGAAATATTTTCAAGCACATTGAGCTGGAAAAAAGCCCAACATTTTTATTTAATAAAATAATGCTCAATAAAGACTAATTTCAGTTATTTATTAAAAAATAAATCAACTGTTGTTATTTAGGAATTTATTTCAGCTCTACATGAGTTACCGTACAGTAACCAAATTCTGAGTGCAACTTCCTCTGATTTGACTCTGGAATAAAAGCTATGTTTGCACGTAAGCATATGGTACTGTTCAGCTGAGGGCTGGCAGTAGTGCAGCTATTATATGTGCCTCAAGGCTATTATAATTTACCGTGTTTATATAGATTCTGGTCCTGCTGTGGGACTTCAGTGGAAAATTGTTCCATACTCAAGTATCTACAAATGGCACACATTGGCCTGCTCAGGATGCTGAGTGTAATTGCTTAAGATGTTAGGCTAAACTTGTGAGCCAAACCGCTCCGATAATTCTGTGACTTCTGCTTTGTTAGAGTTAAACTGAGAATGCCATCAGCCAATAAATGAGTAGAATTAGAATTAAGAGGTTACAGTTGTGGTATAACTGGGGAGAGAAGAGTGGACTTTTTATTTGTTGTTTCCTTAAACATCTCATAACTAACCTTGATGCTTTCTTGAGGTTCACGCTGAAACCAAAGAAATTGTTGCCTGTTACATGCCTTGCTTCCTTCTTGTTTCTTCTCATAGATCTATCCTATAATTCCCTTAGTTATATCCCCTTATATCTCAGCTTAGTCCTCTTGAGGCTCCACCACGAACTCTTCTTGACCTGCTTTCCGTCAAAAGGCAGTTTGTTTTGTGAACTGAACTTTCTCCTTCTTAAAAGGAACAGTAGCTATTGACCAGTGTTAGAGGCGGTGCTTTCTTTGGGTTTTGACATCCATAATACAACAGCAAAAAGTGTGTTAATGGGAGGAATTTACTTGCAGGTAACCAGGTCCAGCAGTTACACCAAAAAGTCCCAGTTTCAGGTGGAAGAAGAAGATATTGAGAAACTAGAAGTCAGGTAAGTTATGTAGTTTAGAAAGTGATTTGTTTTATCTGTTTTATAAATAATCTGTTTTATGTAATAAATAATCTGTTTATATAATAAATTATCTGTTTTATAAATAATAATGTTTTATCATCAAAACAATAAAAAATACTTTGGTTTAGTGTTACTCCAGAGACTTACTGATCAGACTTTTAGAAAAACTCCTCTAATATATAAAATTACTCACTTTTTTTGGTGTGTTTCTTACTGAAGATTAAGTTTTGAAGTAGAGAGTGGTAGAGTGTATCTGGCAGCCTAAACTTGTTTCCTGTGCCTGTGTATAAAGAGATGTGAGGACTTCCTGTCACCCACCATACATTAGTTTGGGTAGAATATTGAAAATAGAGCTTGTACTGAAGGGCAGCATCATACGTGATGCTTGTCTGCGGTTTCAAATAGAGTTGGCTGTTTTATTAAAAACAGAGAGAAAAGCCTCTCTTATGAGATTTCTTAGAATTTCACATTGCTGCTTAGAGGAACATTTGTGTTGCATCTTTTCCTTGCAAATGCAAAGAATACTTCAAAGTATGTTCCCCTTTTCTGCTCCTTTGTCCTTAGATCAGTCCTGTCTGTATTTATGCTGTGTAGTTAGAACAGTTGAGATGCCCTGTGCTCAATTTTGGTCTTTTTTGTGCTCATGCACGTAACAAGCACCAAACCTGCTGAATGACAGTCTTGAGGCTAGCATATATTTTCTATAAGGCATCACAAGAAGAATTCAGTGGTTAGTTCAGATAGCCGTTATGGAACTAAATCGCTGTGTGTGGTTTTGACTGTTAGCTTCATGAAATCTTCCATTTGAATTGTATATTTCATTGTAGATGCAAATATATTTAGAAAAATAGTCATGCCCCAACAAATCTAGTATTAATTTTTTTTGTTCTTCTTAACAACTGCTGTCTGTCAGAAATGTCAGGAGAGGTAAGAAGTAATAGAAAAAACCCAAGGTGCATGTCTGCAGTCTGATTCCTTTTGAGGTTGTAAGAATATGAGCTGCTGTTTGGAAAAAGAAGCGCATGTGTTGGTGTGGCGTTGCAGTGTGCCAAGTAGTAGCAATTAGATAGGGATATGTAAATATATTGGTTAAAAAGTTCACTTGGATTACCTGAGAAGAAATGTGCACAGTTTTGGGGATGGAGGCTGCTCAGAATACATATATGTTGCTGATATCACTTTTATTTACTGATGCAAGGTCTGCAAGTCTAACTTTCACTGTTTGTTTCTTTATCTGTTTTTTATGGCTTAATAAGCCACTCGTTTGATTCTTCTTGATTTAATTAGAATGGAGTGAAATTTCTAACATTTCTTGCCTGCATGCATGTGGATTATTGCTGTAAGGCAGTCACTGTTAATTTGAAGAGTTTTATTTCTCTCTGGCAGAAAAAAATTAAGCAGTGTTCTTACTTTCAGGGTTGACCTGTGGAATAATGGAAACTTGGTGCAAGACATCTTTCTAGGAGAAATAAAAGTTCCTGTGAAGGTGTTAAGAAATGATTCCTTCCAAGCATGGTGAGAAATGGTGGCTCACAAATTTGCTTCTGTCTTGCACATCTTCCTTTACAAAGGATGTCTTTTGTTCTAACTATCCATTAAATTATATTGTCTTGTTCTAGTCTAGGTAAAATGTCTTTCTAGAATGTTTCCCTGCTCAATAAATTAACCTTGCCAGAGGGTACGTTTAGCTCCTCTGCTGCCCAAGTCTGCCCACACCTACAGCAGAGCTTCTGGCTTTAGGGGGAAAGTGCAGAAAGTGAAGAAGGGGAAGGAACTCTCTCTGTCAGGTTACTGGATTTTAGCGATGTGTGTATGCTTTTCAACCTAACCAGGAAACCTGGAACCTCTGAGAATTGCTTCACTTGTAATTAAATTCCTAACTCAGGCTTCCAGCGTGACTGAAGGAGAGTTTATTTTAAAGTAATAATTAAGTATGGCTGCTTTTTTATTTTTTCATTGGGGAGATTCAGAAAGTGTCTTTTGGAACCGAATCAGTGCTATTTCAGGGGAGCTGACACACAAGTTTAAAAGCTGGAAGTGTAAGGTGTGAAAGGGGAGTTCAGCAACAACCGACCTCTGCTTATAACATAGCAGCAACTTTCTTGCTAAAGTTCCTGGAAGCAGAAGCCAGTCTCTGACGTCTTTACTGTCCCAGAAGCTTAGTGCAAGGAATCACAGAATTACAGAATTTGCAGTTGGAAAAGGCACAAGATCATCAAGTCTAATCGTAAACCTAATGCTGCTGACTTCAACGCTAAACCATGTCCCTAAGCACCACACCTACACATCTTTTAGACACCTCCAGGGATGCTGTCAACCATCCCCCCAGGTCTTCTGCCGCCAGGCAGCTTTCCAGCCGCTATTCCCGAAGTCTGGAGTGTTGTGGGGGCAGATGCAGCCATATTAACATTCATGACATGCCTCCGTGAGCCTGCTGCGAGAAAGGTGGTATTGCCGTGGACTCGTGACTGGTGCAGTGTGTTATGGCTGTTCTAATTAACCTGATTCGTGTCCACTTGTGTCACTTGAAGTATCGACAGGTGTCTGCTAACGTACTCGGTAGACATGCCTTGTATTGAACATCTTTATATCCAGTTATGAGCTACTTATCAAAAATAGTTCCATTATTAAAATAAATATTTTTTTCATACTATTACTAATTCACATGAAATGCTTTTTGAGTACAGCTGAAGTACAGCAGATAAAACAGTACCGCCAGCTCTTGATATTGGGAAAATAAGCCTAGGAGTAGAGGTTCTCCTTGTAAATCCATTTGCTTTACATCAGTGTGCCTTCATAGGGGATGCATCTGATTACTAAAAAAAAGTCTGGTCTCTTGGTTGTCAAAGTACAAGTATAAATGACTGTAAAGAATAACTGAAGATACAATTTCAGCTTGTTGGGTTGAATGTTGGAACCATAGTCTGACACTATTTAAAAGCTGTTAAAAATTTTCGAAGGGCTGCGCCTCCCGTTGAAATGCAGTTGAACCACAGCAGAAGCCAATGCAGAATTGTTTATTCTATTTTGCATTAAGAGTAGGAAAAAAGCACCTTTTTTTTTTTTTTCTTTAATCTCACTTGTTTCTCAGGAATGTGGCCTGTTAATATTATGTATTTTTACGGGTTTCTGTCTAGCCTGTTTAAATTCTTAACACTAGTGGTTCCATCTCCAATATCCAACACCCTAAATATAACCTAGGTGTAAAATGAGACGGTCCAGTATCATTTTTAACTACTACTGTCCCTGTTGAGCTGCAAGAATTATATCTTATTTCACTGTTCAGAAATAATAGGAGAAAACAAGTATGCCTGGTTATGTGCTAAAGGTGCATTGAATGCCACTCCTTTTTTTTCTTTTGCATCTCTGGTTTTTTAATGTGACTCTTATGGCTAATTTTCAGACTCAGTTTATGTGTACTGAACTCATTAAGTGTGATACTATGCTTTATTGTAAAATGAGTGAAACTAACGAAATGTGAAACTAATATTTTTAGGATTGCGCTGTTGCTTTCAGGTACTTACTTCAACCAAGAGAAAACGGAAACAAGCCGTCCAAAACTGATGATCTGGGATCACTTAGATTATATATCTGTTATACAGAAGACTGTGTCCTTCCATCTGAATACTACACTTCTCTGAGAAACTTGCTGCTAAAATCTTCAGAAGTTCAGGTACGTTTGAAAATTTCTACTAAAATGTAAACTTCAAATGAATTATGCAGTCCTCTATGAAACAATGGGAATTGCACCCAGCTAGAGAATGCTTTTGTTCCTTTGCATGAATTAGTTCTGTCGCAGCCTGATAAGCAGCTTGCAGAGCATTTACTTCTTGTCCAACTACCAAGATCATCATCTTATTTTACAAGACCCAGCAGAGACAGTGCAATAATCTGTGCTGTGTGACTGAAAGAGATAAAATACTTTCTTCTCATTGGTTGCTCTTCTCAATATTCTCTCTTCCCCCTGGCTGCTATTGGTCCCGCCGTTTTCCAGGGCATTATTGGCACTGAAAGGCAGACAACCACTTTTATCAAAAAAAGGCCTGCTTCAGAATTGATTTCTAATTGCGCTTCTTCTGAATTGCGTGTTTTTCCCAGTGTGTTCATCAGTATGGCTGGGTTTCTCGTGCGGACAGGGTGACAAAGAGGAAGCGTGGTAGATGGTTAGTGTAGCATCGAGACAGGGATCAAATTGTAATAACCGGGCTTTGTGTTCCTAGGTCTTTTATAGCCTTTCTGTACTTCAGTGTTGATGAAGTACTAGCAGAAGAGAAGAAAGATAAAGAGGGGCCAGATTGTGACTCAAATTTTAGCTAGCCCGTAGTTAAATACCACTTCGCTGGAATTCAGGAAGAGCTGTTTATGTCGCTAGTGATGGTCAGCAGCTGTCTTTTGTGCTTAAATGAAATAACTTGGTCAGGTTTTGCATTGGAATTCCCAATTGTAGAATGGTGACAGACACTTCCGAAGTGTGAGAGCTGTGTTCTAAGGGGCTTCGATTATAGTTTTAAAGGTCTGATAAAGATATATAACATTATTGTAAAGCTATCGCTTACTGCCTCTTCCTTGGATTTTTAACAAAGCCATGCTCTGAACCTCTGAGGAGAATGAGAAGGGTGAGGAAATGGTGGATTTTGTTCTTAAATGTCAAGTATAGAGTGGATAATAACAATTCTCAATGAAGTATTCTCATAGAATGGAAACTTTCAATTGCATGTTGTACAGCAAATGTTGAAAGGTCTTGTTCAGAAGCTGTGTTTACAGTCTTATTGGATGTGATCTGTACTTTGCCAAGTACATGAAGAACATTTGACTCCTTCACTCATCATTTCATATTCTGCTTTCTCACAGCCCATTTCGGCATCCGCTGCCTACATACTGAGTGAAGTCTGTCGAGACAAGTGTGATGCTGTTCTGCCTCTTGTACGGTTGTTACTACACCACCGTAAGCTCGTTCCGTTTGTTGCTGCAGTGGCAGAGCTAGATCTGAAGGACACCCAGTATGTATTTTGTGTTTAATGATGTCATGCCTTTTTAAGGCATAGAGTTCCACTTAGAGTTCCAAAGGGCTTCATGATACGACATTGATAAGAAAGCATGTCAAATTTCTTTCTCTCATTATGTAAAACTGACTAAATACATTCATCTTGTAATGCTAGTTTATAAAAGCATTCATTAAAATCATATTGAAACTGGCAGTCAGAGTTAAGGATTGTGTGCTGTTTGGTAAAATTTTCTTGGAGCTGGACCTGTGTGTACACAGCTAAAGAGAACAAGCTGGCAGCCTAGGGTTGTGTCTAAGAGCACACCCGCGGTTTATCTTAAAATGTCATAATGTGGCCACTCTTCAGATGTGATCATTAAATTGGTACTTAACATTTTTAAAAAGCTAAGAATCTTACCTTGTTTACTTTAGTTTGTGACTTAAATGAGGGGTATTCTTTGTCTGCAAAGATGCCTTCTAAGTACACACATGTCCTCGTGCATACCTGGACAGCAGCAAACGCAGGAGTTTCTACAGGCAGCAGTGGATGGCTTGTGACTTTGCAGCTCTGTGGTTAGGAGAGAAATGCAGTAGACCTGAGTAGTGGCCAGCTGAGGGGCCCTGTCATGTCCTGTGGAGATGTGGAAGGGATTTTGTCACCACAGGATGGTTCATTTCAAAGCTGACCTACTCCAGATTTAAATAAGGTCAGACAATTTAACTGTGCAGAAAGAGGTCACTATGGAAAATAATTTTCCTAACTGCATTTTAACGCACACATTCCTTTCTGTTATAATTGCACTGTAACAAAGGAAGATTAAATCTCTCAAATCAGAAAGATTTATTTTGCACAGCTGACTCTTTTCTTCAACAGCTATGAATAAAAAGCATAACCCTAAATTAAATATGTTTTGGTTAACAATGGTTATCAATGCAGCGTAGCAGTATTCTCTTTATTGTAGCTCTTAAGATAGAGCTGTTGAAAAAAACTGAGAGCTCTTAAGATTTTTCTTTTTCACCAGGACTACTGAAGGAAGAATTGTGTATCAGTGAGGTACAAATCTTTTATTAGTTTGGAATTTTCTCCAGTTCTTTCTCACATTCTGCACTGGACTATGACTGCCTTTGTTAAAAGTTCATAGGGTTTTCCTTTTTTATTTATGTTTTATTTACGTTCATTGTTTATTCTCTGAGTACCACTGCAAGCTGGATTCTGGAGTTCCTGAGGGAAATAAATGTTTTTGAAAAATTAATACTTTAATAGCAATATTAATCAGATTTTATAACTGAGCTTGTTGGTTTTCCCTGTTTAAACAAAATCAATTATTTTCTTACAGAGAAGCAAACACTGTCTTCAGAGGCAACTCGTTAGCGACTCGGTGTGTAGATGAAATGATGAAAATAGTGGGGAAGCACTACCTAAAGGTCACTTTGAAACCTGTTATTGACGAGGTAGGTTATCCTACTGAAACCTTTTTCAGAACACTTAGCCCATGGGGCTATCCTGTCCCTTTGAGAGGAGTTCTTACAATCCCTGTGTGGGAATAATCACTCATTTGAAGGAGTTCTAGGGGAAAGTAAAATTGAGCAATAATTGGTTAGCTTTAGTGGGAAGAATTTATGACCCAGATGCTTGATAATGAACAGTCTGTGACCGTTGCTCCAGCCTCTTATCACCTTGCACAGTTTACCCACATGATGCTTTAGGTAATTGATCTATGTAAAACGGCACACATGGAAGTGAGGAGGATTATTGTATGCTGTTATGGATCATTAGAACCTGTTTAGAGTCTTACCTCAGAATTTTCGACTGAATCTGTTTAATAGCTGTATTTCCATGCTTTCTGTCTGAAAAAATCAGCTTTGCTGTATTGTTTGTTTTTTTCAGATCTGTGAGTCTCCTAAACCCTGTGAAATAGATCCCATCAAATTAAGAGAAGGGGATAATGTAGAAATTAATATGGTGAGTTCCCTGATCTTTTTTTCCTAATTTGAATTTTCTCAAAATCTAATAGAAAAACATTTTCACAGCAGCTGTGTGTAGTGGAAAATAAATAACTTAGGTGGCAGCATAATTCTATGATTCCAGAGTAAGCAAAGGAAAAGTCGTATTTTCTTATCGCTTTTTATGAAAACAGCAAAGGAAATGCCCAGTGGAAAATGGGACGGGAAAGAGAAACTGAACAGAGGATTACAGTGTTCCTTACCAGTTTGTTGAGTGTTGTGACTTCTGATGAGCTGAATGCAGCAGCCAGATGACAAAAACTGGGACTGCTTTAACACTTTTTCATTCAAGTTTTGCTTGCCTCTTACCAGAGGATGACATTTAAGGCAATAGTAGCTGCAACAAACTAAATTGGTATGTGTGGGAAGTGATCTTCCCTTGTAACATGTTGTCAAATCACCAAAATGGATTGTGATAGATAGTTGTGTTGCCAGATACAGCTCGTGCTTTAATGTCAGTGAATGACATTCAACTCGTTTTTAATGCTAGTAATCCCATATAAATATTATGAGTCTTTTAAAATATGTACTGTACCAAAATACATAATTGAGTAGTCAGGCAGTGTTTTGAAAAAATGAATGGTAGTGTTATGTTTGTGTTCAGGAAAAATATATAGAAAAGCCAATGTTAATGTTCTGAAAAAATACCTTTTTTCGTAATTGCAGGAAAACCTACGCTATTATGTAGACAAAGTATTCCGCGAAATTGTGCGGTCAAGTATAAGTTGTCCTACCCTAATGTGTGATGTTTTTTATTCTTTGAGGCATCTGGCTGCCACAAGATTTCCAAGTAAGTGTTCTCTTAAAACTTTTGAAAATGGTGTTCAGAGTGAAATACTGAACTTCTGGCATTACCTTGTGGGGATTGTTAACATTCTTGCCTGGTGCAAACCTGTGCCCTGAACTTCTTATCTCAAGAATCAGGCATTTGGGTTTGTGTCTGTCTGTAATTTAGAGCAAAGCCTTGTGCTCAGTCAGCAGGAATTCTGTATTTTCTGATATGCAAATGTAACAGGTCAGAAACCCTGCAAGCCAGCAGCAGATGAGAATTTGCCAACAAAAGTATAAGATACTGGAAGAAAAGCAAAAGTAATGTAGGAGGTGATTTAGTTGAAAGATACATAAAATTTGGAAGAGCCAACCTGTTTGTTGCTTCTAAAGAAGCAAGATACAAACTTTAAAATAAATGTGGTGTTTACATCTTAACTACATGAACTGCAACTGTGTTAACTCTGGCGTGAGTGTCCAGCATCACTGTGTATGGGTAGCTTTGAGGAGGGTGGATAATGTGAAATATGAACGTGTTTGCAATGTCACCGGTACAAGAACAGTTTGATTCTTTCAGAATGGTTTTAATATAGGAATAATGTGACGGGTCTGAAACACTCTTACACTTCAGTCAATTAAAATCTGAAATGACATGTAATAAACTGCAAGGGAAGAATGTACTTCTCATAGTGTGGAGCCTTCCTATGATTCATGTTTGTCACTGGAACTGATGCCATAAATTCCGTAGCTGAGCCAGCCTGTTCAGAACAGCTGGCTTCCCAGGCAGATCAGATGGAAGTGCTCCTTAAGGAACATGATCCCACTGTATTTCCCAGTAGAAAAATATTTAAATATACCTAAATATTAAACAAGAAAATCCTAATTTACAGCATCAAAATTCTGTAACACTGGGGTTTTATGACGCAACTCAGAATTGGAGTTGAGGTTGTTCATTATGTGTTGACTGCATTTGTTGTCCAGCATTGATGTGTTTGAGTTGGCCAGTGATGAGTTTTACTGGGCAGTGAACCTGATGTCCCCGGTTTGAAGGCAGCTGCTGCAGTGTTTCGGGTTTGGGTTTGCCATGCACAGAGCCCTGCCGCTCAGGATGGAAAGACTTGCAATAATCCCATCCTTCCTGGCAGTAATGAGCCAGTTCTATGAGAGCAGAACTCGCTTTCAGAGAAATAAATCCTGAATTATAATTACAACATTGATTACCATGACCACCTTTTCATTTCATGCATTTCATTGATTTTTCTCTTCCGTTTTAAAATATAAATGTCTTCTCTGGTGTTCTCCTCTGAAGGATTCTTATGTTGACTGTCTTCATTATTTCCTGTTAAGTTCAGTGCATGTTACATTTCATGGTTTTTCTCTGCAGATGACCCTCATGTACAGTATTCTGCAGTGAGCAGCTTTGTGTTTCTTCGTTTCTTTGCTGTAGCCGTAGTCTCACCTCATACTTTTCATTTACGACCTCACCATCCAGTAAGTTTTGTGACACTTTTCTTCTGTTTTATTCATGACCGTCAGATCTGTTTATCTGGGAAGGCCTGAATTGCCTTCAGTGGGGCTGTGACTGGGAAACCAGGTTTCCAAAGGTCTCTAGGTTGAGTTTGCAATTTCATACCTCACCAAAGGAAACAAAGCATCTGCAGTTCTTTAAGTCTGCGAAATTTGATGCTTAATGAGATGTTCTCAAATGATGTAGAAAAGCTATTGATATTAAAGGGAGGATGTGCTGCTTTGTTAGAATAGCAACGTGACTGGGGGTTCTTGAAGGCATTGGTTCCTTCTACTGTGGGCATTAAATGCCCAGATGTCACTTATTTCATAAAAGCATTTCTATTTGTGTGTTGAACAGAGGTTATAGAGTTAACCCAGTAACTGGTCTGTATATTTATTCTGGACTCTGCTAATTGCAGTGGGTTGGCAATTCTTCCATTTTCAGTTTTCAATTGGTCAAGTAGATCTGTGTTGAAAAAAATAATTTTCAAAGACAGGAATGTGGAGATAAGAAAAATATACTGTATTATTTTCACATAAAACACAGAATAGGTATGCAGTCTTCTGCTCTAGAGGTTATCTTTATTGGCTTTGTCTATCTACTAAAGTGTGTTGTGCTATCAAAAGAAAAAAATATCTACTTACTCCTATTCATTCCTTTGACATTATCCAATTCATTGAGTGAAAAGATGGCAGACTTTTGTCACTTGAGGGTTAAACATTTTAAAGCAAACAAATTAGGCAAAAGCCTTAAATGTGAAGTTTTAAGTTCATTTTGAATTATGAAAATTTCTACCACTTGGCCAGCAGTAAATCAGTATGTTTAGATTTAAGTTTTTACTAACTCTGAAGCATTTGGTGTATACTAACAATTACAGGATTGGAGAGATTTGAGTAGTTTTATGTTTTCCAAGTGCTAATATTAAATCTAGTGATAGTGAGTAAAATACTGAACACTGTGCAGTAGCTGATGAAATATGTGTGTATCCACAAAGCACAAGTGCTAACAGAGGATAATGCTGCACATGCATTTTTCTTGGGCAAAGAAAAGAAGGAATGAAGAGATGTCAGATTTACTGTATTCTATAACATGTAACTTTTGTGACATTTTCATTTTTAAATCAGCATTTTATCTGGAATTGTGAATAACTATGACTTGTGAATGTTTTTTCTTTATTTTAGGATGCACAGACTTCTAGAACATTAACTCTGATATCAAAAGCCATCCAGACACTGGGGAGTTGGGGAAGTTTGACGAAAAGCAAACTTGTAAGGCTACCTAAATTCTTTCTTATTTCATAGACAACATTCTTTGAAAGTCTATTTATGTCAATATTCCTTTTCTTTCAGTCGAGTTTCAAGGAGACGTTTATGTGTGAGTTTTTCAAAACATTTCAAGAAGAAAAATTTACTGAATCTGTTAAAAAGGTACCTTTCAACTAGATTTTTATTTATGGTCGATTTACTTTATCAGTCTTAATTATTAGGTGACTGTGTTATTGTTAGGTTTTCTACCAGAGAGAAATTGTATTTAATGTCAGTTTTTTTGAGAACTCAAACATTCACACAGTCGAATACACAAGGGCTACACATGGTGGACTTAAGTAATTTAATTTTTTTTAAAAAAAGGGGGGATAAAATTTGGAAGCAGGCTTTATTGTTTAGGAAGTCTGGTGTGGCTTATGGGCAATCCCTGTTACATTATTACAAGTTCCTGCAATGTATTTTTATCTATTGCCCAAAGTAATTGTTCTGTTCTAGGAGAAACTATATGTGTTTATTGTCAAAAGAGCTGTGTTTCTGAGCAGTATGTATTAACTGTGTGTTTTTCCTTAAGTTCCTCGATGATGTTTCCTCTACTGAAAGTAGAGAGCCCAGTGGTCTAAGCGAGCCAGTGCACCTAAAAGAAGGGTAAATACATCCTGAATCTATATCATGTAAAACAGAGCCAACTTGATTGTTCTTTCTTCAATGCCAACGTCGGATTAATGCTCATTAAAGTGTAGAAATTAGGATATTTGTGAGTTCGTTGTTAGTTTGCAGAATTGGTTTAAACCAACAGCTATAAATTTTCATAACTTGTCTTTTAAATACTTTGGAAGACAGTAATTAAAAGCAGCTTAAAACCTATTAAAGCCTGTCAGCATTTCTGTTACAATTCATTGTGCTTTGTGATGGTTTATTCAGGATTGTGAAAGTGAATTTTAAGAGTGTATTAATTTAATTTAGAATTACTTTGCGTGCTTAAACCCAACCAGCTAAATGTTCTGCCTTTAAAATACAGGAAAAAAACTCCTCTATAATTGGAATACTTAACAGCAAATGATAGAATGCTTTTATTAAAATTGAGGTGAAAAATCACTCTTCTTGAAGAATGAACTGGGTTTTCTTGATGTTGATCAAGAATCACTGATTAATTCAAACGGCATTTATGGCGGAAAGTATTTGCATTTACCCAAGAAGCAGATTGATAGCAAGTAAAGATTCTTTTGTGAAACAAGCGTCCAAATTTCAAACAAGAAAGAAATGTACCTCTTATTGAAGTACTAAATGGAAATTGAGTCAGTTGTAGTGGATCAACGCTTGGATGCAGCCATTTAGAAACTAATCTGTACTGTAAATAGATGGCTGTTGCTCAAAGAAAACAGCTGTCAGTGAGTACCCTTAGAGTGAGTTTGCAGTGTAGGGAATATGTCTTGTGTCTGCCCTTGCTGTTGTGTTCAGCGTCATTTCATTTGTATCCACATTCTGATCTAGCTAAGGCCAAGTATGTTCGCATGTAAAAACGGGTAAGAAAGAGAATCGTGTAGTTAGAGACACCTTACTCCCTTTGGGGAAAATCTGGATCAGTAGCCACTCCAAATGCAGTGCTGCCAACAGGAGGCTGGATGGCCTGTTTTATGGCTCGTTTCTGGAAACCTGTGCGCTATCACCGCTCTGGGAGCTGATCTTGAGGGTCTGTTCTGAACAACTAGTGATTAATTTACAATTAAGCAGATTTTTATGTTGCTGCATTGTGAACAATAATGTGTTCTCTCAATAAAAGGTCATGCAAGCTCTTCAGAAGACTAATGGTTGTATTTCCTTTGACTCTGTCTTCACAGAGAAATGTACAAAAGAGCTCAGGGAAGGACTCGGATTGGTAAAAAGAATTTCAAGAAGCGGTGGTTCTGTCTAACAAGTAGGGAATTCACTTACCACAAACAGCAAGGTAAATGATGTTTATTTTACTGGTATTTTTATTTTCTCAATATTTTCCAAGGGTTTGCATCCAATTTGTGCTTTATAAAATGCATATTTTTTTCTTTTCTTGAAGTACATAAGATATCCCAATTACCAAATGCTTCTGTCTGGTTCATGTATATTTTTTCAATAATAAAATGTTCTCTTTGAGAACTTAACCCATGCTATCAGTACCCTGAGGTGATAAAACTGTTTTAAAAAAACACTTCCCTCATCTGTTTACAATTTTTACAGATAAAGAACCAATTTTCACTATTCCAATCAAAAACATCCTTGCAGTGGAGAAACTTGATGAGAGCTCCTTCAACAAGAAAAATGTGAGTCAAAAGCTAGTTGATATGTAATTCTTGATGTGTTCTTTATAGAGAAGATCATACCTTGTTGAGTTACTGAATCCCTGTTACTAAGCAGGTTAAAATTCCTGATATCTTATTCCAGAGCCCTTTCTATAAGGTACTGGTTGTATGTATGATATGTTCTACTAGAAGTGTAGTATCACCGAACTTATTTTTGATGAGAACTTCCAACAGTTCCTTCTTCAGCTGAGCCAGTTGTCTGTGCTCACAGCGTTCTTCTGGAGCAGTGACACGTCAGTATTTCTGTTACTTCAATCAAAAATTTTGAGGCAGCGATAAAAGTACAGCTATTCCTTAGGCTGAGGATGGCTAAAGGAGGGCCTTTTGGAAATCTTTCGTTACTCTGAGGAGATGAAGCCTGAAGTCTGAGGTCACACGTAATGATATGTGAATGAAGGGGACAGAAAATGCATCATGTTCTGATTCTTTAAAGATTGTTTTTTGGATGAGGAAATGGTGTAGGCAGAACCACAGGGATCTGTTTTGGTTTGGCTTTCTCCTAAATAAGGTTGTGCAGTAAAATGAAAGAGATTATAAATGTTCTTTTCTCCCTTGTCTTTATTTTGGCTTTGTTGAATTGCCAGAGCTTTGAAATCTATTTTGGCATATTCAGAGTTGCTCAATACCTGGATTATTTTTTACAGAGCAGAATAATGTTGTGTTCCTTCTACAGATGTTTCAAGTACTACATGGAGAAAAGCCGCTCTATATCCAAGCAAACAACTGTGTAGAAGCTAGCGAGTGGATAGAAGCACTTTGCCGAGTAACGAGGTGCAACCAGAAGAGGCTGAGTTTTTACCATCCTTCTGCTTTTCTGAATGGGAACTGGCTTTGCTGCAAAGCTACAATCGAGAACACAGTGGGCTGTGCCCGTTGCACTGCGTAAGTTGCTTCTCAAATGAAAATACGGATGTTTAGTAGGATGGATAATGTACGATTCACTATTCAGCTTGAAAATCTACAGGCAACGCTTTCCTTAGCGAGTTACACTATTAAAAAATGCCTTACTAATCAGACTTGAAGTACCGGATTTTACTGAGTCTGTTACTTTGTCAGCCCCCACATGAAATTAGGGTAACCAATTCAGCATTTAAAGGACAAATATTGAATGGTTGGCTGCTTTCCATGCAAAGTAAGAGATGTAATAGCTCAGGTTTATTGTGATGCCAAGCTGAATGCAGAAATATGAGCCGCCTGTGTCATCTGTATGAAATACCTTGCGGCAGAGGGCTCAGCTTGCAAGTCTCTCTTTCTTTAATGACTTTATCTTCTTTTATACAATTACTTGGTTTTTTAACCTCACGTATTTAAAAACGCAGTGTACTAAGAAAATTGGCTAAATAATCTTGGACGTAGATTCTAACAAATCATTTGAGTTCTGTAGGTATGTCAGGAAAACAACATAATGCATTGATGCCTTTCCTTTAAGCTGCTGATTTCTGAAAACAAATGCTCTGGTCTTTTTTAAAAATAAATTTATCTTTAACAGCATAAATTACAGACTAAAGATCTCGTTAAGTCTTCTAGAATTGAGTGTAAGTTCAGAAAGTTATCTTTTAGGAAATACATATCTTTTCCTTGTTACTATTTTCATTCCTGTGTTAGGTTTCGCAACAGTTCAAAAGCTTCCAGTTAGTACAGAACTTCTCATTGGTTTTGTCTTTCTGTTTTTTTAACTTTTAGGAATGTATCTTCTGTCCTTCAAGTATAGTAGATTTTAAAAGAAGTGTTTAATTGTCGTTTAATAACAGTTAACCTTACTCGGATATTTCTAAATTATTTTTCTCTTGACATACTGAGTAATAAATTCCATTGGAAAAAGTGACTGGTTTAGTATTGCTGGTTTTGTTGCCTTCAAAACTGTGCCTATCTGTAGAACCCTGGCAGTGCTGAGTTCTGTGTAGCAATGCTGAAGCTGTCTGTGAGTGAGAGACATATTAAGTCTAAGTTTATTGAAACAGAATTGGTTTTCACTTGCTCTCAGACCTTTCCAGAATGACTCATTTGTCTCTTTTTTTCACATTTTAGAGATGTTCCTGCTGATACACAAATTGAGATTGATGGAGACAGAGAGACAGAAAGAATTTACTCGCTTTTCGCTATCAACATGTCTAAACTACAGAAGCTTGAAGGTACTCAAATAATAGTTCAGAAGAATTACAATGGTATTGCTCAGGTCTAATTCTTCAGGCCCACAACATCAGTCTGTCTTAACAATTTCCCTGAAAATAATAGAGTAGAGAGACAGTTTATGGTTTTTTGTCTTTTTAGTGCTCTGATATCAGACATTCTTCAGTCATTTCTTTACAGTAGACACTCATTGTTCTGACTGAATTTGCATACGTGAAGCGCCTTTATTAGTCAAAAGAGAGAGACTGCAACTTGAGCCAGTTGCTGCTCTCCTGTCTTTGCTGTCCTTTTCCTGACTGTGAAGGGAACTCTGAACGTGGTTGAATTGCATGAAGGCATTGGTCTTCTCTTAATGTGAACAGGAAACAGCTGGATGCTCAAGATGCTGAATGCAACCAGCCAGAGAATAAGCCACGAACTGTAAATACATCTGGCTGGTACTGTCTCCTGCTTTTGTCTTAACTCTTTTTATGGATAAGCTAGAGTGTCCTGAGTTGGAAGGGACCCACAAGGATCATTGAGTCCAGCTCCTGTCCCTGCACAGGACACCCCCAGCATTCACAGCATGGGTCTGCGGGCATTGACCAAATGCTTCTGTAATATTGTCAGGCTTGGTGCTGTGACTGCTTTTCATTTCAGAATTGCAGAATCACCATTTATGTAATAGCGAGATCTGTTTGTTAATTATTGAAATTCTAACTGGGATAATTGTGGTAATTTTTGTAGAGGCTTGTGGAAGCATAGCAGTCTATCAAGGCCCACGGAAAGAACCAGATGATTATTCTAACTTCACAATTGAAGATTCTGTAGCAACTTTCCATACACTTAAACAGATCATAGACACAGTAGAAAAGCTGAGTGAATCACATGAAAAATACCGAAAGAAGAGATCGTCTAGTGCTAAATATGGTAGTGAGTAAGTATCTTATGTCATTTCCACATACGGAAATGTGTATTTTTTAAAAAAATAAATCACAGAATGAGACCAGGCTTGTTGAAGTAGAGTTAATTAAGGTAGATTTAGGCAATGCAAAAACATGGAGAAAGTAAGGTACATCATTTGTAGTAATGCAGCTTTTTGCCAGTTGTTAGAAGATACACAAAATTCCTCTGGTGTGGAATTTGTCTGGGTTCCTGTTGAGATTCCCATGAGCAGATGTAGTTTCCTTTCAGCTTCACATCTGAAGCACTCACAGGATTTATCACCATTTGCCTACCTTCTATTTTTCTTTTTAAAAATTTCAAATTTTCTTCAAGAAAGAATTGAAATCTCAAGTTATATAAAACTGTAGAAACGGCACTGCAGAACCGTATCTTCCGTGCAGTCTATTGTACTGTTCACAATTCACTCGCCAGACTCAAGGATCAGTACTGTCTCTGGTGAAGTTAAAATCTGGTTTTTGGCGTGCGTTGTTGTTCCAGAGCAGATTCTCTCGGTTCTCTGTAATCCTGGCAGATGCTCATGGAACACCACTGGCAAGTGTTTGGTTTTTATCGTAGCAATGAGGCTTTGATTTGCCCAGTTTAGTATTTGACCCAAGTCAAGTAGAAAACTTCAGTTTACTTCACATCTGAGATTTTTTGCCCATCATGAAATTTCACAAGTAGGTGGTAGAAATGATGCAAAGAAAATAGATTTGCTTAATAAATTAAAGTTGTATCATGAGTACTAGAAAGTAAATGTTAACCTTAAAAATACTTACATCTAATCTTTTTTTTTTTTTTCCAGAGAAAATCCAATTGTTGGAAAAGTTTCCTAACCAAAACAAACTGTGGTGCACTTGGATGAAAAAAGAAACTGGAAATGTTCTTGAGTGGGGTTTTTTTGTTGGGTTTTTTGTTTTTTTTAAGTTCATTATATGCATTTTTACAAAGTATTTAAGAATGAACTAAATGCTAGCTCTGACAATCTATTTAATATTTAATAGAAAAATATCTGCTTGGAAATCTGGTCTTAAGATTTATTCTCATTTTGCTGAAGAACTTGAAGTTCCAGGTTCTTGAAGTGACAAGTGTGAATAAATCTAAATTTTGTTTTACCGTTGTTGTCTTATTGGAGAGAACTTTCAAACAGATAAGCTTTTTCACGGAAGAAAATCCAGGCAGCATTTGTTGGCTGGATTACATCTCTCGATACATACACTGCAGACTTGCCTGAGTTTACCGGGAGTGCCTGCCCTGCTGATACAGATCTCGAAATAGAAATTCCAAGATACTCTGACATGGAAAAGATCTGAAGGTTTACACTCAAATTCATTTGACTTTCTTCTGTTCATTAGGTGTTGTCAGGACTTGAATTATGTACAGTCTTACAAAATCACGCAGTGTGCTACAAGCAATCTGGCCAGCAGATACCAGTGTTAGTTATGTCTTTAAGTACTAAAAAAGAAATCAGGGAATTTGTTGTACATCTTGTTTACATTTGGGTGAGTACTACATGGAGTGACATTAGACCACTAGCTATTTTCTTTAGGGTTTTATAAGATACATATTATTTTTCCTCATCTGAAAAGAAATTCAGGGTAGCATAATAAATAGGTATGCCCACAGAGAGAAAAACTGAAATGTGAACAGGTTGTAGTTAAGTACCGATTGCTTTACATCGTCTCATGTATGATTTGTATTTCCTCTTTTTTTTTTTTTTTTTTAATAAGTAATAACTAGGTCCAGCTCACCTTTCGACTACAAATCTAATAATCTCTATTGTAATCACTCAAAGCACTTTAGATATCTGGACTATCCCAGATTATTTTTAGATACTTTGTAGTATCTGCTTGTTATGATCAGTTGAATGATCAACATTGTTTTCTCTTTAAGCAATGCTTCAGTGAATATTTTTATATCTTTAGTTATATCAATTCATATTTGCCACTAAACAGAATTTTAAACTGGCATTCTTGACTTCGGTAAGATTAATTTTTGCTCCTTTCATTTGAGAAGTTAGTTTTATGCTGAAAGAACGTGTATGTATATAGCCAGGAAGAAGCAAAGGTGTTCCTTTGGCAACTTTGCTTCATCAGTATTAAATACAGTGGTACTCCTTGGAATATTATTTTTAATAATAACTGTATGTGGTACTTTTATTTTTGGAGCATTTGCTGTAGGGTCTTTTGTCATTTGTTGGTTGTGTTTTGGGGTTTGGGTTTGTTTTTTGGTTTTTTTCTTAGAATCCCAGTTTGGCCAAATGAATTAAGAATATAACTCACAAATAGAATAGGAATCCACAACGCTTAAAACCGTAAGCTGTTTAATTTACCGTATGTTCATTATACTGTTGGAGGGAGGCTTTCTGTAAGAGCAGCAAGCTGGCGAGGCAGGGTTGAAACCTCTTTTGAAATGAAGGTAACTTGTTATTTTCTTTGGTTTCAATACCAAACTGGTTTAGAGTACTTGGAATTCAGTACTAGTGTCTGCAATGTCACAATCATTTAATCACCCTGGATGGATTTGCCTTTTCCTTTTTTACATGACTGATGTATTCTAAGGGACTTTCAGTTGCCAACAGTTGAACAAGGAGGGCCGGCGGAAGGGAATTTAGTAATGCCAAGAAATGTGTTTTGCCAAAGTGAAGTGAGTCTGATTAATTGCCATTAATAAAAAGCTGCCATTAAACAAAGTTGAATGTGATTGAGCATCAGAGTTGGGGTTTGCTGTATATGGATTAACCCTGTGGTAAAGTGTCTTCCTTGGAGCCGTTTTCGTTAGTTTTCAAAGTCAAATTTATGAAAATTAAATTGTGTGCTCTAGCAACATTTTTTCTTTAAATATGCACTTTTTTTTGCTTTGGTACTGGAATATCTAGGAAAAAAACAAAGGCCATTGAATATTTGTGACCATTAAGATTTGATTTCTCATTTTTATAATGTTTTAAAATGCAGTAGATGTTCTGGAATTTAATTAGGTACAAGTTGGATGATTAATAATAAGTTGCCTTCATTTTGATTAGTCTAGAAAGGTGATGTTATTCAGTAATCAGTTCTGTTAGGATTGTAAATTATCATTAGTTGTAATTTGTATTACAAGGATGTATTGTTGAATGTATTTTTATTTAAATTTTATTTTCTTATCAAGACATTAAAATGTTTTGTAACGTTGCTTGAGAATAACTCACAAATAAATTACAACAAACTTGAGCTGCTCTATGTGTTTATTGTGAGGCCTGGCTTTTCAACGTGTTAGCATTGATCTGAGGAGTGAATTGAAGGGGTGCACGTGCAGGAGGGGGTATAAAGACATAGATCTCGTTGGCATTGTTACATTCTGATTCCGGTTGGTGGCTGAAGAGAGGAGTGGTAGTTAATTATTTAGCATAATGGTGTTCGTAGAAGCCTCAGTAATGGGACAGTGTCTAAAATGTTTGCTGTGACCAGTGTGAGGTAAGGAAGGACATCTGGTATGGTGTTACTAGAGACTCATTTTTTGTCTTGCTCACTGATTTGTCTTTCCTTCCCTGTCCTGGGTACTCGTACCAGCTGCATCATCTGTCAGACCTATTTTAAATATATTCCATATGGAAAAATCAGTACTTCTGTCAATCTGCCTTTTTTATGTAACCTGGGCGCGATTTGCTGCCTGCTCTCCCTCCCAGTGCTCATGGGCGCTTTGAGTGAGGTGGTTTGGTACGAGCACATTTTACTGTCCGAGATGTTTTATTTCCTTGTACAGTGAGCTCACCCTTGTCCTCTAGTGCTCGTACGAAAGCTGCTGTTAGGATTCACAGTGCCAGCCTTCCAGCCAGTCTGGAGCTCGGTGTGATGCCTTCCGAGGTGAGCCATGCTAAGGTCCAGTCTGAGCCGTCATGGCATTCACTTGCAGACACCACAAAGCAGGGGAAGTTAACGATTAAATTCGAAGTAGAGGAGTAGGAGAGGGTTTTTGTGTGGACATTAAATTTTTTTGTAAAAATTCTGTGATGTTTTTAGCAGAGCGATCTATTCTTTCACCACTAACACGCAACCTTCTCTAACCCTTCCACTAAGCTGAGTTTTCTCTAAGCTGTGACCTGAGAAGGCCATTCCCCGCTAAGATCTGTAGCTTCTGTGCTGGTCGTAGTTCTGGGCTAGACTAGCAGTCAGAGATGTGTAAGGCCTTTGTAGCCAAGAGGTTCTTCCTGGGACTCTGGATTCCTTGAAAATCAGTGTGTTGGTTTCTCACACAGTTCAGTGCATCTTTGTCCCCCATCATATAAGAAAACATGTACTTATAGCCTATAGATAGGTAAGCATATGTATTTATCTTCATACAGTCTACCTACAGACTATTTATAGTAAATAGAATCAATATTATATAGAAAATAATGTTTTTACTGGATATTATATTTAATTTCAGCTTTTTGATATGTAGTTTAAGTACAAAGTTTGCAACATTTACTCAGCTCTGCTAAGGACTGATTCACTATTGTTTTTAAAAAGCATGCAGATGGAACAAAAATTAGGCTAATAAGCAACAGCTCCCAGTAACAAATAGAACAACTCCCAGTAGAATAGACAAATGTGTAAAATTTACTTCAGATTCTTACAAATAGTTAAGAGAACCATATTTAACTATGTTTTATGTGACTTATGCAGATTAAATAAACTAGAAAGGGGACCCCATCAGTGTTACTGTGTTCAGCTGTGATGAGACTGCTGCTGGAATACCTCGTCTGTTCCTGAGATTGAGCAATATAGGCAGATGTTTTAAAAATAATTAATTCAGATTTTGAGAGTAGAGCTGTAAGAACTCAAGTTATGAACCAGCACCCCAGTGGATGACATTGTAAGCTGATAAGTTTTGTGCAATGCAAGCATTTTCTCCATGTGATGGTGATGCAATATAGCTTATAATTTACCTCCCAAGTTGTATTTAGTCCTTAACTTTCCCCCCTCACCTTTTCTCCTCACCTTGCTGATTTACCCCACTGTAAATTAGACAAAACGTTACAGATTACCTGATTGATTTGACAAATATATTAAAATTAAAACAGGAAAACGCTGGTGACATCTTTAAATGAAGCATTGAGCTGTACAAAGGGAAAAATACAAGGACAAGTTCCAGTACTGCCGAAAACTCTGTAATAGACCTAACATTTTTAAACACAAAACATACAATGATTTCGGTAGCAACCAAAATAATTCACTGAGCTTCCTCCTGAAGAGTTGATGCAGATTCCAGTCAAGTCTTCCCTGTTGCACTTTTCTGCCATGGTGTGGCATTTACATGGCTTGGGTTTGGTTTGGTTTACTTCTAGTTATTTCTGTATATGTTTGAATTGTAGATGCATGTATTCTGCAACCACCTTGGCCAAAGTCTAAATGTTGAAAGGTGGGTCAGAGTCAAAAAGCGTGTTGAGTGACACGGTGCCTGGGATGTAATGTCTGCAAGCGTGAACGAGAGGAGGAATTTCAGCTACACAACACCTTTCAGTAATTGAGTAATTGGAACACGTGAGCAAAGAGAGCTTCTGTGAGGCGAGTTTCTGTGTGGCTTCTCTTGCTGGTGTTTTGGGTTTCAGTGGGGTTTGCTTTGAGGTTTTGGAAGGGGGTTTTGGATCAGAGGGCAGCATTTGCTAACAGTGGCTTACAGGGTCCACCCTCATAGTAGGCAGGATCCACACAGCATTTGCTAACAGTGGCTTACAGGTCCACCCTCATAGTAGGCAGGATCCACACATCAACAGGAAGACAAACTGTACTGATTCACAGATTTATAAGAAGAGTCACTATTTCAAACTAGGTGTGCTGGGGTGCCCTGTCGAAACGGCAAAGCAGCATAACATGGGTTTCAGTTTGCAATTCAGAATACAGTCCCACTCGCAGACAGCTCACCTCAGGTAAAATATGCATAATTTTGTCTTCACAGTTATTTTTTTATTATTATTATTAATAAATGGAATAAGAGACAAGCTTTTTACTTGAAAATCCACCCAAGTTCTGCTCCAGAGAGAAAAACAATTAGCAAACAACAACCTAGTGTAGAATTTGTTAAAGTAGTCTGGAGTCTTTGTGTCATTGGCTTTAAATCTCTGCTTCAGAAAGGAGAGATGGATGAGCCTGGGCGTTATACAGGGATGTTTCAGGGGTTTAAGACTTAATTAAAGCAGCTCAGCAAAGTCAGGAGCCATTTAGTCTCTTGTGAGACAGGGTTTTCCCATTAAAGCAGGAAAGTTCCCACGCCAAGCTCATTAACTTTTTTAGTAAATCTTCTTTAAGGATTTCCCTTCCAAATATCGGGTGTTATGATGTCCATTTGTTTAACTGCATGAGTAATGCACAATGCATTCAGGATCATGAATTACTGGTACTTCTCTGTCTTCAAACTTATTCCCGGGCTTATATAAAGTTCATGCCCAATCACATCTGTATGCCGCAACACAGGGAAAATGTACTTATTCAAACTCATTTGCTGCTCTGGTTACCAATATGTATCTGTGATTTCTTTGCTCCAGTCTCTGTTCCAGTGAGACCCTCCCAGTGCAAACGTGGTAAGGAATCTATTCCACAAATGCAGTATGTTTCCTTAACTTCTGCTTTGGTTTCCTTATTTCTGGGTGCCTGCTTCACAATGCTTTTTCGCAGAAACTGTTTGTTATCATTGAAGTCTGTTTTCTGTTTTGGCAATTGCACCAGGCAGCTTCAGTAAAACCTAAAGAGCTACTGCAGGTGGTTTTGTTGCAGGTGATGGCTTGTGTGCTGATATGATGCTGTTTCCTGTGCTGTCTTCCTCTACAGGCATAGAGGAAAAGAAAGGCGTAGGTGATCCAGAGTTTAAGAAACAGTCTTGAGACAGAATGATGCTTAAATTGTTTTCTTTGACAGATTAACTGATGCAGTACTGAAGAGTTCTGACATATGTTGGTCTGTTGACAGAACAAACAATAAGCACGGTAATTCAACCCGGCACGTGCATTAGTTGGCCAAGATACACTCGTACTTACATAACTGTTCTTCATATTACCATAAAAATGACATTTCCGTGAATGTTTTGTTATTAGTAAAAATAATTTTCGATTCTATGTTTCAGAGTAAGCAAACTGTGGAAAAAACAACAAAAATCTTAAGGTTGTAAGAGGAAGGAAGAAGAAAAGAACAAAGGTCATTTCCAGACATCTCCATTCCCAAAAGATTTGTTTTTACTTTATTACCAAAGGCCAGATTTTTGTGGCCAAGGTGTACAACATGCAAGCCACCACCAAAATACATGGCTTACTCTGTTAGAAGTCTTGGGAAACATGTTGAGGGTTGAAATTCCAGGGGCTTTTGGTCATCTTCTTCCCTCAGTGAAGGCAGTCCAGTCCGTGTAGGTGAAGCTGTAATTCACAGCTGGAGAAACTTGCACTGCAGCTGCTCATAGTACATAGAGAACCTCCTCCATGAGCAATGTCCACTTGGCACCTACTAGGTGACCTGTTTAAACATAAAAAAAGTTTAAAAATACATAAATGCACTCAGTCTTACACAAAGCCTTCCTTGGTTATAAAAATGTGTGATTTGCATATGAAGAGTTTTTATTTATATTCACAGTTTGTATTATTCTATAGTGCTTGTAGAGCTGGGTGGATGCACCAGGTGCCCCTTTTCTGCACTAGCAGTAGTTAATTCTGAGACTATTGACACATAGTCCACAGAATGACTTGGAGCTGCCTTCCTTCTCAGCAATGTGAACTCTTGTTGTATGCTATACCAGGCAAACAGAAAATACTTTAGAGCATTAAACCAGTATGGGTTTTAGCATTGGTTATATTCAGTGTAACTGGAAGCATGGACCATTCCAACAGAAATATTGAGTTCTACAAATAAAGATTCTCTAGTTTCTCAGTGTAAAGAAAATATGGACTTGGTTAGGGATCACGATGTTCAAGCTATCCAAAATATCTTTTTCTGAAATGGATTTTTAAACTCACATTAATTTGTACATATTTCTTAGTTTTTAGATGTTAACAACAACAAAGTACACAGAGGTAAGATAGTTACTTCTCTTACAAGGAAAATTACTTTTCTGGATGGAAAGACAATTTAAATGGTAAAAAGGGATTAAGGAATGTAGTTTCTGTCTCTACCTCATTTTTGACTCTGTACTCTTGTTTATACCATATTCTTGCACATCATTATTCCTGCGTCTTTATAATCACATGTAACCCAGCTGTGACAGTCAGCAGCGATTGTTATTGAAGGAAAGTTGGCAAAACCAAGGAGTTAGTATTTTGAAACCTCAACGTGGCAGCATTCCTGCTGAGCACAGATATTTTTTTGAAGTGGCAGAGAGAGAAACAATTTCTCAAGGTAGGTGCAGGGGTGTTGGTTGTTGAGCACCCTGATGAGTGGGAGGACTCCCTGCCCATGGCAGGGAGGGTGGAACTGGATGATCATAGACTCATAGCATCATGGAATGGTTTGGGCTGGAAGGGACCTCAAAGTCCATACAGTCGGACCCCCTGCCATGGCCAGGGACACCTCCCACTGGATCAGGGGGCTCAAGGCCCCGTCCACCCTGGCCTTGAACACCTCCAGGGATGGGGCAGCCAACACTGCTCTGGGCAACCTGGGCCAGGGCCTCCCCACCCTCATCAGGAAGAGTTTCTTCCCAATGTCTGATCCAAACCTTCCCCTTTCCAACTTAAAGCCGTTCCCCCTCGTCCTGTCACTCCAGGCCCTTGTGCAAAGCCCCTCCCCAGCTTTCCTGGAGCCCTTTCAGTACTGGGAGCTGCTCTCAGGTCCCCCCGGATCCTTCTCCTCTCCAGGCTGAACACCCCCAGCTCTCCCAGCCTGTCCTCACAGCAGAAGTGCCCAGCTGGTTTTAAGAGAAAGGTTTAGACCTTGGAAAATTTTCCTAATTGTTATTGTTCTCAGTGGCTTTTTTGTTAGTTTGTCCTTTGAACCATCTCTCTGGATGTTTCCAGGTGGGAAATAGCATCCTCCTGATCTGCAGCTGCCACTCTCATCAGAATTTAATGGGCAGCAATTGCGATTAGCAGAGGTGCTCCAGTCCTCTCATCACCTCCCTGAGCTCCTCTGGACCTGTTCCTTCTTCTTTTGGGAGTTCGACAACTGGATACAGGGGCTACCCGTGGGGTCTCATGAGAGCGAAGTAGAGGGGAAGATCTTCAAGGTTCTTTCTGCCCAAAACCATTCCCTGATTCCGTGTTGGGCTGGGGGTTGGACTGGACGATCTTGGAGGTGTTTTCCAGCCACAAGGGTTCTGTGATTCTGTGATACAGGTGCTATTTGCACACGACGAATTTGAGAACCATGTGCATAAAATGAAATATAGGAACGGAGAAGAACAATGCTAACACAGAAATGGGGTTTTGAGGAACGCTCCGTGCCCCTGGGGGTGAGCGGTGCTGAGGGGGCGGTGGGGGTGGAGGCTGTCGGTGGGGCGGCCATGTCCCCCATACCGTCCTCGATGCCCCCACCTCTGCCTGGAGGCGCTGTAATCTCTCCCCAGCACCGCCTGGGGGCGCTGCAGGCTCTCCCCGGCACCGCCTGGGGGCGCTACAGCCCCGCCCGCCCGCCCGGCGCCGCCGCGTCCCCGCCCCCTCCGCCATGGCCGATGCGGAGGACGGGGACGATCCGGGCGCCCCCCACTCGCAGCCGGGCTCGGCGTGTTGCAAGGCGGGCGGCCCCGACAAGATGTTCTCGCTGAAGAAGTGGAACGCGGTGGCTATGTGGAGCTGGGACGTGGAGTGCGACACCTGCGCCATTTGCCGCGTGCAGGTCATGGGTGAGCGCCGGCCGCCATGGCCGCTCCCCCCCTCACACGCACATACAGAGCGCGGGGGCGGAAGGATCCGCGGCTTCCGGTGGTGGGGGGGCGGCGACGTTCCCTCCGCCGGGGGCAGCGGGCGCAGGCTGAGGCGGCCCGGGCGCTGAGGACCGCCGCGGTATCCTTGCGCCGCGGCGCTCGGGGGCGCATCCCGCTGCGCCCGCCTGTGCGAGGGGATTATTTCCCAGCCAGAGCGCTGTGTGGTTGCCGCACTCTCACTGCGAGTGCGAGTTAATACCAAAAATCTATTGAGCAGTAAGGAGTTGGCTTGCCTGGCTTTGACATCCGGCCTCGTGGTTTACTGGTGTTGGTGTTTTCTGGTGTCTTTTATAAATATGATATTTATCTTGGCTCTTGGAAATTATACGTATTCCTGAAAATTCTTTAAACTCTTGGCAGTTCTTTAAATTTTTGGGTTTTTTAAATTTTTTTTGAAATTATTTAAATTCTTGGAAATTCTTTACATTCTTCCTCCACTGCACAAGGACCCGCACAAATAAACAGGACTGACCCTATAGCTTGGGAACCCAGAGTGGGAGGGGAGACAGAGATGGTACTTACCTTGGTTCTTGAAAATTCTTTATATTTTTGAAAATTATTTAAATTCTTTTAAAATATTTGCATTCTTGAAAATTCTTTTCATTCTTCTTCTACTGCACAAGGTCCGACACAAATAAACAAGACCAACTCCATAGCTCAGGAACCCAGATCAGGAGGGGAGACAGAGAAGATACTTGTGTTGGCTCTTGAAAATTCTTTAAAATCTTGGAAATTCTTTACATTTATCCTGCACTGCACAAGGTCTGACACAAATAAACAAGACTGACCCCATAGCTTGGGAACCCAGAGCGGGAGGGAGACAGCAATGGGTGCAGAACCTGTTCTGAGCTGTCCCAGTGAGGCCTTGCTCAGCTCTATCGCTCCACTCGGTACCAGGGGGTCAAACGGAGGCGTTTCCTTGCCCTCAGTCAGAAAGTGTTGGTGTGTGAGAGTGAACAGCGAGTGAGCATCAGGACACGGCGCCAGCCTGCAGCGCTTTGTCTGTGGGGCCAGTTTTGGCTCATAACAAGATCACTGTGCTTGAGTTCCTGCTCTGTTCGCCAGACCTGGCTCCCTGTGCCTTCTGCCTCTTCCCAAAGATCCAGTTGGTGCTCAGAGGAACCATTTGTTGTTGGTAGAAGCCAGATCCTCAGCAGCCTTTCAGAAAGCAATCGGCAGAATTGCTTGGAACGCTGGCAGCCACGTGTCGGCTCAGACGGGAACTCGTGTGAGGGTGAGCGCAGCTAGTTTTCTTCATTTATGAAATAAGAAGAGTTACAGGCACAGTCTCAAGGGTTTTGTGTCAGACCTCATCTATCTATATCCAGTTGTTACTGTTGTGCTGAATCAGCTGAAGCGTAACTATGCTCTCATTTGGGCTTGGTACAACCTGGCAGGACAAATGACCCAAGATTCCCTCCGGAGCACCTTGCTTTTGTGGGTCCACGAAGCACGATGCTGCACATCTCATCAGGTTTGGACTTAACATAAACGCGACCAAATACGCAGTGCTGTGGTTTCTCATACACCTTTAACCGAGAGTGCTCTCTGGGCAGAAAAGGCAAGAAGGTGTTCAAGAGGAAAAAAGATGCGGTCCAGACTGAAGCGGTGGGAGATTCACTTTCTGCCTAAGCATTGTTTGAAGATTGTCTGCTTTTATACAGTGAACAGAGGCCACTCTGGACACAGGAAATTGGCTTCATCTGCCACGTGAGCCATAATTTTAAGAATGCCTTTCCCTGTTCTAGACAGCCTGTGACTCTTAAATGCAAGAAAATCCTACCCAGAGCTTTTGTAAAAGTTAAAAAAGAAGTTCATTCATAATATATCATAACTAAACTAATGGAGTACTTTTCAGAAGAATCTGGTAACCATTTTTTGAGAACAAACCACATCGTTAGAACATGAAACCTGATCATTACTAACTTCAGTTTAGCAGTTTTGTGGTGACCCTGCCAGACCCAGTCTGGTTCCTGTAGAGCCGCTGCGTCTGCAGTAACCTTACGTGGGAGGCAGTGCCAGACTGGAGCTGGCACTTGCTGAAAGTTAGTTTGTTTGGGGTTTGCAAGGGAAGGAAGCGTTTGCTGGCTTAACTGCCTGCTGGTTTAACTCCTTGAACCAAACTGGTCTTTAGGGGTCACAGAAGCACAAGATGTTGCCTGGGACAGGCAGGATTGCAGCAGTACAGACTTGGATTTGCTTTACCGTTCTGAGTGCCACTGTAGGGTGCAGCAGTGGGACAGCGTCCCTTGGTGTGGTTGCAACAATTTCTGGACTCAGCTCTCTCTGCCACTTCTTTGTCTAAAAGGGCAAATCTAGAGCTAGGGTAGGAGAGCTATATTTATAGTGACTACTGGTCTGCCACAGCTTCCTGCCCAGCACGTCAAGGTCGGCCCTTAGGTGCTGTGGAAATATAAATGATAGGAACAGCCAACAGGGAACTTTATTTACTGCCTTACTTTTTATCTCAAGTGAGGAAAGTGCAACGCTTTCAGAGTTTCTGTCCTCTTTGTTCTTTATTACCCTCAGGTAATAAAACAAGGAATGTCTGTGCAGATGAATCTAAAATAGAAGTACCGGCAGAGAAGGCAGAAATAGTCAGATCTAAATTCCTGCGGCACATTTTGTTTATGTCTTCTAGGAAGACATGGTCCAACTAGGGACATGTAGGCCACATCCAGCCTGCAGGACTTTTTGTTTTAAGCTGCTACCTTTTCTTTGGAGGAGATGGAGATGCCTCCATAATATTTGAATACTTATTGTGTGTGGTACGTGCACGTATGTCTGTGGCAGCCCATGTCGGGGCAGAGGAGAAACAGTGGAAAAATGCCTTTGTATGTGGCACAGTACTTAGCCTGGAAGTTGTCACGTCTGGATCTCGTTGAGTCCTGAACAGTCAGTCCTGCAGCCACGGACTGGAGTGCAGAAAGGTGATAAATATTCTCGGTTAGATACTGTTTCGTGTTTGTCGATTCATTTTTATTATCAAATTGACCAATATGTTTGCAAGTGCATGTGACTCTTGTGAAAGCTACATGCAGGTACTTATTAAGGAAAAGGACTCTATAAAAAGTAGGAGGAGGTGGGTGTTGTGGTGAGAGTTGTACAGCCCCAAAACCCAAAAATTGTGAATGATTTCCTTAAAAGGAGATGCTGACATCTGAAAAACAAAGTCCTGTAATTAGGGTTTGGCTTTGTGCTTGCTCTGGTCTTAGTATGCCTGAGTGCCTTGGCACAAATCTGCTGGTTGTTATATCTACAAAATGGGGAAGGATTTTTTCAGCAGAAGTTATGAAAATACCAAAGCAATGGAAAATAAACAAAAGTTTTGGGGCAGTTTATAGTCCCTCTGATCTCTTTCAGACATATGTTTTATTGTCGTATGCACGGTTTTAAAATTTAGGGGGGTTATTTAACGTTAAAGGGCTGAACTAGACATCAGAAATTGGGGTGTTTACCTCTGTAAATTGGTTTTAGAGTTTAAATTTTCCTCTGACAAACCTATTCTTAAGATGGAATCCTGAGAATCAGACTGAGTCTTGTTCTTGTTTACTTTTAGATGCCTGTCTTAGATGTCAAGCTGAAAACAAACAAGAAGATTGTGTTGGTATGTAGTGATTTCATTCGCTTGTTTTTCAATTGAAGCTTCTCTCAGTAGGGTGCATTTTAAAGTTTGAAGAATACTGATTTTATTAGTGCTTGAAAGTGAACTGGTGTTTCATTCTACATTGTGTCATCTTTTTACATTAGTGATATTTTATGCTTTATTTTTGAGCACTAATAGAACCAGGTTTTGCTCCAGATGTGCTGTAGAACAAAACAGCTTCAAATTTACAGTGAGCTCACACACAACTGAGAAGTTTAGGTTCCTCGTACCCTGAGCATAACCAGGGAGATGATAATGTGCACTTTTGAAGTGGGTAGGAAAAGGCTACTTTTTTTCTTCTGAGATGCACGCCAGAAGACACAATGGGAAATACCACTAAAAATCCTCTGTTCTGAAGTAAGTATGCATCTGGGTTATAAAGTGGTATTTCTCCCTGTTCTAACTGAGATGTTGTGGAGGGAATTGTTTGTTCACTTTTCCTTTGGAAAAGTGGAATCACTTGAGTTTGCTATAATTCAAACATACTTCCAGTATACCAATGTGTGCAAAGCAAATCTTAATTCTAATATATTTAAATTGGAAATAGTGACAATTGTCTAAGAGTTTGCTTAAAACTTTTAAGGCAACTTTGAAAGCAGTGGTGAACCTTTCCACGTCCTTGTTCTCTTGGTTTTGAGGTGTATTGTCTCAAATGATCCATGTTACTTTTGATGATTGTTTCTGTTCCATATGTCTTAATTGACACCTGCTAAGTGCCCTATTTAAGGTATAGAGGAAAGAAACCCATAATTTCCCATACTCCTTTGATTGGTACCCTTGTATTCCAATCAGGAAAATGTGAACTAAACAAGGGGAAAAGGCAAGGTAACTATTTAGGAGCAGACAGACAATACCTAAACCTTTGTGTTGAGTCTGAACAGTTGCAGCCAGTGAATAACTTCGGGTCTGAGATCCCATGTCGAGGCTACGTACTGTCAGATACGCCTCCTTGATAGCATACGTTTAAGTTAAAACACTGCATTTCAGATGAGGGTCTGGCCATAGGCTCTCACGTGATTGGCCGTCAGGAGCACGTGGGGTGGTAAGGCCCAGAGCGTAGGCAGTTAAACTGCTTTCCTGGACAGAAGCAATAAATCTGTTCATACACTTACAAAACTGAGCCACTTGGTACAAGATGGGGAGAATACGTGCATTTCTGTTTTCAACATTGGCAATAAGTAAAACCACTGATGGCAGAGAACTGAATATCATCAGAAAAACCATAACAACCCGGTCTCGGTGGATGAATGGGGGATGACCCGTTGTTGTAACACTTGTGGTTCTACACATCTGCAGAAGACAGTTTGCACCTTGCTTTAGGTGTTGATTGGATGTGACTGGAACATGTTCTTTCTTCTCTTTCAGTGGTCTGGGGAGAATGCAATCATTCCTTCCACAACTGCTGCATGTCCTTGTGGGTGAAACAGAATAATCGCTGCCCCCTCTGCCAGCAGGACTGGGTAGTCCAGAGAATAGGCAAATAAAACCACTGGAAGGCTTTTTTCTGTGGAACTTGTTGGAATAGTGTATGTCTTATGCCATGTGCTCATACAAAGGAATGGAACGTGTCAGTCATGGCGTGGTGTGTTTGGTTGATCTGCCACAAGGTCGGTGTGGGTCTGTTGCATGCTCGTTGCTGTACAGGAGGCAGTGGTCAGTCTCGCTGCAGGGATTGCCACAGCTGGGAAAAGAGACGCACTACAAGAACTGATGGATCTCTTAGGATTTGAGTGTTAACTGTGTCAGGGCGTGGAACTGTGGTGCTGCAGGTTATGCCCTAAGTACAGTTTATTTAATGGGTTTGCATAGATAAATGAATTAATTTGAAAGGGCGACTTTATCTGGGAGTCCCATACACTGCATAGTTCACTGTCAAGATAAAGACATTGTTTTCTAAGTAATCTTGTATACAAGAGCAGTCAGTGAGGTGTTTAGAAAGTATTCTGTTCTTTAATCTAAAATAAAGAGTGTGTAAAGCATTTGCTGTGTGCTTTTTACATCACACTGTACTGAACATTTCTGATTTAGGTTTTCCTTCTGACTTTAGCGCACTGTGTTTTGTTGTATCTCACAGTCTGTTGCTGTGTTGTATTCTATACATGATTTCTAAAGCCCATAGTATTAAAATCTAATCACAGGAATCATTTCTGTTAAAGATCATGGAGACCTGCATTTTTAATCCAGAGACTTTTGGTACAAAGACACATATTTTGTATCAGTTAACCCGGGGCGTAAACAATCTCGCTGATTAGCTGACTGATACAGAAAGCAAACGAAGCTGGTAATTTCAATATCACAAGGAAAGCAGATACTATATTAAACCTAGGGAAAAATGTTAAATTGTGGTTTCATGAAAATTCAGTTAATGGAAGTGTCTTTGCCATCATTTTATTGGTTACAAAGTTTTGGAAGTGGGAGAAAGCATTGTTCCATATTTGTGGAAATCCTCAGTATATTGTCTTTTTTATATGAATCATGTGATTTTTTTTTCTTACTAATATTTAAGTGCTTGCCTCTGACTTTTTCTTTTCCCTCAATATCCAACGTAATTACTATTAATCAGAACATATGCTGTGGGTTGTTGGGGTTTTTTCAATATATGTAATAGGTTGAATTACTGCCTTAAGTCTGTAACAAATTCAGGCTTAATAAAATGATTAATAAACTTGGGCAAAATTGAAGCAATATTATATGCAAATCATTATTTACTTTAAAGTTGTTGTCTTAAATGTTTGATATTAATGCATTTCTCAGCAGATGTGTTTCTGTCTGGTTCCATTTATTTTAAGTATATTGGAAAAGGTTTGTCTTCACTTTATAAAGTAGCTCCAGTGGCACTCTTTGTGTCATCAAGCACACATGCAGAGTTCACTATGTTATTGTTTAATACTTGTAATTTTGTTTTTAAAATGTTTTGAATTTTTTAAATATAGCTTTTGTCTCATTACACACTGAGATAAAAAAACCCCTCTGTGTTACTATCAGTGTATCCCATCGGTTGTTATTATCCCAAATTATATCTGTGTTACAATTGCAAACAAATACCAAACAGATTAACAGGAGTAATAGAGTGCCCATAGCATCTGTGTGGTCGAATGTTTCTGTTTGTGTAAAAGAATTCTTCCTAAAGTGATTGTGAAAGAAAATCTGATTGGATGTGGAAATAATTTTCGGCTGTCAATTTTAAACTATATCTTATCTCCCACCTATTTTTTCTGCCAGATTTGGTCCCAAGCTCCACCCTCGAAGCTCTATGAATTCCGTCCAGCCCCATCAGAGAACTTACTCATTTCACTGTGTTTTGCAGGTGGATATGGAAAGTATCAAAGTGATTTTCACCCTGCTTTCAGTCGTGACCAGAGTAGCTGGGAATTGTCACTGTAGGAGAGTTTTCTACAGTGTCGACTCAAACAGGTGTTAACGCAGGTGGGGTGTTAGGAAAGTTAATGTTGAAGCCAAAGCAGCTGACATTTGCCTGTATCTGTTTGTGTGTTACATGCACCTTGTTGACTGTGAAAGGGAGAACGAGCTGCACTTTAAACAGTGTCCTTAGTTTAAAGAGAAGAGAAAACCGGCTGCCTTCTTTCCCCACCTTTTCTGTAGTCTTGGCCACAGAGGTTCACCCAGCATATAAGGTAATGAATTTTAAATCCTGCAGATTTTCTCTGTGATTTAGAGACGACTTTAGCTTAAATCCCCCTCTTTCTATGAGCTTTGTACCGGAGACATTTTCTTCTGTTCTGAATCATACTCTTGATTTCCCCTCATTCAGGGTTATCAGTTTCTAAGTATCTGGTTTTAGTCCTGAATTTGTTCACCTCTTGTATGAGTGAAATAAATCAGTTCTACTTCTCACCCAAACATCCTGTTTTATGAGCAGGTGACACATTGAAATAGCCATTATCGACTATTAGATTAATGCAGAGCTACTTTTCTCCAGTGCTTAATAAATGCTGGGCAAATTTGGGTAGTTCAGCAAATCTAGCTAGAACCTTCTCTCAAAAGGGACTGGAGTAATGGGTGTGTGTCCAAAGACTAATGAAATTATTGTCTTTTAGAGAAAATGAAATTATTTTCTTTTAGAGAAAGTTTATGTTCCACTCTGATGCTGATACCATAAACATCAAGGTATTTTCTTGATTCATGAATACGTCCATAGCTGGTGTCGGCTCAAGTTCACCCATAGAGCCCCAGCTGCCAGCCATTCGTGCTGCTGCTCTTTGAGCTGTGGTGGCCTCCTTGCTAAACCTAGAAAATCCCTGCTGAATTTTAGAACCTGAATTTAGGGCTTTTGTTACCTCCTTTCTTGCTTTTCTGTACCCAGGATATTATAGAAATATGTTGCTCTGGGCACCATTTTCAGGAAAGCCACTAGAATTCCACTTTTCTTTGTATTTTTCCCGTTTTGCTTCCCCTGCTGGCTGCGTTGTTTAGCCTTTTATGTAACCTTCTGCTGCCCCGTGCCTGCGTTCACCTGGCAGAATTAGCAGCTGCTGGACAAGCAAGGCTTTCAGATGCTGGGCTGTAGAGTACACCATGTTCTCGTGCAACACAGCAGTTTGCGATGGGTGGCCCTCTCGTTCACAGCTAGAAAAACACTCACACCTCTCATGTAATTCTGTCGAGCGTGAGTTACGTGTCCGATGGATTCAATGCAGACAGGATTAAGCATCTAAAACCAAAGTAGTATGTAGTAGTAGTGACAAAAAGCAGCCAAGAAGGGCTTAGCACTGACTGCAGGGAGTCTGAGAAGTGGCTGTTGTTACCTTTAGTGTTTAGCGTTCGTGAATCAGCTCTTCAGCTTGCTCTGAGACTGTAAAAAGAGAAGGAAACTTGACCTTGACCTCAAGTGTACGGCTTGACCCCATTGCTACTGGAAGAATCGTGGAATTGCTTTTCCTGTTCCACTAATTCCTTACATTTAAAGTTTTAGCAGCCAAACCACGTGACCTCGCAGCAGAAGGGGGCTTAGCCTAGTAAAGGCCACACGTGATTTCTATTCTTTTGGGAAAAAAATGGGGCCCAGCCTTCCTAGTAGGCAGCCAGTTCACGAAGTTAGGTGGAGTTTGCCTTCACTTGATGATAATCAGCTTTGGCCAATTGTTGATGCCACCTCAGCCATGCGCTGCTGCCACCTTCTCCTCCTGTCACTTACTGTCATAAAGCTCAGCAGGGAAAATGAACTGAGGCCACATTAACATGCAAGTGTCTTGGCAAGATTTGGCTGATCATGTGAAGTGTTTTTCCTTTTCTGCGGAAAGGAGATGAAGTCAGAATTGTACATTGTTTCATATATAGGGATCGTTATTTTTAGACCAGCATCAGGTCTTAACCTCTGCATGTAATCCGCTCAGACAGGGCTACATGAGGCATCAAGGTTTCCACGAAGCGTCCATGAAGCTCGGCATCGTTGATGTTGAGCATAACTGGAGTTTTGGAAGTGTGGATGCTCAGAGCACTGAATTGTATCATGATTTAAAGCTCGATGACTCATGTTCATCATTGTCAACTTCTGTTTCAGACGTCGCAGAGTTGTGATAAAAGGTTTTTATAAAACCAGATCCCAATTTATATAATTCTTAGTACATTGGTATTCTCTGTGTTGAGGGAGGGCAGGGCAAGGCTGCCCTGTTACCTGTGGCTGGAGGGCTACTGAGTTTGGAGTCTGTGTGCATGTGTCACCACGGAATGGAAACCACAGAGTGCAATCAGTGTTAAAGCCCAAATTCACAAATATTCTGTAAAATCAAGTTTTACGTGACTTGTTAAAACAAGAAAGGTGACAAATGATTAGTAGTGATCAAAACAAGTTAACAATAACAGTTTTAAAGGCAATGTGTCTAATCATTACTATAAGAAAATAAGCCTTAAAATAATTAAGAAAGATACATCACCAACTGCCCCATCATCATCAACATCATCATCCAGATCAGATCTGAAGAGCCTTCTCTTTTGGCAATTGGGAATTAAGAAAGATGCATCACCAGTTGCCTTATTATCATCATCATCATCCAGATCTGCAGTTGCTGGCAAGCCCCTTTTGCAGCGAAGATATAAAGAGCCCGTTCCTGGACAACCTGGGGGGTCCTGTGCGGAGCATCCACCTCTAGTAGAGTCTCCAGAGCTCGCTACAGGAGGGCCCAGCTTTTATATCATTAAGTAAACAACTTGCATCATTCTAAAAGCAGGAACTCTGGTCTCAGCTGCTATGTTGCCCCCTCCTGGCATGCAGCCAAGACCACAGACAAGGTGGGAAAGAAGGCAGCTGGATTTCTCTCCTCTCTAAACCA
Source organism: Neomorphus geoffroyi (assembly GCA_033558235.1). NCBI lineage: Eukaryota > Metazoa > Chordata > Aves > Cuculiformes > Neomorphidae > Neomorphus > Neomorphus geoffroyi. The sequence goes on from JAUMJM010000012.1 coordinate 10,917,201, forward strand.
AGGAGGTTGTTTGCAGTGCAGCTCCTTCTCCCTTTCACAGTGAAGCTACAATTAAGGTGGTTCAGCTTAACTCCACTGATAAAGAGATGCATTTTTCTCACGCTCTGTGTTTTAAGAACAGCATAACACATTTTGACTGATAATATGACTGTGAGAAGTTACAGATTACACAACGCACACAGCAACGCAACACGAATCATCCATGGGTCACTTGTGTGAAGCTGACTGATCAGGCCCTATCACTTCAGTGGAATCTACAGGTTAGACCGAAATCTCCACATGTTTTCAGCAGCCAGGGACAGTGCATATAGAAGGAATCTTGGTACATTTAAGGGTTATGAGGGCCCATCCTGAAAAACACCAGCTGAGCTGTGCACATTGGGCGCTGCCGGTGTGAAGGTTTGCCGAGGATGTCATCCCTTAGCTATACATAGCAAGCTCAAAGCTCCTTACAGAGAAACCTCTTACCAATCACTTTCCACAAATGGTGCATATACCTAAAGGTACTTAGTGAAAATCCTTGAGAGGTATTTAATGCAAAAGCAGTTAGTCCCTGGCGTTTTTCAGAAGCCCACACACACCTCTAGCAGGGAGAAGTGCAGGGCAGCTACCACACGGTGCTTGGGCCAGTTACTCATCTTTTCTCAACCAGGCTCTGCCACCCCAGGAGCTTGCCAAGATGTGTGACATGGGGGGGCTTGACAACCTAATTGCCAACACAGCCTATCTGCAGGCAAGGAAGAGTGGAGATGAAAACACCAAAGAAATGCAAAAGAGGCGTAGGAGCCTCTCACTGCCCAAGATTGAACAATGCGGAGAGGTTAGACAGTCCATTACTGCTGATTATGAAAGCATCTGTGAGCAGCAGCCCATTGGCAAGAAATTCTTCAGAGACTTCTTGGAGACGATACCAGAACATTTGGTAGCGAGGGACTTCCTGGATGAGGTGTCAAACTGGGAGCTGGCAGAGGACAATGCCAAGAACAGTGTCATGGAGAACATGATTACCAATTTTCTTAAGGCAGGCTCCAAAAACTATCTGGCTTACATGAGCTCTGACCTGGTCAGCAAATGCGAGGCAGCTACTGCGAAAGACTATGAGAACGTTGTACAATTGGCCAAGGAGGAAACCAAAGCCTTCCTTCAAGGCAAGCCCTTCCAGGACTTCCAGACCAGCCCCTTCTATGACAAGTTCCTTCAATGGAAAGTCTTTGAGAAGCAGCCTGTAACTGATAAATACTTCTATGAGTTCCGAGTGCTGGGCAAAGGTGGCTTCGGAGAGGTAAGAGCATGTTATCCCTCCCCTTTCAAGACCAGCAGGTGGGTTTGCAAAGAGGAACTTGACAATTAAGAAATTGTCTAAGGTTTTGCAAAACTTGCTCCTTCCAATTGTCCATTTCCCAGGTATCAGGCTGGGTTTGTTACCTGTGCTGTGGTCCAGGCTCTAGATGCCTGTTAGTGAAGAGCTATTCTAAAGATTTGTGTCTGTGCTAGTAAAAAAGCAGACTTCTTTACAAAAGCTTGCATGGCTGCCCTTACAGTTGATATTAGTCTGTGTCTTGGCACTGGTTTAGCCTGTGCTGGCTCACATGCTCCCAGGTAATTCCTAGGTGCAGCTTAGGAAATAGACCAGATCAGGATCTGTTCCTGAAACACAGTATGAATGAGGCTGCCTTTTTTGAGATGGAAGAGCATTTGGCTCTACAGATGCAAGCTGTGTGTGTTGCTTATCCGCAGTGTCAGAGAATGGGGCCTTGTTGATATTATTTGCTGATCTGTGTTTACAAATGAGAACTTTGCATAAGGTCCAGCATATACAGGTCCAGGACAGAATAGATTGTGTGCCTGGTTTTTCTTATTTTCTCTGCTAATATGCTGTGCCACGCAAGTTAGCAGAAGCAGCTATGAATGGGTACCTGTGGTTCCTCAGTTCTTTCCTGTTACTTCCCTTGATATTCCAGTCTGTATAGAATTCCTTCATTACCTCTCCTTTTGCATCTTGCTTCTCTAGGTTTGTGCCATCCAGGTGAAAAATACTGGCAAGATGTATGCCTGCAAGAAACTGGATAAGAAAAGGTTGAAAAAGAAAGGTGGAGAGAAGATGGCACTACTGGAGAAAGAGATCCTGGAGAAGGTCAACAGCCCTTTCATAGTCACCCTAGCTTATGCCTATGAGAGCAAATCCCATCTGTGTCTTGTCATGAGCCTCATGAATGGCGGGGATCTGAAGTATCACATATACAATGTGGGAAAAAGGGGGTTGGAGATGAACAGGGTCATCTATTACTCAGCTCAGATCACCTGTGGGATTCTGCATCTCCATTCCATCAAGATTGTGTACCGGGACATGAAACCAGAAAATGTTCTCCTGGATGATAACGGTAATTGCAGACTGTCTGATCTTGGGTTGGCAGTGCAAGTCAAGGAAGGAAAAACCATCACTCAAAGGGTGAGTACAGACTCATCGAACGTGGGCAGTGCAAAGGGAAGCTGTTCTATTTCTAATGCATTATGAGCCCAAGACTTAATTCCCTGGGATTTGTTCCTTGCTAAAGACCTTACGTGGTCATTTCATTCTAAGAGACAGGTGGTAAGAAGATTTGGTTAATTAACTCTCTAGACGCTATATGTAGTAAAATGATTTCTCCTACACAGAAACAGGAGAATCAAGTTGACCTGGTGTTTCTCTTAACATAAACTCTTGAACCAGTCGTTTGACAGAGAGGCTAACACAGATACCTTGTGCCTTGAGCGATAGTGTATAGGTAGGGATTTAGCCAATTAACTGTTTATATAATGAGCTGCTGTCGAAGCTATGGCTTCTGCATTCAGTTTTTGCTCCTAGAAGAATACAGTTTCTTCCGGATCACTCTGAAGTGACGCTGCTGATTGTATTGCAGGTGTTCATGGTGTTGCACAATAAACTGTTGCCAGCCTTCCTCCCCCAACAGATTAATTCTCAAAGTAGTTGGCAGTTGTGATAAAAGTTTGCAACTGTACGTGCCTGCATGTACGTGTAGGAAGAGAGAGATGGGTGACCAGCTGGGTTTTGCTTTGTGAAATAGACTGCAGCACTTCAACTGTGCCTGTGGTCACCCCAGACTAACCCAGATTTGTGATAATGTCATATGGTTTATGCAAGAAATACTTATTCATATAGCTTAAGCATGAAAATAGCATATTTCTCCCAAGGTTTCTGGAGGCTAAAGATGTCTCTGATGAGGGAATGTGTCTGAAATACACAAAGGATATGAAGAAACAGAAGGAACGTTATAAACTGGTCCAACTGCCCCGTGCTTAACTCCCCAAGTCTTACAAGTTACTCTGTAGAGATTCAGTAAAGAGAGGACCTGCTAGGAACCTCTTGCATCACGCTTGAAGTACACGTCTTTTGATATTGTTAATTAATAATAATAGTTTGAATAATAATAGTTTGAAAGTAATAGTTTGAAGGATACATTTTTTCCTGGCAGTTAAAAAGAAGTTGTATTATGAGTGGTTTTCATTCTCAGTGAAAGAAAATATGGAAAATGATGTATTTTTAGATAGGAAATAATTTTAAAATCAGACTGCATTGTGTTCTAGATCTGAAAATACAATTTCTGTGAAAGCTGAGGCAGGTTTTTAAATAGAACTCCTGTGAAGTGGGAATGTTGTCTTCTATTTGAAGATGCCATTTTGATGAGTGGGCCCAAAGCTACCTTACTGTACAGGACCTTACTGTCCTTTGCAAGTTCTCAATCCTGCAGTTATTGTGGGGATAAAAAAATCATTTTGTCCAAGGCCAGTTTTTCTTACTTGTAAACATGCAGTGTTTGGCAGAAGAGAAACAAAATGGGAGAGCATATTTCGAAAGGTCTGCCCACTTGTGTTGGTAGTTAGGTAGAACTTCAAGGCAGTAGCTGACAGGGCAGTTGATCTCTCTCACTTTCTGTGACAGTCATCAAATCGTTATAATGATTTTTCTTCTCTTGTTCACTGTTTTTAGAAGACTGTTCACCATTATAGGGGTGCTTTTATTGGAGCGAAAGCTGCAATGAATAACATCCTGCACGATAGTAGTGTTATAAGGAGCTTCTGTTAACAGCAGTTTTGTTCATACAGGAAATTGAAATGAGAGAAGGCAAAAAGAATTTTTTTTTTCATTATCATAACTATGAGGGAATTAAATGAATAATAATTCCCAATATTATTTTGTATTTCTATAAACTAACCCTGTTTGAGTAATTTGAAAATAGCAGTACTAAAAACATTATAGAAGAGTTAAATGTTGCTATTACTTACAGTAATGTCACATGCAGGAAGTCCAGAAAACACCTTTATGAAGTTTGTGGCATTAGGCTTCACCATGTACCCCTGTAATAAAATAGAAATGACATGGTTTTGTTTACTAAATTAAATTTAATTGGTGGCACCATTTTGTGGGCACAGTTTTACAGGACCCTTGTAATAAGCTAAAGCAGCAAATATCTTCCTCCAGGCCAAATTTGTCTGGTACCGTAGGTCTGAGTGAAGTGCCGAGTATCATAAAGCTGTTTCTAGATTTCGGATGATGGTCTGAACTAATTTAAGACTACAATTTTCGGTCACTAATGGTAGGGAAAATAACTACTGAGCTAGAATAGAAAACCTTTTCATTTCAATTTATTTATCCATTTGCAAAGAACCCCTCTGTTTTGATGGATGTTGTAATAACATCGAACTTTACTCTGACTTTAAAGCCTTGTAACCCTCTTTTATGACCTGCTTCTTCAATATTGTACTTAAAATGCTGCCCTGTGGCACTATGAAAATAATGCCTAACTTTGCTTTAATCACATTCATAAGTCACTCTTCTGCCTGAAAGTAATTAACTGGTATCCCTAGTATCGAATAAAACCATGGTTTAGCTCTACAGTACAGTTAATGGTCATTTATTTCATCTATTAAGACAAATCTTACTCAGCCAGTCTTACACGTATTATGAAGAATTAAGATAGTTTATTTGTTAAACGTTAAGTAGAAATAATTTTTAAAATTGCATCTATCACAGTCTTTCTGTAAGGTGATATATTAAAAAAGTTGGATTTTTTTCTTTTTTTCTGCTGTCTGATGAAAGCTTGTGAGCTTGAGGAGTCTGACCTTTCATTTTATTTCTTTTTTTTACCTTAGAAATATCAGTAGCAGCAACTGCTGAATTTCTTGTTTTGCTGGAGTACTGTTTCAGAGAAATAATATGTTTTTCTGGGTCGTATTTTAACAGCTTACTCCCTCTGAACAGATTTCTACAATGCAAGCTATCCTTGCATTCAGTAAAGCTACTTTTATTACGAGATTGTATTCGTTCTGAGTCTAGAGATCCTGTTTTAGACTCACACTCTTCCATGAAGAAGCAAAATGGTGCCTTTTGAAAATTGAGCGCTTTCCTCCAAATTGTTTTCTGCAGGTGTGACCTAAATAGATGCCAAAGTAAAATAATTAAGATTTTTCAGCAGCTGTCTGAAAATCACTCAGCGATTCAGGTTTTTCTTCCTTAGTGCTGATCTTTTCATGATCTCTCTAGTTCTTCAGCTGTTAAACAGATCTTCCTTGGGAATAAGCAAAATAAAGCAGAAAACTCTTCTAGACCTTTGATATATCAGAAGGAGCCAAGTAAACAAATGTGGAGTAGATATCTAATCATAGCACCTGTTTAAAAAGTATTCATCTCCACATGTCTGACTGTAGCTATGCTGATACCAAAAATGTGAGTACATCACAGACAATGAAACAGAGCAGCAGTTTTCTGCCCTTTTTTTGCTATATACTATAAAGTAGAAACATCATGTGATGACTTCTTATCATTCCTTATACAGGGTTGAATAACATATAATATATGGATTTATCTGTGTATTTATTTCCTTAGAGATTGCAAATAATACCATATTTTGATCCATCCTGAAGGTGCTGCACACCTCTCATGAGTGAAATGAGGTAAATTTGTTCCGCTTTCAAAGCATCAAAGAAATGCCTAGCCCTTCATGTATGAATAAATGCACATCATCCATCCATCAGCTGGAGGATCCATAAATCCCTTCTGTAAATCCTGTTAGGTGCTTAGGTTATCACATGGCATGAATGATAAGCTAGTTAACGAGTTCCCGTTTTAGACATTTGCCAAGTTTTCTGTGAAGTTTTGTTGGAAGCTGTGATGTTCATGTGCTGTTCACCAGCGAAAGGTTCTTTTCTTTGTGGGTGGAAAAGTTTTTTGGATTTTAGATGGATGACTTTAATGTGGTCTTCTTAGAAAGTATCGTGTGTTTGTGCTGCAGGAAAAGCATTGTGCAGCTCATGATTTAATACTTATCTCATTGAAGAAGTAGCCTTGGTATCCTTTAAGTGTTGGCATTACATACGCTCGTTTGGAGAAATATTTGTGTGCCCTATACCGATTGTAACTCCTATAACTAAAAATACCCAGCTCTCAGAAGCAACGCTCCTTACACAGGTCTAGATAGGATTGGATACCCAGCCTTAATTTTCTCCCTTCTTTTTCAGTTGCTAACACAATGAGTAAAACCACCTGGCTTTCCACATGAATGTTACCTTGAACATATATAGGCAGTTGTAACTAATTGCTACAGTGATAATTCGAGTTTAGAAAAGTCTGTTGTCACTCAGGTGTGCTGATCCATATTTGTGAAGTGCTAGCGGGCTTCAGAATGGAGAAATTGCCAAAAAAACTTCCACAACTCTGAACAATAACAGTCTTGGAAATAAAAGAAGAAGCTTGACAGGTACTTAAAATGTATTTTTTCTTCATGAAACAAACATGGATTATGTGGGATCTTCTCAGGATACATACGTGTACCTGTGCAGTCTACCTAGAAATGTGTATATGCACACCTATGCAGGCAGAGTTATTATTGACATTGCTGGAAACACAACTAAGCTCTTTGCCAGTCATAACATAATTATTCAGGACTTTATGAAATACCATTATCATATCTTGTAGAAATGTCCCTGTAGCATCTGTTCGGATGTGTCGATCATACCATGCATAAACTGGATTGTATCTTAGTATCACACCTTTTAGATGTTGATATTTGCTTTGCCCTCTGTAGTTGAAATAGGCACCAAGGAGAGACCGAGACCCACTAAAAGTGGCTTTTGCACAGGCAAAATGCTTTGTGTAAATACGTACTCACTTGGTTGATTCTGGAAACAGTTCTTTTTGCACATCACACAGATTAGGAGCCTCCATCCCAGGTTTCTCCACTCGAACAGTTTGACCTGACATCCTTCCTCTTGAAGTCTCTGCAACTTTTTCTCATGCAACTCCAAATTCGCTTGTGTATGAGTCAAATGATCCTGCCCTTCTCTGAAAGAGCAGCACTATTTAATTTCCTGAGTATAGTTGTGAGAAAAGGGAGCATGCTCTTCTGTTTAGTACCCTCATCTCTTCTGCACATTGAAACATAGAGGACTTAATTCCCTTTTTCCAGAAGTCAGTGCGTATTTGTTGTTTATTTCAGGAAGAACTTTCTGTCCCACTGGGTATGGCTTTTGTGCAAAGTGACTGTTGCATATAAATTATGAAGTACTCTGGTGCAGATGCATGTGGGCCAGAGGGCTTAAATATTGACATAATAACTGTGAAAAATAAGACAAACATATTGTCGTAGTATTTATGAAAGTGCATCATCATCTTCAGGGGTTACAGGCTTCTTCACAGTTTTCCTGTGCTATGTTTTATGTATTTGAAGGACATCATAATATTTTTATAGGAAAAACATGTTTTGTTTAAAATCTTACTCAAAATGTCCTTTTGCCCTCCTGTATGTTTGTTTATTATAAGATTCTATTTCTTAGGAAAACAGAAGAAAATCTATTTAGATGTTCCTGAAACTTGCAGTTTAATTTCAAGGCAGTTGAGAAGCGGGAGGAGGGTTTAGACTCAGGAAATAAAAAATAACTCAGCAAGCCATTCTGCAGTTGACCTTTGGTCGTTATCACATGGCATTCTTCTCGGATAAGGTTCTGTATTCTTCCCTTGCACTTTGAAAAATGACAGCCCTTCCTTTGCTTAGTATTGGAGTGGCTCGCAGCTAATTTCCAGTCTCAAAGCCACCATTCTGCCTATGCATTTTTAAGTACGATGTGGAAAGTTGGTTATGTCTCACTGGCTGAACTTTGCTCTTAAAAATTTTGATAATCACAGCTGTTACGAAGTGCATCATCACGACAGGTATTTCAGATTTTTTAAATCTCTGAAACATACACTCTACAGAACGCAAACTTACCCACTGTGAACGCCACAGTCAGGAGCATGAAGCAAACAAAATGATTTTGTGGGATCATTCCGCCTCCTGCAGTTTTGAAGATGGCAGAAAGAGTTCTGTAGTCACCTAGAGTTATGAGAATGCAATGTATCCCATGAAATGCTTTTCCTACCCAGGACGTGCCACCTGTGAGACACATTTTTCTGTCTGGGAGAAGATAAGGGAGACCTTAAGACGTGGCATCTGGTCTCTTTGCATGACTTACAGCCTTGTTCTTCATTCAGTTTCATCAGACAGTTGATAAATGCTATAGCATGTTCTATAAACCAGCAAGAGATAAGATGCCTTATGACGTTCCTAGAACTAGTAGAAAGATTACCAAAGAGCTTATGGACTCTTTGAACATGACAGTGCTAAATACCACTGTTTAGTCCCTTTGTCTCTTGAGGATCCATTATTTAGTATTAAAAATAATATACATTCTGGAATGATCTCTTTGGTAAATGTTTAGTTCAACATTGTCAAAGATGTTTTTATTTTATCGGATAAGAAATGCAGCATTTGGCTGATGATGTAACTCTTTGAACTGTTGATTTGACAGCTTTGGCCAGAAGGAGTATTGCAGGAACTGTGAGCACCAGGATGGAGCACGTGACGTTCCACTTACTGTGATGAGTAGTTTCAGTTAAACTAACACACAACAACTTTTTTATGAAGACAAACCAAAATCCTGAGATTACAGACGCAAGCAAGTGAGAACTGTGAGCTTGGTTTTGCTCGTTGTTCAAGTTTAAAATTCCCTGGTGAAAGGTATCAGGTTCAAAATAGGTGAAGGTCGTTCTTAACACAACGTGTAGGTTAAGCTCAAGGCTCTCGCAAAAAATCTTTAGGGTCTAAGCATTTACCTAAGTTCAGGAGGAGGGTGGACAATTGACGGACAATAATGTTATTGAGAGAAACCATTTCTGTGTCTGGAAGCCCTTGAAATGCAAACAGGAAAGTGCTACAGAAGTGGCAATGGACACACTGTGTTCTTACAGTCTTGCCTGTGCATGCGTGCCTTGGCCTGTTCGCAGTCAGTAAAGTGACCATATGGGCCTTTGCTCCGGTGCAGCCAGTACCCCTCTTCCTGGATTTACACAGAAAGAATTGTGCCTCCAGCAGCACCCATAATCCGGAAAGATAAGGTGGATGAAGCCCTGTGGATTTCATTGATGGACAGTAACCGTCAGGGCCTCGCTGCCAGCCGCACCACTCGGCCTGCAGGGGCTGCACCTACGTGGGAGGGCCTGTGCCCTTCTCAGCACACCCTGCCATCCTGCTCCCCCAATGCCCTTCTCGGGGCACCCTGCCATCCTGCTCCCTCCGTCACTCCGGCTTTGAGCACAGAATTTCTCTTTGATGTCCTCTTTTTGAGAAAGCCACCCACGCGTTGTGCTGTGATACTGTATTTGCATTCATTATAAACAGCTTCATAAAATATATACAGAGCTAAGTGGATGGAGAATTTTCTCCCTTATTAATATTTTTCATGGAATATTCTATGGCCATTAAATAATAAAGCCATAAACATCTTGGAGTGAAGTATTATTCCCACATTATAAATGGGAAATGGTCAGGGGAAATTAAAGGGAAAATCATGTCAAGGGAGGTCTAGAGAACCCTGATAATTCTTGAATACGGATTGTGTGGTGTGATGAGTCTGTATCAAGTAGTTTGCTTGTCCTAAATACTCCATCTGTATAAAGTCTGACTGCTTCACTGTCTCTGAATGCATATTTCTTCTGGTCATGCTTCACTAAGGTGGGATGTCAGCAGGTTCTGCCTCCAGCTGGGATCTAGGGCAGAGACAGCGATTTACGAGGAAAAAGCGGGGAGATGCTCTAGAGTCCGAAGTTGGTACCCAGTTACTGGGCCATCCTTCCTCACGCCATTTATCCCTTTGATTTTCATACAGCGTGAATCTGAACTGGACAGCTGCCAGTTTGTCTTCCCCAGCGTGAGCACAGAGGCCCCCTGCTCTCGCTGTCACAGACATGGCTTTTTCTTTGTGCAATTTCCTTGACTGCAGTGGTTGCTCATGTCCAAGCTCAAAAGAGTGAAAACTCATGGTGGATTTTTTTACTGCTCCAGTCAGAGACTTTGAACCCAGAGGCAATTCTGTTTCTTTTTTTGCTAATATAGTGGAAAAATTGTTTTGTTCCTTTTGTGCTTTTATTTATGTGGTATTTTTCAAGGCAGACAGCTTCCCCTGTCATAATTATGTTAAAATATATGGGGGTTTATGAAAAAAAGTTTTGCTCTTGGATTTTGTGTAAGCATGTGGGATTCATTAGTTCCTAAGCTCCTATACAGTCTTTATCTTTTCCTGGTACTCTGAACAGTCCTCCTTGAGCTCTTCTGAATGAGTAGTCCATCAGTTTATGATGGGCCATCCCATCGTGAGGTCCTTCCCTTTGCTAAATATTAACAATATGCCAAAATCTTTGTTCTGTGAGACTTTTCAAAGGTTCCTTTTGTCCTGATTAGATTTGATTTTGTCTTCTTTTGAAAGATAGTTGCCAATTCATTTGATCAGCCGGCGTCTTGCTACTGCATGAACGTGTGGTGAGAAAGTGGGGAGGGACCACGGTTCGGTGTGACTCATTTAAATTATGGTGCGTTCCTCCTCACAGCGGCTCTTGGGAGAGAAATGAAGAATGCAAAGTGAGTGACAGAGGCAGATCGGTTGTTCCTCACCACATCCAGGGCCCGTTAGCTCGTGTGCAGAGCTGAGTTTTCTGTGGTCATTCCTGCATGCCTGCAGGGTCTATTAAGGCCAGGGCTTGAAGGAGTGGAGGAACAGCTGGGCCAGAGAACAAAGCAGGCAGTGGCACCCCTTGGAGGAAGGAAGGAGTGAGCCCCAGGAAACAGCTGATAGAGCTAAACTCAGCTTGTTGTTTTTCCTCTGTTCAACAGTTCTTGTGCCATGGCAAACAAAAGATAGACATTCTGATTTGCTTTACTGTTTGGTTTGTGAAATCGAGGTTGTTTTGCAGAGATCTGTGGGAAAAGGTAGAGACATCTAAATACCATTTTTCCTCATTTGCTTGTTTCTGTGCTGATGAAAGCTCCAGAGAGTTCTGTTTCTTTCTCCCCTGTATCTGCCAGAAGCTGGGATAGCGGTGGTGTAGAAGGGACTTTCCCTTCTCGGGATAGCAATGTGCAAAGGATGTGTGAGCGTGGGACACCATGGGCCTTGCTCAGCTCGGAGCAGCGGTGCCAAGTGCCCATTGACTGTGCTGGGAACTGAGTGCATTTAGTGCTACTGGAGATCACGTCTTGTATTATTAAGAGACTATAATTATGTGACCTTTTACAAATTTATGCACGATCACATTTCACAAAAGAAACATTTGTACGAGTCATTTCTACTGTGCCCTGTCAAACCACATCGAACCAGCCATCCCACTTAGCTGAACTCCTTCACCTGTGTATCCAAGGGCAACATTTGATCATTACATTTTAGAAGATTATTGAAAAATTGTGCTTTGGGTTGCTCTCAAGATAAAAAAATAAAGGGAGAAGTAGATCTGTTAACTTTGTTTCAAAAGCAAATCAATTAACGTTTAATTGAATCAAATTTAATGACTATTTTTGTGTTTCAAACAGCCTAGGCAAGTATGGCATCCTGCTTGTCATCACAAACGATGGTATTAGATGGAGAGCAAGCGAAAAATAGCTAGTGTTGCACCGACCACACTTCAGAAAGTTGTGTGGCTCTGCAATGAAGTATGATTTCACAGTATCACACGGCTGGAAAAGACCTTTGAGATCTTCGAGTCCAGCCTATGACCCAACACCAACACCTTCTGCCTTCTTTAAGAAAGCAGGGATAACAGAACATTCTTTGACTCCTTGGTGATAGTTTTTTTAACTTTTGTCCCATTAGATGCTTCCAGGTCAGTGAAGGGGTAATTCCATGTGTTTGTGTGTCTCTGCAAGATGACTTTGGCAACCAACACATATGTTCAAATGGTTCCTGGTCCTATTGGGAATCCTACAGGAAAGAAGGAAATAACGTACTTGATCTTAATCTCAGTCAAAACGCAATGCACATCCTGGTAGTGTAGAGTTGACAACAAAGGCATTCAGCTTTCTGGGTGTGTTCTATTTATTTTCAGTTTCCATTAATAGAGTGAAATTTATCCATGTAAAATAAGGTCATGTAAGAAAAATACAAACCTAATGATTTTTTGTGTGATAGATGTACCAGTAACCCATATTTACATGTATCCATTCTGAGGCATGGTCAGATAATTCAATACCAACCCATAGAAGATGGGTTCTTCTCAAACATAATGCATTTGATCTTCTCAAACATAAGACATTTCTCTTTTTTGTGATATCTTTTAATCCTTTTGCTTTCTGTCCTTCTTTTTTCCTTTTTACATTTGAGTATAATTTACAGTATATTTAATTACTCTCAGGAAGCCAAGGAGTAACGTAACTCATTACTCTGATTCACTTTTGCTTTGGGAATCAAGGGATATGTTTTCTGCCTAATGCGCTGGGGTTTGCTGCTCAAATCTCACTCCAGCTAGTCAGAGTTGTACAGTTTAAAAACTTCCTTTACTAAACTTGTTTTAGCTGCTTGAATAAACCTCTTCTGAGCCATCGAGGCTGCCTTTCATGTCGCCATGGAATCCCTTTATCTTGAAAGATGACCTGATTTTTGACATCTTGTGCTTCACAATGATTACTGCAGGGATGTTAGATTTTGGCTTCCCTCTAAAGCCATCCACTCCCCACAGACAGAATTAAATCTCCATTTGAAAGATGTATGTTCAGCCAGTGCTGGGAGTTGAATCATTCCCTTTTTGTGTGTTCCCTAACGCAGCAAATGCTTCTGGTTTTATCATCTTTCTTCCCAATTGATCATCTTTCTTCCTAAATAATTTTGCCGAAGGTCCACGTATATAGAAATAGGTGGAAAAGACTAAAACTTCAGCTCTTTTCTTCCTTTCTTCAAATTTCTGTTTTGATAAGGATGGTGGTGATTTGTGTGTTTCTTCCCTGTTCAAAATCACCGCTGACTACTTGTGAAATGTGTTTGTTTCTACTATAAAATGGTAATATTTAAGTGGTCTCGGGCTATGAGATTAGGTTTCAATTCCAGCTTCTCAGCCTGTCCCTTCATTATGAATCGTAGGAAAGCTTCAGGATTGGGGGCGATTTGTTTTAAGATTAGGTTCAAGTTTTGGTGAAATTCAGTGAGAAAAACAGCTCTTATAAAATTCTGAACTGGAATGGTTTGACATACCTGAGGAACAGTGCATGTTTCTAGACTTCTCTCAGATTGAACTGATTCAGCTCAATAACAACTCAGAAGATTTCAGTGCTACTAATTCAGAATTTTGAAGTTGTTCACAGTAACCCCATCCACATCTTAGTCTGAAAGGAAGCTGTTGTTGGTCCATTTTCTGTTATTATTATTACAATTCTCTATTCTCTGCTAAATTGTGGTTGTGCAATCTCTTGGGGCTGTGATTATGGTCTTGCTTTCTCCGTTATGGAGGGGTGCGAGTACCATGTCAACGCGTGGTGTTCCTCTGCATGGTGTGACTCGCTGAAGGTTGTGTGGCAAATGGCCCTGGAAGAGCCTGAACTTAGCTGGCAACCATTTCTTTTGAAAAAACAACTGTGGAAGAAAGAACACAAGCGGAAGGGAAGAGAGGCAGTCTGAAAGGAGCTGCCTCGAGACATATTTATCATTTCAGAATTCTGACTTTTCCATGTCAGATTTATCCAGTTCCCGTATGATGACACTAAGTTGCAGCAAAGTAATGTCTTATCAGAAGGACCACGCTGTGTTGTCAGGGTGCATTTTGATGGTGATATGACTCATCAGTTCTACAAGGCATTAGTGCCCCAGCTTCCTTGCAGTAACAATATCTATTGCTTCCCAGAAGAGAAAAAAAAAAGATAGAAAATATTCCAGAAGCCTATTTGGTGTCTGTGTTCATTAACCCACCATGAGCTTGTATCAAACTCGCTCGACTGCTCTCAGCCCCTCTTCCATCTTTTGGGTTTTGTGATCTTCTGAGGCCAGGTGGGTCTGGGCTCTGTGGTCCCTGTTTGAGCACCTCTCCCCCTGTGTGGATGGAGCGGTACTCGTACATAAAAATGTGATACTGTCAGAGTATTTTTTGCTTTACTTCAGTGCAAACAAGACAGACTCCCTGTGGGATGGTGTCAGCTGCTGCAGCGCCCGTAAGGCTCCTCTGTGCTGGTGTGCTTTGAGGGAGGGAGGTGACAGTTCCCTTCTAACCTTTTCCTTTGCTTTCAGCCTGGCTAATGTTTTTGTTGTTCTTTCAACCATATGGAGGATTTTCCTCTATGTTCCTAAAACTAAAAATAAAAAATACAAGAGGGCAAACAAACTGGGTTTAATTTTCAGTCCTTCAGGCTTATACCTAATGGATGGTAAGATGTTTCCTCTTGCACATGTTTTTTACAGTAATGTGCCATAATGTGTAGCAGTATGAGCTGAAGTTCTTGGGAGACCTGAGTCAGAAATACTGTTCGTGAAGCAGCAAAAATTAGAGGAGTTACCCAAACCTCATAAAATAAAATTCATTTTTTGAGCCATGATTTTTACAAATAAAATTTGCCCAGGTGGGCTCTAGATTTAGTTACCTCCTTCTACCTGTTCTGCTTTGGAGTGAATCTCTGTCACTACTTGTGTTCCGGTAGCAGTAATGGTGACCATCTCGAATAACCTTCAGTGGGATTTTGCGCAAACATAATTTTTCCTTTTAAATTGTAGTGCTACTGATACATCAGTCCCAGTATTTCCAAGAGATCTAAGAGTTTCAAGCAACTTCTGACACAGTTATCACCGTTAGCTGAATCTGGTAAATATGTAAAACAAGATACAGCACCAGGTGTGGCAGGAAATGTTGGGTGAGCTGAGGCAATGCTGTTCTGATTGACCTTTCACCTCCTCAGCCATGTGAACAGAAAGTGTACAGGGAGGCTGAGCTCCTCTGTCCCAGGTGAATCAGCTCCCTAGAGGGAGAGGCAGCAGGAGCTGCTTTGAACACGATGCAGTCTGCCTGCCAAAGCCGAGCAGTCACTTCGTCTTTTGGAGAAGGTTCCGTCAGTGCTGGATGTGGCAGCAGTCTTTATTCAGAAAGCTTTATTCAGTTAGGAAACATGAACTTGTTCTTTTACCTGAATGCATGTAGTTCACTAATGATAATGTCCATAGGTTTACTTTCTTACAATGGTCTTAAGAGTTTTTCTTGGCCCTTGATGGTGGTACTTTCTTCCGGGAACCAACAGGGAGTGCAGGTGAGAACTTCCTCGTGGAGCTCAGCTGACTCCTCAATGAGGATTTTCTCATTGGCAGCAGAGCCCTGTGTTGGACCAGCTGCAACGGGGAGGGAATGGGTGATTGATTGTCTGATTTTTGCCTTTTTAAATCTTCAAATTGATTGCCAGTTGTGTTTACAGGACTAAGCTAACAGCACTGTCTTCAACAGGAAAAAAAATAAATGTGGAAGAAGAAAACAAGCTCAATGCTAATTTAAAAAGAAACCACTCTTAGGCAGAAATTGCACAGACATTTCCCCTTTGGAGAACAGAACATATTTGAAACAGTTTCCCCATATGCTAGGATGTTTAAAGACAGAAATAGACCATGTGCTAAACCAGTGTTACACTTCAGAGTTTCTAGATTAAAAAAGTATACATTTTACAGAAAATACACAAAAATTATATAAATTGTATTAGTAATATTTTTTAAGAATTATAGCCTTGCCTGTTTAATTGTATGTGTTTCATTATTGACATTGTATAGTAAATTTCTCTGTATGTTTGCCATAGGCTGGGACAAATGGTTATATGGCTCCAGAAATCCTGAAGGAAGAAAATTACTGCTATCCCGTGGACTGGTTTGCTATGGGATGTAGTATTTATGAGATGATTGCTGGGCGAACACCATTTAAGGATTTCAAAGAAAAGGTCAATAAGGATGAGGTTAAAAGAAGAACTCTGGAAGATGAGGTGAAATTTGAACACAGCGACTTTACAGAGGAAGCGAAAGATATTTGCCGACTCTTTTTGGCCAAGAAACCAGAGAATCGTTTAGGAAGCAGGTATGCCTTACTTCTCAAACTCAGTAAAAGCAGTATTAAAGCTGCAAACAATGTTATTATGTTACACATTACACCAAATGAAGTCAGATCTTGACTAGAGTACTGACTTTTCCTCTTCACTTCTGGGGAGAGAGAGATGGAAAGTTTTCTTGTTTGATTATCTATCCTCAACCCACACTATTCATAGGGGTTCCCTTCATGGTATTTTGTAGAGTTTGGTTCTATGTAGTTCTGGGAGAAGGGAGCAGCCCATTTCTCTTGCATTTTCTTTTGTAAAGGTAAAGGATATCCAGGCAGGCGCCTGCGTCGATGCCACTGCAGACTGAATGTATCACTTACTGGAATGATGTGGGCACAGATCCAGATCAGCAGTGTGGATTCTCTTCCCTGCAGATATCTGACTCGCAGGGCTGCGTCATTGGCTTCTTCCTGAAGAAACCTTTACTGCTCTGTGTTTCTCAAGTGCTTTAAAAAAATCTTGTAGAGGTTCTGGTCTACCTAAATCATCCCAGCGAGAAAGGGGAGGAAAATTATATTTGGCATGAATTTTTATAAAGCAAAACCTTTTGGGGGACTTCAGAATTGACTTTGGGTTGCTGATGACCGATGAACACATCTCTGACTTAGCAAGTTCAAGTAACTGTTTAATAAGAAGAAAATTGGAAGGCTAAGCTGGTCATATTTAACTTGTAGTATCTCACATCTCTCTGGGAGGTGGGGAGGGGTGTGTATACATACAAAAAAATCAGGTAATAAAAACGATAATGTATCATTAACATACACATTCTTATTATTCTGTTGCTAAATGAAGACAATGACTTTTTATGCCTGACGAGTTTTCCCAACAACTCTGCAAGGCTGCAGAAGAAAAAAATATTTTCAATAGCAGAGAGCTTGTTTGATACAAAATCTCTATTGCTTTTAATATGTTTAATAAGAGCTTATTTCAAAAATTAATCAAATACAAAAACATTTAGAGCATCCTACCTTAAAAATTAGCATGCTTTGCAGACATTTAGTATTAAGCATTTTGAGAAGTAAAAAAAATCATAGTATAGGAAATGAAATTTAGGCTTTCTGAGTAACTTGGTCAAGTTCATTCAGCAAGTGTGAAGCCAAACCAGTGACAGAATACACACTGACTGTAACCACATTCCCTTTGCCAAAGGAGTCAGTTACCATCACTCTGGCAGCTTACTTTTACGTTATTCTCAGCAATGGGAGAAATGTACACAGAAAGGTAGCTACGTAGATTATTTTTAATGTTCTACTATTTAAGATATTTTTGCTTTTACATGCCATACTTTGAAAATCATAGAATCATGGAATGGTTTGGTTTGGAAGGGACCCCAAAGCCCATCCAGTCCCATCCTCCTTCCATGGGCAGGGACACCTCCCACTGGATCAGGGGCCTCAAAGCCCCATCCAACCTGGCCTTGAACACCTCCAGGGATGGGGCAGCCACCACTTCCCTGGGCAACCTGGGCCAGGGCCTCACCACCCTCATCAGGAAGAATTTCTTCCCAATGTCCAATCTAAACCTTCCCCCTTCCAACTTAAAGCCGTTCCCCCTCGTCCTGTCACTCCAGGCCCTTGTGAAAAGCCCCTCCCCAGCTTTCCTGAAGCCCTTTCAGTACTGGGAGCTGCTCTCGGGTCCCCCCGGAGCCTTCTCCTCTCCAGGCTGAACACTCCCAGCTCTCCCAGCCTGTGCTTACAGCAGAGGGGCTTCAGCCCTCGCAGCATCTTTGTGGCCTCCTCTGGATCCGTTCCATGCCTGAGCATGGTAGAGAATAAAAGCCTGCACGTACCTTTCAAACAGGGTGATACTATTCAGGACAGCTCATCCTTATGTAAAGATTAGCACTTTAATTCTACCAAGGGCAGTGAGACCTTGAGTTATCTACATAAGTGCTGGTTACATAAGTTAAAGCTGCTCAAGGACAGCTTTACTTTGTACACCTGACCTTTTAAAATACTCCGTTCTTTTATTGAAGAGTCAATGTCAGTAGCTAACTTGGGAAAGACGTAAACCTTTTTCTCCACTCAAGTTTTTTGGGATTGACATCCCATATCCCAAATCTGTGATTTTTTTTCTTTCATAATGGAGCAATACAACAGTGACAGCGTTTAGATGGGTTCCTTTGTTCTTTCTATTTAAGTTATATAAACGTGCAGTTCATACAGCAAGAACTCAGGTTCATCTCCAGCTAAATGGAAGATGCCTCAGTTGGTTCCAGTAGATGGCGTTCCTGTAGTTTTGTGTTTTTAAACTTTTTATGGTTTTGGTGGTGTCAGAAAATACATCAGGAGGAGAAATACTGCAGCAATCCGTTCAGGAGACTTCCCTAGCTTCTAGTGCTTTTTGGTCTATGGTACAGAAAGGAAAGGCAAAATAAAGTGAGATTTTTGAGAGTGCATCTGCCCAGTAGGATTGTTGGCACTGCTCATCTGCTCGTGTCCCAGGACATCAGTTCATTTGAACAGCAACTCTAGTGCACTTCAAGCTAACAGTGAAGGTAAATAAATCACATCAGGCTGGAGGACTGCCCAAGAACTAGGTTATCGCTAACTATTTAAGTTAGGAGATGATTTTGCAAGACTATGTATGTGCAGAGGTCATGATCCCTGTTGGCTTAATCTATGCATTCATAATTGTGTTTATATGGCTCTTTTGAGTTGAAAACAATTTTTTCATTGCCCACAGTGCCCAGATGGCAGCATCTTCAGGCTGTGACTGCACATCCTGGTCAAGGTGTGTGCAGCGGTTAGTGGCTGGTGGTGACGTGCTCAGAAGAACCAGGCAGCAGAGGCACAAAATGAACATTTCCAGACAAGAGGACTGCAAAGGGCAGCTGGTAGTTTGATTTTAGCTGTGCCTGGCCAGCACCAAGGCAGGCTGGCAGCATGGCAGGACAGCATGTGAGGAACTGGCAGTAGTGGCAACCTGGAGGAGCTGTTCTACATCCATGGGATAAAGTCTTAGAAAATGAACATTTTTTTATAGTCATACAAATCTACTCCTTCATGGTGCTTCTACACATTTGCAAAGATTAAAGGAGTTGCCAAAGGTTTACATTACATTTTGTTTATCGAAGATTATCTAGAAATACATGAGGGCTTGCACTTTGCTAAGTAGGCACTACCGTGCACGGCTGCTTTGAGTTAAGATAAAACCCAAAATGTCATTTGTCACTAGTTGAGTTGAGACTGTTCCTCAGAGTCAGTCCTGCGGTGTATTAACCCCAGTCTAGAGATTGATAGATATTCTTAACCTTGTTAATACAGAGCCAACCACTGGACTTTCCCTGTTGGACTGTAAATCCACACTCCCCTCCACATCCTGCTGTATCTTCAGTTCTGGTTGAAGTGTCTCTTTGGATATGGGTATAGTGGTGCGCTGCCAGAAGCAGCACTGCGACTCCTGCGTGGCGCCTTGCCCGGACTCATTTACCCTGAGAGGCAGAGAAATGAATATTGGGATCAGGACAGTTTCTGCTGCTCTTTCTGCTTATTTTGTGCAATGCAGAGCTCTTTGTTTATGAAAAAGGAATTGCATTGCATGAGTTCTCTCTCTCCTTACTTTAAAATACACTCATGTATGCAACACAAAGCTTCATCTATGTCTTTCTGAGAGTGAAACATCACACTGCTTAACAGACTTTTGCTTTATTGCAGAAATGAAGATGATGACCCAAGAAAACATTGTTTCTTCAAAACAATCAATTTCCACAGGCTAGAGGCAAACCTTATTGACCCTCCATTTGTGCCAGATCCATCAGTTGTCTATGCCAAAGATGTTACAGACATTGCTGACTTCTCTGAAGTCCGAGGAATTGAGTTTGATGACAAAGATAAGAAGTTCTTCAAGGCGTTTGCAACGGGTGCTGTCCCCATACCCTGGCAGGAGGAAATCATTGAAACGGGACTGTTTGAAGAACTCAATGATCCAAACAGAGTAGAGTCTGGGGGTTACGCAAACGGAGGTGAAGCTAAGTCAGGGGTTTGCTTGTTGTTGTAAATATCGCATTATTAACAAAAAGAGTGGAAACCACCTCAGAACTTTCCATATTCTGACACTGTCTCTGAAACGCGGTGCATCTCTTTAAGAAGAAGCAATCAGTGTAAGATGACATTGACAGGACCACCAGCTGCACAGACTAGAGTTGTCCTTTGCTCTAACAAAGGAGATAACATTTTTGTTTTACTTAAGATCCGTTAAGATGAAGAACCATATTTCTCTAAGAAACTTAGAATGATAGAAATTCTTCAATTCAAAAAATACAGTTCTGGAATACAAAAAGATATAATAGAGTGAAGACGCAACACCTTTTGAACATGACTGACTACCATTTTGAATACAATGATTCGGTGGTTTCCTTTCTATTTTCTTATTATTTCTACTAACATTTCCTCTTTGTTCTCCAGTTTTCAGGAAAGATTTTTTAATTTTCAAGTAATATGCTCAGTTAGACAGTGGAGCTCATATACCGTGTCAAACTTGGGATTTTATTGGTTAGCCAGTCTGTCTGTTGTTTTCTTAATTTCTGTTAGTTTTTGGATGGCTTGATTGTAATATGTTCAAATTGTCATAAAATGTAAAAGAAGGCTCTACATATCACTAGCAAATAGGACCAACAGGATCAAACTGAAGATAAGATTGCACCGATTTAATTGAATAAAGCATTTATTTATTATTACTAAGTGTATTCTTTTAAGTGATGCTGCCACAAAGAAAAAGCATTTCTGGGTAAATACACGTTCTTTTTGACAATCAATTTTAAACTTTTATCAGGTTTCCTGATAATTTTTCTCTTTTTGGTGATAAATTAAGTTACAAATAGACCAAAGAAATTTGTAACTGGTTCTTTATAACACATTTATTTCAGTGCAATATACGTTATAATTCAGTAGTTGCAGCATACATTATACGACTGCAATGATGGAAAGGTTGTGTGTGCAAGTTGACACCATCTTCAAATGTTCATTGAGTCTCATGCGAATTTTGATGTGTTTTTAATTTTCAATTTTATGACAACCTAACTTAAATGAGTTGAAATATTTCTGCAAATACCTGCTCCTGCTGAAGTGTATTGCTCCTGAGATGCATCCTACTGATTTTCCCTGGTAAGAAAATAGTTGGGAGTTATTTGCAACAACTTTTCAAAGTGATCCTCCATGCTGCTTACCATCACCTATCCCACCATAATTTCCACTGACTAAAGTGGAAGCTGAAACTGCTCTGTTTCTTGGAGACCTTGGAGGCTGCTAAGAGCCCGTTTCCTGTTTTTCATAGAGCAAACTTCCTACTGAACTTGGAGGTTTCTTTTCTGTAGACACTGGGATTGAACTGTTTTAAAAGAGGAGACCAAATAGATCCGATGCCTTCTATAGTCAGGTCTGTCATGTGCAACACAGCTTTAGTGTTTATTTATAACCGAATAGCTCATCTCGAGCATTGCAGCAATCAAAAATTCTTTATTTTTAAATACTTTAAGTGATTTAGTCACAGCCAGGCAATACATTGGTAATACATCGTGTTGTTCTAAGTAGAAAAAGAATTGCTCCTTTTTTTCCTTTTAAATTCGCTTTTCCAGTGCTTTATATACTTAATTTTCAAGTGAAAATCATGAAGAACAGTGTTACTTAGGATTAGGGGATAATTCTGTTAGTGAATTATGAGCATATAATTGTCTGTCTTTTGAGGGGAGACTTTCTGTCACATAGTTTAAAACAATATAAGCTGAATTCTGACTTTGGCTTTTCTTTGAGAAGGATGATCCTGAAAGATTGTGAAAAGCAGAGGAGGCTGAGAGCAGAGAGAGACATGTGGTTCCATCACGGATTTAGGAGAGCGCTTGCACTGCTGACATCCAGTGATTTTGTTCCTCATTGCTCCCATCTGTCGAAAGCTCTCTGAGTGGAATTAGCCTGATATATTTAAAAAGCTCAGAGAGAAAACTTTATCATATATACATTTAAAAGAAAAACAAAACAAAACACGAACCCCCACAACGTCTTACTACAGCAAAGAGAGAGCTGTTGGTGCTAGCTGCGTCAAACTTTTGTCCTGGATCCTCAGATCCAGAGAAATGCCATTTCACAAGCCCTCCAGAGCTATAAAGCAGTGCTGTGAAATGCCTGTAGGTTTCCTAACGCATAACTCATTTTTCAGCATATACAGATTCCCATAGGGGAAGAGGTTAAGTATGGGCAGGCCCAGGGTTTAATGTCACGTTAGAAATATGTATCTCCTATGATACCAGATGCTACAAGGCTGGGTTTTTCGAAATGTATTGCAGTATGGAGATCTGGGAGTTCAGGACTTCGCAGGCACAGTGCATCAGGTTACTGAGTTTCAGAAACGTTACCATGTCAGTAAATCCCAGCAGAGTGTGTATCGGTGAGATATTGTTAAGTGCTCCATGGATCGTTCAGAGCAGCGCATCACGAGTCGGATAATGCACAGTCTGGCACAGCGTGTGGCAGAGAGGAATGTGTAAGTTTGAAACTATGAATTTTAATTGTTTAAAACTCTCTATTTCAGAACACAAACAACTTCTGATTGCACTATGAAGAGATAGAGCAGAGCAGAGATTATTTCTGTGAACATTTTCAGTCTGTCTTTTAATAATTAATTTCAGCTTCTTTTAAGGAAGCCATGAAATGCGTGGTTCCTTTCTTCCTCCTGTTACTGTAAAGCTCTTTGTTAAATTTTCAGGAGCAAAGTTATTTTAAAATCCTGCTTCACCTTAACAAAACAAAGCCAGCGATCCTAAAAGATCCACGCGCTTGATGAACGGTCTTATTGCAGCCAATGTTGCCACTCATGAGTAAACTTAAATGCAGTACAAGTGTGTAAGGCCAGGGCCCGAGACAAAAGTGTTGGTTGAGCAGTTGATTGGATATTTCTGATAGAAAATGAGGGATGGAGTTGTGGGAGGAAAATAACCTGCTGGTTGTGGGATACTTAAGTTCCTGCGGCAAAGAAAGTGATGTCATTTCTGACTGCTGTTTTCTCTCGTAGCTGCCTCTTTTCCCTCCTTTGCCAGCAATGTGGTGCCTCGCTTGCC
Organism: Neomorphus geoffroyi; assembly: GCA_033558235.1. NCBI lineage: Eukaryota > Metazoa > Chordata > Aves > Cuculiformes > Neomorphidae > Neomorphus > Neomorphus geoffroyi. The sequence continues at coordinate 10,940,652 of JAUMJM010000012.1, forward strand.
TGCCTCTTTTTCAGGCAGATCAGATGCATTCAAGTGTAAATCTAATCAAAAAACTAAACTGTGACCTCATTAAATGCCATCCATGAGAGGTTCCCGAATGCCTTGGCCTCACTGCCATGGTTGTACTGGCAGCACTGTCTTTCCTGCCCTGTTCCTCAGTACTGCTGTGAGAACCAGTTCATGATTTCAGCTGAAGAACGCTGAAACGTGAGATCCCTATTGGCTCAAAATCTGTTGTTGTAAGAACATCATTTAAAGCATTCTGGACAACACTGAAGAAAGGCTGCTGGCACCGAGAGGGTATGGGAGGAAAAGCTTTCCATTTTACCTCAAGTCCAGATTTTCTTTGATGCCCTTACCATTACTCTACCAGTTTCAGTGGCACAGGGAGACAACACGAGGTTTAGTGTTGACTTAATGACATCGTTATTCACAGAGATTATTTATCGGCAGCAATAAAGCTCTAGCTGTGTGCGTTCGGTTGTACCACAGCAAAGGCTCATTTAGGCTGTGCTGAACGCCTTGTGTTGCAGCAAGTAGTTCACTTTTCTATTGTGTGTGACACAGATTTAGCAACTGCAACCTTCCCTGCAGTTTCCAGGCTGTAAAGTAGCATCAGTACCAGGGAAGACAACTTTAGAGAAAGTTAAGAGCCTCTTAACAAACATAATACTTGAGACAGTTAATTCTTCATCCATAAACAGATGTCAGTACAGAAAGCAAAATGGAACCAGGATGAGATCTCTACTTAGAGCCTGATGCCCGTAACTGGGCAGTGTAGCCATGAATTGATGTATCTTTTTATATTCTTTTAATATCAGCATTGTTTTTTAGAAATAAAATGCTCGTAATACTTTATTTAAAATATTGTTGCTTTCACAATTTTGAATTATATATATGTAAGACTTTTCTGATCTGAATATCCACATCTGATTAAGTATGCTCATGTCACCCTAAAAAAGTATAAATTGCTTATTGTATCCTATAATAATTTGTATCTTTTTATAATTAGATTTTTAATACCAAAAGATTTAAATCCTTTTAATCTATTTATGCAGTGATGAATTTAAAAAATATTTTAATTATGTGCAGTGTTTTTTCTCTACAATAGGATTTAAATTAAGAATTAAGGTCTTAGCAACTGTGGTTGTAGCACCACAGAAGTAGTGAAAATCCTGACAATTCTGGGGTTTTTGCTAAAAGCAAAGCATACATTTTTCTCAAGTGACAAACACATGAATTTTGAAAGTATGGATAGTAGAAATGGCTTTTTATAGCATAAGACCTATCACTCATAAAGTTATGGATAAAGTTCATCGATGCTCATTTTGGCTTGGGGAGTATATTTGAAACATTGCATTATGACAGCCTTAGGGATCTTCCCAGGCACACACACAAATCCATGGGGCCAGGCGGGATCCATTCGAGGGTTTTAAGGGAACTGGCAGAGGTCCTCGCCAAACCCCTTTCCCTCATCTCCCAGCAGTCCTGGCTGACTGGGGAAGTGTCGCTGGACTGGAGACTGGCAAACGTTCCACCCATTTAGAAGAATGGTCGGAGGGAGGATCCAGGGAACTCCAGGCCTGTCAGTCTGACCTTGGTACCGGGGAAGGTCATGGAGCAGATTGTCTTGAGTGCTGTCACACAGCACACGCGGGACAACCGGGAGATCAGGCCCAGTCAACATGGGTTCAGCAAAGGCAGGTCCTGCCAGACCAACCTGATCTCCTTCTACAACAAGGTGACCCGTTTAATGGACGAGGGAAAGGCTGTGGATGTGTTGTACCTGAACTTCAGTAAAGCCTTTGACACCGTTTCTCACAGCATCCTGCTGGAGAAACTGGCTGCCATCGGCGAGGACAGGCACAGCCTCTGCTGGGTTAAAAACTGGCTGGATGGCTGGGCCCAACGGGTTGTGGTAAATGGAAGTAAATCCAGCTGGAAACGGGTCACGAGCGGTGTTCCCCAGGGTTCAGTGCTGGGTCCAGTCCTGTTCAACATCTTTATCAATGATCTCAATGAAGGCATCGAGTGCACCCTCAGCAAGTTTGCAGATGACACCAAGCTGGGTGCAAGTGTGGATCTGCTTGAAGGAAGGGAGGCTCTGCAGAGGGATCTGGACAGGCTGGATCGATGGGCTGAGACCAACGGGATGAGGTCCAACAAGGCCAAGGGCAGAGTCCTCCATTTGGGTCACAACAACCCCGTGCAGCGTTACAGACTTGGGGAAGAGTGGCTGCAGAGAAGGCCCTGGGGGTGTTGGGTGACAGCGGCTGAACACGAGCCAGCAGTGGCCCAGGTGGCCAAGAGGGCCAGTGACACATTGGCCTGTGTCAGACCCAGCGTGGCCAGCAGGAGCAGGGAGGGGATTGTGCTCCTGTGCTCAGCACTGGTGAGGCCGCACCTCGAGTGCTGGGGTCAGTTTTGGGCCCCTCACTCCAAGAAGGACATTGAGGGGCTGGAGCACGTCCAGAGAAGGGCAATGAGGCTGGGGAGGGGCTGGAGAATAAGTCCTGTGAGGAGAGACTGAGGGAGCTGGGGTTGTTTAGCTCAGAGAAGAGGAGGCTGAGGGGAGACCTCATCCCTGTCTACAACTGCCTGAAAGGAGGCTGTGACGGGGTGGGTGCTGGGCTCTTCTCACAGTGACAGCGATGGGAGGAGAGAAAATGGCCGCAAGTTGTGCCAGGGGAGGTTTAGACTGGACATCAGGAAGAATTTCTTCACTGAAAGGGTGGTCAGGGACTGGCACAGCTGCCCAGGGAGGGGGTGGAGTCGCCATCCCTGGAGGTGTTTAAAAGACAGGTGGATGAGTTCCTTAGGGACAGGGTTTATTGGGGAGAAAGGCACGGTTGGACTTGGTGATGTCAGAGGTCTCTTCCAACCTTCTGATTCTATGTTTCTATGATTCTATTAAGGAACGCATAGACAGAAACTGAGAACAAATTCAATTAAGCATATGATTTTTTATGATTAGGCATTGCATTATTACAGCAAGCAACTCTAAATCTAGTAGTTCATTTAAAAAATGAATGAGAAGATTTACGTTCCTTAGGAAATCATTGTCTGGTACTTCTCCAACTTCCGTTTATGTAACTGTCTGAACCTGAGCAGAGCTCAGATAAAGTTCTTGCCAGTTAGTCCTCTGCGTTTGCAAAAGTGGGGATAAATACTCAGTGTTCATAAGGGAGTGAAAATCTTTTAGACTTCTCTTGCCTGGAAAAGAGGAAGAGCAAGAACACAGAGGACATCACTGTGTCTCTTGCAATGCAAGTACCTCCCTCCATGGGAAATCACAGCTGGTGTCACCCACAGGCAGCACCATTCGCACCCTTTGCTTGAGTGCGTTTCTTTGGTGTGACATGGTGTGTTCTCTTACATTCATCCCACACCTGTACCCTCTCCTGGCACCTCCAGGACACTGATGCAATTCTGAGCGGAGCCACTTTAACTTTCAGGGAAACTTAATGTTCATTCTGTAGCTCAGACAGACAAAAGGTGCCATCAAGAACAGCTGTCAACACCATTTCAGTTAGAAGTTACTCGAAGGGGTGAAAGGCTCTGGGAGGCAGTGGGAACGTGGAAAAAACCCATGAATCTCTTTGAAGGGGCTTCTTTATGTTAGTTCTATTCCTTTTTCTCTGAGCACTTCGGGGCAGCTGCAGTGGTTTATTCCTCCTTTTCTGTTCAGTCTGGTTTCGTAGTTATTTTACCCTGCTCTTCGTCCATGCTTTTCATGTCTGAGTTTTGTTAAAAGCCCAATTTCTTCCAAGTGTTTTGTTTTCTGATGAATGCACACCAACACGGTGCTATTGCAATGTTTGGCAGAATGACTTCTGAAGAAAGAAAACTTTAATTTTTCCTCTGCACACAAGCATTACTTGAAGCTAAACATCACTAATGAATTTTGACGTGTGTTTTCTCTGAGTTCTTCTTCACCAAACCTGCATGTTGGCCTATATGGGTCAGTCAAGCTGTTCTGACAGTTACATTTTGCAGAGTGGAAAGATAGAGCAAGGCTGAGTGTACATGTCGTTACCGTGGGAGTTCCTCACGATGAATGTTTCTGCCATTCATGTTTTTACAAAGAATGTCAAAGGGATGATTACGGATACATCAGTTGTCATAACTTGTAGTTCAGTTAACAATAGTGGAGTAACTGTTTAAAAAAACAGCTATTGTACAGGAATGTTCGATCATGTTTGCTTTGTAAGACTTCATGCAAGCGTGACATGGGATGTGCTAGACACGTCTCGTGACTTTTGAACTGCTGGGGGAGAAGGCTCGCTGCAAGTGAGAACAGATTTGTTGTTAAATGATCCTGCCTGCGAGCATTCCTCTAGTACTATGTGTTCTGACCCAACACCATTTAAATGGTGGTGAAAGTTTTCTTTTAACGACATCACTAGCCGGCCCTGCTTAGTTACCTGTCCCTCCATGAAAACAAACTGATGGAACTACAAGGAGATAAATTGTTCTGATGTGCTGGACTTCTTGGGAGGCCACTGAGCAGAGCCTGTCACCACAGCAGTTGCTTCTGAGGGTTGGAGCCCTCTGCATGTAAGTCAGAAGTGGCTTCAAAAATATTAAAATGGAGAAAAAGAAGTCCCATTGCGTGATGCATTGAGTCAATTCAGTCCAACTGATAGAACTGCTTCTCAAGCTCAAATCACAGAAGAGCTATTTGATAGAAAGGGATGATCAGAGTGGAACTGGTGGGCTAATGTCTGCACCGGCACCAACAAGGGAGGCCCCCAAAGCATTCCTGTTTGTGCACTTCCTTCTGTGAGGAAATTAAATTCCTAGTAAGAAGCATGGATAATTTTTGTCATTGTCAGTAATAATAACATCAAGATCAAGAAGAACCATTAGCACCAGCTACTAATTTAGTCCATTCCTCTGTAATAAACTGGGGAGAGATACCTGCTTTACAAACAAGCCCAAAAGAGTTTTGCTTCTATTCTCAACACATAACAGCAACAGGATATCAGGAACAACAGGAGGAAACTCTCTGTTGAACTCTTATAGAAGGAGAGTTGACAGCATAATAATCGTAAATATGGTATCTGGCTTGCAAATCTCTTCTATCCCAATTATGCAAGAACTATGAAGCTGGGTTTAAAACAGTTATTAGGCAAACAAGTTTATTCTGATGAATACAGGAAATTTTTTTTTTGTTCTCATCAAGGTTACCTGTTTCCTCCTTTCCTCCAGACCGACTTCTATGCCATCCTCCATTAGGACTTGATGTATTGATGCATTTCTGCAAACAGATAAAACACTGTTGTTGAGTGCAAAACCACGATGGATTTGGTAAAAAGAGAGCTACCTTGAAACTATAATGAGAGATCCGCAATTAACCAGTACGACTGGTGTCCACAAAGGTGAAAAAATACGAAATCAACATTTATCGAAAAGTAGGGATATTTTCTTAAGCAAAGAGGGGCTGATTTTAACTCACATCAATTCCTTATTGCACACATCTGTAAATAAACTGTGTCACTGGCACAGGCTATTTTAATGAGCATCCACATGAAAAGCAATATGCATCTTAATATTAAGTAAGTTTTGAGGAGACCAATTTAGATATTTTGCTTCCCAGAGTAAAAGCAAAGACTTAATTCTGGGTATTTAATTAAGACAGCTAAATTGTGCTGCCAACACTAGGTACAAGTGTGTAAACTTTGGTTTTCCACGCTTATACACTGCAAGTGAGAAATGACAGTGCTGAAATCTGGAACCTCGCAACAAACTACTGAGCTGACAGAGCACACTTGCATTAAAAAAGTAAAGTTTAAGGATGAACTCTTGAGAGGCTGTGAAAAGGTTGCTTAATGATTAGATATTTATGCATCTATTGCTATTCAGATCTGGTTTTATTTAATAAATAGTAAAAGCAGGAATATTCTCATCACTTTTTCAGAGATATAGGCAGCTGTTTTCTGTCGCTGCATTGCGCAACTGCAGCTTCTCATCATCCACAGAGGAAGAAATTAGAAAATGTGCTCTGTACTATATGGTGGGGATATTTGGGTGCTGCCTAAAATGATATGACAGTTGTCTGATACATCCTAAGAATCAGTAGTTTCTCATGCTTTCCTCTTGGTGTAATAATATATAATATTATTATATTAATATTATTATCCTCCCATAATGGAAATTCTTCTCTGTTAAATCAAGCAATGGATAAATACTCAAACACCAGTTTTCCTGAATTAGGGGATTTTTCTTGTTTCTGCAGCACTGTGGTGAACACATTTCTGCCTCTCTCCCACTCTTGCTCTACCAGTGCTGAAAGAAAATGTTACATTATTTTTGTTGTGACTCGAAATGTGGTGAAGGATGCTGAAAGAGAAGTCCTCTAATTCATGAGTTCATAATCCTAATCCAGGGTCTGCTACCCATGAGAACTAACACTGAATGTGTCCTCTATATCCAGTCCTTCTACGGGCTCTCACTTTACACCAGTTCCAGGCAGGAAAAGGGACAAAGACATGGATAATCACTTCGGAGTCTTTCATGTGCCTTGTATGGAGAGCAGTGGATCGGGTGTTTTTGAACAAAGGCAGGAAGGAAACTTTGATTTCTTGCCAAAAGATTGAAAGCTCCCGATCTTGTACCAAGCTGGCTTATTTTCATGCCAACAGTTTCCTCCCCTTAAACGGCTCCTTTTGGTCTGGAACATGAACAGCAGCGGGGCAAACCCTGTGGAATGGCAATCCTTTAAGAATCCACTCTGGTTCTCGTAAGGGCTGATTGAGGTGTGGGCCAGGGGATAGCCACAGCTCCAGGTGCAGCCTGTCCTCAGGGGCTTCAGAATCAAATCATATTTCTTTTCCCCTAAGTTTATGAAAGTTGCTGGTTTGGGGAATGATGATCTCCTCTTGCACAACCACCAATGAACTGCCTTTGCTATTGAATAGAATATGACCCTAATTTTTAGGATTTCACATATTCTGTTAGAATCATAGAATCATAAGGTTGGAAGAGACCTCTGAGATCCCCGAGTCCAACCGTGCCTGTCTCCCCACTAAACCCTGTCCCTAAGGAACTCATCCACCCAGTTTTTAAACACCTCCGGGGATGGCGACTCCACCACCTCTCTGGGCAACTGTTCCAATCCCCGACCACTCTTTCAGTAAAGAAATTCTTCTTAATTTAATTTGTTCTTAATTTTTGTTGTTGATTTGTTTTTTAATTTAATTTGTTCTTTAAAAAAAATGTTGGAATTTGCAAAATATAAGAAACTGAACTCCTTCAGAGTGAACTGAATGTACTAGTGCTGAAGCTCAGCCTCCCTCCAAACCAGTGAGTTCATTATGGTGTGATTTATGCCGCATCTTCAGTGGTTTTTACTGATTTCATAGCAGCCTCGAAGCAGATGTGGAGCACAAGTTCTTATATATTTTGCATATCCTTTTTTCAGTAAGAAGGAAGAAATGAATATGTTTGGTAAAATCTGAAGTCGAAAGCTGGCCGTGGATACCATACAACAAGGTTTTTAGCTGTACAGTGCTGATTAACCCATAAGCAGACGCGTGATGGAGTTATCTTCTGTGTAGGAATAAGAACATAAATCCTGCCTACCCTGTCAGCCTTTCGTCCCACTCATATTTATGCAAGTCTGACTAATCAAGGGATTAATGAGCTACAGATATGTGTTTAGTCCTTAGTTCAGAACTAAAATAGAGGGAAATTTTTTAATTTGAGAGTTATAAATTAAAACACTAATGGAAATAACCACTATCTCCTCTCAAAGTAATAATTAGTGAGCTGTATTGGCAAACCTCTTCCATTTTCATATCTGAAAAATAAACAATTTAAAATCAGTTTCAGACAGGATATACAGGGCTTTAAATCTTCATTATAATCAGGAATGGCAGCAAAGGCATTAATTGTGTTTTGTTCCTGCATTCTTCCGGTAAGGAAAAAACTAGACTCATTCTATAAAAGCTCTTATTTTAAATGAACAGTGATTTATTTTTTTTACAATAGCAGGAGAGGAAATGCTGTCTGAATCTTTTTTTTCCTTGCGAATACTTCCTAATTTATAGTCACCCAAGTGAAAAATCTTGTATTATATTTTCCCTTTATATAGCAAGCACGCCACAATTAATACTTCTGCAAGCTGAACGGATGAGTAAGAGAATGAAGAAATAATGTTTTGGACTTTAACATATATCTTTGGGTCGCCCAGATGATATGAAAATATTTGGACTGTATAGAATAAATCAATTTCTTTTCCAGCAATAAGTGAAAAACTATTATGTAGCCTACAAGCATAAAGCTAGAACTACGCCGTCAGATTTAACCATGCACTCTAAGCTAACTGCGGTTCAATGGAGTGCATTCATCTCTAGAAGGACGCCTTACCTGCCGATTTCTCAGTTGCTCAATGTCCTATTTAAAGATGATTGCATCACCTTTTGTGTAGTTTTATGTTTCTAGTGAAAGCATAATTTTTTTGTCAACTTCAACGGCTTTTATTTCATAAAAAAGCAAAGCAACGGGGAGGGAGATGCAGAAGGGGACGCTTGAACAGTTTGAGAGCACAGTATATGTGCTCAGTAGGATTCAATGAAATTGTTTTATTATGAAATCTCTGTGGTCCCAGGTGCTTCTCTGTGTAATTCTAAGTGATATTCTAAAGATTCTTTGAAAGCTATTCTGCTGGCTTCCAGATCAGATAGCAGAGGTTTTGTGCTTAATGTCAGCCCTTTTTAGAGCAGGGAGAAGTCTTTATGAGACAGAAAGTTAGGAAAGCTATTACTAACTGTATGGTAGGGAATGTCTTTTGGATTTCACATACCCTCATGGAAATAACATAGTCCCTCTTGTGTTATTTTAGCAACAGCCATGAGTGCTGGTGAAGGAATACTTCAGATTTCCAAATGACAGAAGGCTTTATTCTGAAATAAGTGGTTAAAAATCAAGAAGTGTGCTGAACCCAGCGCCAGTTGGCTCAAAGTGCACACAAACATAGAAAAGTGAGCAATATGAAATAATTTTTTAATTAATAGGAATCTAAATCAGTCAATTGTCTCTAGAATCTGATTTGCTACGTATGAGTTGACCCAAAAGAAGTGGCAATGATGTGTCCAGGCAACAGCAGCATATGTGTGTCACAATGGATTTTATCCTTGTAGGTATTGCAGGAAGCAAGTTAAAAAATAAGATATTCTTGGATTTTTTCAGAGTTTACAGTTCTAGCATTAGAAACAGGGAAAGCTTCCTACCCTGGTACAGTCCTCAGATTATTATACACTATTGATTTGTCAGGCAGGCAGTGATGAAGTTGCAACAAGAAGTTGGAGGGCAATTGAAACACTTCAGGGCCTTGGGACGACGGGTTAAGAGTTCAGTGTTCTCCTCTGTCCTTCCAGATGCAGGGAACAATGAAAGAAGAAACAGGAAGAGCCAGCAGCTCAATACCTGACTTGGAGCCTGGTGTCACTGGCAGAGTTTAGGGGTTTTTGACCATGGGTTGGTTTGGATGACAATCAGGGCTGCTGGTGACAGATGGGGTGCGCCTGTCTGAAAAGGATCTGTGCACAGGACTGGTGGGGCTCGTTGAAAGAGCTTCAAACTGGATTTAAAGGTGCAAAGGGATAAAAACCAGGCTCTCTAGAGATAAGCCTGGGAGCAGCACACCAATATTCAAAGGACAGTGTGCAACCGAGGCCCTTCGGTCTGCCGTGTCAGTAGAGGTAGGGGATAGAGAGCCACGTGGCAGCAAAGACACAAAGGTTATTGATGTGCTAGAAACCACAGAAGCATCATGTAGGAATTAAGGCTTCTCCCCCCCAGAAAGATGTCCCAAGTGAAGTGCCTGGATGCCAATGCATGGGCAACAAACAGGAAGAGCTAGAAGTTGTTGTGCAGCAGGAACACTATGATAGAGTTACCATCATGGAAAACATGGTGGGATGACCCACTCAACTGGAATGCTGCAATGGATGGCTACAAACTCTTCAGAAGGGACAGGCAAGGAAGGAGAGACAATGGGGTAGTCCTGTAGGTTAGGGAGTGTTTGGATTGTCTAGAGGTTAATGATGGGGCCGATAGGGTTGAGTGTTTATGGGTAAGAATCAGGAGAAGGCCAACAATGCAGATATCGTGGTGAGAGCCCGTTGCAGAGCACCCAACCAGGCAGATGAAATATTCTATCAGCAGCTTGGAGAAGTCTCACAGTCACTTGCCCTTGTCCTCCTGAGGAACTGTAACCTACCAGATGTCTCCTGGAAATGCAATACAGCAGAGAGGAAGCCATCTAGGAGGTTCCTGGTGTGTGTGAAGGAGATCTTCCCTGACACAGCTGGTGAAGGAACCAACTAAGGGAGGTGCCCCCCTGGACTTGTTGTTCATGAACAGAGAAGGACTTGTGGGTGATGTGATGGTTGGAGGCTGCCTTTGGCACAGCCACCACAACACGATAAAGCTTTTGATCCTTGGAGACGTGAGGAGAGAGCGTCAGCAGAACTCCCACCTTGGACTTACAGAGGGTGGACTTTGGCCTGTTAAGGAGACTGGTCGACTCAATGGTCTTAAAGGTCTTTTCCAACCTAAATGATCCTGTGAACTTTCTGCTAAAGAGTACATAAAAGCTAGTGGACTGTAATTTTTTTTTTAACTAATGTATGCTCAGGAGGACTAATAATAGGCCTTATGAGTCACAAGCATTCATTAAGTAAGCCACTAGAGTTATAAAAACATAACGGTTGAGATCCAGGCTGTTTGAAGTGAACAAGTGAATTAATATGTTTTAAAAAATACTGACTTTTCTAAAAACCACTATAATGATATGCTTCTAAATATTTAAGATCCTTTATTCTTTGCAAAACCCAGCATGTTAATTACTGGATTAGCAAAATTGTCTTTCAAGACCAAACTTGAACCCATCTTCTAGGTTTTGAAATGCATTTGGAATGCTTAACTCCCTCCCAATGGTCCCAAGGGACAATGGGTTGGTCCCACTCGTGTCTTTTTACTCAAGAAGGCACAGTTCAGCCATAGCGGTTGGTTTGCAGTGAAGAGCTGCTTTTTACTTTAGTTGTCCAGCTGGCTTGATACGGGTGCAATTACATCAAAAGATTTGAACAAGATTACTAAGGGAATCAGTGAGCCAACTGGGAAAAGAAAGTTGGGCTGGGAAAACAGAAAAAACTGGTTCCCATCGCAGGACAATTTCTCGGTAGCATTTAAATAAATTAGAGGGGCAGCCGATTGCATTTCAGTGTCATCGGCACAAACTGCTGGCATGGCATGGGCTGAATTTACATCTGCAGGGGAGGCGCAGAAGGAAAGCTGAGTGAAAACAAAAATGAACATTTTCACATGACAGATACCTGAACAGATGTGCCAGATAAAGAACAGGGAAAGGACAATGAAGATCTGTCTTCCAAAACTATTCGGTTTTGTAGGTATCACTTTTAGGGGAAAAGTTTGGGTGTATAATGAGTTTTTCTTGTCTGTCTTTAGTAGTTTATTAACCAACCCATATGAACTGTAATTGCAGTAATTCATCTCATTTACAGGTGTTCAAAGGTCCTTTGTGGTTTTGGTTGTTTTAATTATCATTTCATTTTCCTATTGTTTAACATAGAGACATGTTAGTGCTATCCTGAAACCAGTATGTGGCTACGATACCATCTCTTTTATCAATAAGATTAGATTACTGCAAAATACTTTTGCCTATTGCAGGCATTGATTACTGATAAGAGCAATAAATTGCTATGATAAGAGAAAATGAGACATGCACATTGGCTCATAGAAGACATAATAAAATTTAGCAGGAAAGGAAGAGTGAGATTTAGCTTTTTCCAGTTTGATTTCAGGATCAGGACATGGTGCTGCAGCAAGGACAGAGACTCCTGCAACTGCTTTCTACCCTCTCCTTCCTTCCAAATCCTACCTCTCTTCGCCAGGCCACCCCTTCCCTCCAACATCAATTTTTCAAGGGTTTTCCATCTTCACAGACTCTTCTTTTCAGCCTCAGCCTCCTGGCTTGGCCAGTGCTGGCTTTCTCCTTGGCTTGCTGCCCAAGTCCCCTGCTGAACTCAGGATGTGTTTCTGCCAATCTAATTGTGGGCTGCTACTGAAAGGGGGAGTCCCATTCCTCCTACTGTCTGCCCTGGTCTCCCCTGGGAGCACAGACAGGGAACTAAGCTTGCATGATTCATTTTCTTCCAGTTCAGCTCTCTAAATCAGGTCAACATGGAGTAAATTGAACACCAATACTAAAAGTCACAACCAGGGTTGGAAGGGAGAGTGGAACAGGGAGAAGGGGCCCCAACTCTTTCAGCAGCACCTCACAATTGACAGGAGTTTCATCATGAAGGTTCTCGTTCAGCCGCCGACTCCTCACCCTGCCTTTCCTGTTCTTCATCTTCTCTCTTTAGCCCCTCTTCCTACTGGCTTCCCATTTGCCCCCACTGCTCCCAGCCCAGTTACCCGCTGGCGAACACCCGCTGTCTTGCCCTGCTGCTTTTTCTGCCTCAGTCCTTGTCAGTAACAGTGTCCACGCTCCCTCCCTCAACTGCTGTTTGCAAAGTATTAGCTCAAAATGGGAGAAAATTGCTTCAGCAACTAAGAGAAACACCTTGTTTTTATAAACCCTTCTCAAACCAGCTTTAATTAACAAGCTCTTTTACTCATTCACCACTAAAATGTTGAAACAACTCTGACTGCACGTGTTATAAAATGGTTAGAACCCTAAGAGTTATGAAGCAAAATTCCTACTCACTGAGCTTTCCTCACTTCAAGCCTTTGTAATAAAAATAAGTAGTGAAATAGTTTTCAGCAATAGTTAGAGGCTCTTTTTCCTCCTGTAAACAAATGCTGAGGATCTGGGCAAAAGCCTCCTCTGCGTAACATGAGTTGCCTCCCATTGACTTACCAGAAGCTGTCGTGCTACACGAGAGCAGGATCTTGGCTGCGTGGATAAAAGAGTTTTTTTCAAGAGTGAGGGGGCTCTGCACAATGAACGCATTTTTAGCAGCCCTTTCTGATTCACTGGCAAACTACCAGGCAAAAGAACTGTTTCTGGAGTCTTTCTACTCTCACAATGACAGACATTTTCTTTGCCATTTGTAGTGGGAAGTCTTTTGTTGTTTTTTTTTTTTTCTCATGAAAATGTGTGTCTGATGTTTCTTGGAGTTTTGTACAATGACACTATTTCTCAGTCATAATATTTTTAAAGTTAGTCTTTTGTGAGTTTATTACGTATCTTCTAGTTCCAGTTTAAAACTTGGCTGAGGATAAAGAAGCAGATTTGGGTCTAACTTAGGCATATGTCTCTTGCAATTCAAAAGCTGCTTTGAAACTGGACTGGGCAGACCCTGTAGAAGTTACAGCAGTGCCAGGGAGATACCCCAAGTGATGCCAAAATTGGATCTTGCTGTGCTCCAGCCTAAACTCAAGCTAGAAAACCAGGGGTTGGCTTTCTAGTCCTCAGGAATCCTCCAGTGGGCCAAAGTGAAATTTCCTTTAGCATTACAAAAGAAATTTACCTTGTGATAGGAACTGCCCTCTGTAAAGTCTGTAAAGTCTCTGTACCATAAATTGTAGCAATCTTGCTGTCTGTCATATTTTATTTTCTTCCAAGAGTTGTGTGTGACAGTTTTTTAGAAATAACTTAGCAGGTATCTTTAGACAATTCATATTTTAAAAGCTTGGCATTTTTGGGGTTTTAAGGTTTACATTTTTATCATCATCACTAAAAGATCAGCCATGCAGACAAAGCTGCCTTTCCAGAATACATTAGGAAACAACAGGACACTGTAAACATTCCTGGTGCTGAATGGTCTGTGAGGCAATGAGCCCAAATCTGACAACAATCAGGCAGCCATATCCAGACCCACCAGTGTCACTTGTTCCTTTCTGTCTGTGGAACCCAACCAAATATTTCAGTAACCATCCACCCAACCATGGGCAAAATCCCTGTGGCAGGTGGAGACAATTGGTCTTGCTTTCTGGATGGTGTCTGCAAGCAGAGGATGCTGCTTCTGACCTTAGAACATTGCTTTGCAATGTTATTTGATGGTAAGCAAAGCCTTGCTGCTTATCCACATACAACTGGATTTCTTCCAAAGGTGAATTAAAACCTGTCTTTAAAAAGTATATCTAATCTCAGGTTTAAAACCCCGGCAAAGGTGCACCCACTCTCTCTCCTGATATAAAACTATTTAAATATTTATTTGCCCTTACAGTCAGGAAACGCCAACACTAGGCTTGTGTAGGTACATTTTCCAGCAGACAGAAACCATTGCCTTTGTCAATGTGAGCACTTTCAGATCACTGTGGATTGGTAAGGAACTTTCTCAATGTGTGAAATTCAAAACTAAAACCAAATGAAAAGTACCTATTCAAAGGAATCCAGTCTCGTCTGCTTTTTTCTTTCAAAAGCTGAATGAGCTGAAATGTGGAAGCTTTTATTAGTAAGCTCGCTTGTTTTTCAGCTCCCTGGATCACTTTTCATTGCTCTTTGAACTATCACTAATATTTCCATTTTCCTGCTGGTGTATTAGTCATGGGTGCAAGGGATTTTTGTAGTGTTCCTTCACCAATATGTCTAGAAGACAAATTAATTTACACACGGATTAGGAGGCAGCTGAAAGTTGCCCAAATGGAAAGCAAAAAGGCACACTGGGCAGGAGGTCATTTGCAAACTTTTTAACTGATAAGCCATAATTCCATTGAGGAGCCTCGGCTTCCTCTGTAAAGAACCTTCTTGCTCTTGTTTGCGGTTTTGTGTGCTAACACCACCTCACTTCAGAGATAGGAAGCTTGTGGTTCCTTTCAGCATGCTCACTTTCAAATCACTGAGTAGGTCTGGTTGGAAAGTCTTTGGTGACTCAGCCATCTGTCAGTTAGAAGTGAGATATATATATATACATATATATATGATATGCTACATGAAAATGATAGGGATGAAGATGTAAATGTAACAATCGGCTAAAATGATATGAGATGTATTATGATACGCATTCCTGACAAAAGAAAGCTTAATTCCTGACATTCATTTAGCCATAATTTTTCAGCTGCAGTTTTTCTCTTTTCTGTTTTAGTACACACTCTGTTATTTGAGTTGTTCTTCAACAGCAAGTTTAGTAGCAGGAAAAATGCAGCAAGGCTCATTTAAAACCTAAACACAGGGGACAAATTCCCAACAATGGATATTTGAAGAGTCAAAGATGATCTCCATTGTTAATCATATAAAAAAAAATTCCCTGGGTTTAATGCTAGAAATGTAAACTCTGGCAAAAAACCAAGAATATCTTTTTTCCTAGCTTGCTTCCTGCAATACCTACAAAGACAAAAATCCCATTGTGACGCACATATTCTGCTGTTTCCTGGATATTGTCACTTCTTTTGGGTCAAATCATACGTAGCAAATCAGTTTCTGGATTAATATTTCTATTTCTATTAATTAAAATTATTTCTATTAATTAAAAAGTTATTTCTTTCATGTTGCTCACTTTTCTACGTTTGTGTGCACTTTGAGCCAACCGGCGCTGGGTTCAGCACACTTCTTGATTTTTAACCACTTATTTCAGAATAAAGCCTTCTGTCATTTGGAAATCTGAAGTATTCCTTCACCAGCACTCATGGCTGTTGCTAAAATAACACAAGAGGGACTATGTTTTTTCATAAGGGTATGTGCAATCCTAAAGACATTTCCTACCATACAGTAATAATAGTTTTTCCTAACTTTCTGTCTCATAAAGACTTCTCCCTGCTGTAAAAAGGGCTGACATTAAGCACAAACCCACTGCTATCTGAACTTGAAGCAGCAGAATAGCTTTCAAAGAATCTTTAGCTTAGGAATCAGCATCCTGAAGGATGCGGTTAGAAACACATCAGCTCATTGACATCTTGCCAGTGGCAATTACATTTTCAAATGTCAATGAGCCAGTTCTTAGTGCAGTTATTTCTATATAAATCGGGTGTTTCAAATCAAAATTTCTTGTGGCACTAGATCAATAGCTTGGTGAAATCCAAATTTAAAATGGAATTGCAATTAATTTTATCAGCTGAACATGTAATTATTTAAAAAAATGAAGATGTTCATCGGGGCCTTCTGAATACCAAAATTTCATTGCATAATGTAGGGCGTGGTTGTTCCTTAGAGGCAATCTGATTTTTTTTATCTGTATTAACAGCCCCCAGTCACATAAACTTTAATGCTATTGAATTAATATGGTGCCTTACCCAAAAAAAGATGGCAGGATTTGTGGACATGCTTTTCCCCAAGAGTGCAGGATACCTGTCTAAATAAACCAGGAAAAATAATTCAGCAAAGCAGTTGTTAGAATGGAATGACATTCAGTCTTTTGCTTGGTGACATTTAGGAGAAAAAGGAAAAATGGAGATGACTTATTTTTGGCCTGAAGTTGAAAATATTAGATGAGCAGTGTGACAGATTAAATAGCAAGTGATGTGTTATTTTATGCTGTTGTTTTAGAGCAAGCAGAACAATTTATGAGATGTACTGTAACAGAAGGAAAGAGACTATTGGAATCGGACATGCAAGAGGCAAACAGGTTTATTCTATTTTATGCTTCACATTTACTGCTTTCTGTCATGAATAATACTGCAACCATCATCAAGAATTAAACTAACCATGCTGGTAAATAATTCCTCTTGTTTAAGATATCTCTTATATTATTGCTTTTACATTTTTAAGATACAGTCTGCCTCAGCTTTCTCACTCGGGTTTGATCTCTGCCTTATTGAGCATTCTAAGAACGCTTTGATGAAGTAGCTCTCCTGTTACACTTGGTTTTTGCAAGGTCCCTAATTGACGGTCCCTTATTTACACCGGCCAAGCAACACAGCAGAGCTGACCCCCAGGAGAAGGAGATGGACTGGCATTGCTCCCTGTAGTGACAGGGAAAGAGGGAACTGGAGGAGAGCTGAAGCCCCTCTGCTGTGAGCACAGGCTGAAGGAGTTGGGGTTGTTCAGCCTGGGGAAGAGGAGGCTCCAGGGAACCCTTAGAGCAGCTCCCAGTACTGAAAGGGCTCCAGGAAAGCTGGGGAGGGGCTTTGCACAAGGACCTGGAGTGACAGGACAAGGGGAAATGGCTTTAAATTGGAAGGGGGAAGATATAGATTGGACATCAGGAAAAAATTCTTTTACAACGAGAAGGGTAGTGAGACCTTGGCCCAGGTTGCCCAGGGAAGTTGTGGCTGCCCCATCCCTGGAGATGTCCAAGGCCAGGTTGGATGGGGCCTTGAGCCCCCTGATCCAGTGGGAGGTGTCCCTGCCTATGGCAGGGGGTGGGACTGGATGGGCTTTTAAGTCCCTTCCAACCCAAACCATTGTGTGCTTCTATGAATTTAGGGCGTTCAGCTCTTAATCCATGCCAGAGAATATAGAGTCGGTTTCTCTACTGTCAGATGAGAGATGAACAGCGGTTTGTGCTATTCCTACTTTGACCTTTAGGAGTGTGATAGCAAAGGGGTTTTTGATGTCTTGACGAGTCATTTTATCAGTGCCCCTTCTCTTGCATTTTCACACACGTGTTCTCTTACGGGCTGGGGCAGAGCTGAATGAGGTGCTGCAGTGGGGATCAGATGATTTCTCAGGTCCCTTCCAACCCAAGCCCTCCTGTGATCTCACACCCCTGTCCAGTGCTGTACAGGACATGGGTGTCACAAACCCATGGGTGATGGGGCTCAGAGGGAACACAGCAGGATGCTTTCCACAGCTGCCAGCTGCCCCGAGCCCCGGTGGGACCCCAGGCAGTAGTAGACTCCGGGCTGTAGTGCAGGTGCCATTTGCAGCACAATTGTCCCATCTGATACAAGTGTCTTGGCCTGTGGGCAGGGACTTGGCAGTGGGCAGGGACGGCCGGGTTCGGGGAGCTCGAATGTCTTTTCCAACCAAGCGGTTCTGTGATTCCATGCAGTAAACACAACCCAACGGCCATCACAACCCTGACACTGCTTTTATTGGATCGCATCCCCTCGCTCTCTGGGATGTGAATCCCCGCCGGTAACCTGCGCACCTCAAACGGTACGGCTGGCGAACCAGGCGGCCCCGTGACCCTGTGATCCCTCTCTCCGCGCCGGGCGGATACGCGCCTCCCCACCCCCCCCCTCCACTCCCCCCCTCCACTGACCCCACGGCGCGCGGCGACACCGGCGGCCGCCAGGGGGCGGACGCGCGGCGATTGGCCGGCGCGGGCGGGGAGGGGCGCGACGATTGGCTGGCGCGAGCGGGGAGGGGCGCAGGGGGTGGGGCGGGTGCGCGCGCCGGGGCCGCCGCCCGCTGTGTCCCCGCGCGGTCTCCGAGAAACGGTCGGCAGCGGCCGCTGCGCTCTCCGTGCGCCCCGCGAGCCTCCGCCGGGCCGGCCCGTGCCCCGCCATGTCCAAGGAGGCAAAGAAGCCGCTCCGCCAGAGCGTGGCGGAATGGCGGCAGTTCGTGTACAACCCCAGCAGCGGCGAGTTCCTGGGGCGCACGGCCAAGAGCTGGGGTAAGGACGGCGCGGGGGCCCCTAACGGTGGCCCCGGGGTGGAGACGGGGGGGGGGGGGGCGGGGGCGGGGGAAACGGGGGCGCTGCTAGGAGTGCATCCCGGCCTGACTCCCCCGCCCGCTCTGCCGGGTGCCCCACAGGCCCCCCCTTACCCCTCCCCGCCCCCCCCCCGTCACCATCTACCGCTCCCCCACAGTCCCCCCCCCGGCACCCCGGCACCATCCACCGCCCCACCCCCGGCCCCTGCATTGATCCCCTCAGCCTCCCCTCACTTCCCATCGCCCCCTCCACCCTCCCCTCATTCCCCATCGCCGCCCCCAATAGCCCCCCCTCACCATCCACCGCCGATAGCCCTTCCCACCGCCCACTCAGCACTCATCGCCCCCCTCATCGCCACCCCTGTCGCCCCCAGCCAGCGAGCGGGGCCGGATTCCATTCCCCCTCACTCCCCCAACTGCTCCCCCTCCTCCGCTCCCTACCTCCTCTTCACTCCCTCCCATCGTTCTCCACCCCCTCCTTCCCGCCCTCATCGCCCCCAGCCTGCGAGCAGAGTCGGGCTCCCCGCGCTCCTTAACCTTCCCTCTCTATCCTTCGGCCCCATGGCTCCTGCCTACCTCATCGCTCTCCTCCCTCCATCGCACCTCATCTCCTCACCCATTCCCTCCATCGCTCTCCATCCCCTCTTTAGCCCCCCCCCCCCGCACCCCCAGCCAGCAAAGCGGACCCGTGGCTCCACCCCCTCCTCGCCCCCCAATCGCCCCCAGCCTGCGAGCGGATCCGTGCAGCCACGCAGCTCCACCCTCTCCTTGCTCCCCATCGCCCCCATCCCCTCCTCAACCCCTTTTTAACCTACTCATAACCCCTCCATCGCTCCCCCCCCCTCCATCGTTCCCCCCCCTCCATCGTTCCCCCCCCTCCATCGTTCCCCCCCCCCCATCGTTCCCCCCCCCATCGTTCCCCCCCCATCGTTCCCCCCCTTCCATCGCTCCCCCCCCTTTCATCGCTCCCCCCCTCTTCATCGCTCCCCCCCTCTCCATCGCTCCCCCCTCTCCATCGCTCCCCCCTCTCCATCGCTCCCCCCCCTCCATCGCTCCCCCCCCCTCCATCGCTCCCCCCCCTCCATCGCTCCCCCCCTTCTCCATCGCTCCCCCCCCTTCTCCATCGCTCCCCCCCCTTCTCCATCGCTCCCCCCCCTTCTCCATCGCTCCCCCCCCTTCCATCGCTCCCCCCCCTTCCATCGCTCCCCCCCTTCCATCGCTCCCCCCCCTTCCATTGCTCCCCCCCCATCGCCCCCCCATCGCTCCCCCTCTATCGTCCTGCTTCCCCCCCCATCGCTGCCCCCCATCGCTCCCCCTCTATCGTCCCGCTTCCCCCCCATCGCTGCCCCCCCCATCGCTCCCCCCCTCTCGTTTGCAGCCCCCTCTCATCGCTTCCCTCCCCACCCCGTCCTGTTCTTAGCCCCCCTCCATCGCTCCCCCCTCCATTGCTCCCCATTCCCCGATCGCTCCCCACTCTCTCCCCTTTTCAGCCCGCCCCCGCCTCCCCACCGCAATCGCTCCCAGCCTACGAGCAGATCCATGGCTTCATCCCCTCTTTATTCCACCCTGCAACGCCCCCCCCAGCTCCAGCATCGCAGGAAATCGGGAATGAATGAGCTCCAGTTGCCTTTGTACTTTGAGACAGATCCAAGAGGAAAAGCAAAAAAACCACTAACCAAAGTTTGTGAGTCCCAGTTTCCAACAGTGTGCAAGGGACTGAAACGTGTGCGCCTCTGCGCTGTGTTTGTTCCAGCATAGAGCTGCTGGGCCTGTTATTTTTCTTAAATGAAGCTTTTAAGTGAAGGTTCCCTAGTGTTTGTTTTCCTACTTTCAGGTAGTCTTCCCATTGCTTTCCTCTGAGCTGGAAAGCGTGTTATCATAATCTTCCTGCCTCCAATAAAAATATTTGGGTTTTCTGAGTATGTTTTCTCATATTTAACAGTTTTATAAATGCTTAATATTAGGATGTTTCTTCAGTCCTCATGGGACATATTTACTGACTTCAGAAAAAGCTGCGTGTCCTCCCAAAACTTGGATGTAGTTGGGATACTTAACAGTTGTGCTTACAAAACCAACAAGGAACTCAGCGTGGTGCAGAGGAACAGGGCAGAACATCCCTAGCCTGGGCACTTGTCTCGGTGAATAGTAATGCTGGCGTGGTGCACCCGGTGTGCTTCCCTGGCCGGGCCAGTCCTGGCTGTCAAGAGGCCCTAGGCCTGACTGGAGTTCTCCTCCATTCAGATGGAAATAAGAGCTTTCAAGCTGCTCTGCTCCTGGAATAGCAAAGAAGAGGAAATTTCCACTGTGCAGTTGTCTAGTGGTCTCTGTGCGGGCAGGTTTCCTGAGGCACGTGGGCTGGGCAAATGGGTGTATGGATTGCAGAAGTTGTCTGCGTCCTGAATCTGAGGAGCACAGAGATGGCAGGAGCCTTAGAAACAGCTTCTGACTTTTTAAAGAAAGGAAAGTCAAAACAACCTTCTCTGTTAAGCTTGTCTAGTGGGATAAGTCACCTACGGCGTTACTGTGCTGTGCTAGTCCTAGGCCTAGATAACACTTGAAGTTGATATGACTTAGTTGGTAATTGACTTTCTGCAGCCTTGATAAAAGATAGGTTTCCATATTGAGAAAGTATTTATAGGCTTAGATAGTAGTTTGAATAATTTTACTTCATTAATAAGTTCTCTGAGGTGGTTTATGTGATTGGTGTGCGGTTAGTGCTGTATACCTTTTCTTTAGCCTGGACATTAAGAGGCGGCTGCTCAATAACATCATACTTGGACAGTATAGTTTTTCATCAATATTTGTTGTGACATCTTGTGATTAACATGATGTGCTTATTTAACTATATATTAGCTAAATAGTAATCTTTGAATGTTTTGGGAGTGGTGTGTGGCTTTCTGTCTGGTTTTTATTTTTTAATTGGAGAACACTAGCTGAGTGGCTCTGTTGGCACAGAACATGCAGGGTTTGGTCTCATTTGTGTCCCTGCAGTACTGATGCGAGCTTAGAGCAGTATCACTATTGTTCTTTTTCTTGTTGCTGGTCTCTAAAAGGTGGGAGAGGAGAGATCTGGCTCCCAGTCCACTGCATTTCAGTGTCTCCAGGGGCAGCATTGTAAGAATTCAGTTGGCTCTGATTCTTCTGAGCCTCTTTCTCCTGTCTCAAGACAGCTTCCTTGCAAAAATAAGACAAGCAGTAGAGAAACTGTGAAATAATTATTCACAGTATGTGCATGTTTTGCCCTTTCTGAGGCAGTCCTAGAGACTTACATAAATTGTAACTGCAAGGCTGTGATTCTCTGTGAATCTGTGTGCTGTGGTATTCAAGTGCCTGTCTGGCATTGCTGTATCAGGATTTGAAAAAGATCAAACACAAGCAGCTCCTATGCTGATTAGCCATGTAGCAGAGGTACGTTGCCTTTCAGAGTTTGGTAAAGAGTTGCCTTTTACAGTTTTGGTAAAAGCCTTGTAGTAATTCTTTCTTGCTATAAAAATGAGAGATTGCTTTTTGCAGACTTGAGGGATAATTCGAGTCTTTCACAAATTGGTATCCAAATCTAGCACAAAAGAAGTTACATTTTTAATTATGTAGCATAATCATTTGTTGTATTGAAGAGGGAGGAAATATTGGAGAAAACTTGCTGTGCTCAGCAACTGGGCATAGGGGGCGCTCCCAGTCCTTACAGAGGTGGTGGGAAGAAGGATGGGTCCTGAGGTTCCATATAGGGTGCAATCCAGTAGGGCAAAGAAAGGAGAACTTGGAGGACTGCCAGGTGAGGGCCTCCCTCTAAGTACAAGGGAGACTGGCATTTGGCTCTGCCTGCGATGGCAAGGTGCTGTACCTGCCTGAAACCATAGCTAGAACAGGGCGAGATCATCGCGACAGTAGTGTAATGGGATGCTCACTGTGCACTCACGTGTCCATAATCTTAGAATATAGACAGTAAACTTCCCCCACAAGATTACAGAAAAATAATTTGCGTCCAAAAAAGGGCAATACACAGTCTAGCAGTACTTCACTTATGGGCACGCAGGGTGTCATGTCAAGTCTGTGAAAGCCTTTCTGTAAATCCAGTTGTGTCAAGGTGTTCAAGGTGGAGGTGATATTGTCTTGAAGTATGTAGAAATTTGCACCTTCTGAATAGTCTTTTGAATGCATAGCTGTGTCCTTGAGTGTACAAATATGTGCTTGAAGTTAGACAAACAAACCACAAAAAAACCCACCAACAAACCCCAACACCTTATTTTTAGGAGAGCTTTGCCCCATGTCAATGGGTGCAAAGTCTTGTCAGTCTCCAAACAAATGATCTAGTTTTGCTTCTGTGTAGGCCTCACTGAGTTCTTGCTGGGACATGTGGTGCTGTCAAAGTTTTAACTGCTTTTCTGACTTGATTCTTCTGTGTTGTCAGTGCTTTGCACAGGGTTTGGTTGTGCTTTAGCTTTCCCCACAGGTAATGTATTATTAAAAATTCCGGCACCACTGTCTGCCATTGCAGTAGAAGCACTTACACATCCAAGCTGTGAATCGAAGAGACAGACAATGCTCTCTTTTTGCATTGTGGCAGATGGGCAGTTTGCAGAAAAATGCCTGCACAGCCAGGAGGATGGTTGCAGTCAGAGCCTTATTAAACTTGCATAAAGCTGCCCATCATGAGAAATGAACATTTGAGGAATCAGTAGAATATTTTATTTTCTGTGACACGTATCACTGTGAAGAAAGAAGGCTTATCTTCTCTTGTTGTGGGTATTAAGCGCTGATGATATGGTGAGGGTACTTCAGGAGTTTGGGAGTTTTTGTGTTGTAAATGCTTAATCATAATATTAAGCACTGACTTTTGTGATTCTTTTAAGTGTTGCATTTGACAATTTTTATTGTCTCTTAAAGTGTTTAGTGATGTGGTATATCAGTCACTGGCTTATTGTGAAATAGACTAACACAGGACTGAGGTTTTGTTTCTTCGTGAAGTTTGCCTTCCCTAGAGTGGTGAGGCCCTGGCACAGGTTGCTTAGAGAAGTGGTGGCTGCCCCATCCATGAAGGTGTTCAAGGCCACATTGGATGGGGCTTTGACTAACGTGGTCCAGTGGGAGGTATCCCTGCCCATGACAGGGGGGGTGGAACTGAACGGGCTTTAAAATCCCTTCCAACCCAAACCATTCTATAATTCTTTCTTCTTCTTCCCCAAAATTTAGAAAACTGTAATTCTCAAGTGCCTAGGAAGTAAAGTTGAAATATAATTCGTGCTTACCTTATATGTATAGTTATGTTAGTTTAAGGCAAGGAAATCCATTTGTAGGTGGACCAAAAGTCCTTCTTGGGTGTTCACTAGTGACATTACTTAGGTATTTAAGTCCCACTGATTAAAGATACTGAAGAAGGATCATGCAGGTGATAGGATCAATGCAGCATGGAATCCAACAAACCACAAAAACAGCATTTCATTTTCATTGGTGCAGGTAATGTTGAATAGTTGCTTTCATGTCTCTTGTGAGAGTGTTTATATTGATCAGTACATACCTATATATTACATATAAGTAGATCTGCCAGCCTGGCTTATGCCAGCTTGGCATGCTTTATATCTTGGAAGGCTTTTATTCATCATGGAAATGATGGCCAGGTACTATCCTGCATTCACCTGTCAGAAATTCTAATTTTTTAAGTGGAGAAATGTTTTGATTCCTAGAAACGAAATCCAACTAATGATGACACCAGCAAGTTAGGTCAGAAATAGAAGTTTTCCAAATTCGGCGGTTGCTTATCGATGTGGTTAGGATGTGGAGGGTTTCCAGTACTGTGATGCCCTGCAAGAAGAAAGAAAAAAATAAATCAAACAAACAAAACCAAGAAAACCCCAAACAACTCATAAATAGTAACACAGAATTTTGGCTTTGACAGTTTTCCTTGTGTGATAGTTTCAGTGTCCAAGACCGAGAGACTTGAAGGGTTCGGTGTAGCAGGATGTTCTGCATTGGTTGAATTGAGCTACGCGTTAGATGTGGTTGCTGTGCTGTCCTTGGAGTAAATGAGAAGGACAGCTTTCCTCTGTGGCTTGGGGACATCTTGTTTCCTGACACGAAATCCACTGTTTTGTGAAGTTATTTTGGCAGAGCTTCTTGACAGGTTATGGCTTGCTCACTGCGATTAGCTTAGGATAATTAACACTAATGAGCTCACAAAGAGCCGCTTGCTCAGTTTGGGGCCATCAGAAGTTGCAGAGGGGTTTTCTGTTTGGTTTTTTCCCCTCTTTTTTAATGTTGCAGAGTAGCATAAATGGGGCGGGTTAGTCTCGTGGTCAGTGTTCTGCAGAGCATGGACAAGCTATGTTAAAATAAACATTAAAAATAATACATGCACGTGCTCTCTGGCTTTGCTGGACAGGAGGAGGTTAGTGGGGTTCCAGGGCTGGAATAGAAACAGTCTTTCTAGCTTTGTTCCTGCTGCAGGCCTGGTGGCTCTGACGTGCTTGGAGGGACGAGGACACTGTAAGCGACTGTTCGCACTGCAGGCTCCACCATGGAGTCCGTCACTGGGTTTGAGACTGTGGTGGGTTGAGCCTGGCTGGACACCAGGTGCCCACCAAAGCCGCTCTGCCACTGCCCTCTTCAGCTGGGCAGAGGAGAGAAAATACAAGAGGCTTGTGAGATAAGGACAGGGAGACATCACTCCATGATTAACATTACTGGTAAAATGGAGGAAACCTGAGGAAATTGGTTTAATTTATTACTAGTATTATCAGAGTAGGATAATAAGAAAATTAAACCAAATTGTAGAACACCTTTGTCCGAATCCTGCCTTCTTCCCAACCTTCACTTCACTCCTGATTTCTCTACCTTCTCCTCCCAAGCAGTGCAGGGGGATGGGTTATGAGGGTTGCTGTCAGTTCACCACATATTGTCTCTGCTGCTCCTTCCTTCTCAGGAGGACTCCTCACGTTCTTCCTCCGCTCCAGTGTGGGATCACTCCCATAGGAGACAGTTCTGCATAAACTTCTCCAATAGGAGTCCTTCCTACAGGCTACAGTTCTTCACTACCTGCCTCCAGCATGGGATGCAGTCCTCCAGGAACAGACTGCTCCAGCGTGGGTCCCCCTTGAGGTCACAAGTTCTGCCAGCAAACCTGCTCCAGCACAGGCTCCTCTCTCCAGGCAGGAGCCTGCTCTAGCATGGGTTTCCCACGGCATCATAGCCATCTTTGGGCATCCACCTGCTCCCAGCATGGGCACCTCCAAGGGCTCCAGGTGGAGATCTGCTCCAGCATGGGGTCCTTCATGGGCTACAGGGGACATGCTCTGGCCCCTGGGGCACCTTCTTCCTTCTTCTCTCACCTTGGTGTCTGCAGGGCTGTTTCTCACTCCTGTGCTCACTCCTCTCTCTGGCTACAGTTGCTGTAGGCTTTTCCTGTCCCTTTCCTGAATAAGTTATCCCAAGGGTGTTATCCACTGTTGCTGATGGCCTTGGCCGGGGTGGGTCCACCTTGGAGTCGGCTGGCACTGGCTCAGTTGGACATGGGAGCACATTCCAGCAGCTTCTCACAGGATTCACCCCTGTAGCTCCCCCGGTAGCCAAACCTTGCCGTGTAACCCAGCCTGTAGACACTGGGGTCTTCTGCTTTCTCCAGTACTGGTACAGCCTCTGTGGGCGTGAGGGCTGGCCACGCACAGCAGTTGTGCCCTGTTCTGCTCTCAGCAGGGCAGGGGGACCCAGCAGCCCCTTCCCTGCTGGAGGGGCTGTGCAGGTGGGTAGGCACCATTGCCTCAGCTGAGGAAGCAAAGGCTTGGATCGACTCTTCAGGGGGCTTCAAAGTGTTGGGGCCACGTCTGCTTAGATGTGCACCGCGACACTGTGTTGTGCCCAGCAGTACCAAGCATGGAGGCAGGGACTTTTTTATTCATTTTTTTACCTGGTGAAATTGGACATCATCTTTTGGAAATTAGAATACAGGTGTATTCTGAAATAACTCAGTGGAAAAGTTTTCCCTGACTTTCTTGCTTTTATGCTAATTGCCACAGAAGTTGCTTGTCTTGTCTTAAATATCAGACTATTTTTCTGTTCCATTGAAACTGATTGGTGAACATCTTGGTCACTCGGTGGAAAGCATACTTTGTAGACAGCTTGAAAGTGTATTTAAGAATTGATTAACTTGTAGAGATCAAAATGAGAGCTGACCAAAGGTTTTCTAAGGAAGTTTTTTCTGTGTTTTTGGTTTTGTGGTACCCAGACTACACTGAGTATTAATCAGAGGGTCATGGCTCTGTTTTGGATCCAGTTAAAGCAGTTGTAAGCTTGCAGGTAAAGCAAATGGCTGGTGTGCCAGTACAGATGGAACTTCCATAAAGGCTTTTGTTGATTAGGATTTCGACTATTTACTTTTATGTGCTCTTTTCAGCTTTTAAATAGCCTCAGAAATAGTTTATAATAGAAATCTGCCTGTCTTGTTCGTAAAAGAGTAAGCATGTTCTTGTGTTCACGTACTTTGCTACTTGACTTCTGATCACTGCGTTGTATCTTACATCTCAGTGGTGCCCAAATGTATTTTAAATAGGTGAGCACTTTCAGACCACTGTGGATCGGTAAGGAACTATCTCAATGTTTGAAATTTAAAACTAAAACCAAACGAAAATCCAGACATTCAGCTGATTGCTGCAGAGAATTCTGCTATAGTAATTTACCATTATTTTACATGTACACTGGGTTATTTCAGGAGCAATAATACAGGTACTTGCCTCTTTAGCAGTCATGGATTACTGGGGGGCTGTAGTACACTAGAAAATACGTCAGTGCAAAATGCAAGTGTAGTTCATGGGACAGGAGCCAGGGGCTAGACTTCCTTCTGCCATCTTCCAGTGGCCAGTACTCATCACTGGGATGCAGTCATTTTCGCTTTTGATTTTTGCTTCTCTGCAGCAGGGTGAAAAATGTGCTTGATTCTTTCATATAAGCATCAGTGGTAGAATGTTGCATAATGAGTCTGATGTGTACGTGAGAGTGAATGCTCGGAGTTCTCTCAGCTATCAACCATTTTATTGGAACACCAGTTGCTTCCTACCTGTTCTGGATCCAGTGTAATTTATCTTTTCATTTAACTCTTTCGCCTTCTCTATGACCTCTTCCTTTCCAGATATTAAACTAGAATTCCCTTAAACAACTGAAAATATTTTTTTTTCTAATGGACTGCTTGGTCATCTTTGCCAGCTTTCCTGTGTAGCCCAAGGAATGTTTTTTTAATGCAAAAATAGATGCCAAAATGCCTGGTAAATTTTAAGAGCCAGAAAGTAAGAAGAAAATGCTTTTGCAGTCGTTCTGCACTGTGCAATACACACAAGTGCTGAAGACTTGTTTTACAACTGCAGTTAGGAATGGCGAGGGATTGGAGGAGGAAACCAAATCCAAACATTGTGCTGCTTATTTCCCATTTTGATTTTCAAGATAAGTAGTGGACTTAGCTGAAACAAAATTAGTGATTTTAGCTTTTTCTTTACAGGTTTGATCTTGCTATTCTATTTGGTATTTTATGGCTTCCTAGCAGCACTCTTCTCATTCACGATGTGGGTTATGCTTCAGACACTGAGCAGTGATATACCAAAATACCGTGACCGGATTTCTAGTCCAGGTAACAGTGGATTTATTTTCTTAAACCTCTATCTCGTTTAATAGCTGAGTTTCCTTTGAGAGTTTGTTTGAAATATGCACTGCCTATGTGAAACTGTGATTATTATTCAGTTACTTAACAGGTTTCAAAGGCAAAACTTGGCGAGAGGCAAGTTATATATGTTTATAGCATAAATTTAGTAAGTAGGTTTTTGTGTGTATGGATTAACTTCACTGTTTTTTCTCTAGGTTCTTTTCAGTTGAATTTGTCATGTATGTAGACTGCAATTTTACCTGCACATCCACATAATATACTGTTATAGAAATGAGATTATCATGTAGTGAAATCACTTTAAAGATAATACAAACCAGTTGACTTGGATCAGATGGAAGGCCACCTGCAATTAGTGATTAGTGCTTAGTTCTTGGAAGGAAGCCCAGGAGGGCTGTGGCTGTACTATGGGAGTGATCTTCCTCAAGAGCGTGTAAGGACTGGGATACGAAGGTGTTTCCAGTATAGTATTAGACAATTTTCAGCTGACATGGAATGCCTGGGCATTCCAGGAGCTGTTGACCTATTATGCAGGGATGAAGAGACAGGGTCCTTTTTTATGATGAAGCTTAAAGTCCACACATCATGTAGCTTACACTAGAAGTGGTGCCTTGCTTCCTCCAACAACTGCTTTGTGTCCATCCAGTCCCTCTGTTGGCTGGTTCAAGGAGCTACATGTAACAGAAAAGCACAAAAATTAATAATAAGGTGGTTATCTTTTTTTTAACCTTTTTTTTACTTTTTTTTTTTTTAAATTAGTTTAAACAATCAAATAATCTGTCATTCTAAGATCTATTTTGGTGTATCTCCATATTGGGGAAAAAAATAAGGATTTTCACTCTGAAAGATCTAAAGATGCTTCTGCATACTTTAATACACCAAAGATATTAGTGTTTTCTAGTTACTGTTTCTGGAGAAAGTATAAGTATTTGGGTTGTATATGCAACTTAAATGATTGAGCCACCTGAAAATTTGATAAGATAGCTGAGGTTTTATAAAAACTTGGCTTGGAGACCAAAGTTATTTTTAAAACTCAACAAAACTAAATGGCTATGCGATGTTAATATTTTGGTGGAAGTCAGACAAGAGTATCTTTTAAAGTATTTTTTCTCCAGACTCTTAATATTCACCAGCATCTTGCAGCTGCATCAGTACTCAATATGATTCAATAAGCTTTGTGTGAACAACTTGCCATTGGGCCAACATGGTAAATGTCTCTGGATTCTGAACAGAATTTGTTTCGAGGTGGTGTCCAGGCTTTCTCTAACAAGCGTCCTCTTCTTAGAAGGGATTCTTGAGGATTCATGCTGGTTTTCGAAGCTAAGAATTGGCTAAATGCTAGAAATAATAAACAAATAAGACCTGCTTAGTCTGTTTAAGAAAAAATAAAAAGCCGATGGCTTGGTTGACCATTTCTTACCATTCCCTTTGCGGTGGTCAGAACCCTTGAGCTGTGGGTTGCTATGACTTAATGCTGGACTTCAGAGACTTTTTTTTTTCTCTCCTGCCTGTTGCAGTTCAGGATATTAATTTTCTTTTTTTAAAAAAATAAGTCGTAAGGGATTTTTGTTTTAAATTAAGAATTCCTATAATTTTTCTGAATTATATTTTCTTATTAATGGTGTCTTTAGTGACTTATACATAAAAGTTTAATAAAATTGCTTATTTATGTCTTAATGTTTCTCTTTAACTCTGTCATTTTTCACTTGCAGTGAAACATGTCACGTTCCTGGCTGTAAAACTTAAAATTACAAAAAAAAATTCTCCACACAAAACCTGGATGGCGTAGGTCAAAGATTTTACTCTTGTGTTAAGCATACTTGGGAATCTCACGGTTGATTTATTTTATAATTGATATTTGACTTGCATTGTACACTGGGGTATAATGGTATCAGTCAAATCCAGATAATTTAAAAACTTTTTTTTAAAAATCCCTCCTGGAATTGTTGGATAATGTAATCGCTATTACAATCCTAGATGTGATCCTGTGTTGAGGCCGCTAATTCTGTTCCTCTAGAAGAGCCCAAATCCTGCATCTCTGAAAGTCTCTGCATCAGTCCTTCAAATAGCTTTTCCTGTAGGGTTTACACCATAGTTTCCAGGCAGACTGTGATCCACTGGAACTGGAGCAGTCCCTTCCTCTTAGGATGTTTTTGAAGTTCCCCTGAAGCAATAGATCTCTTCAAATTATTGTTTCATTCATGCTGACTAGTTTGGTTACTTTGTCATATTCGTTTTGAAAACCGGCATGTAAGTCCTTGATTTACGGTATTATTTTATAGCTAATAACAATCTCTTCTCCCCCAAACTCCCTTCAGTGATCTTTCAGCCCTGTTACTAATTATCTTGTATTTTGTTGAATCCCAGTTCAGTGTGGAGGCCAGGTGACGACTATAATGGTGCAAAGTAATTTGCAGTCAGAAATGGTATTTTATAGCTTTATGGGGACTATCGGGCATTAAGGCATTTAGTTGTGGCTTGCCTGGAAATAATTTAACTGCTGCTAATGCAGAAAGGAGAATTTATGATTTATTGGAAATCCTACAAAAAGGGAGAGTGAAAAAGCAAATGATATCAAATTATATAAAAAGTGAATTATATCAGGCTCTTTTTAGAATCTAAAAGATGTTTGTCTATGATAAATCTCTTGTATATGCCTTCATTGGTTTCCTATTTGAAATGTTTGTAATAATTTCTGCCGTTGGATGAGAAGCTCGGTCATTTCTATAGGTGAATCCTCAACAGACCTGGGCTGCTTAATCACACTTTATATATGCTTTCCAAAAGCTTACTGTCATTGATTAAATATAGTCATGTAGTAAGAATCCAACATAAAGACAATTTATCGACTTTATCTTCCCACTGTATTCTTATCTTCTTAAATGAAGATATTAATTATTTTTTTATGGAGAGGCCTAATTTTAGTTTTTAGTTTGGGGAGATGAGTTTTGGTTTCTGCCTTAAATTTTATCATTTGGGAATCTGCTTTTAATTGGTTTTACCAGAGGATGGGAAACTACGTGGCATCCTAAGCTGATACAGTTAATTGCTGCTGCAATTGTGGCTTCTTCCCTTATGCCAGATTTTATGTTGATGAACCCATTTTAATATTCTAACTTAGAAGAAAACAAATCTGATAAAAAAATAGGTGGGTTTTTTTGTTCTCTTTTGTAGAACTGCAATGTCAGTTCTCAGCTGTACATGAAGAAACGGATGCATGGACACTCATCTGTTAATCACAACTGCAGGATTTTTATCCCTTCTAATTACTTTAACTAAGAGTTACCCTAAGGCAGTGTGAATAGATCAGTCATAAAGGCCTTTTTGGCTGGATTTAATCTCTTCTGCAATAGCTGGTGGTGTCACACTGTTCCACCTGCTGCTGAAGCTGTGAGGAGTAGTAGTAGCATTGGGTATCATGTTAGTGGTGGCCACGGATGGTCCAGGGCTGTACATGTTAGCACAACATGCCTTTTGCTGTCAACTGCTACAAAAAATCCCTAAGATTTAACTCTGTACCTTTCCTTCCCTTGGTCCGGGGAAGGACGGTTCTCCTCTGTCGAGAGCCCAAAGTTCATGCCAGTTTCCGCCCTTCTCATCCTTCACCACAAAGCTGGACTCGAGCTTCGTTAACATGTGTCCTTGTCTCTCCTGCCGGTCCTGGCTCCCCAGCTGTCGATGGTTCCCGTTCCAGCACCCCCAGCCAGCAGCTGGATGACGCCAGCCGCAGGGCCCTGGAGCCGGCGAGGCTGCCTGCCTGCTGCCACGGCCAGTGCCACAGCCTGGGAGGCAGCTCGAGAGCCTTCGGAGCTCCCACCGCGCACCCCTCTCAAGTGACTCGCGTGCAGTGGCTTGATTATGTTCCTTGTGTTCTCCGTGACACGGCTGGCAGCTAAACTTTCTGTTTGAGCAGAAGGAGGAGGAAAGGACTAACAACTAACTCGACTTGTCTGGTTTGATTGGGAAATCCTTCAAGCCATCTTTAGCCATTATAAAGTTTCTAAAAATATTTTTTCTTGTGTGTTTCTGTGAGATTAATACAATCACAGCTTCACTCTGTTGCCTAAAGCTTTGAAGCGTAGCTTTAACTGGAGGCTTTGAGTGTGGTTTGGGATATTTTTTCAACTACTTTTTAAGTTCAGTTTGGTGAATATGGAAAATGGGAAGTGAATCAGTAAAATTCTTTGACTGAAAGTGATTAAGTTGCTGATTTTTCCTATTTCTAATCAATTGGGTTTGATTTGTGAATCACAGTTATACATTGGGTTGAATTTAAGTATTAATTCATGCCAAGTTGATTTTGGTAACTGACTTCAAACACAAACTACCTCCTGATACTGTGAAATATAGAGGTAACACTGATGTTTCTCTACTGATAGGTATTTTCCAATTTATGGATACAGTTTTGGACTAGGTTAGAGTGTTACAGGGAAGAGAAGTTGTTTGGTTCTTTACTTGCACTTTTTCTTTTTAAGGACTTATGATCTCACCAAAACCAGACACTGCATTGGAATTTTCCTTTAACAGGAGTGATGCCCAGTCATATGCAGAATATGTTTCTACACTTAGAAAATTTCTTGAATGTAAGTTACAACTGCCTGAGCAATTCAAGTATCTTAATATTGAGTACATTAGTTTCCTTTTTTGCTTGTAGTAAACAATTGCTAATGAAAACTGATGCAAGTTCAGGATTACTCTAAATATGAGTTATTAAAGCATATACTTTGAAGAAAAAGCGAAGTATCAGTATCTATATCAGACAGGGAGCCTAAGCATGAGGAATAGTGGAGGATGTAATGGAAAATTTTGGGTCCTAGTCCAGTATTTTGAAATGCCACAAGTTGTAGAAATTACATATGCTGCAAGAATTCAATGTAAAATTACATAGGTCATGTATTTGGAGGCAAAGTTTATCAAGACTTGGCTGATCAGTCTTCATTTGAATGAAGACTGAGTATCCTTTAATCTTAAGAACTTGAGTCTTGCTTGCCTTTTTAAAACATGATGCGCACAAGGATTAAAGTAATTGCAGTTGATTAATTTTCACCCTGATACACAGTATTTATGGGCAGAAAGAAGTACAGAAATCAGTTTAAAAGATCACAGTTTAACCCCTCAAAAGCTGTAAGTCAGAATTGAGGAGCTGCTGTAAAATCTCACCTGTGCGT
This sequence comes from Neomorphus geoffroyi, assembly GCA_033558235.1. NCBI lineage: Eukaryota > Metazoa > Chordata > Aves > Cuculiformes > Neomorphidae > Neomorphus > Neomorphus geoffroyi. Next base: position 10,973,968 of record JAUMJM010000012.1, read on the forward strand.
GTGAGTTGCCTTGTTAGCTACGCAAGCTGTACTTCAATCTAACCTACTGAAAGGTTCCATGAGCAGACTTTTCTTTCGGAGCTCTGCCAGGGGTTCCTGGGAGAAGTGCTACGTTTCGTGGTTACCGGCCTCTCCTGCAGTTCAGTGGGTGTGGGACTTGACAGAGGATGAACTTAATTAGCTTTTTCCATTTGACTCTGTTCATACTTAGCTGAGGACAGGGTCTAAGGGCTGGGAACAAAACACAAAGCGTGCTAAAGGTGAAGAGATGAGCATTTGTGGCAACGCGGTCTGTGTACTTGGGAAGCACAAGAAAGTGAGAACCAACCTGGGATGTCAGGATAACATCAGTTGGTTTTGAAGGTGCTGTGAGGGCTGGACCCCCTCTGCTGTGAGCACAGGCTGGGAGAGCTAGGGATGTTCAGCCTGGAGAGAGAAGGCTCCAGGGGGAACTTAGAGCAGCTCCCAGTACTGAAAGGGCTCCAGGAAAGCTGGGGAGGGGCTTTGCACAAGGGCCTGGAGTGACAGGATGAGGGGCTTTAAACTGGAAGGGGGAAGGTTTAGATTGGACATTGGGAAGGAATTCTTCCTGGTGAAGGTGGAGAGGCCCTGGCCCAGGTTGCCCAGAGCAGTGTTGGCTGCCCCATCCCTGGAGGTGTTCCAGGCCAGGTTGGATGGGGCTTGGAGCGCCCTGATCCAGTGGGAGGTGTCCCTGCCCGTGGCAGGGTGTGGAACTGGATGGGCTTTGGAATCCCTTCCAACCCAAACCATTCCATGATCAGTTATGCTATCTGATGTAAATGTAGAGGCAATTTAATATTAGTCACTGAAATGCTTGAAGTTTTCCTGTGTAAAAAGTAACATGCAAACAGAAAACTGGTTTAGTTTCCATGTAAAAACTTGATTATATTTTAATATATTATTAGTTTAGAATAATTAGTTTATGTACAGAAATTAATGCCATTGTGATTGTTGATGTGATTCGAAAGGCAGAACAGCATTTAATTCTTTTGTAATACCCTTTATATTCTTTTGTTCAAATACAGTTCCACTTGTTGATAGGCTTTAAAAAAGTACGTGGTTGTTAAGATTGGATATAAGAGATACAGCACTCTGAAAATAGCCCTTTGAGAAAACTGATAGACAGGTATCAACTAGAAGTTAGATATTTATAGAGATTTTGCAGCTTTTGGCTACTTGCATCCTTTTTACCACTGATTTACAAGCTGTTTGTGTTTCATAGCATATGATGATTCAAAGCAATCCCAAAACATAAACTGCACACCAGGAAGGATTTTTGATCAGAATGATGCTGCTGTTAAAAAGGCGTGTCGATTTAACCTGTCTGAGCTTGGGCAGTGCTCTGGAAAGGAGGATAAGACCTTTGGCTATTCTAAAGGAACTCCCTGCGTGCTTGTGAAAGTGAACAGGGTAAGTACTTATTTTTTATTTCTTAGTATAAATGCTCCCAGCTACCACTGTATGAAAAGTGACTATGCGAAAGTACTGAACTGCGCGCTCAGTTTGCTTCTCCGGACATTTGCATTTCTGGAATAGTGTAATGTACTGAAATGTCTAGAAATTCATGTGTTTCAGGCAGTAAAATGAAGTGAGCTTTTTGAGCATGCTAATACTTACAAGTATTGCCTTTGATTACTTGCATCAAAATATCTGAAAGCCCTGGTTTAAGGAGTACAGTGCTCTTCTGTTTTTTACTGTTCTCTGCGACAGATTGTAAAACACTGCAGGTGGAGTGCTTTGCTTCATGTCTGCATTCTAGAAATGAAAGTAAGATGCTGTGCATCTAAACTGTGTAAGGTGGTGAAAACTTATACTGAGTGAGGAAGTGTTTGACTTTCCAGTGATGTTAAACGTTACTTGAACTGCTGACTGGTTTGCGGCATTAGCATTATGTGCTTGATGTGATATAAGAAAATAGTCCCTTCTGTGCATGCTGTAACTATTGGAGCTTTAACTTAACAATGCTTTAAATCTTAATCCTAGTTAAAATTATGCTTTGTATAAAAATGACGCTAGATAGATTTACTTCCTGTATTAACTCTGTCATATTGGGAGGGAAGTTCAGATTCAGTCTGTAAAACTAGAAATGTGAAGAAGGCCTATAAACGTTTTAACTTTCTCTCCTTTAGATAATTGGATTAAAGCCTGAAGGAGAACCACGTATACAGTGCACATCTAAGGTGAGTTCCGAATGTAAGAAATAAGTGTGTAGTTAATTTGCCTTGTGATTAGGATAAAAAGTGAAGTAATATACTCTGTCAGAACATTCATTTCATTCTCTTCCTTTCTTGTTTAGATTTGTACTTTTTTCCCCTTCTTTTCATCTGCTGTGTGTCTGATTTAGTTTCAATGTATTTAATTTTTTCAGAAATGCCTTTTTGTTGTTCTTTCATCTTTAGATGTATTTGAGCTACCTGACTTGCTTAAGAGTCAAAGAAAATGTATGTGTAATTTGTAGTCATGTTTATTTATTTATTGTGAGTTGTGTTTTATTTTCCCATTTCATAACCTATATTTTTATTTTTTCTCCATGCTGCAAGTGCACCTTAGACAGTTTTATAAATGATGGGTAAGACACAGTGTGTAAACTGTTACTGTGCAAGTAAAAGTTGCCTACAAATAAAGTATGAACTGCTTATAATAACGGCTAATCTATGCATATTTGTTGTGTACTCGTGGATTTGCACAGAATGTTTTATAGCAACTACAATGATTACTTTGGCTTCTGCATGTTATTCCTAGACTACTTGGGGAGTAGTGAAAGCCTTGGTGAGTTTTTGGCTTAAGCAAGGGATGGAGTCATGGCTTTCAGCTTGAAATGATCGATAAAGATGTAGGCTGGGAAATTCCAGTAATCAATGAGGCAAATGCCGTAAGCGTTCCTGCCTTCATCCTAGAATTGTAATGCTTGATTTTTGTGAAGTCTTTGAAAGTTTCCATCTCCCTGTGACAGCGTTGCAAGTAAAGGTGATCCCTTCTCTTATTTGAGACAGATTTCTTTGTGTTCGTGCTGAAAAAATGTTGTTTTATATATTATTTATTTATATTTATTTCTTTAGAATAAAGCAATCAAATTCTTTCCACTTTGACTAGTACCATTTCTTCTTTGATTTCTGTAGTTTATCATTTTTTGCAATATGGTATCCCCAACAGGGCAGAAGTTTGCCTCTGGCTGAGATTTTTCCCTTCATCAGTAATGCTGTCTCTCAAAGTGAATTTGCCATTTTTAACACATTGAGTCTTTATTTTTATTGTTTTACTTAGATCTTTCTTTCTGTTGTTTCCCAGTCTGTATCTGTATATGTGATTTCTTGAAGTTTAGGCCTTGCTATTTTTGGTTCCGCCCCACCCCACCTGATAATTCTTCTTCATCATTTTAATGGGATTGAGTTCCCTGATGTGTTTTCAGCTACGTACGGCTTGGTGCCATGAAAGAATGAACTTTCTTTTACGCCTCATGAGTGTATATTAAAACATTGAATAGTGTCCAGGACAGTCATCTTCATTTTCATCTGAAATACCTTGTGAGGTGTTGAGAACTAATGTTCAAGTGACTGATAAATGAATCCTATTAATTTATATAGGATATTTTATTTACCTGTTTAGGATATTTATTTACCTATAATGGTAATCCTGTTTTATGATGATCGTATTTCTTTGACTTTCTTATACAGATACTCTAAGCAAATGACAGATGATGCTTTTTCATATACTTTTGGCTGATTTCACTAGCAAAAGAATAAGTTTGATAACTTGTTTGATCACAGTGGGGTTTTTTGCCTTTTTTTTTTTAACTTTTGGAGATACTTAAATTGTATTGTATGTTATGCATTTTCTTGTATCCTCTTTTTAAGTACAAAGTGCTGCTTTCGACCATATCCAGTGAGAATTTCTCTGATCTACTCAAGTGTGATGTTTCTGTATTTTCAGATTATTAATCTTATTAGTTCTTGAGTGACTTCCAGGGAACATATTTGTCTGGCTTTGCCACTTCGAATGCATATTAAATTAGCCTATTCTTGCCTTAGCTCATCACGACTTACCTGCTTAAGAAGGCTTAACTATTGGTTATAATTCATTCTTCTCCATAGACAGCAAAGCAGCATCAACAACTTTAATTTTCTCCTTTTGTCTATGCTTCCATTTTTACAGAAGTTCTCCTTTTTGTTATGTCTCTTGCTTATTGAAGCTCTTACTTTAAACTTAAAGGGTTACGCTGTTCTTTACATCAGCTTATGAGGCCTTGTTTCCAATTCCATTCTTTATTTCTTCAACTCTTCAGGATGTGAGTGCTGTAGAATGGTCTCTTCTGCAGTGGATCAGGTGAATGCTTCCCTGGAAATAGTATCTTGTGACCCTCTTGTGTGCACACTGGGCAGGAGGAGAAGGATAGCCCATAGACTGGTGTGCGTTTTGCAGACTAATTTATAATTGCATTGTACTTGCCACCATATTTGAATGTTCCCTAAATAATGGTTCATAGCAGAAGTGTAGTGGTCATTTGTTCTTCTCTATTCAGGGTGTTTACCTAGTATTTAACTGACCTGTTCTGGAATGGTGTTCTGGTCTTTTTTTCCCCTCTGAGTTGCTGTCAGCAAATGCAGATTAAAAGAATTCTAGGTGTACTGCAAAGTTTAATCCAGGTGACATGCGTTTCTGAAAATAAACCCTGTGCTGGAAATATCAGCTTCATAGAGTATATGAGCATATTTGTGCGGTTCGTAGCACAAATGGAGCTTAGTCACGATTTTAAATTTTACATCAAAAATCTTTAACATCTGAGTGGCAAAGATGATTTTTGCTTAAAAGGCGATTTAGTTGAGCAGAGTGGAAATCCTACTGTCATGTAGGAGAAACGTCTGCCTGGACATAACACAATCTGACTTTTAAATGGATTTTTTTTTTTAATTAAGAGGACAAGTCTCAAATACACAATAAGGTTAATAGCTTCTGTCCATGCATCCTGCTAGTCTCTGCCACCTGAAATGTCATTTAAGTTTCTTACTTTGAAATTTATATTCTTCAGGCAGCCTCCTGCGAGGTGATTCTTCTTTCTTCTCCATGCACTTTTCCTATGGGATTTTATTAAAGTAGAAACATTTTAGTTTGATGCGTAGTTTCCAGGTCAGCACACTGGATGCTGGTGATGGTCCCCTTTTGCCCACGCATAGTGGTGCCTGTCATCACTGTGTTTTTTGTGGATCAGGGAAGGGAGCGTTTGCAGCGTCAGGCACCGATTACAGCTGGTTCTTCCTCCTGCACCCTGGAGGGACTGACCTGTAGTCTTGAGGATCTCCGCCAAGAGAAACAAGCCAAAAAATGATTGTGTTTCCAAGAAGTTGGCAGATCAGCATTTTAGGTCCTTAGTTTGGGGCTGGAGGCGCGTGGTTTCACATAGAATCATAAGGTTGGAAGAGACCTCAGAGATCATCGTGTCCAGCCGTGCCTGTCTCCCCACTAAACCCTGTCCCTAAGGAACTCATCCACCTGTCTTTTAAACCCCTCCAGGGATGGCGACTCCACCACCTCCCTGGGCAGCTGTGCCAATCCCTGACCACCCTTTCAGGGAAGAAATTCTTCCTAATGTCCAGTCTAAACCTCCCCTGGCACAACTTGCAGCCATTCCCTCTCATCCTATCGCTGTCACTGTGAGAAGAGCCCAGCACCCACCCCGTCACAGCTTCCTGTCAGGCAGTTGTAGACAGGGGTGAGGTCTCCCCTCAGCCTCCTCTTCTCCAAGCTAAACAACCCCAGGTCCCTCAGTCTCTCCTTGTAGGGCTTGTTCTCCAGCCCCTCCCCAGCCTTGTTGCCCTTCTCTGGATGCGCTCCAGCCCCTCAATGTCCTTCTTGGAGTGAGGGGCCCAAAACTGACCCCAGCACTCGAGGTGTGGCCTCCCCAGCGCTGAGCACAGGAGCACAATCCCCTCCCTGCTCCTGCTGGCCACGCTGGGTCTGACACAGGCCCAGATGCCATCTTGGCCACCTGGGCCACTGCTGGCTCATGTTCAGCCGCTGTCGACCAGCACCCCCAGGTCCTTCTCTCCCAGGCATCTCTCCAGCCACTCCTCCCCAAGCCTGGAACATCTTACAGCAGTGCTCTTTCAAGCTAAAACTACTTTTCCTGAAAAGGGGGGTGTTCTAGTAGCATTTCCTTTATCATGGTAATGTGTTACCCCTGTTACAGTCACATTAGATGTGGGCATTTCCTGGTAGTTTGCCATCCCGCTGGCGTGCGCAGTCTTCAGAATATTGGCTGTGGGGAGCTGTGTCTGCACTGTTGTACGATGGCCCGTGGCGGGGGCAGCTCCATCCAGCTCTGCAGGTGTTGTAGGTCTTACACTGGGGGGGGGACTCCTCAGGCAGGAATTGTGCAGCAGCTTTGTAGGAAAGTGCTGCTTGTTTTACAAGATTTGGGAGGACAAGGGAAGGTGTAATGACAAAGCACGTGCAGGTGCATCGTTCCTTGAAGGTGGTCATGACAAAGCGCCATTAACAGCACCATTTAAACTTAGGTTTCCTTTTAGGTAGTCAGTATTGCAGGGCTAAATGAACAAGTGTTAGGGGTAGCTCACCATTGCAGGGAGGAGTCTGGAGTTCTTTGTGAAGGGTTGTATTGTTTCAAACTTGAGTCTTAAAAACCTGGCTTTAAATAGAAATTAATCTTTAACTTAATTATGGATGTGCTGTACCTTCACCAAAACGTACAGGCTTGGGATTGTAGCTTATATATTGGGGGTTTGCTGGTTGTTAAATTTTTCATTGCAGTGAATGTCTTCTTCCCCTCTCCCTGAATTCTTTGACTCATAAGGGAAACATTAAGGCAAGCTGTTCTGACTTGGTTACTAATTTAAATACTAGTGTTAATAATCCCTACTGTAGCAGATGTGTGCAGCATGTAACTGCCAAAAATAAAACTATTTTGGAAGTTAGTTTAAGACTTTGGAGTTCAGTTGCCTTTTCTTGGGGATCTTGCACTTTACCATTGGGTTATAATTCTAATTTTTTATTCATTTTTGTGCAAACAGATGTTAAATTTTAATTTTGTTGCTATCTCCAATCGCAGGAAGAAGGCATGGTCCAGATAAATTATTTTCCTGCCGATGGCTTTATTGACTTAATGTACTTTCCATACTATGGGAAAAGCTTGCACGTAAGTATGCCTTAACAACGGGCTTAATTTTGTAAATGTGTTGCTTCTGTTTACATTTACGATTCCTAATATTAGATTGATTCTGAAGTTTGAATTTTGTAATTCGGATCTCTCACAGTGCTTCATGAGATTAGAGATGTGCTTTAGCAGACGTAAGGAAATAAACTGCACATTGTTCTTATGAAGAAGAGACTGTACAGTAGCAATGTTAAAGGCATCTGAGGCTTTTTGGTCACCAATATCTTTTGGACTCTTGAATGCAGGGAAAAGCAGGAAAAGTGAACTGGTTCTTCGTATTACAACACAGTTTCTAATAATCCTTTATGTATAGTGTATTAAGTTTCTAATTAGTTATGGTGTTGTTGATTATATTTACTTGTAGCTCTATGGTCATGTTTTCTGTTTGCTCTGTTCTGTGAAGAAGCACTTCAAGGTAACAGGTGTGGGTTTTAATATATTTTTTTTCTTGTCTTTGTTTTTCTTTGCTTGCTGTATCTATCCTCATTGTATTCTGGTATAAATTTTATTTATCTAAGTGAAGAACACACAAGTTTTAAATAAACCCAGAGTTCACTAGTTTATGGACACAGAGTATATAGAGTTGAAACTCCAATTTCTTTTCAAACGTGAATTTGGTTATTTTTTTCTTTTCTCTCTATGCAGTTATTACAAGTTGGTGAAAATCTGTTCCTTCTATCAAATACAAAATAATATTGCCTCTTACAGGCCAATTTATTTAGTCTAATAAACATCTTTGCTGTTCACCTTTGAAGATAAAAGTACTTTTTCGACATAAATTTGTTAGATCCATAACATACCACAGTGGTGGTTTGTGATTTTTGTGCTAAATTACTCCATTATCAGTTATTTATCCAGTGTACATTAGTGTGTTGTGTAAAAGAAGAAGCAGTGCGAAGAGATGTGAGAGGCTGAGTTGTATGAGTAGGTCTCAAGAGACTGGATTGATTTCTTGCTTATACAACAGAATTTTTATATTTTATCAGTGTGAAATTGATGAATTATTTTATTCTGTAAAGTGGTTAAGAGGACTTGAATAACCTTGCTGCACTTGTGCTAAGGTAGGAGCCGTAAAAGTCAATATCTACAGTTTCATGGTCCAGGATGGTTATTTGCCTTTCCTGCTCAGCACAGTGAACCCAACTCCCTGACCTTTTCCAGATGATCTGTAGTGCTTAATGAGGATGCTCATTCTCTTTCTCCCTCTCTCCCCACATTTTATATTGAGTAAAAGTCCATTCTGGTATCCTCTGCCTTCAAAACATTGTAGAAAGTTCTGTACCCATTTGACAAAAACACGGTGATGAGGAGACTTTTCTGAGGAAACACAGAGGTTCTCAGAAAACTCGGTGCCTCAAATAGGATGACACCCCTACAGCCTGAGACTTCTGAAAGTGTCTTCCCTAGCTGTTTCCCCCTCCCAGTTTCAAGTTTATAGGAACACATGACAATTCCTGATCTAGGAAAATGATCATCCAAGGAAAGCAGTTATTTAACTCTAATTCTTACCTTAGTGCTTTACATTAATGATATTACCACATCAGCTTCTGTGCCATAATTCTTTGTAAAAGACTTTGAATATCCTGTAGTGCTTTCTTTGGTAGAGAAGATAGCCCAAAAATAACAGAAGTGCATTAGGGAGCCTCCTACGTTAATGAGGAAAAAAACCCAACCCAACAAAATTTTGTTGAATTAAAATGTAAAGCTTATACTTCTGTAATATTGTAGTGTCATATGTGGTCCCCTGGCTTATATGAATTTTTATCAAGAAAATGAACTATTTTGCTTAATCAGCACTCAGCAGTATTGACCTAAAAACTATAAATAAATTACGGAAATACTTTATGAATATTGGATGGAATGCTGCTTTAACAGGGTATAAAAAGAAAGGTCTTATTTAATTCATAGGCACTTTATAAGAGAATTCAATTTGTCCTAATTGAATTGGACTTGAGAAATAATGCCGGGTTGACAAAATTAAAATAATTCTGCATTCATTCTTAAATTTTAATTTTAATAGGAAATAGAGTCAAGAATTGTAATTGTTCCACATATAGTGGAGCAGGGTGCTGTCAGAGTGTTCAAGGAAAGGTTTCTGCGTAAAACAGATCGGTAACACACTTTAAAATGGATTGTTTTCTGAACAAGTAAATGGGATAAAGTGAAAGGGAAGCCAGTTTACCAGTATTTGTTGAATCATCCTTTTGGCAAAAGCACTTAAAGTAGCAGATAAAAAAAAAACCCAAACCAACAACAAACCAGCCCAATCAGAAGAGACAGTGAAATGGATAGGAAGGCAGAACATAATTTCAGAGGCTGTTTCAGGTAGAGATTTCTAGGAAAACTGGACCCAGCATAGTAGAAAGCAGCACAGTCTTAGGCCTCTTGAAGTCCTGTCTGTTAAATTAGTTGAGTGTTTTAGGTAAGAAATACTATGAAGAATGTATACCTGAGTATCTAGCTTGGAACAAAAAGTCTTACCTGAGTCGTATTGGGCTTTCAGAGGTTGGGTTTTTAATTAGCTTTTTTCTTAACCATTCTGATGGATTAAATGTGAATTGAAGTGGTATCTCACATTTTTCCCCATGTTTCTGTTTACCAGGCTCACTATTTACAGCCTTTAGTGGCTGTTCAACTAGGAATTAACTCCAACAGTACCAAAGAAGAAATAGCAATTGAGTGTAAGATCCTGGGCTCACCTAATTTAAAAAACGAAGATGATCGTGACAAGTTTCTGGGACGAATTGCCTTCAAAGTTCAGATGACTGAATAGAAGGAGGAAAACATTCTCCACAAAGTAAACACCGTGTTGTCTGTTTTGTATCAGCTGGATGAGCCATTCTAGGATATGAGACCACTTTGGAGAATGTTAAGGTGGTCTATGGCGTTCAGGGTAGCATAATAATATGCTTCCGAATCATATGTTTAAAATCCCTCTAAATAAACCTGTCCTGCTTTTGCCTGCCCCATTGAAGAGTGTACAGACTATAGTTATGCCATAGGGACCTGTAAATAGCTGGTTTCCAACACATAATAATAGTGACCTTTGTCCTGTTCTAAAATGTGGTTTTATCTCCCAAGTGAGTGTCTCAAGCTTAATGTGCTGTGCTATGTAAATATTGTATTGATTTAACACTGGTTTAACTGTCATTTCTCAATGCTGACACAGTTATAGGGATAAATAATAAATGGTACCTGAGAGACATAGTGATTTTTTTTTGTCAGAGTAAACACCTCCAGCATAAATTGTGTGTATGGGAGCGGGTGGGTGGGTAGCTGTGTGGAGATGCCTTAAATTGTAGACTGCGCAGCACGGGAGAACTGAAATGGATTATAAGAGTTGGTATGGATTTCTGAAAGTAAGTGCTCAACTAGTACTTTCTTGTGCTTGTCACTGTACAAGTATTGTGTACATGTACTACTTGGTAGAGATCTTGGTATTCTAGCTGAGGAGTTGAATCTTTCTTTGTGTTGTTAATTGCTTGCAATATGTGGAGCACAAATAAAATCTATATAATATTTTAAAAGTTTTTAGTTCAGAAATATCAATATGCAACAATTAAAATTGTTTAGGGTCCTAAAAACAGTTATACAGCTGAGCTGCTTGAAAGAAACGGCTTCAGTATTGTGGGAATAGGCCTTCATTTTCCAATTTAAAAAATTCCTGAAGAACCTCTGTTTAAAAAAAGAAATATTGTCTTGATTAAACATTCCTGTTTAATTTATATACTCTGTTTCGTTGCATCATTTTAATATGCTTTACGTCTTTGTCTGCTTTTTCATCTTGGATTTTCTGTGTATTTCCTCATCATCCATTTAGAAAATTGGTGTCATCAGCTGCTTTATAGAAATATCCTATTGACTTGGGAGTGGATTGCTTGCAGTTTAACTTAAGTACTTTTATTAATCCAGTTGCTGAAATTCCTACAAATAGACTGGTTTGTTTGTGACTGCTCCTCACATTAAACCAAATTGACCCACTGTATTGGGTTACAGCTTCTGTGCTCTTGCTGACATGGATTTTATATTACTTTTCCCCTGGGTTTTTGTTTGTTTCTTTTGGTCTTTGTTTTTTTGAGCACAAGGTCCACATTCTGGTGTCTTCTCAATATTAAAGACTACAGCAAATCAGCAGTTGTATAAATACCCATATGTTCTGCTTGTTAGGCCAAAATTGGTTACTTAACATGCTTTTATGCTTAATTCTTACAGTGGTTTTCAATATTTTATTTAAACACATTAGATGAATGATTGCTAAAATTCAAGATGTAGTCTTAATGCTCTGCTTTGAAAATGATTGAGGCCAGTCTAAGGCACCTTAGTGCAAAACTGGTGCATTGCCGGAGGAGGTTGCTCTTCATGGGACTTGACCAGTGTGTTGAACCTCATTAAAAATAGGTTTATACTGATCTGATACCATTCAGCATGCTTTTTTGTTGTTGTCTACAAAAGTGTTGTTCCTTACAATATGTAATGGGTACTTTTGTAATAATAGCATGCATTAATACTGAGTAAGAATGTTCTTTCAGTATTCCATTACTAATGTTTTAAATCATGCACTTTCAGAGCTGGGATACCTGGGTTCTTCAAGATAAAACTAATTGCTTCTCTGTATATTAATTCTGCTTGAAAATATTTTAATAGTCCTGAGGGAATTTACAGTGTAGATGTTGCATCTGAAAATGAAAAGGAATCACTTAATTAAAAAAAAAAAAAAAAAAAAAAAAGTTTTGTGTTCACTTAAGAATGATAAGAAGTTCTGGAGAAACGCTCAGTTTTCAAATGAGCTGATTTTTGCAAGAATTTCTCTCTCAACTTATCTCTATAGACAAAGCATGAAATAGCAACTCCTCACCAGCACTTTTCAGACAGGTAGAATTCAATAAACTCCTGTTCTCCTTAGATTTTGTAGAAGTGTTGGGTTTTTTTTAATTTAATCACATAAGGGTTATTAGTTGGGGGGAGGTGGGAAAGTAAATTTTTTAAAGGGTTCAGCTATGAAAGTTAGCACGTAAACTGTATGTAGGTAATGAGTAACGTTGAACTACTTAATTAAACTGAACCGTTTCCTTATTTCTGTCTTAAGAATTTGAGTAAGAAAATTATCTAGCAGTTATTTATAAACAGATGTATTTACTACTAGGACATAATAAAATGAGTAACTTTCTCCATGTGAAATGTATGTGAAGGTTCCGTAGATTTATTTTTAAATTATGGTTTTAAAGATGTAAATTTATTAATTTGTTCCCAGAAACCTGAAATTGCTTGACTTACTGTGCAGCTTCTAGTGCCTTCAGGTCTGGCACAAGGACTTCTAAACACCCTGCGATTTCCAGTTGTTGCAGATGCCATGAAAACCTACTTACCCAGTTCAGCCGAGATACCTTCTTCTCTTTGCCATGGCCCCCTCCTCTTGCACCCCACACATGAACACCTGAAGCGAAGATGAAGAGACAAAATTAGCTGAAGTTTTTATGTACGGTGATGATGAAGTAGATGGCATTTGTCACTGACTTACTGTTACTTCCCGATGCTTCTAAGACACTGGTAATGGTAGCAAAGGTCCCCTTTCCGACAATCTGGATGGGAATGAAGAGTAAAAGGCAAAGTTGTAGACTGAAGGAGTTGTGAAGCCATATAGAGGCAAAGATGAGAGTTGAGGGGTGTTCTTTGTTTTGTTTTTTTTAATCCCCCACCTTTCAGTAGGAGATTTGAAAAGAAAAAAATACATTTCTCCATACGAAGACCTGCTGACTGATTTCGTACAATATTTTAAATGCAATGTTCTCAGGAACCTGGTACTGAACCTGGACCTTCCCTATTTCAGGATTTTTTTTCTGCCTCTCTGTGAAGCTTATTCTTCATAACTTTTGGATGATATGAGGTAGAGATTGAAGCTGAACATGAAGTTTTGCATATTTAAATATACACTTATTTCGTTTAATTCAAGCCACCATCAATAGTGAGTTGTTTTTCTAGTGTGGTGTTTATTTTTTATTTAAGTAAAAATAAAAAATACACCAAGGGTTTCCTTCCAGTTTACTTTTGAAGAATATCCCTTCTGTATTGGAAGCTTTACTGTATCAGCTATGCTGGGGGGATAAATAACTTGAACAACTTTTAGTCTTCACTGTTTCACATCAGGAATCTTTGTCCTGATGCTTGTCTGGTTATCGGTGTTGGGCCACACTCCAAAATGTGGCTTCTCTTTTACCTTAGAATTTACCCAGCTATGAAGTCAGTGTTGCTGTGGACAGGTTATTGCAGTTTGAAGTGTGTTAATTTGGTGACTGGTTCCTAATGTAAAATCAGTGCAATGTGAGGTCTGTCAGAACGTTGCGAGTCACTATGTAGTTTGTTAGGATCAAATAGCTCTGATAATCCATGGCTAAAAGTAAGAATTTTTTTGTCTCTCCATCTCAGGCAAGCACCTAAAAAAGCCAATAAAGGAAATGTCAGTGTTATGTTCACTAGCATATACTTTAATCTTTTAATGAGATGCAGCTCTGAATAGTGAGTACTGCGTTTAGCTGGGGAAGCAGTGCCCCATCTCTAGTTTGCATTAATGGAACAGAATTCTTACAACTTTACTCTAGATTTGGCAGCATTTCCTTAAAAGGGCTGATAGGTTTCAGTGTATTTGAAACAAAAAATTTAATCCCATATTTTATTTTAGAAGATGTACTTAGCTGTGTGTATTATGTGTTAGGATTATAATGTCTGGAATTTGCTTTACAGTCATATGGAATAAAAATGCATCTTTCCAGTACCCAAATATTTTGTGACTTGTGAGCATATTAGTACTATTTTTATTTTTATGACAGAAGAGAGCCCCCCACAATGATAACTCCTCCATGGTTTATTGTGTCTGACAAGGTCTTTCTTAAACCTGCTGTGGCTGTAGATTCTAACTTCAGAAACTGCCACTTCACTCCTGATTATGAACAGGACAGATGCACTTACTTAATACTGTAAATATTTTAATGGCTGTTACTTAGTACCAAATTGACTGAACACCTTAGGTGTTCTTGTCGATGTGAAAAAGGAAAATGCATTGGAGCTTGAAATGGGTTTTGCTTGACCCCTAACTTTTTTCTCCTTTTCACTTTTAAGTTTAGGAAGAGGTTACCATAGAATTAATACAGCATCTGTAATGCTCTAAGTTTCACTCTAAATTTGTTTGGGCTTAGAAACTGCTTAACACTGCTTACGAGTGGTAGTAAGTTTCAACTGGATTAGATAAATGTTGGTTTAAAATAAATCCACAGATAAAGTTACAGATCTTGTGCAACTTTCCTTAAGAGTAGATTAAGTGGCTCTGCCTTCTTTTGAGGTGGCAGCTCATTACTTTGTCCTCTGGTTCCCTACAGGTCCCTAAACAAACTGTTCATTGATTCACTGAGACTTTTTCCCTGGCCCCTACCCTCAGCTTTTCCAATGACTGAAGCCCAGCCCAGCGAGCCAATAAAGCACTGAGAAGTTTAGCTGCTCTAAGCGAAACAAGATTCTTGATCTGTGTCCAATTCTTGACTTTGTAAGAAAATGAGAGAAAACAAATCCACCTCTGAAAAAGTAAATCTGAATTGAGCTAAATCTCTTTAGGTGGTTGCGAGCATCTCAGTTGCTTCACTTGATGTTTTATATGTGTGTCCTTTCAGTGGATGGTCTACAGATACCAAGAGCAAGTGCCCTCTCCTGAGGGCGGCCACACCCATGCTGTTCAAACTGTGGGAGCGTGTGTTCAGTGTGGGTTCCTTGAAGTACAGTCTTATCTTCAGGCTTGCAACCCTTGTGCGACAGAAGAGAAAGGAATTGTGTGGCTGGAGGATGTACGTTTTGAAAGAGAGGGAATGTTGCTATAGGTAGTTCCCTCAGTCTGGACTGATAGCTCTGTTTGCTTGTGAGTTGAAGAGACTTTTCCCAAAGGTAACATGATGGCTGTTCAGAAAAGCAGGCTGTGGCTGATTGGGAACTGGGGAGCATCGGGCACGGGGCAGGGCGGGTTTGTGATGCTTCTGTGGATGTACAATAGCTTCCTTCTTGGGTATAAGGAAGCGTCTTGAAACGGTTAAGAGATTGTTGGAAAGGTCTGAAGTGAATTGTATGCAAACCCAACAGCATTATGGATAAGAGAAAAAAGACGTAAAATTGGATCTGTTGGGAGGAGTTTTTGAGAGCAGTAATGATCAACTATTAGCTCCTTTAGTAGCCTTTTTGTGAAATGTACCAGACAGTTTAGAAAATAACATAAGAATAAAGAGACTGAATTTAGGAAGAACGGGGACAACTTACAGGACAAAAGGAATATATTTTCCCATATTTCTAAATTCCATTTAGAACAGATCTAGACTGTAGACACAGTTTTCAAATGAAAGATGAGCGCAAAGCTGATGATAGGTACAGAAAGTTTGCACTGAAGTTCGGGGTGAAGCATTATCCTCCAGCTAAAGTCTGAAACATCTCTTCATTTTATTAATTATCTTCAAGGATGTTAATAACACAGTGAAGAATAATCTTCATTATATAAATATATATATATATGACACAAAAATAATTGATCCCAAATCCAAGTGTGCACCAAAATGCTTGTAGTTTTAAGGCATTTCAGGAAAATTGTAAAAGAAAGATCATTAGGAGCTCTGTAGTAACAAGGTACAAATTATACGGGAATGGCAGGGCAGGAGTGAGAGCTGAGTATTAAACAAGGTAAAATAGCTGTTAGTGAATAATACTGGATGTCATTTGGACTTTATTTTGTCTGCGTGGGAAAAGTGCTGTAGGTTTAAATTATCAATATTGTATGATATCAAGTCCATGAGATTTATTGTCAAAATCATGTATCTAGATTTTTGAGGTGAGAGAGCATTATTTCATTAATGCAGGATGACCAAAGATACAGAAGGTGATAAAACCACTAGGTCAGAATAGGGAATTGTGACTGTAGACGGGTGTACAAGTCAGGTAATGGTGTCTTGTGTTTGCTTCAGCCATGCTTAAAACATTCCTGATGTCGTAATGACAGAACCAGGGGAGGAGAAGAGAAAAAACCCAAACCTTTCCAGGATTGTTCTGAAAAAAACAGCACTCTGTAGATCTTGAACTTTGACAGAGTATGCAGTGACAAGTGCCTGCAGGCCCACTCAAACAGCTGTGGTCAGACACCTTAATGGGATTACAGATCTCAAATGTACACACTGTGGAATGTGTCTTGTAACTTTTAAAATCACTTTATCAGAGTCCTCTTTCTCATGTGGGAGAAGGAAGATTAAAGGATAGTCATCCCATTTTTTTCTTCCTCTTCAAATATTAGTTCTGAGTAATAATGGGAATACAGTTTACTATCTTTCCTTTAGTAGTGGTGTTTTCACACTTGGTAGTGAAATAGATAGTAAAAGACTATCAAAGGTCCTATTAGAGAAGACCTCTAACTCCTCCAAGACCTTGAGTTTATTGTTAGAGGGTAGGTGGATATCTAGAAGATGACAGCTTTCTTCTCCACTATAGCTGTCTGGTGGGGCAAAAGAAAAGATCTGTGTGTCACTAACCCTGTGTTGTTTCATCAGAACACTCACAAGCCCCGAATTAAGGTGCTAAGCAGTGGTCTTCAGGAAGCAGCAGCCTAGAGAGGTTGAGGAAGAGCATACAGGTCAGTGTACATATAACAACTTACTGATTTTTTTTGACAGTTTGATCTTTTTGAAATAATGTGTGCAGTTTCTAGCTGAAAATAATAGGTATGATGACTGATTTGCATAGTCCTAATGGTGTGACAAATACTTGGAAAATTGAAGTCTGTTTTTCTTTGTCACCTGTATTTTAGTGAATGAATGTGTCTGTCCAAAGACTTGTTTCCTGCTGCAGTGTAACACAGTCAAGCAGAAAGCTACTGCAGTGGATCTCATGTTTTCAAGTGCCCCAGTGCGTTAAAGTAGGTCAAAAATTGCATAAGATGCCATTACTGGAAACTGCTGTAGGCTGGCTTGCGTATAGAAACTCAGCAGTGCGACTCGCAAATGCACTCTGACAAACAGAAATGCAGCCATGACTTAAACCATGACAAGAGGAGGCTCTCAAATCTCCCTGGGACATGAATGGCTGCTGGAATCGTGAGATGTCTTTGCCCCTTGAGTTCATCTCCCTGCTATCTGCTGAGCCAGAGCTGCCTGCCTGCGCTTGTCAGGGGCTTCACATTGTTCTTGTCCACAGGGAGCTCAGGCACAAGGCTCCTTAACTCCTTCTGGATCGCAAAAGATGTGTTCTGTATTTTCCTGCTTACCCAGCCCCTCTTAAGAGCAAACATACGCAGCGCAGTGAAAATCGGGTGAAGTTAGGAATCTGTAATGGCTCTTCCACCACTCGAAGAGCTGGTGGTGCTGAGGGGTGGCTGATGGGACTCTGTGGGAAGAAGTGCAAAAGGCTTTGCATTTCTGCATGCGGGAGCAGCCAGTGTGCTTGTGGGTCACTGAGTGGAGTACAGGGCTTGTGGTTTCTGTCTTTGGGGTTTTATTCCCTCTTACTACTGATATTTTTTTCTTTCTAACACAAGTTTAGCTATTTAAGTAAAAATAAGGAAAAACCTCAAGTATGCTTAACTGTGAATGGCTTATTAGTCCTATAATACACCATTTAATGGATGCATTTTTCCAAAGGTTTGAAATAGGACTATTCCTTTATGAAGGGAATTTAGATCTGTGTCTGATTCTAGCAAGAATTCTTTGGACTCTGCAGTTATTTATGAAAATTCTTCTTCAGCCATTACTGCTTTATTTCCTGGAATTGTTGTGTCCCTGGTGATACACCCCTTTTGTTATCATGCAAGTCACACTTTCCCTATATTTAAACAGATGGCTGGAGGAGTCCTCAGGTAATGTACAAACCTGGTCTGCCAGTGCAAAAGCTTCTGCTGCTCAAGGGTCAACAAATACTGAGCCAATAAAAGCTCTGACATAGTTGACTCAGTCATTTGGTGATGGACCCTAGACAGAAGAGACTTGCAATTCAGTCTTAATTTAATAGTCTTAATACATTGTGTGATGTCAGAAAACTGTAGGTAGGAGCTTGGCCGAACACGAATAAAGTTTGTAAGCCTTTAATGGGTCCAGCTTGGCTTTAGTCATGCTAGTGAGATGATGAGAAAATATGGGAAGTTGGAACGTTTGAAAGTAACAAAAATCAGCTCAACCTGGCTGCAAAGAGCCCACAGCTGTGTTCACTTGCAGCTCACACAAAGTTATCTCATTAGCAATAGGTAGAGCAGCTGCTTCTGCAGTTTGGTTAATCTATTAATAATACTTAACTACTTCATTATGGTAATGTGAAAATGTTATCTTAGTGTTAAGATGATGATAATTATTAAAACAAAAAAGTTTCCCTCAAGGGTGTTTTGCGAGCACTGGATCTTTTTCCATCTTGAAGTTTTTGTCTGCAGATTCTCCAGAGCTGTTTGTGTTTTTTAACTCTCCAATGTGTTTAAAACTGTTCAAGTTTTTCACCTTCAGAGGTTCATCACCCAATGTTTGGCTGAATCACTTATTTTTTCCCTCAATTAATACCACCTAGAATTGACACACTTCATATTATTGTATTCTGCCTGTCATGATTATTCTGTATTACTCTTAATTGTATGCTCAGAATTGTCAAGTAACAATCTTCCTTCCTCATGGTGAGAGGCCAGTCTATATGGGAGCAGCTCCCTGAATCCTGGCAGGGAGGGGAAAGTCCCAGGCAGTGCTGTGAAGGTTTTAAAAGGAGCATGGGTTGAATCATCTTGCAAGGAACTTGGGGTTTGGTCACTTTATTAAAAAATAATTAAAATAATTATAACACTCTCCAGTGCTGTTAGCTGAACAGTGCTGACACACAGCTTATGGAACTGTTGGAACAAGTGCAGAGGAGGCCATGGAGATGCTGCAAGGGCGGGAGCCCCTCTGCTGTGAGCACAGGCTGGGAGAGCTGGGGGTGTTCAGCCTGGAGAGGAGAAGGCTCTGGGGGGACCTGAGAGCAGCTCCCAGTACTGAAAGGGCTCCAGGAAAGCTGGGGAGGGGCTTTGCACAAGGGCCTGGAGTGACAGGATGAGGGGGAACGGCTTTAAATTGGAAGGGGGAAGGTTTAGATTGGACATTGGGAAGAAATTCTTCCTGATGAGGGTGGGGAGGCCCTGGCCCAGGTTGCCCAGGGAAGCTGTGGCTGCCCCATCCCTGGAGGTGTTCCAGGCCAGGTTGGATGGGGCTTGGAGCGCCCTGACCCAGTGGGAGGTGTCCCTGCCCGTGGCAGGGGGTGGCACTGGATGGGCTTTGGGGTCCTTTCCCACCCAACCCGCTCTGTGAGGCGGCGCTTCACCCTCTGGAGTTCCCTGTGGGAGCCCTAAAGGAATCCTAACGGGGACGCGGGGGGCGCCCCCTCCCCTTCCTTCTTCTCCCGCTCCGACCCCTCAGCGCGCGCCTGTTCCCGCCCCGCCCGCGTGCGTCTCCGCTCGCTCCCGCCGTGCCCGGTTGGCGCCCCTTGGTATAGAGGGTTCGGCTCTGCTCGCCGTCGGTACCGAACCCGCCCGGGCGGCCCCTGCGGTGCTGCTGCCCCTCCGCCCGCCCCGCCGCGTGTGGGAGCAGCGTGAGGGAGCGCTCGGGGCCCGCGTGCGGCGCGGGACGGCCCGTGTGACCCCGTGTGACCCCGTGGCACAGCCGGCCCGGGGCCCCCCTCGCCCGGAGGTGCCCGCGCCGCCGATGGTGTGGAGGCAGCCCGAGCCGTGTCCCCGGGGCAGGGCCGGAGCACGCGCGGAGCGAGCAGGGCCGGGCTGAGGCCACAGAGGCGTTTGGGAAAGAGGTGGCACGGCTGCTGAGGTGGCCGCGTGCCGTTCCAGCACTGGAGCCGCCTCTGAACAAAACACGGGAGCGCGCAAACACCTCCATTCCTGATGCTTCACTAAGGGGCAGCCCTGAAACACCCCGGCAGCTGTGGGAGCGCCGCTGCTGCTCCCTGGTGACCAAGGACAGGACCCGAGATGCCAGGGAGGGTTAGGTTGGACATGAGGAGAAGGTTCTTCACCCAGAGGGTGGTGGAGCACGGGAACAGCTCCCAGGGAAGCAGTTACAGCCTGACAATACTCCAGCAGCCTTTGGCCAACGCCCTCAGTGTGAGTGTTGGGGTGTCCTGTACAGGGACCGGAGTTGGACTGGAAGATCCTTGTGGGTCCCTTCCAGCTCAGGTCATTCTGTGATTTACCTGCCCCTCCCTTAAAGAAGTCACAGAATCTTTTTTTTTTTTTTTTACGTTTGGGTGGGAAGGGACCCCAAAGCCCATCCAGTTCCACCTGCCCACACCTCCCACAGGATCAGGGGGCTCAAGGCCCCATCCCCTTCCCGACGAGCTGCTCTCTGTGGGGCGCAGCAGGGGCAGGTGCAGTGTGAGCGCCCTGCGGTGAGTTCACACCCTTCCTCGCCTGCAGTAACTTGTTCTTGTCCATGCCCTCAACCCAGTCCTGTTACTGAGAACTCTGTGTGCTCTTTAATTTCATTCCAGAAAGCCAAAGGCTTAAATTGTACACAGGTAAACACTAGGGCATTTTCCCACCATCGGTGTGGTTTATTCATTTGAAAGTGGTTTTTTTAAGTGCTAAATGTGCCAAGAAGTTTATGTCTTTGTGATGCTCATTTATTAAAAATAATGATCTTGTTTATGCCAGCAGCTGCTGTAGAGATGTAGTCTGCTGCTTTTCATATAATATGGTATTAAACAAGATTTTTGTTATTTAATGTTTGAAAAATGTTAAATTAATGATGATAGGTTAATTAAATGTAATGTTTGTGTGTTTTCATTGCTGCATAACCTGATTTTTAATGTTTTTAATGGGTTGGCACAGATCACTTGAACTATAGGAGAGTATTGGTTTCATGGTTTCATGTATTCTAAATCAATGGTGCTTTGATAAATTTGCTGGTTTGTACCTTTTTACTGCCTGGTGCTGGAAGAACACGAGCTCTTCTGTTTGCCAGTTCTTTTGATGTCATCTCGTTGTTGCAGGGTTTTACAGTACTTCCTGCTCAGCTATGTCTGGGATGATGGTTTTCAGTTACAGTCCGTGGAGGCGTGAGTTCTCCGAATGACTGCTGAGGGATTCTCAAAATATGGCAAAACCAAAGCTTCAGTCGGGTGTCTTGGTGGCAGCTGTAAGATCTGATAGGCAAGGGTGCAGACCCCAGGTTGTTCTGTGGGACAGCTTGATTTAACCCTTGTGACGTGAGAAGTACTGTTGGTCCAAGGAACAATTTTTGTGTTTTGTTACCCTTGAACAGGGGTTTCAGCAAGGAGACAATCCCAGTGACGCTAGGGATTGAGCCTTTAAGTGATCTACAGTAGGAGCAACAGAGTAGGAATTCGATATGAAGTAGGACCCCAAGAGCAAGGATGGGTCGTCCAGACAAGGGACGGGCGCTGCTGTGCAGCTGAACCGTGTTGAGGAGCAGCCTACACAAAACACAGTCAGGGACGTGGCTCGTGACAGCATGCTTCCACAATGAGGTATTGTTCAGATTTATCTTCTGTCCTGCACTTGGGGTTGAGACAAAGTTTAATGAATAATAAACCTACACAAATTTGGTGCGTTTGTTTTTCTGGTTTCCCCAAATGTGTCGAGATCCTTTTGCTTCCTTACAGAATGTGTGGAATTCAGCAATATACAATTTTAAAGACTCTATTTTTATCCAAGGAAAAGATTTCTTGTTGGTTTAATGTTCTGTTGTTGTTGTTAGCATGGAGCACCTCCCTGCTGCAGCAGTTACCATGGCTCGATTCCTTTTAAAAAAACATATGGATTTATGTGAAGAAAAAGAAGTTTATGTGATGCTGTCGTACTGGACAGTCAAAGAAATACTGACCAAAAGCATTTGTAATTCCAGAGAGAGCTGTTTGCAGACTTCTCCATTCTTAGAGAACCATGCTAAGTTTCTTCCTTAGAAGAAAAAGAACAAAAGGGCTTTTATGCCTTAACATTTTTTCTCAGTCTCTGTGTTGGGTTCCTGGGGGGGTGGGGGAGATCCCCAGGTGAAAATACAGCACAAAGAGGTCAAGTAGCTGCCAACAAAAGCCTATCCTTTTAGATTCTTCAGAGGAGGGTATTTATTTCAGCCATCGTCACCACTAGTTCAGTGTTCCTGAATTCTTCTGGTAGCAACTTATGTGGCGCTGATGCAAAAGGAGGTACAGATTTTTAGACTTTTTTTAAATAGGCAATATCTGTGTTCCTGCGATAAAGACTGTGCTCTCTCTTTCCTTCAGTTGTGGTTCTTGCCCATAAAACCCACGTGACCGGAGTTTTTAGTCAGGTACTTGGGGCCAACTGGAGTCTGACAAACCTATTCATGGAAGTGCCTTCCCATCTGTGCCAGCACTTTCTCAACAAAAGGGGTCTGTGCAGGAACTGCTGTTGTTTATTACACAGGAATGAATTTACAGGTTTGCACCTTGATTGCTATTGTCTCTCATCTTTACTTTCAGCTGGTTTGAGTTAAAAATAGTCATGGGTCTTCTGTGAGCATGGGGAAAAACAAGCACCGTGAAATGACGTGGAGCTGAAAAACCAACACAGACGATGAAGAGGGAAGTATTTACTGCGACCTAAATTCTTGGTCTTTGGATTCTTGCTAACGAGACATGGGGGAGCAGATGGAAGGATGAGACCCAAGACTGCTGATGTTTGACAGGTGCCCACAGCACAGGGACTTTAGCATGAGACACAGTGGGAGCACATGGGACACTGGAACACAGCGCCTGCGGAGAACACCATGAATTCCTTCCTCACAGGCTTGACTGGTCAGCAGAAAGACCCAACCCTTCTAAGAAACAGAATAAAAAGCCTGTGTGGAGTGTGCATTGAGTTTGATGTGGCGGTGGCTCAGCTGTTCCCAGGCCTGCTCTTAGGTACAGGGGTGCGTGTCTGAATGGGATGGGGACCGGCACCTCCCTACACGCTTTGTGAGTTGCTTTGTCAAAGTGTGAGGATCTCAGCAGTCCGACCTCTTTCCCTGGATAGTGACACATTCAGTGCCTCTGAGAGGTAAACCGAACAAAGGGGCTGCAGTTCCTAGATTTCTGGATCTATTTTCCAAACACCAAAGGATGCAATAGTTCCTGCACATTAAATTTTAAAGTAGGGGGTTCCTTTATTTTTTTGTTACCATTAACATTAACCTTGAGCAACTTCATTCCACAATGTTTTTTTTCTCAAAAACAAGCCCAGTCCCATTGCCTTGACATTCTTTTATTCAGTTCTACAGCTCAGCTTTACCTTCCTGTCCACAGACATCTGGATCTTTTTCTCCAATGCGTACAGTTTCACTTCAGTCAGACTCAAGTTACTCCCCACCCCCATTTTGCAACGTACAATTCCCACTTGCAGCATCTTCAGTAAACGTGGGATCAATTGAGTATACAGAAATAGCTTCTTCTATAAAATTTCCATTAAAAAAATAACAAGTTTTTATTTACAAAGTGTTTGCTACTACAAAGTAATATTTCCTATTGGTCCAAATATACTATTTGCTAATGCCAGTGTTCCTATTAGGAAAGTACAACTTTGTATATGCATTTTTTTTCTTTATATCTTTGTCAGTGTTTAAAGCACATGTAATACTACCACATCCTTTTTTACACTACTCCTAGCCACGCACAATGTGGTAGTAGAAATTAACACTATTTCGTCACGACAAATAAAAAAAAAAAATCAGCATAGCTTTCTGCAAAAATAAAACTTTAGTTTATAATTAAAGGTATTTGGAAAGAAAGAAATGTAAGGACAATTCAAAAATATGCAGCAAATATTGTTTAAAAAAGATGAATGGGCAGCCTGGACTTTCCTGAAGACACAGTTTAGCACAAGGGAAGGGAGAAACAAAGTGTTTGGGTGACACTTTGTGCCCATGTGTATCTGGCGAGGGGGGGGAGGGGGAGCACAGTGAGACAGGTGGATCAAAAATGAATTAAAACTTTGAATCCTCTATCATTAGCATCCTCATAAATTGGATTTGTCAGTGTGTCTGTGCTGCCCACCCACCATGTTTGCAAACCCTTTGAGTTCAGTATGGGGAGAGGTCAGAGAACTGCTTTGTCCATGCTGGCCTCCTTGGACAAAGAAAGAAGGAAAAATGGAGTCTTATTTCCTGTGAAAGCTAATGGGCTTCCAAGTGGTTTCTGCATTTTAGGCATAAAAAGGACGTGTGTCTACAGCTCACGCCCATGTAGAACACAGTAGATGTTGCAAGTGTCTCTGTGGTGGGGGACGGATGGCCTGGTTTCTCACAGCCTACCTGCTGCAGTGGCTCCGTGACGCTGGCAGCAACAGCACAGCTCCTTGCACAGGGACTGACCTATTGCCCAATCACCTATGCGGTGCCAACAGCCACGCAGCGGTGTGACAACTGCCTGGACTTGCTGGCTCTGTACTCCTGGCGCAGTGGAGGATGTGCGGCCAAAGGCTGGTGCCTTAGTCTCACCACATGATTTGCAGTGAGGACCTGAGGAACGAGGATGAGCTCATCCCATTTCTTACCGGGTTGTTCAAAGGAGGGCTGATCTTTTCACTGCAGGTGCTTGCGAGCTATGGGGTCATTGTAGACAGCTCTGAAGTATTTCTCACAGGTACAGCCTGGCTTTAGACACGAGGCAGTGTGCCAGACGTGTGTGCTGAGTCAGCTGCTGGTTTCCTAGGGATGTTCTGGGAGATCCATGTCATCCCTGCATTAGCACAACCTAGGAATTAGCTACTAATGTTTAAAGTTACGTTATGGATTTAACAAACCCACCAAAAAAAACCTGGAGACAGATTTTGTGGCTTTACCCTTTTCCAGTCAACTTTTGTAGCTGCTCAGAATAATGAAACGCGACCCAAACATTTCAGTGGGAAGCGCTATGGATATGTGGGTTTTTCTTCTTCCTCACTGACTGCCTTGCTCTGGGTGCCACTGCTGCTCCAGGGGAGGCACAGGAACCACACAGGGCTAGAGATTAACATCTCTGTTTTGCTCAGCCTGCAGAAGGAGAACAGGCTAAAACCAAGTCACTGGTAAAGACTCCTTCTGTCTTGGGAAAAGCCTCCTGTCTGCTGCATAGATGGGTTTGATTTACATCTAAAACTGGATTTAAATTTTCCATAGCTGGATCCTGCTGCCCCATGGTGTTCATGGATCTACAGCCCTGTGCCTGGAGAGCACTGAGTAACTACAGAGCAGTTAGAAGATTTAAGTGATTGCCATGTATTCCAACCAGCACAGACTACAAAAAGCAGCTGCAAATCTGGGCTTCTGGGAGGCTCCTGTATTCGCTTGGAATTATCATGGCCCTCCTACAGATACTGACCTGATCCAGGTCAGCCTGCTTTTCCTATCGGAGAAAGGAGAACATTATCGTTTGTTCCATATTGTTTCTAAGCAGGAGGCTTTCTCCTGGGATTTGGATGGTTAGATCTCACATGTTTCTTCTGCCCATGTAGAGCAAGGATTTTTGGTGTCCTGCAGCTCAGGTGGATATCCTAAATGTTGGATTCTTGGGTACAGTCAAAAAGCTGTAAGCAGAAAGCAAGCATTTTGGTTTGGGTTGATCTTTGGTGTTGGCTGGATGAGGGAGGTGTAGTACAGATGTAGAATGAATACGCACTCTCTTAAAAGCTTTTTGGAGTCCCTCACCTAGCTGTCAGTGCCAGCTGGGTTAGGTACCAGGGATGCCCATACAGGCAATCGGGTTGAAGGTGATAGGAAGCACCTATATGAGCAGTCCTGCAGTGATGGCAACACTGAGCAGGGCAGCAAACAGCAGGGAGTAACGCTGGTTGTGGGGACTTTTTTGGCAGTATACCTGGGTCCAGGGGAGAAGAGTTGCTCACAGCTGCTTAAAAACACTCACCAAAAGAAAATCTGATTCAGGAACTTGGTTAAGCCTAAGGAATGAGCATTTATTTCAGGAAGTTCCATGGTATCAGGATTTGATTATGTGAACACCTGCTGTTAACATGCTTGCAGGGGCAGGTGTGTGATAATCAGATGACTTACTGGCATATTGCTTTTAGGCAAAGGGCAGAATTCAAGAAGTGGCCTGTTTTCAGACCCCAAAGCCTCTTCCTTGTTGATCAGGAATGCTGCCGTAGGCACCCTGCCCCGTGCTGGAGGGCTGAAAACCAGACCTGGCCTTGTAGTAACTCATCTGTAGCCTTTCCTTCAATCGGACAAGCCTGCAGAAAGCAGAAGAATGGCACCACTGAGCCAGACTTTTGTTAGAATGTTTTGAATCAAACTTTAAGTTAAAGCTCATTTAGTCTTTTCCCAGTGCCACTCTATCTCATTATTTCAAACACTTCTGTTCCTGAGAGACTCCTGTAACAAAAAGCTACATAGGAGGAGGGTCAGGCAGAAGATCACTAGGTTTGGTTTGTCTGCTGTATGCTGCACGCTCTGCTTACGCAGCTTTGTTTTTAAATGAATCCCAAACATCTTTAACTCCCTAAAAGCAGTCTTTTCAATAGTCTGATTTTCAGCTAAAAAGAGCCAGGGTTCAAATGGGGTTAAGTTTCAGCCATGCTCTTGAATTAAAATGCTGTAAATGGTCAGAAGTGAGAGCACTTGGCATTTAAAACCTTAACTGCAGAATTCTAAATTCAAGCATCATTTAATGCGTGAAATCATGAAATTGAGAGGTTTGTTTTTCTAAAAAAAACCAAAAAACCCCCAAAGGATTAAAATCTAGTTATGAAGTCTTTCTATATGATGTTGTTTCAGGCTGAGCTGGTTGATCCAGCCCAAGTCCTTCCATGGGCATTCTGTGTGCACTTCCCAGCAGCTCCAAGGATTAGGAGTATTTGCAAGATATAGTTTAAAAAACTAAACAAAAAACCTTCACCAAAACAGAGATATCTGCAGTGTGGCTGGTACGAGGGTCAATGGAGTCAGTTAAAATCACACCTTCACGTAACCCATGTCACTTGTGTCAGCCTTTACTTGAATATACATACATTCCTAGCACAGGTGGATTGCTGCCGTTAATCCCAGTGGGAAAATGAGAAGACTGGCACCTTAATACAATCTTAAAACCCCAAATCCACAAACATTATGTCAGATTTCCACATAATAGAAAAATGCTGTCTCTCGTTCATAGTTCTTGGTCCAGTTTGTGGTGCTGACAAGACTTTCCAGGTCAAATTTAGATTTTTTTTTCCCAGCACCATACAGTAAGTCCAGCAATAAAGCTGTTTACTATAAATAAAAGCACTTGCACCCAGCATTGTATTGCTTGGAGCCAAGTGCTCTCTGAACGTATAACCAGGAAATAGTGCACCAAGACACAGAAATGTGGCACACATGGAAACTGGAACGTTAACTTTGTCTTACAAGAAATACCATCTGGTACCAGGTGCTACTGGGTCCATAGCAATGACTGTCAAGGGTATTGTATGAGACAGGAGATGATGATGGTACATGTGTATAAAATGGGAAAACCAGGCTTGCTAACACCCAGCTGAGCCTGGAAAGGCTCTGCTGCTGCCTCTCAGAGGGAGGGAGGGAGGGTGGGCCCGCCCATGGCAGCAATGGAGCACAACTACTGCCGTTAGCTTCATGGAAGGTCTGTGGTTGCTTAATATTCTCCATTCCCTTGTCACTCAGAATGGCTCCAAGCTCACTGCAGATGCAACAGTTGCCTCGGGAGCTCCTGCTGCTGCCTGGCTGCTTTGGGGGTTTTTTGTGGTGTCTGTTTTTTTTTTTAAAAACCCAGAACGATTGCAAAGCTTGCCTGAGATCACACACAAGTGACTATGGCTGGCTAATTCTCCCAGTTCCCAGCCTGCAGCACAACCACAAGACTGAAGCGCTTTACTTGAACTTTGTCCTCAACTGGAACTTGGCACAAAGGATCCCAAGGGAAGAATTTCCTTTTGAAGTCTCTTGTAAATGTTCTAACTTGTTTTGTCCTTTGTATTCAACTAGTTCAGGGAAATTCACTTTTAAAGTCTTGGTTCAACAGTCTAAAGAAGTGTTATGTGCTCTTAGGTATTTTATTTAAAAATAAAAAGGATGATTGCTTGAAGTTTGCTGCAAGCACAGAGCTGTGCGCCCTGCTGCTCCGAAGGACAGGGGACATCAACAGAGGGGAGACAGCACTGAAGATCTCCCTCCTGTAGAGCACAAAGCACACCGACTGCTAATAAAACACATTGCACTTCTGGGCAGGAAAACCATTTTTTACCAGGTTCTTACAGTTCAAAGGAATTATTTACAGTGCTTTTCTTTTTAAACAGATCTCAAGTGGGAAATGTGAAGAAAGTGTATAAATGTACCCCTTATGAATTGGTGGAGGGAGGGAAAAATAACCTTAGAAAATGTTCCCCTCCTTAAGAGTTCCTTGGGATCTTGCATAGATCAGGTGTCTTTGATCTGCCCTTTCCAGTGAAAGGGGTCTTCAAAAAACAATGGGTTTTTAAGAATAAAGGCAATTATCAGTTTAATGAGAAGTCCTGAAGCTGGCAATTTCATCTCTTAGCCTCTCCATCTCTCATTTCCAAAGTGAGCCATTTCAATCCAGCACACTGACTCTCTCAGCAAGAATATTATTTTGTGTTTGTAAAGCTCTTCTTCCTCTAGAGGTAGCGTTACAGATTTGGTTGAAGTGAGGTGGTGCACATCCCTCAGTCTGGTGCTGCCTGTGAGCCATGAGGACAGGACAGCCTTAACAGTCTCGCCCAGAGGGTAAACAACAGGCAGGCATGTGAGAATTCTTTTAATTTGTGTAAGCTGGATGGCTGCCCTTGCTTCAAGAGCTGCATCTAAACAATGGAGCACCTCAAACGTAGCAGCTGAACTACCTGTGAAGAGTTTCTATCTGGATGCTTTAACGTTCAATGCAAACATGCAGGCGAGTATGTCCCTGTCCTGTACACAGCCAGTCGTGTGCCAGCTAACTCCTGTACCACTGCCAGGGGCATTTCAGCTGGAGCCTCTGTTGATCTCCCCAGCTCGGGCTCAGGGCTGCCGGATCTTGGTGGCTGAGTGCAGGTCTGTCTGTGTAGGATGTGGCGGCCGTACCTCACACGGCTGCTGGAGCAGTGCCCACAGCAGTCAGGATCCCCTCTGCTGCCACGGCTCAGGCAAGGAGCAGCATTATGCACTGCCCCATCTCGTAATGAAAAGGAGCCGAGGTCCATGAGTGTCCACAGCCCACAAACTGCTACTTAGAAACAAGTCAACTACTTAGAGACAGGATAAAACCTAAAAAGAAGTAACACTATTTTAAACTGGATTTACCCAATTAAAACTAGTTAACTGTGAGCCTAGTTAAAATCCTGAGTGTTAGAAAACCATGGAAAGAGTGTATTTTGCTCTAATATTCAAGGTTTTTTCCTAAAGGTCTTTATGGTTGGATGTGCTGTTTATGGAACAGAGGGCGTCCCATCAACTGTCTGATTTAACAGCTCATTGGGATTTGTGTAGTGTGACTTCAGCCTCAAATGATTTTAAGAAGTGGTTCGATGCTGCTTTCATTTGAAGAAAGTCAGTCTGTGACAACCCAAGCTGACCAGAATGCAAAATATGAACTGATGCACTGGTGATGTGTAATTTTTCTCCAAAGAACCTCAACCTATGACTTTAAAGTTCCGCACCCTGAATGTGAAAATACTGCCTGGAACACATGCTGCCCGAGGGCCTCAGCATAGAGGCTGTTTTTTTTTTAAACCCCAATACCTGCTATAAAATCCAAGGGATTATAAAGTCAGAGCAGTAAAGGAGAAGCTGCACTGGACACACTATAATCAAGAAATATCACCTTAAAACTTTTTTTCCTTGAATACGCTGGTGCAGAGAATAGTGCTGTTTTTATCCTGACTGCTCAATAATGGCTAAGAACAATCACTTATTTATAATAAATTAGGTCTGCAGTATAAATGAACATCTGAAACTTTCAAAAGAGACATACTATTGTTACTTTAGAGTATCTAAAATGGATTTAAACTATTTCAAGATTCATTTAATCACTTGAAATTTATATTAAGGATCTTCTATACAGCAAGTCAAACAGAAAAAATCAAACATTCTAACAGCCCCTTTTCCCTAGAACAATTTTCATATAAGATAGTTTTAAATAGCTGTTTTAGCGCATTCGTGCGTGCTCTTTCCCCCTTTTTCTAAAGGTAACGCAGCCAACAGATAATGCAAGAACTGGCATTCCTTGACTAAATCTGTTTTCTTCTCCATCTGGTAAAGATAAGGGGGAGATGGAGACTTGAGACAGAATGTCCCAAAATGGAAAACGTGAACTTGATGTTTACTTTGCCAAATCTCCAGGGAGTTTGTTCTTTTCCTTGGTTATAGCTGATAAAACCCCACTTTGCTCTGTGTCTGCGTGTCGCTCTGTGTTCAGTTATAAAAAGTGTTCAATTTCAGCTGTGGATGAATTTGTTTTGAAGATTCCATTTTGCTTCACTGAACACAGTGCAAATCAAGGCAAGAAACTTCAGTAAAATCCAAACAGCAGCTCCCATTAAGAACATTTATGAGCAGCATTTTGTATATTCCATTTTCTATTGTCCTTATTCTGGGGAGGAAGAATCCTCATCTTCATCCTCTTCATCTTCATCATTGAATGAGCATGGAGTTTCTCCCCGTGATTCAGAGTAGCGGGAAGCTGCACTGCTGGGCTGTTGACTGCTAGGGGCAAGAAACTGCCCAGTTGCTAAGGCCACTTCAGCATCCAAACACAACCCTGGGTTCTCACTATCAAAACAACAGAAATGGCGAAGTTTAGAGGATTTCTCATAGAGTTTTAAGCTTTCTTTTTGGCCTCAGTTTTTCCTTCAGTTACAGAACAGCCACTAACACAGAAAAATCCCCAAGGTTTATGTTTAACACCACCAATAGTTACAGCAAGTACCACAATACAGAAAAGTGGCATAAAAATGATTATTGGCTGGCACTTTTCTTTGTTATAAGTAGAATTGCTCAAGTCAGAGAAAGCTCAAAGAATAAATCCATGAGAGTTTTGTCAATGCACAGCAATGTTTGCAGTATGAACATGTTCCAGAATAATGCCTCCTCCCATTTTTTAAGGTGCAGGCAACCTCCAAGGAAAGTATGGTTGTTGAGGTAGTTTTTGGATTGGATTTTTGGTGGTGGTTGTTTTTTAATTTAAAATTACCATTAGACTGTCTGGACTAAACTTCTTTCATGAGAGCTTAAATGCTTTCTTAGTGCATTTAGACACCATGCGTTCTTTTGAATTCTTCAGAAGTATTATCAGGCTTTTCTCCACATGTAATTACCTATTTAGTAATTAGTCCATGCCCAGGCAGGAATGTAAGGTTAATCAGAAAAATTCTGTCCTTATAATTAAGGGTGTGGAACTGATTCCATTCTTTTGAAATACAGATACAAAATAGCAAGTATGTTCAAAACTCAAAGCATGATGATTTCACCTTTCAAATATAATTATCAAGGAAGACAGAATAAGAGGCTTTTTCACAATCAAAAATCAACTATAATGGAAAGTACCTCACCCCCTGCATGTAAATGGTCTGAACCTGTGAGGGTACTGAAAGTACCACAAGGATAAACTGCTGTCCTTGAATAAAATTATTTTCTTTACCTTGATTTAGCATCAGAAGTTCCTCCTGCTGCCTCTAAGTGTGAAACTGCTTGTGCTGAACTTGAAAGTAACCCTTGGTTTATCCAGGAAAGTCCTGCAGACATATCTAGAAGACAGAGAGTTACTTAATTTTCTATTACTTTTACAATCTTAAACCTTGCATTCTCTTTGCCATTAGGATTCCTTAGGTTAGACGAGAAGGTACCAGTAGCCTGAGTAGAGGTACCAGTAGCTTCTACTGTAGAGGTGTCCTGTTCAATCCAGATTAAATTGTATCTACATGGACCCCAGTGTTTGTGGATGCATTCAAGCCTTGCAGTTCCTCACACTTGGAACCATGTTTACTTCTGCGGAACTCTTCCTGAAATACAGCTTTGGACTCCTTTGTGGAATCACGGTGCTACAGCCTGACCTGGCAAACGCCCCAGCAGCTCCAGTGCCTTTGCTGGTGCACTAGGTGAAGGTGTAAACGGAACTGCGCTTGTCAGGGCTGGCAATGCTGCACTGAGGCTGCCAAGGCAGGGTGTGTTTCAGCTGTGTCTGTTCTGATGGGCAAAGGCAGTTTCATCTCGGTGGTCTCACAGTTGGCTGTAATGCAGCCTCTTAATCTGTTCTAACACTGAAGACAGCACTTGGCTGTGGGCACAGACAGAGCACGCAAAGGCCTGTGCCCAGCACGAACGAGAGAGCCTGTTGTACACTGCATGTGTGATGTGTAAATCTCCTCCCCAGGAGCAGGAAATTCTAGGATGCAAGTGGTCTTGCAGTAATGTCAAATTCCTCAAGGTAGTCGATAAAGAACCTCTCAGCAACATGAATGCATTACTTGCAACGCTCATAGTACTTGTTTTTAAATCCCCTAACAAGTAATGCCTGCCAGTTGTTTGCAGTTACACACATTTCTGCCAAAAGAATCAGCAAACCAAGGTCATGCACCTAATTACATGTACAGGACTTTTTCGGGGGGTAGGGAGTGGTTTTAATTAGTTTCTTAGATCAAGTGTTTCTACTGATGCACCCAAATTCCATCTCAACACAAAGTGAAAATCAAAATAAAGTTATCAGGAGTGTCTAGTTCTTTTCTTTTCATGGTGCTTGCACGTGGTTCTAGCTGGATAAGTGGAACCAGGAGTAACACTCCTTACTATTATTTTCTATGCCTAACACCAAACCTCTGTTCTGCAGAGCAAAATACCAGTGAAATGGGATTGTACTGGTTGCATTTTACCTAGAATTGTTCTATAAGAGCAGATAAGAGGAGTAACTAAATGTGTTTGTCACATATGCTTTCTCATTTTCCCTTCTGTGCTCTTGTTAAGCTTTGGCTCTTTGAGATTGGGCAGCACACTGGCCAGCGCAGGGGCTGCTGGAAGCAGGCTGTCACAGCCACATAAATTGGCTCACCAGCCACCGGGACTCACAGGCTGCCTTGGTTTGTGCTGTGGGGACTCATTAGCAGCAAGGTATTTGAATGACATGTTACAAAGCAAGGCTAGCGAGGTTGATGTTCCTGCTAGCGCCGTCTCTGGAGCAGGACAGAAAACATGAATAACTGGCAGCTTGAGGGTGATCTGTAAGGGTGGAAGAGATGAGAACACTTGAACAGTTGGATGTAGCTGGGTGGCTTTCATCAAGACTTCCTTAAATGTAGGTTTTTCACAGAGAACGTGTTCTGAGAGTCTCCTGTCTCTGCAGAAGGAAGCTGAACCATTTGGAATGGCTGCATTGTATTTAGATTAATAAAGTGGATTAGAGATGTATCACAGTGATGTTTCCTGGTCTTTGGGAGGGCTGCACCTGTGTGTACATGCTTCACATTCCAGCAGAGAAAAAGCTCACTGCTGGTAATCCTGCGTTAGCATTTTGGGACATTAGCTAGTTAGCTTTTCTTTTTGAAGAGCAGGAGTGAAGGGAAGTGTGGATTTTACACTTAAGGTAGACAGGTTAAGAAGCCATTTCCTGTCTGGAAAGGAGTGTCAGAACAGAAGCCTGCCTACTAGCAGAGTAGATGCACTGCAAACAGCTACACTTACAAACCAGGGAAAGCAGCTTGAAAGAACCTTCCCAAGGCTGTAAAGTCCAATCCAAGTGTGGCATCCTTATTATAAGCTACGCATGTCTTGCAGGAGATGTCATACTTGACACGAGAGGGCTCGGAAGGAATGCCCTCAATGGCCTTTAGAAGGTAATGCACCAATGAAAGTGCTGCACAGGACACCTCTGCTGGAACTCTCTGTAGATACTTAGAGCAGCTCAGTTCTCAGATGGCACCTGCTGGCCTGTGGGTGACACACGGACTACACTCAACCAGTTCAAGACGCTCTTACTCTTTCCTGTTCCTCCTCAGCTAGGAAAGAGCTGCCTTCTTCCAGTTTGCTCCTCCACACATTCAGGTATTCAAAATTAATACTAACCCATGAAAATCTGTTCTTGGTATCAATTTAGTAATTTAAGAAATAATTTCTTCATAATGCAGCTCACTCAGCAGTTTGTTGTTATAAGTCAGTGTGAATTAAATTTATAGGACAACTGTAAACATAAAACTTCCACATAAACTTCCCATAACACTTAAGCGTTACATAACTATGCGGGTTGCTTCTGTTAATTAACTCTACGAATTTGGTCAGGAACAATATCTGAAAGTCTCATCTAATGTACCTGTGATGTAGCCTTCCAAAGCTTTCGGCACCAGAGATTTTGCAGTTCGTAGGTCCTCAGCTGAGCATTTGCCCTTCTCCAGCCCAAAGGACATTCCCATTCTCTTCAGCACCTCACTGTCATCGTGAATCTCAAAAGTGTTATCGAAATTAAAGAGGTATTCAAATCTGCATGGAGAAAGTCAGAGGGAGATGGTTTGGAGAAGAGCACAGCCACGCTTTTGTTGCCTATTCCTTTTTTTTGGAATGCGCTACCAAGTCTGGAGTCTTCAGTGTAGAGTCCTTAGAGAAAAAAGCAAATGCTTTTCCCTTCTGTGTCTGTGACTGGCACACTTACAGCTTAATGGGGCACTTTCTCAATTAAAGTCACTTCACTACTGCAGGAGGAAAGTCTAAAATTTTCTACCTCATTGAACAGATTCAAAGGGGAAGAGGGAGGCTGTATTAAACATGAGCCTTCACTTGTACTAAATCCAATACTTGTAAAGGTCACCTGCAGCCCCATCACGAAAACAACTATTTTGGTTTTGCTTCTTTTACATTTCACTTGCTCTTCTAATGGGCAACACTCCTCCTGTGAGCTGACCTAGTTTATCTGGCTGTAATTTCACTTCTCTGGATACATTTGGATGCAGCTCACTAAGGAGTCTGTTCAGAGTCCTGTGTTGCTGCAGGACTCTCAGGATGTTTTTCACTGCCTACAAAAGTGGAAGCAGTGATATAAACTTATGACAGCCTTAAGATATCTAGGGGACATCTAGGCTGGCCTTATGCTATGGTCACAGGCTATTAAAAGCCCAGAAATGAAAATATAAGGCTGGTTCCCAGCACCTCATTTTCTGCTGACAATAACTTTATCCCTGGAAGAGCAACCCATCCATGAGCTACAATCTTGAAAAGATAACTCATAGGTGGCTCTTCTGTTAGCTCTCCAAGCTCATGTCAGAGGTGGATTTTCTTGCTAGTTTGTGGGGGGTTTTTAATACTCATTTTCTTATACCTGGATCCAATAAGTTTGGAAAAGCTCGTGTCCTTTGTGCCTATACACAGATCGTTCATTAAGTAACCTTTGTGGTAGGTGTGACTGTCAGTTATGGGCATCGTGTCTTGTGGGACTCATGGTATGACTTGTAAAACCTATTGTTTATGCACCAGCATACATCTGTTCTCTATGCACATTCGGCATCTCATCCATGATTTTAGAGACACATGTGAATCCACTGCCCTC
This sequence comes from Neomorphus geoffroyi, assembly GCA_033558235.1. Classification (NCBI taxonomy): domain Eukaryota; kingdom Metazoa; phylum Chordata; class Aves; order Cuculiformes; family Neomorphidae; genus Neomorphus; species Neomorphus geoffroyi. The sequence goes on from JAUMJM010000012.1 coordinate 11,009,651, forward strand.
TCTCTTCTAGGCCAAAGGGTCCATCTGTTCCTTCTGTGAAAGACTTTTCAGAGCATCATTCATCCTTGCTGCCCCCTCCTATGCCTCTCTCCCGGTCACGCTATACTTTTTCCAAGAACAAGAGAGCAAATATTGCATAGCAGATATAAAATATGCATCTGGTTTTACATTGTATTCCTTACTGGTTTTCCTAATAATTCCCAGTGTTATTTCAGTTGTTATTGAGAAACGAATATTTGTTCTCACAGAACAACCTTCTGGGCTGCCATCTGATTACTCAGGGCTAAAGGCCAGGTCCAGAGGCCACCAAGTTTGGGTGCAGTTCCTGTCCCTTTCCCATGGTAAATGCAAATCTGATCAACAGTTCATTTAACCTAGATTTTCTGCTCTTGCAGGCAGATCCATGACCCTCTTCCTTACACATTTACTCTGATGTAAATCATTGGATCTCCTATGGCAAAACCTACTGCATTTCTGACGAGAACAGAGAAGTTCTAATTTTCCAAGTTTCTGATACCTCTCTTGTGACTGAACGCTTGTTTAAAACTAGGCATTCTGGTTACTTTTTTTTCTCTTCTTTTTCTGAAGGCCTACGGCATTTCTAGATCAGACCACATATGCTAAATACATTTTTCCTGTTCACATGCCTCAACTTTTCAACATTATTTTTAACTTCTTCCTTTTTTATCCGAAGACTCCACTTTTCTTTACTTCAGCTTCAGAAATGTCACTCCCAGGGCACTGCTTGGCACCCTTCTACTTTCTCAAACTCTAAACAAAACTTGCCAAATAACCTTTGTTTTACATGTGAGAAATTTCATTCTGTTTTGGCTACAGAAAGCCTGTTCTTGCATAGGAAAAAACTTAGAAGACACAACCTCAGTTCCTCACATTGTGGAATCCCCCTTATATGTACCATTCTTCCAAGCCATTATATTCTTTTGGAAGATCCTCTGTAAATAAAGGTTTGAGTAGCTAATGCTGTGAGCTTATCTGTTGGTTGGGTCTTTCTAACATGACCCGCTGTTGCATCATAAATGCTGACCAACCAATGCTTTATATAAATGTTATTTGGGAGAGAAAAGAGAAATGGGAGCCCTTTAAACAGTGGGTTATTAACTGAGGTTGAAAAGAAGTGAAGGGCAAGCACTTAAGGTGACCAGTAATCAGGTCAGGGAGCACAAATACTCTCCAACAAGCTACAGAACTGGAATTCTCCAAATGGAGTGACTGCTTTTGCCCATGGACTTATTTAGCAGATGGAAATAACGGGTTTAAACACTTGCAGTTTCTGGCACCATTTCTCTATGTGCTGCTGCTGCCACCAGCCAGCTGCATAAATAGTAACCACTGGGGAAAGCTTGTCTAATTCGAGTTGTACACTTAATGATCTCCAGATGACAGTAATACTGAAGCTGGGTTATATAACAAATGATTTTTACTTGTAGTGTTTTCTTACAGTTTGGGATTGTAGGAGTGTGTTACACTTCTCTACAACCCAAGTGCCAGTTTAATCTCTGACAACTTCAAAGCAACAGTCCTGAAGTTTCAGTATGAAAACATCCAACTTTTTAACGACTTCATACCTAAATACAGAGCACTGATTAAAAGTGCATAGAAAACTGTACAGTGTGCCTATGAAATAACTATAAGTTAAGTAACTATAAGTTAAGCTACACCAATATTGATCCTAAAATTCCCAACTTGCTAAAGTGCAGTGCTGATGGGAGTATTCCAAAAGTTTTGTCACATAATATACTGGAATTCAGTCCAATTTTCTACAGAAATTCAACATTTAACAGTATTGCTTTTTTGCATATTGGCACTCAGGTTACTAGAGATAGTCGGGTTTTGCTGGATGTTAATTAACTTGAAGTTCAATACGGGAAGAGTGAAATCTGTAACCTACAGTATTAAAGCAAAGCCAGCTCTGTTGAGCTAATCAACTAGTTGTGATCCGACTATCAGTTAACGTAACAGCACCTCATACTTTCAGCCATATTCTCACAGGATGAAGAGCATAAGCACCCAGAAGCACAGATATGGAATACTGTCAGGTTAATGAAAGAGTGCAACTGTAGCAGTTTGCTTGCAAAGACAGCATTTCAAATTTCTATATAATTTCCTTCCTTTTTTTCCTTCAAAGAGCTAGGTGCAACCTTTTTGCTATGAAAAGACACTTTCAAAGTTGTTATTATCACCTCTAGGGTGTTACTTTGGGGTACATGGGTCACCTTGTGTTTCTGACTACATAAATTTATGAATTCAGCACCACCACGTGGCTTCGTTAAAAGCTAGTGCTGTCCCACTACGTAATTTCATTTGGTTGTTTCTCCTGTGCAGTAAGTGCTCTGACATGTTGAAGTGCCTTTTACAACAGGGAAAGCCAGCCTGGTTTAACTAGTGGTTGTAAAGCAATACCAATAAACTGGTTCCTATTACAACTGCACTTGCATTACATTTAAAAATATCTCAAATAAACCCCAGAAGGGACAGCAGCAAATTTAAACATGTAATTACTTCTAATAAACTAGAAACATTTCTCTCATTTCTTCCAGTCCACAAAGAGAATAAAACGCTAAAACCGGATGCTCAGGACACTCACTTGTCACTCGATATGCTGCAGTCTATAACTGTTCTTTTGCTAGTGTTGACGATTAAGAAAGGCAGTTGTATTGTTGAGTTTGAAGCTGGAGGGCCTTGATTTTTCTGTTCATTTTGCTGATTTCTTTGTACCAAGTTTTTGAACGCTATTTGCTGTAGAAAGAAAGAAAGAAAAGATGATTACTGACAATAAAAGAGCAGACATCAGTGTTTCCAGGAAGCGGAACTACATAGCTCTTTTTAACACTAAATTGCAGTTAAATAAATAAGCTGTGGCCTGTCTTGCTCTTTGCTCACCAGAAACAGAAGTTAAACACACATTTTTCACACCTACCCTAAAGGCCATGCCCCTCTCACCATACCTAGAGCAGAAACAAGAAAGGAGCAATGAAGTTTGATGGAGAAAGGTTCCTCATTCCTTTTGAAAAGGCACTGGAGTCGGAGGTCTTCTCTCTTATTTTATAGGCATCCTAACCTCAGACTAGAAGCAACAGAACTTAACAGAAATGACAGAAATTACAGCATTCCCCCACCACCCATGATTATTATTCTCTTCCCCTTCTCATCCAGCAACCTCTTTTCTATTTTAAAATAGTTTTGAAATTCTTCTCTGAAAGTTTTTAAACAGGTACTGTTCGTGACACCACTCTCTCTCTGCTGAACTTTCCTGTCTGACTGCATGTATGAAAACATGTGGTTTCAGGAAATGTTATGTGAGGGACTGGAAGTCAGTGTACTCGTCCACTTTGAGGCACTGCTTACTTCACTTAAGGGGAAGACGAATACAGAACCCCAAAGGACTGGTAAAGCATTTGACAATGAACGTAATCGAGGAAATAACAACTGTTGCAGATAGCAAGGTAGTACAACTCTGTCATTTTCAGGCTAATAGTTAAGAGAGCCTGAGTTGCTTTATTTTCACCAGGATAATTACGTGTTACTCTTAGAGAAGCTGCTAATTTATCAGGTCACACAGACAGAATCAGAATTGTGCCCAAAGTAGATAAACAGTTTTTGATGATGAAAAACAGAGAAGCATCAGTTCTTTAGAAGTTTCAGTGTGTATCTAATTACATGTAAACTGTATCAATGTATTCACACCAGGAACACAATATAGTCTCATTACCTAGAACCTCAGTAAAAAAGCTTGATTGCATTTAAATTACTGAAAGCCTACACAGATCAAAACACTTCAGAACGCCCATATCTGTATTAAAATGTCGCTTTATAAGCAAAGATGCATTTGAAATCTATTTCTGCAATCAAATCCAAACCTCAAGTCATCTCAAAGGTGCGCACCAGGATGTAAAAAAGCTGACTTTGCCAGCATTTCACTCTTAGGACCCCAGAAATATCTCTCATCTCCCCGAAAACAACTCTGTACACATTTACACAAGTGAAGCTGTAAATTTCATCGCTTTGAGTCAAAGAGAAATTTTCCAGTGAGAATTACTCAGAGCTGCTAAATAAATCTAGACAGAACTCCAGAACTTCCAATGCATCAGATTTGCACTTGATAATTTCATTTATTAAAAAAAGTAATAATGAAAATGAAATATACCTGCAGCAGCAGTTCTTGCAGTTGGGCTCGCTTCTGTTTTATCCTTTCAATCCGCTTCTGTTTTTCTATCTTAAAATAAAAATGTAAAGATATTTACTCAGTTACCTTGTCTGTTCTGTGGCACCAAACGGAATAGGCTTTAAAGACACTTCAGGGTGCCAGCACCATTACAGAACTCCACACTTGCTTTGTGAATTCCATGGCACAGTAAGTAAATTGCAAAAATCTTTTCAGTCTTACTCACTTGCCATGTATTTTCACCCTTTCCAAAACAGGCTCATTGCAGCCACAGCAGTTTCTGGACATAACACGTCCGACAAAACGTAAGCTCTTATTTTGTCAACAATTTTAAATCCAGTAAAGAATCAATGACAAGAGTCTGTGCGATTTCCCCACCCATTCCTCTTCTTTCCTACTGTGCACTGAGTGCTCATCAGCACCAAATGAAACCCTTGCCTGAGGGATGCTTTGGGCTTTGGTTTGTTTCATCCCTTCTGTGCTCCCCTCTTTCAGAACTGTGCATGCCCCTTCTGCTGTCCTGGCTCTGAGCTACCAAACACATGTGTGTGGAGACCAGGCTCGGGATCACCTGGGTCTTTCCTGCGACTCCACTTTCTATCTTGACAACTCATTTGAGGCTTGGTAAAATTAACAAGATTTCAGCAACAAAATGAGAGTAGAGGTAACATTTTCCACACAAGCAAAACCATGAAGTTTTTAAATTACCTTTTCCTTCAGCCACTGAAACTGAATGATGCACTCTTTTAAACTCAGCTGGTCTGACCCACCCCTCTCCCCACCAATTTATTTGCAATGTTGCTTTGCAGTGGTTCGCCCCCCACTTCAGTGTTTAAAATGCTTATTTCAAAGCACGGCAGATGACATTCTATGCTGGCCAAATATCTAACTCTTAAACCCAATAAACAGTACAGATAGATATAATTTAGACATGGCTTCTACATAACAAGCTTTTTTGTACCGATTTCTCATTTTTACACTGTTAATCTTATTACAGAATTACTCAGTAAGAAGAGCTGGCACTTTATACAGCTTTAAAAGCAAAATTAATTCTGATTTTCACATCATGAAAAAGCAGCTTTATTGTTCTGTTGTTTTCTAATATGCCACAGGAAGCCACATTTTAAGAAAACATGTCTGGCTTCCATTTTGTGCCTATGCAATCAGAGCCTGAACAGTGAGCAGCGTACAGTCACTGTAGGAGACACCATGAAATTCTAGTTCTGTGTTTGTACAACCACCTAGACTGAAGATGCCGCATTCACATGAATCATGTAAAATGTAGATTTATCTGTAAGGTTTTCTGAAAGAGAGCCCTGGAGTATCCTGACTAAGCATATGCACCCTCCCAGGGTGGATGTATTTTCCAAGCTGCTGTAATGGACAAGGATAGCGAAAGCTTTTTTCTTGCCACATCAAAAGCCAATTGATGTAAATGAACCTGCACAAACCCCCTGATCTGTAGTGGAAAGGCATCTCACCAACCTTTTAAGATATTTAATGTCACAAGTATCACAAATATAATACAGATTAAGATGTATTTATAGTCATTACAGCACCCTGCGGTAAATACAGTCACTTGTGCTCTTTATTTATAGAGCATTTGGCCTGAAGGACAAGCAACATTTGTGCATCTAAATTCTGGCATTCCTGCAAAACCATGGTAACTCTTAGCCTGCTGGAAAAATAATGGAAATAACCAATAAGTAAAATGTCTTTTTTGTTTCCTGCCAGTTCATAATTAATATTTGACATCCTAGCAGGAATAAATTTTCAATTTAATTTCCTTTGAGTGGCATTTCCAAGTACAGCCATTGGCAGAAACTGGTCTCCTTTTAAATGTATGCCATTTTGTAAGCATAACTGCACTATAAATCCTTTGCACTTTCTTCTGGTTAATTCAAGCTACTACAGGCGTCAAATCTTAAAAGTAATCCCTGATTTAATCAATGCTCATTTTTGTAAGGTAAACAGGTTTTTTTAAGCTTCATGTAATGTATTCTAAATATATAATATCTAAACATATCCTTTCAGTTTATTCAAATATAAAAAGTTGTATTTTCATGCTATGCAAGAACCAAAACCAATCAGGTTCAAATTGAGAAAAAACCCCTCTTCTAAAATAGAGCAGCTCCGTTATCACAACCTGTGAACTATACAGGATTTCTCATCTATCTTCCTTTACCTCTAGATTCTGACATTCCTGAGCTGAGTTTGTAGGAAGGCCGATCCATCTGATTTCCTTCTTCTCCTTTGAAATTATGTTCATTGCCATCAAGACATTAAGTGCATCGTAAACTCTCCGTCTGATATTTTTCTGATCATAAGCCTGCTAAGAATGCAATGCATTATTAATTACAACAAAAGAATTCAAAAAGGAAAAGAAGCCTGGACACATCCTTCAGAGATCTGCAGAAGATACAGAGCCAAAACGGCAGTTCCAGTCACCGTGGCAATGTGACACAATGCTACTGCTTGGATACCAGATTGTGTTTGGTTGCAAATTGAAGCTCCAGGTCTGTTTGAAGCCTCTGTAGAGCAGATTCCCATCATGGCAAGTCTATCAGAGCTGAAAAGCCTGACAAGACCACACAGGGGGGGTACAAGAATAGCCTTTTTGAAAAGGTAATTCTTTTGGCAGACTTCTCTATTTTGTTTTTAATTCAGAGGGAGTTACATTCCTCATTTTATTTCATTAAATTTTTAATTCATTAATTTTTTCAAGTTCAGAGGGTAAATATTTATGTTAGGAAGTAGTTAAGTAAGTGAGGTAAAGTATGGAGCACAACAGGACAGTGTAGAAACGGAAGGGACAGAATTCCATGATAAACTAGACAATTCTGTAACAGTATAACAAATTTTAACACGTATTTGCTTACCGAATCTGCAGCCAGGTGGCTGTTAGAATTCGTGAATTCTGATACCAGCTCATCAGCGACTTCGTTGTATGAAGTTGTTCCTTTACGCTGAACTTTTTCACATACTTTCATTGAAAAATGCCTAAGACCTTTCCCATTTTTATCTCCTTTTTTGCTTCTCTTACTGCAAGGAGAAAAGTAATTGTTTTAATACATTGAATGTTAACAAGTCACTCTGTTACACAGCAAAAAGTCTACCTTTTGCAACAGGAATAGGGATTCATGACATTATGTACTACCTAAATAGAATAAAACTGTTCTGCTTTTCTGCATCAGTTTTTTATTTCTTATAAAATGGTAGAAGTAGTACATATAGCCCTTTCCCCTTTCTTGGCCACTTTGACACTGACAGGATTTGAACACACACTGCTGGGCAGATGCTTAAAAATCTGGCTTTGTAATTCATTTCCAGGCAACAGCCAAGAAAGGGGGGCAAACTTCACAGTGTATTTCTGTGCCTGGAAGCCAGATTAACAGGGAAGTCTCATGTTTGTACTTAAAACAGGAAGGCTCAGACGTCCCTGTTTACAGAAGAGCAAAGACACCTTAATTCTCCTAATGACCAAGTTTAATATCTGTGCCATCACAGTTAAGACTGAGACACAAGAATCTTTTTTGTGGACAGTAAGTACCTTATTCACCGTGTTTTATGGTGCCAAATTGATAACTGGCAACTGTCAGGGTTATTTTCCATTCACTTTCTTCCTCCAGAAAAGTAAGTGCTTAGATAACTGTCATGGAAAAAACAGGAGCAATTGGTTTTATCACACAACTAGATTTGGATGCATATTTCAATTGAAGCCTTTAAAAGCTCAGCTATGTTGGTTTGGGTTTTTTTGGTTTTAATTACAGTTTACCAGTTGGGTTGATATGATGTTTCAGGGAGATCTATTATTTTACAGACAAAGGCCTACTTCTGTCAACAGTAACAAGCTAAGGAAAACACAAAAATACAAGAATGCTTTTCAAAATTTTGAATGTATTTACGAAAACAGAACACTGGAAGGAAGGACGGAAGAAAACGAAGAGTGGAAAAAACCCAACATGGCCAGTCCCTACACAGATATTCAATGTGAGTAACCCCTAACCTGTAACCAAATCAAGCTACTCCGCATTCAAAGAACTTTTGGAAGCAAAGGAGAAGATCATCTGTTTACAAGTATTTGTTACATTGACATTTAGAACTGCTCCTGAAGACGGGTTGTGTTTGTTTTTCACGACTCCTAGTATAATCTGTAACAGCAAATGTACTTATCAGGAAGTGATAAAACAGAGAATGAACTAGAACTTCAAGGAATAATGGACAGCCCAGCTTTTACATGGAGGAGTGAACTGCTGGAAGTAGAGACCGCACACCCGGCTCTCTAAAGGACACATCTGAAGAAGTAAAAAACAGATATGGCTGTATACATAAAATATATGTTCAATTATACTCACCTTTCTGAAAAATCTGATTCTATAAATTCTCGAGTCCGCTTTCTGTCCCTAAGAGAAGACAATCCAAACTTAGATGAAAATAACAGTATATATTTAGACTGATAAAATCAATGCATTTGAGGCCTAGCTGGGTACTAATGTTTGCTGTTATTGAAAAGGGGAAAACAGCACACACAGAGCTTGACAAAATTTAAGAGAAGGTGGTTAGGACTTTGGAGGTTGTCTGAGCTCACTGCCAGACAAGTGCTATTCCAAATTTTACCATGCTTTTCCCATTACTCCATCTGGAACGATAGGAAGTGCTGATGTGGGCTAGATAACCAAATCCTATCAAAAGGTGAAGCTGGGCTCCTTTGGAATTTTCCTATTTAAAATTCCTCCTTGTGTAAGAAAAATGCTGTTAAGCAGTGCATAAGAGATATCCCATATTTTTAGGACATTGACTGGTTTGGTATCTTTAAACATAAACCAAGATCAAACACTGAACATATGCATATTAGAGCTGGATAGAGAGACTCCGAAGAAGCAGTCGACATCAATTTTGCACAGGAGCAGCAGTCACTGATCACTGTTGGTTTCCTCACTGTTCTGTGTACCAGCTACAGCAAGCAGACTTCTGAAGCTGCACTCCAAACTGTTTTTTATCTTGTAGCTGGTACAATGCACACTGCTTGAGAACTTATCAGTCAATTACTTCAGCTTGTTACCCTGCCATTTCCAAACCAGGGCTCACAACAGCTACTTGCACAGCTAAAAACCTGACAGCGCTATGAAAGGAGCTGAACAAAACTGATGGATTTGAAGCTCTGTGCCATGACAGCTTGCATATATTTGGTTGCACGATCCAGAAGCCATCAGAAGATGTCTTCCTTGCCAGCAACAGCAGCATCTTTGTCATTGGCAACCCCTGTCCATGGTGCCTAAACCACTCCCCCTGCGCGACTGGGGGTCTGAATGCAGCAGAGCTGGAGTGGGGGCTGCACTTCCTTGGACAAGAGGGCTCTGGAGCTGCGGTGGAAGGAGAGCTTCCCCCGGTCAGTAAGCCTGGCTGCCAGAGGCTATGCGGAACTCTGAATGAATACGCTCTTTTCTCATTGGATTTTGGAAACCATTAGTGACCTGTGAAGAGTAAACAATGGGTAAAACAAGGAGTGTGGAGTTGCAATCCTGCAGAACTGGCTTCAGCAATGGCTCACCACTGAGGTTCAGCAACACCACAGACCTTCCTCACCTCTGATCATATGACTTATGTCATGGAATTCTGCAGGGATCAATATTGATTGGCCAGCCTGGAGAACATCTTGTCCTTTTTATGGGTGAAACCATAGCTGGGTGCATTGGGAACACTGTGTCTATCTACTGGGACAGTGCACAAACAGAAGGGTGGTGCTTCTTTGTGGTGGCGGTTGATGCGCTGCAACTAGGCATCATCCATCACTGGGTTTGGATGAAGCTTAAGAAAGTGAATGGGCATTGATTCTCTGGTTTAGCAAGCTATGAACAGACACTACAGTTTTTCTCTCCTCTGAGTACTGAAAAATCTTCTGCCTGGCCTCCACTTTTCACAAAATTTGCAGAAACAAAGTAGTCTTTGACAACTCCTTTTTCAAATAAAATCAAAACTAAGTGGATTCAAAAGGTACTTCAAACACATACTCAGCAAAAAAAAAATCAAGCTTAAAACCTGCCCAGCTAGGCATGGTGCTTATTGAATCTATGATGGGACTACAGCAACTGGGAAGCACAAGCCTACGACAGTCCTTGCTTATAGCACAGAATGAAGAAAGTCAAGGCACAAACACACTGTCATTTCCGCTGTTTTCAAGCTGCTCTAAAGCCGGAAAGGTACTACTGACATGCATCACTGATTAGGAAAATTAACCTAGATGTGGAAAAAATTACTTAACTTCCAGAGGCAAAGCACTACATCTATCTGGACACATGTAAGGTCTGGTATTAAAAAAAAACAACCATATATAAATACTGCAAAGACCAGATTTGCTGAGAAGAGATAAAGATCCTTGTGTTACTCTGGAGCACCTCAGAACCCCATGAAAATTTGCTGCTAATGTAAAACAGTAATAAAAACACAACACTGATTACTGTCCAAATTTGCCATTAGAGTTTATTCTTCAATGCCTCTTGAAGTGTTTCCGACAGACTATGAGCCTGCTGGCACCTGCTGATGTGCTCAACAGCAAAGCTACTTGTATATCCTATTAATTTATGGCAGAAAATAAAGGCTTGTTTTAACAGGACTCATGGATTTGTGATTCTCCATTTTCACAACGAAACACTGTCAAAACCCAAATGCAAACGGACAGTGACGTGACCAGTGCTTGTACTTTCGTGTTCACCTGCTCCAGACACCAAATGGGCACAGTAGGCTGAAGAATGCACTCTTTCCAGTTGTGCAAGAACTAGAAGCTGTAAGCCAACACATAGATACAACAGTATAAATAAAGAAAAAGGTCAGAACAAATGCGCAAACATCTTTAAATAAAACACAAATCTTACCCTGGGACCCAGCCAGGAGCTTCCGTTACGTGTGTCTGTGTGACCATGGTTGGAGCTGGGTTATATGGACTCCCAATCAGAACACTCCCTGAATTGGTCAGTCTTTGTGATGTGCTTATGATCTATGAAATTCAGAAGTAAAAACCACAGCTTTTAAAACAGAAGTTACCACAGCCCCAAATTCCTACTAAGCCTGGTACTAAGGAAAAAAGAAATAATTCTGTACCAGGTGCAAGCTGCAGTCAAAATATACAGCAGAGCTGTCCTCAGGAGATCGTCACACGTCAAAGTCATTACCATGCTGTTGAGGTTTCCAGTTGCCCCATGTTACTGTATTGCTCACATGGACAGGAATCAGACAAACAAAACAATTTCCTAGGTATGGCAGATCTGTGCCTATAGAAATCTAACATCTAATTGTTTCTCCGAGAGTTCATCCAGGCAACTGCTTGGTCACTATAACTGATAAAGTCTCCTTTCCAGTGGATCTGTCTCTTGTAATTGTCTGTCTTTGGTACCAAAGACAATCTGAGCTGCAGGCAAAGTATGCCCTGCAGTTTCTAAAACCCATGAGATCTCAAGGCGTTCCGGCCTTACACCGCTGTACCCATGGAATGAGTGGAAAATGTGTGCAGTATAGAGAGAACTTGCATTTATTCAAACCTGGTGAAGCTGTGTGTAGAATGGTTGTTAACACTAAGATGCTTGGTCTCAACTTTTAAATCACATCCAAGTTCACTCTTTAAAGTAAATCATCAGAAGAATTTAGATGGCATTTAAAGATGAAACAGCACAAATTAGTTAATCTTTAAAATAAAACACGCGTTAAATTATTTCAATTCCATTATGGCAAGATACAAACCAAAGCTTCTTGGACAATGCTTTTTACTCATATATTTTATTTCACTTTTTAAAACTTTATCTGAATTTACTCCATTTGTCAGTGACATTTTGAGTACTGACTATATTAAACTTTGTAATTTCCTTTATTACTCACCTTACCCAACACCCATGTGAGTGTACAGCAGATACTTTGTTTGGGATCCATCAATACTGTTTAAACAAGTAGAAAAAATGGTGTCTGAAGAATTTCCCATTTCCTTAGCTCACTGAGTATTTCTTCACACCCCTCCTGACCCCACACTGTGTGATTACATATCTGTATTTTTTGTCTTAAAGATATAAATTTAATCTTATTTATTTTTGCAAATAGCTTGACAGAAACAAGTGAAACTGGAAACTTAGGCAAACCAAAGCACAAGTCTGCTATTTACTGGTTGACACTGCAGAACAAAAGCTCCCTGATTGGCTGCTCTATACACTGCACGCAGGCACAGGAAAGGTATTGACTTTTATCATTGGCACAAAGTCAGAAACATTTTGTGATAGAACGATTAGTTTCTAGAAGCATGCTGAAGCCCAGCGCTGCTGTGACACCCATGTGTAAGTGAGATTCAGCAATGCTCTATTTCAATCGAACTGCAATCAAACCCAGAGAATTTTTAGATCTATTTCTTGCAACACTATGTATACAGTTTATGTGCAGGAGGCAGGGTTTTGCCAGCATGCAGCAGGCACGGCAGAGAGATTTTAAATATGTTGCATATGAAACGCATTTCCCCGCATTCCGCCCTCTATGAGGTTTCCCCCTGCTCCACCAACAGCTTGTAAATCACAGATCTAATGTGTCATTTTTTAAGAATATTTTATGTCCAATCCCCTCACAATTCTCTTGTGACATTGTTCTGCAGTGGCGAAGGATGCTGGGGTGCTGCAAGGCTGGTGGGGGGCCCCCTAGTGGGGACGGCACCCGCAGTGCTCTCCTGCACACCCTTCCCTCTCTCCCCACTGCAGCCTGGCAGCGGATGCACAAGCACCCAAGCAGAATTAGTTCAGTGTCACTTTTAAATTCACTATTGAACTTTTGCTTTCACAAAAAATGCTACACTGAGTGTTTTCAAAGGACTAATTCAATCTTCTCTTACCAGCAAACATTTTTCCAGTGTGCCTGAAGTACTCACATAAATCCACTGCACAGTGTAAAACAGAAACCAAAAACCTCACCTTGCTTTAGCAAATAGAGCTTCTGTAGGGTGTGTTAAATCCTGGTAATTAAGCACTAATATTTTAATAATACTTACGCTGTTAAAACTACACCTCCAGACTGAATCTAAAGAAACTGTGACAAACCCTCTTACCCCAGAGTCCAGCTTGCAAGTGGTGCCAATCTCAGTGCTTGCAGAGCCCTGCTCAGGGGACTCAGCACCATGGTCCCATGAGACCCCAGCCTGCCCCACTGCCCCTGGAGGCTGTGTGCTGGTTCCAAGGACGGGGAGCAGCCATGAGAGCTGTGACCTACGGTGGCTACATAAACCCCAGAAGCCCTCGTGGCAGCAGGATGGTGCTGATGCAGGTAAGATGCCAAAGAAGCGCCAGCGTTCCCGCTATTAAGGACTAGTGAACATTCTCTTTTACATGGTCTGGCACACAACACAGCCATGCACTGGGTGTCTTAAAAGGCCTGCGTTAATGGCTATTGAACAGGAAAACGTTTTCTGAACACAGATCTGGCCTTGCAAAGCCACAGAACAAAATAATGAAAAATTAATTTAAAAATAAAATAAGAATAAAAAAATAGAATACAATAAAACGTGTCTCAGACCATGCAGTAGCTTTGGCAACTTCTACCTGTCATAGAATCTAAGCGGTAACTTGAGTTCATTTAATCCAAAAGCAGGGCCTTGCGAAGTCACTCGTAAGAGTGGGAACTGCACCGCCTGACTGCTCTCCCTTGCTCATGGCTGTTATTTATTGCACTCACGAAGTACACCTTTTGTATTAGAGAAATTCCAGAGGAATGCTACGGGGCACATGCTGGGGAAATGCTTGCAGCAGTATGGATGCAGTGGAACACGTCTCTGATGGACGGCCCAGGGCTAGTGCTGCAGATGGAGAGCTCTGCATAGGGGAGAACGCAGCTCGGGGGCCTGGCAGTAATGCTGGTGCCCGTCTGTCCAGCTGGCATAAACGCCACTGCAGAACAGTCATAACTACTGATGGGAGAAAGACCCACCACAGTTATGTATAAAACACACTAAATGGTTTCTGTGCTCAGGCGAAGAGCTTGGCCAGTGGGCACCAGGTTACTAGAAACAGTTCACCAACTGCCTCTTTAGTTCTTCAGCCACCAGAAAACCAAAAAAGGTTCTCAAAACGAGATCCAGAATCCCCGAAAAAGGGATATATACGCTCATACACTGTGATCACTGACAGGAAAAGGCAGAGTTTCAGCAAGTTAAATCTCTAGCAACACATTTGGGACATTTACTCTCTGGCAACGCTGGAGATTTACTGGTGAGAACATGACTCAAAATTTTCACAGAGTAACAATAACATTCTTAATAAGATTTTCTTAATGGACTTGTGAGTAATAGCTCCATCGTCAACTGGTAAAGCTGTTTCAATTTCCGTTCAAAGACACAGGCATCCCCTAAGGTCATAAACAAGATTGCTGCTGGGAGTGGCAATTCCGGCAGGCCAAGTTTGCTGTACCCACACATCACCACCTCTCCATCCAGCTGGGGCCCTTCAGCAGCCTTGGCAGCCACGGCACGAAGCGGCAAGTTCCTAGCATGGCTCATGTCTTTGTTTTTGTGCTTCCATATTACATCACCAGGAAGCCTCGCAGCGAGTTACAGAAGCCAGCATTACCGGAATTGCAAAACTTACCATTTGGGGTCCAACGTTCACATTGATTGGTCCTAAGGTTTTTGGCAAAATCTTAGTTGGGGAGTTGGTACTGGAAACTGGTAATGTGATTATTGAAATATTACCTGAAAAGAGCAGTAAAAAGAGAGTTTTAAATTACTTCCTTAGTAACCTGTGAATAACACTTTGGCAAGTGCTCACAGCATTTAAACGTTTTGGAATCATTAGCTTTTTTGTCTTGTGCTCTGCAAACACACCCTCACATAAAGCCTTCAGTATTTCACCTTTAAAATTACACACTAGTATTTTATTTCCAGAAACAACTTCTTCTTGCCTAAGACAGACAGCATTCAGCCTGCCATACTTCAGCATTAAAAGTTAACAAGTGTATCTCTGGAAAGCAGTTGGCGTACAAGTCCTGTTTATAATCATAAGCACACGTACAAAATACATATCAGTGTATCTTCACAGCTTAACCATTCCTCATCTGACTGTATTAACATATTCCATAAACATCTGGGCAGTAACCTAGCACAGCCAATCGCAGTACAGACAGAGTAAATAACACCTTTACAACTCACCTAAAGTAACAGAGCAGGCAGCTGGACATCAAGATAACATCAACCACACCATCTCTAACTCAGCGAGTTCTCATGCCAAGATCTTTATCATCTTTGTGATCCTGGACTGCTTACGGATCTAGCTCATCCTGCATTCACACAGAGAAGCGCAGTCCTATGCTGAGCACCTCACAAATGCTGGTGCTCCTCCTCTCATCCAAATCATATCTTGTAATCTTGATTATTCAGACTTAATGTCTTAACCAAAACTGTCGTACAGCAGTACCATCAGCCCAGGAGTGTTCAAACTGTTGTACACCTGCCACTTAAAGCACTGAGTATTTATCCATGGACATGGTGCCATCAGCAGCTCCTGTCCCTATGACAGTTTCCAAGAGAGCTGGGAACTGATCCATCAAATACCTCTCCCATTTTTACGCATAGACTTAGTCAAAATGGGAATGACAGTGGTGGATCTGGAGGCAGAATCGAATACAAGGAAGAGTGAGCTTGAGTCTGGCTGTAGTCAGGACCCATAAGGATAAGGATTGGCTCCTGAAGAGCTCCGTACACTCCCTGGCACTAGCAGACAGCAACTGAAGGCACCTGAAGTGAGGAGTTATGTCAGAACAGCGCAGACACCAGCCCTCCCCAACAGTCTGCTTAGCTAGGAGGGTCCCAGGTTGACTCAGTGGTGTTTGTTAGTCACCTCTATTCCCTGGTCTTTTCTCATATAACCAGTTCTCCTTCAGTGCCCAGTTTCTCTTCTCACTTGGTCCTGAACCATGGTCTGTGAACCATCTGTTTATTATTATTTTACTACACCTGTGTTCTGCCACGAGGTAACCAGAAAATCATAAACTCAGTGTAACTGCTCTGTGATGTGAAGCAGAAGCAACATAATTGAGAGAAAAATAGTTGAAAAAGGATCTTCTGTAGCTACAGCACAGAAGTAGAAAAAGTGCAGACATTTGCAAAGTCTCATGTTTACAAAAAATGAACAGAGATATGAGAAATATTTAAAATTTGAGACAAGAATGTTCTAATGTTCTGTGTAAATTCCTTTGGCACCTGAAGTAATGCTACTATTTTCTGGAAGGCAGATCTGATTCTGAGAACACTTCCAAAGAAGCTTACTTCTTCTCTAGTCAATAAATCAGATCATTTATTCAGTCACCTAACTCATCTAGAAAATACCTGCCAAAACCCACGTGCCCACAAACCCAAACCCATCAGAAAATCCCTGCTCTATCATGAAGCATCTCTCATGAGGTAGCTCCACAGTGCAGAAGACAACAGTAATTCATGATTTATATACACTGTGGTCCCATTTTAAGCTCAAAATAGTTCTCAGAACTGGCCACGTACAGGATTTTGCCCAGGAGTTGCTAAGCTGTTCTAGTATATTTTCATCAGAACCCAGCCTCTCACAGTATCACAGTATCATAAGTTTGGAAAAGACCTTTGAGATCATCGAGTCCAACCTATGACCCAACACCTAAACTTACACCTACTCCTACTTGTCAACTACACCATGTCACTAAGTGTCTCATCCAAATTCTCTTTGAACACCTCCAGGGATGGTGACTCGACCACCTCCCTGGGCAGCACATTCCAATGAACAATTACCCTCTCAGTGAAGAATTTCTTCCTAATGTCAATCCTAAACCTCCCCTGGCGAAGCTTAAGACCATGTCCTCTCGTTCTGTCACTGGTCGCCTGAGAGAAGAGTCCAACTCCTGCCTGACTACAACCTCCCTTTAGGTAGTTGTAGAGAGCAATAAGGTCTCCCCTTAGCCTCCTCTTCTCCAGGCTAAACAACCCCAGCTCCCTCAGTCGCTCCTCATAGGGCTTGTGCTCCAGCCCCTTCGCCATCCTCGTCGCTCTCCACTGGACGCACTCCAGCATCTCCACATCCTTCTTAAACTGAGGGGCCCAGAACTGGACACAGTACTCAAGGTGCGGCCTGATCAGTGCCAAGTATAAGGGGATGATGACCTCTCTAGTCCTGCTGGCCACACTGTTCCTGATGCAGGCCAAGATACCATTGGCCTTCTTTGCCACTTGAGCGCACTGCTGGCTCATGTTGAGTTTCCTGTCCACCAGCACTCCCAAGTCCCTTTCCGTCTGACTACTCTCCAGCCATTCTGCACCCAGTCTATAGCTCTGCATGGAGTTGTTATGTCCAAAGTGTAGAACCCGGCACTTGGACTTGTTAAACCTCATGCTATTGGAGTTAGCCCATCTCTCCAGCCTGTCAAGGTCCCTCTGTAGGGCCCTCCTTCCTTCTAGCAGATCGACACTTCCTCCCAGCTTGGTGTCATCTGCGAACTTGCTGATGAAGGACTCGATCCCCTCATCCAGATCATCAATAAAGATATTAAACAGGACCGGGCCCAGCACCAAACCCTGGGGGACGCCAATAGTGACTGGCCGCCAGCTGGATGGGACACCATTCACTACCACCCTTTGGGCTCGGCCATCCAACCAATTCCTAACCCAGCACAGAACATTCCCGTCCATGCCACGGGCTGCCAGCTTGTCCAGTAGTCTACTATGGGAGACAGTGTCAAAGGCCTTGCTGAAGTCCAGGTACACCACATCCACAGCCTTCCTCTCATCCACCAGGCGAGTCACACGGTCGTAAAGAGAAATCAGATTGGTCAGGCAGGACCTGCCTCTCCTAAAATCATGCTGGCTGGGCCTGATCTCTCCCTCATTCTGCGGGTGCCGCATGATCGCACCCAGGATTATCCGTTCCATAATTTTGCCTGGGACCGAGGTCAGGCTGACAGATCTGTAGTTACCTGGATCGTCCCTACGGCCTTTCTTGTGGATGGGCATCACGTTGGCCAACTTCCAGTCTTCTGAGACCTCTCCAGTGAGCCAGGACTGCTGATAAATGATGGAAAGCAGCTTAGCAAGCTCGTCCGCCAGCTCTCTCATCACCCTAGGATGGATCCCATCAGGCCCCATAGACTTATGAGGATCCAAGTGGCTCAGCAGGTCTCTAACTTCTTCCTCCTGCATGACAGGGGGGCTGTATTGCACCCCGCCCCTATCCACCGCTTCAGTAGACCAGTTGTCCAGAGAACAATCTGCCTTACTGCTGAAAACCAAGGTGAAGAAGGCATTAAGCACCTCAGCCTTTTCTTCATCTTTAGTTACTATATTTCCCTCAGTGATCGATAAGGATTGAAGGTTGTCGCTGCCCTTTTTTTCTGCCGTTAATATATTTGAAAAAGCTCTTTTTGTTGTCCTTAACAAAAGTGGCCAATTTAAGCTCCAGCTGGGCTTTTGCCTCCCTAATTTTCTTCCTACACGACTCTCCTCTCATTGCAGGCTGTTGTCATCAGGGGTGTGCTTGCTGAAACTTGTGACTCCTTTCTCTTCATCATCAGCTCTCAGGCTGTTTCTCCTTGTCTGTTTTATTACCAGGGAGAAGAACTAAATTCCCCTCTCTGGTGCCGGCAACATACAGTCACCTGGCAAAGTGCAGTCCCATTCTGGGATGTCAGCACTTGGCTCCCAGTTCTCTTGCCAGCAGGCTGGATCAGAGCTATTTCCAGTGCCACTCCTGCAACAGGCACTGTACCAGCACGTCTCCAGTGCAAGAGCGAGCTGTGTCAGACTGATGGTACAGCCAAGCACCTTGCCAACTGCCCTGCATTGATCGCCGGGCACACTGTCAACATCTGCCATAGAGACTGTAACCTGTCAATAGTTTTCAACGTAGACACACATGTACCCCTTTTTGCACACACACAGAGACTCTGAAAACTACAGCTTAAAAAGACAATACCCATGGCTTGAAGCCACATACAACCATCAGGTTGACTGCAGCAGCCCTGGAAAAAAACACTCATTAAGAGCTACTGCGGCACTGTGCATTCATTTTCAAGGCTACCAAGATGAACATGTAACGTCACCACTAGGGCAACTTTAGTAAATACAAGGGTCGTTCAAATTACTTGATCTTGACTTTAAAAAGACAGTTGCTTATATGTTTAAAAGTCTTTCTGGGCAGATTTACTGTCAGTAAGAAAGTTCACCTTCTAATCCTTACACAAACTCCCCATTTGGCAGCATCAGCATCAAAACAAGAGTAAGAGCTAATCAAGTTCTCAGTGAAATGTTTCCCTTGTCCTTTCTTTTAAACTTCTTCATGGGTAAATGCAAATATGTGGCTGTGTAGAAAAACACAGACAGGACCAAAATGGACTATTTTTTTAATGGATAAGGTCTCTCTCACCCACCGTGGACAGGAGAGAGCAAGGAGAGAGCAACCAAACTTTTCACAGCAAGAGGTCATTCTGTGTGTTTGTCAGCAGTTGAAAAATTGGTAAACAAGAAGTTTTATCACTTATAAAATACCCCCTCTCTCCTGTTTTCTTTATAGCAGCACAGTCCAGATACCCATGTGACCTCAACTGCTCCTGATATTTAATGGTGGCAACACCACCTTCCCATCTCCACAGCAAACGTGACAGCAAGGCTTGGCGACCTGCTGCAAAAAGCTCATGCATTTCCAATCAGCACTCTGACCTAAAGAGACAAATTCTGCAGTCAATATCGCCATCATCTCTAAACAAAAATAAACACAACTTCCAAGAGCCTCCTGTCCTGCCCGTGGCCCTTGTGCAGCAGCCACCCAGGTCCGTGGGACACAGCTCCCAAGGACACAGCTCCCGCTGAAGGGCCTGAAGCTGCCCAGGACCAGTCCCAGCACAAGAAAAACATCATCATAAACTGGAAATTGCTGACACAAGTACACTCAGTTCAGAGAGCAGGCACTTGCTTGCTAAGATGACTAGATGTATTTTACAGCAAATTTTTGAGGTCAGTGCTCTTCTATTTGCTGAAGAGCTCCTAATTTCTAAAGTTTTGAAGACAAGGCAGTATTACAAAACAGCAGGCATCAACAGGAACAATCTCTTCCAGTCTTATTTATAAAACAGCATAGAAAAAGTAGAGGAAGTAGATGTGACACTGTACATCATCTAAAAATATTCAACAGACTTCTAAACCACATCCAGCAGATTTCTGTATTCAATTTAAAGCAGAAATATCACCAAACTCATTATACAGACTTAATAACACAGCAACTGCAATGGCTTTAGACATGATCAAATTCCAAATAAATGCCAATTTTTAATAATATCCATCAACTGGGGACAAAATGATTATACTGATTTAAATCCCCCTGGAAAACAGCAGTTCATACAGCGATAAACTGAACACAATGAGATCCATAGCCTCCTGGCCGTGGCAATCTTACTGCATGCATGAAAAGGGTCAGCAGAGATGGATCAAACTAGAATGATTCATATAATAATGCTCAATTCTTACAAAACGTTTCTCGACAGTACTTCCAAAGCACAAAGGAGGTCAGTGTCATTCCCATTTCACCTATGGAAAACCGATCACATGGGAAAGAAAAGCACTTACAGCTCTCAGAGAGGCTCTAACTGCACTATATATAACCCCATCACAAACTGAGCATGCTCATCACTGATGCAAATCCAAAACAAAAAGCTGCCAGTGGACATATGTATGTTTCTCTTAGAACAAAAGCACTTTGCTTCTACATAAATTCTTTTTCCATCCCTCAGTCAACACTATTGTTTCTCCTGGAGAAAAAACAGGGTTGCTATTCTTTCATATTTAGAAAAACAAGATCCCTACATCCTGGCATTTGGGAAACATTTTCACTCACACACACCGAGAAAAATGCAATTTAAATGATCTTCAACTCAAGCAGTCACAGAACAAAGCTATTCTTGTTTGTATCCATGTATGCTCACGCACACCCACTAACTAACCAAACCACAAGACTAACTTTAAATCACTATAAGGCATCCTAAATAGCTTTACTTCACACAAAAAAGGACTTCTGTGCAAAAATGAAACTAAGGAGGTTTCAGTCATTTTTTCCTGTGTAACTAAATCTGTTAGGTCTGCAGCTTAGCTGCAAAGACAATCAGAAACAATGTCAACTGGAGAATCTATAGACTCTGTCACAGCCAGTTTGAAGGAAACCATAGCTGATGGGCAGGACAGCACAGCCAGCTGGGGTCACACACAATGCGTACACCCACAAAAAAAAGTCTCTGAACTTTTATACAAAACACCAGGGAAATGTTGGTAACTTGTATTTCATACTCAGAGCTCTGAACCAAACGTTCACATTTTTTAAAGCATATGAATGAATGGTCACTTTAACTCATAGTCGATGGCTTGGCAGTAATGGTAAAAAGAAAACAGCTTAGAGTTGTGAAATATCAGAGTCCATTAGGGTATTTAGCAATAACATGTGATGTGTCCTCAGGCTCCTCAATTACACTTAAACATAAACTGATCTCCAAGATCAGGGTATAGCATTATAAAAGCATGCAGAAAACCTGAATTATTAACATGCCATTGTATGCAGATATCTTCTTGGCACATCTCTTTCTTCATTTACTGTGCAAATTTTGTAGGTTATAAACATCACTTTAAAAACTCCATGTTGTAGAAGCACAAACATATCTAGAAATACATGAAATCATAGAGATCTGTAGGAAAGGAAAAAACAAACAGGGCAGATGATATCTCGGTGTACTTCAGGCTTACACTGACCAGTATATTTTCAGTCTTTTATTGCTCAATTTGAGACAAATCTGTAGGAGTTAACGGCTGTATGAATCTCAAAGCACCAACTGCAGGCCTATGGATAACTGATTCTGTTCTCTTCAGTCTTTTTAGCAGATCTCTTCAAGCACACAATGAACCCAGCGCCCTCGAGCTGAACCCCCTAAGGCCCTGGTCAGCTATTCCACTGCCACTAAAAGTTGTCTACGGAGACCTCATCACCAATACTCATCCCTGCCTGCTGTACATCCACGGCTGTGGCTACACACGGCATTGCCCTTCTTTTCCTTTGACAGGGGTGTTCTTTGGCTAAATCTGTTCCCAGGTCCACTGAAGAGCTCAGCCACCTGCACAGCCATGCAGGAACTAAGCAAAGGAAAATGTTTAAAAGCAGTTGTGAGGTGATCAGAGCCAACCTCACTGGCACTGCAGCCAGTAGGATTCACCAACACTATTATCTTAGTCTACATTACACATTTTAAGACAAAATCAAATGTCATTCATAATCAACCAGTTGGAAACCATTGCTTCTCTCTTCCACACCCTATTAACTAATAACCATCAATTCACTGCTCACAGACAGATGTGGACCGGTACCCAGGGCCTTCATTTGCAAACAGACACATCCTGTCAGCCAACAGATCTTGTTCAGGAAGCAAACAGAAGTGTTAACCCATGAAATAAACTCATTTTTTACATGCAGGAGCTCACAGAAGATAACAAAATATGATTCCAGGAACTTTTATAAGTTTTTTATAGGCACTTAAAAATTTAAATTTTCAGGTCATTACTGAAATTGTGCTCCAGGTGACTTCTCTGTGTATTTAATTGATCTGATTTAGTTGGGGGAACATTCCTTACTTTTATAATAAGCTAAAAGCAAGCTAAAACAAGATCTTAAAAAATGCAGCCTAATCAAATACCAGTTAATCCTTACTAGATCTTTTTCCACTGGTGTCGTTATCTATTCCCTCTTCGTTCCTGTCAGAAGCTGTGAGTTTTGAATCAAACAACCTTCTTCAAGATACATTTTGAGTTTTTTCAGAAACGAATCATCACTGGGCGTTTTCTGGCTCAAAATCTGGCAAAAATTTTCTTCCCCCAAACCAAGCCTAACTGATAATTTCCACTGCTTTTGCTGTTGGTTTTGTTGTAACTGTAATAATTCTGGTCAAATGCCAATGTCTCAAGTTTATGAAAAACATTAACTCTTACCAAAACCTCTTCCCTTTGCCAAACCTCAACTATTCCTGGTTAAATATGTTCTTAACTAGCAAAGTTAAAAGAATCTGCAGACAGAATCACAGAACAGTTGGAGCAGGACCACCAAAGGCCATCCTGTCCAGCGCCCTGGCTCTAGTATTGTCACTCAGGTTACCTCTGGAGATCATCTGATCCAATGTCCTGCTCAAGCAGGGTCGCCCAGGACTGGCTGCCCAGGACCAGGTCCAGGCAACTTCTGAGTATCTCCAAGGATGGAGTCTCCGCAAACTCTCTGGGCAATGTGCCAGCGGTTGGCCACCCTCACAGCAAAGTGTTTCCTGGCATTCAGAGAACACCTCCTGTGTTGGGGTTGTGTCTTCACCTCTGGCTGTGTCACCAGGCTCCAATGAAAAGCCCTGGTTCCACCCTCTGTGCACCCTCCCTTCAGGTATCTATGTACACAGGTAAGCTGCCCCCTGAGCCTTCCCTTCTCCAGACTGCAGGCCCAGGTCTCCCAGCCTTTCCTCACATGAGATGTTCCAGCCCCTCCATGCTCTTAATGGCCCTTGGCTGCTCTCTCCACATTGAGTATCCCTCTCTCACCAGGGCAGCCATGACCAGACTCAGCACTGCAGGAGAGGCCTTGGTAGGGCTTAGCAGACTCCCCTGGTGGCCTCAGCCTTCCTGGTGGGAATCATGGAATCACTTGATTGGAAAAGACCTTTGAGATAAACAAGTTCAGCTGTACCTGTCCACTACTGAACCACATCCCTGAGCACCTCGTCTGCCCTGCTTTTAAACCCCTCCAGGGATGGTGACTCCACCTCCCTGGGCAGCCTCTGCCACTGCCTGAGAACCCTTTCAGTGAAGACATTTTTCCTGATGTCTAATCTGAACCTTTCCTGGCACAACTTGAGGCCATTTCCTCTCATCCTATCGCCTGTCACTTCGGAGACCAGCACTGACCTCGCTATAATGAGATCTCCCCTCAGCCTCCTCTTCTCTAAGCTATGCAGCCCCAGGTCCCTCAGCTGCTCTTTAAAGCACCTGTGGTGAAGTCCCTTCCCCAGCTTTGTTCCCCTTCTCTGTACATACTCCAGACCCTCAATATCTTTCTTGTACTAAGGGGCCCAAAACCGAACCCGGGATGGGAGGTGCAGCCTCACCAGTGCCGAGTACAGAGGCACAATCCCTTCCCTGGTCCTCCTGGCCACACCATTTCTGATCCAAGCCAGGATGCTGGAGGCCTTCTTGGCCACCTGGGCCACTGCTGGCTCATGTTCGGCCAATACTGCCAGGTCCTTCTCCACCAGGCAGGTCTCCTGCCAGTCTTCCCCACGGCTTAATGCTGCATGGGGTTGCTGTGTCACAAGTGCAGAACCTCACACCACTGGTCTCAGCCCATGGACCCAGCCTGTCCAGCTCCCTCTGCAGAGCCTTCCTGCCCTCCAGAGATCGACACCTCCTCCCAGAAGAGCAGGGCCCTTCGCTGCTCTCCTCAGCACCCCGGTGTCCCCTCGCCTGCCGGGGCTCCCTCGAATCTCCAGTAACAACTCTTCTCCCGCCCCGGGCGGGGGGGGGGTACGGGGAGCGGGGAGGGCACTGGGGTCTGGGGGCTGCAGCCGATGGCACCTCCCCCCTCGCGCCGGAAGCGCTGCGCATGGGGCCAGACGGGAGCAATCGCGCGCCGAGCAAGGCGCGGGGAAGAGCGGAGCCTAGGAGCCGCTTCCCCCGGCCAGGACAGAGCTGTTAGAGCCGCGGACTCACAGAGTCATGGAATGGTTTGGGTTGGAAGGGATTCCAAAGCCCATCCCGTCCCACCCCCCTGCCACGGGTAGGGACACCTCCCACTGGATCAAGGGCTCCAAGCCCCATCCAACCTGGCCTGGAACACCTCCAGGGATGGGGCAGCCAACACTGCTCTGGGCAACTGGGCCAGGGCCTCCCCACCCTCACCAGGAAGAATTCCTTCCCAATGTCCAATCCAAACCTTCCCCCTTCCAATTTAAAGCCGTTCCCCCTCATCCTGTCACTCCAGGCCCTTGTGAAAAGCCCCTCCCCAGCTTTCCTGGAGTCCTTTTCAGTACTGGGAGCTGCTCTCAGGTCCCCCCGGAGCCTTCTCCTCTCCAGGCTGAACACTCCCAGCTCTCCCAGCCTGTGCTCACAGCAGAGGGGCTCCCGCCCTCACAGCATCTCCATGGCCTCCTCTGGACCCGTTCCAACAGTTCCATATCCTTCTTATGTTGGGGATTCCAGAATTGGACACAGGGCGCCAGGTGACTCTCACCCACCACCACCCCAAGTCCTTCTTCACAGGGTTGCTCTCAATCCCATCATCCCCCAGCCTGTATTGAAACCAGGGACATCCCTGTGGCTGCAGAGCGCAGGCCAGGTGGCAGCACAGCACAGGCGAACAGGCTGTCAGTTCTCATACAGATGAGCCCTCTGCTTGGCACCAGTGGGGAAGATGTGATTTTCCATTTCATAATACACATGGACAGGATTCCAAAACTGGAAGGGTTTGATCCATTGTCTGGGAACATCTCCCCAGTCAATTAAATGTTCAATTCTGGTTACACATGCAACTTTCCAATGTGACCTCTACAGCACGACTGATTTATTTCATTCACAGCTTGAATCCATCACCCCAAACTCACAGCCGAACTGTCGCCATCCAGCTCATTCACAGACCTAATTACACCTGTTTAAGAACTAACTTGAACTATTGCACTTCACTTTAAGTGTAAAATGAGCTGATTCCACAAAGACATCTTGCCACTTGAGCCAGGATTTTGCCTAATGGAGTACCTGAGCTGCTGTCAAGTGACTTTGTTAGGCACCAAAGTCCAGCCTACACCCAGAAGCGAGTCAGACTTGTTAGTGCGGAGCACGCCAGGAGTTTCTCCCAAAGGGCACAATCCACAATCAAACCCTAGAGGAATACATAACATGCATGCTCAGTCTATCCCCAAGGCCAAGAACAGCAACAAATCACCTCCGTTCTCCAAAAGAGGAGGAGAAAGCATCCCTTTTGCACTCAGTAACCCAAGAGTTTTCATTGTCTAAAGAATGAGAACCAGGGCCATTTTTCTCTGTCTGGGAGAATTAAAACGCAGGTCTCCTACGGGAACAATTTTAATCACTCACCTGCCATGTATTTTTAGATAAGAAAGTGAAGCATTGACAGCCCAGCCTGCCATAGCTGGACCACTCTGGCTGTAACAATGAGATTCTACTGTGTCAAAAGAGTAACTGAAAACCCAAATGAAAATGCCTTTCAGAAAGGAGACAGCCAGCCCGTGCTGTGCAGAGTGCTTCATGTCGTTCACCCAGTGGCCATCCTTTCAACAAGCAGGCCCTGTCATTAGGTGAGTACCCTGGCCATTAGTCAACAACCACCTACACACGGCATTCCTTCTCAGGCCCAGTGAGTATTTATTTCAAGCACAGGAACCAAGACCCAAATGGAGATCCTTTAGTCAAAGGAACTGGTTACCATGAGTTAAAGGCAACAAATGCAGGAAAGTAAATTGTGTGTTGAGCAGTATTTACTCAGAAAGGCTCATTGTGGCGCTTCCTGATCTTTAAATCCTCAAGTTTTCTAATATTGATAAGGGGCTGCACTTTTGTTTTACTGGAATCCGATAGCTGTTCTGGCTGCCATCACACTGGTCTGGAGTCAAAAGTGATTAAACTTGAAAAGCTAAGCTGAAATAGGGCAGGACAAAACATAACTATAATTGTAAATCATCCAGAACATTTATAAAAGTACCACAAGATATCCTTGACCATGAAGTCACGCTTAAACTTCTCTCCCATTTGTACTAAAATGGAGTCGAGGAATTTTAGGATTGGGGCAGGAATCAGGAAATTCAACACATTATTTATACCA
Source organism: Neomorphus geoffroyi (assembly GCA_033558235.1). Taxonomy (NCBI): domain Eukaryota; kingdom Metazoa; phylum Chordata; class Aves; order Cuculiformes; family Neomorphidae; genus Neomorphus; species Neomorphus geoffroyi. Next base: position 11,036,699 of record JAUMJM010000012.1, read on the forward strand.
TCATGGAAATTAAAAAAAAACAGGGCTTATTTTATCCTCTGATTATTTTTACTACAGTCTTTTCCCCTCTGAAAACCTGAAGATCTTCTAGTCTTTGTTACTGACAATTGTGTACCAGTAATAAAACATCTACCAGTGTGGATGTATGAAATACATTTTGAACATTTAAATGCTGAGTCTCCCAAAATGAACCAACCATATGCAGTGAAATCAGCGATACTAATTTAGTAAACATAAAGAGAAATAAGTCTTAATGTATACTTCTTTTCTATGCATACAAATAGAATTCTCTTACCTTTTGTTGGACTCTGGTTCTGATCTATAAATCCTTTCAAGTCTCCATTTGTGGAAGTCACACCAACCTGAAAAAAACATTTTTGAAGTCTTTAAATATGATAAACCTTTCTATGTCTTCTAGTACGCAACCAACAGTATTATGAAAGTAACATTCTGCATTTCTGAAACACCATAGTCCTATGGATAGCAGAGTCTAATAAGAGCAGGAGATTTAAAGCAAAGGATCCAAGACATTTATTTTGTATATAAAGACAAATTCTGACTTTAACAAAGTTCTTACCTGTAAAAAGCCATAAATAGTCCATTACTGTACTACACATGAGCCAAACAGCACATTCTGGCTCTGATGGTGTAAGTCACTGTCCCCTCCAAGCCAAACAAAGCAGTTGCCACCAGAGACACTGCCGAAATGGGCGTGATGTCCAGCAGTCTCAGCACTAAGCTGCATGGTCTACAGGTCTGAGGAGATATGACTGTGGATGCACTTTAAACACATTCCCTAGGCTTCAGAGATAAACTGCTTTACCCTGAGGGTAAATTACCAGAAAACATATATCAAGTACAGAAGGGTGCATCTTGGATTTTGGCAAAGCATAGAAAGGTGGAGTTTATATTAGAAACAGCAAGATCCCCTTTTCCTGGATGAAGAAGGGAAGAGATGGAAAGCCTCTCAGATCCCAGCTAACAGAGGATGGGCCCAGCAGCAGCCAGTAGTGGTAAGGCAGTTTCAGAGCATTATGCTGCCGTGACCTTAGTAATCTCTGTTTAACCAAGCATTTTGTTTTGCTTCCAAGACAGTTGTGCTAAGCACTGAGGGATTCAGCTCTGCTGGAGCAGTAGGCAATTAAACTAAATACTACAAAATCTCTTTCTAAAATATTATAAAATCTGAGTATTCTGTAAGTAATTGGGGCAAAGAGTACAGGTATCCAAGTTAAGAAAAAACAATCATACAATCAAGGGTCAAATACTTGCTTTATTTTACAGATGTATATATCAATAATGGAACATATGCTAGGGCCACTTGGAGAATTTTTATCCAAGTGAATTAGAGAATCATTTAATTGCAGGCAAATTAAACAGTAGTAACGTAACCCTAAAATAAACTACACAAGAACAAAAAACACCTACAGCAAGCATTCAATTGCTCCATGCCACAAAAGAACTTGTACTCGTCAAGACATTTTTGAAGGGGAAAATCTGCACGCAGCATTGTGATAGGTTCTTCTGAAATGACTTCTATTAAGGTTTTTTTGACATCAGGAGCAACACATAAACATTAACTGTTACTGCACTGCCCTGATCGTAAAACACTGCCTAAATGAGTTAAGTTAGGTGCTGCTGTAAGCAAGCCCTTAGAGATGCTCAATATAGTGCAAATGTTGCCTGTATCAGATTGGCTCTTTCCTGTCACACCCAGCTAGACAGTCATGTGCTATTTCCAGCGGGCTGTTGTGGACTATGGTGTCACCAGAAGTTGCTTTTGAAACAGAGCAAGTCTGTCCCATTTTTCCCTCTCCGTTCTCCCTTTTGTCTCCCACCAGGTGGCAGCGGTGCAGAGGCAATGCAATAATGTATCTTGTATTTCAGTGATTGAAATGATACAAAATTACAGCAGAATTTTAGCTTGCATAGAAATATGCATTTTCATGATGCTGGTCCTAGTAACACATTTATAAAGACCATCCAATGAAAAGGAAAACTGCTCTCAATTTTATAATCTTTGTATATAAGCTTAGAAGAGCTTGAAAACAAACTCAAATTTCACGAGAACTTAAATGAGAAGTGTGGCAGATGTAAAAGAGTTTGTTCCTCTTGAAGAATTCTTGAAGAATTATGATAACCAAATCCTCAGAAGAAGCAAAGTGTGATGCAATATTACAAAAGTGCAGCAAACAAGAATTTTACAGTATTCCATTCCGATGTCAGAGAGGTCCCAGGCCATGCTGTTAGCTGGAGACTGCACCACCCACTGCTTTTGGGAATCTTGTCATTTAACCACACCTAAGCTGAAACCAGCAAACAATCCAGCGTGCACATAGGTATCTTTTATTACTTTTCATACGGCTCGCATGATATTTCTGCTTTATAGCACTGCTCCAGAGTGCCTGGATTAATGGCTATGGCAAGAGCTAGATTCCTGCGTCTGACCCTCTGCAGCAAGATGAATCCAGCCATGAAGCAAGATGAAGAAAGAACCTGGCAGTCCTTGGAATCCTATTAAATATTTTCATTGGTTTCTTTCTCCCTTTCCTAGCAGGTGACTAAGAAGTTTCCAAATGAGGCAAGGGGAACAAAACCAGAATCACAACCAGAGTCTTAGATGGGGCAAACTATCACCAACTGCTCATTAGCTTATCAGCCTTCTCCACCATTTGACATGCTCTTAAGGCAGCAAGACTCCACCTGCAATCCTTCCCTTTCCTTACAGAAATTAACTTTGCCATTAACCTGAAGCTTTTGTTCAGCATGTAGAAATTGTAAATGGGTAGGGAATCCATTACCTGGCTGTTTTCTTATACCTGTAAGCCTTAACAGACTCACCTGTAGAAATACTGCAGCAGAAGCAACTCAGGTGGGACCTAAAAAGCACTCTGTCATCGTAAACAAAAAAAACCCCTGCATGGACTACCAGTACAGAACAGCTACTGTCCTTTACATTGTTTTTTAAGAGTTTCTTGTGTAAAAAAGGTGTTAAGGCTGTTTGAGGCCCTCTTGGCCAACTTCAGCAGTTAAACTGTTTCTTCTGTATTGACGTGTGGAAGGAGACTATAACCATTGAACTGACCTCACCTGTGACAATATAGCCACCCTCTGAGAAGCAGTGAGAAATAACTGTACCAAGATATGTATATAAATTCAGATCAGACAATCAAAACCAACAGTCTTATTCAAATAATCTGCCTGAGTCATATTATTTATTTTGTCCTAAAAATAAGTTTACCATGTCCCATTTCTCAATACTGATTTGGTGCCTTCTTACCTGAAGGACACATGGGAAAGGAAGTACAAAACAGGCAAGAAAAACACACTTTGTGATATAAGCAAAGAATTAAATAACGCATTATGACAAGGCAATTTAAATTATGGGTATTAAATCTAGGTATAATGTGGACGGTAAGCACATAAACATCTCCTTTCCAAAAGAAGCCATAACTTTTACTCAACATTTTATTATTCATAGCTGGTTTGGTTGGATTTGTTTCCTAAGGAAGGTCGAATTACCCATAAGGAGTGTTCTACAAGCAGACGCTAGGACATGTCCCACATTTAGAAAAAGTGAGTAGTGAGCCCAGTCTTACTAATTCTCCCATCATGTACTCAAAAAGTTAGGTAGGAAAAACAGTGATGGTGAATTTTATCCATCTTACACACACATTCAGTCTATGGAAACATTTTGCCATGTGCTTGAAGCACAAAATTCCTTGGAGACAAGGTTGCTCAACACAGCTTATGTGTGCGAGATGCAAAGACAATTTAGCCTAAGCTCACTGCACTTGGTTCATGTGATGCATTGGGAGCGCAAACATCCCGAGACTACTGTGTCTTGGTTGAGGGGTAGTGATTTCAGAATGTAGAGGTAACAGCTGTTTGATGTGTATGTGTTTGGCAAAAGATCCATCCCCTTTAAGAGTTTCCCGGAAGATGACCAAATTCCAGTACTTTAAAGTTCCCTTTCCTTGATGAATGTCATACATCTGTCCTTAGCGGTTTTCAAATCCTAAAGCCCTGAGTGGCCCTGAACAAAGCACCAAACAACTGGGTTCTGAATGTAGGCAAAGCCCCGGGGTAGATGGCCTACTGAGATCCCTTCCAAACTACGGCGCTCCATCACACAACACTCCATGGATTTTACTGGCATTGGTATTTCTGCTCTGACTGCATTCTGCAAAAGGTGATTTGGATCACAAATGATTTGGATTTGTGCAGCCGTTCCACGTACAGCAGTAGAATTACCAATTTATGCTACAGTTGAGTATGGCCTAAGTCAAAGGGTTTGCATATGCACATCAATCTATTTCCTGGCTTAGTTAGCTCGAATCAAATAGTCAAACATAAGACATCTGAAAGCCTTACCTGGAACTACACAGCAAGTGAAGCTACTAAATAAGCCAACAGAAAAGAAATTTCCAAGACCTAAGAATTAATTTAACATAACTATGTCCTCACCACCAATCTAACCCAAAAGCTTTCGCAGTTCCTGAACAGAAAGCCATCCTAGGGTCATCTGTACTTTTATTGTGGGGTGCTTCTTTAATCATGTTGGTTCCTAAACTTGTTCAGATTTCATTAGACTGTAGGATGCCCTACAAAGGCAGTCAACAGGTATACTGCCCAGGGTCCAAAGTCATACTCAACTCACTGACCACCAAGCTTAATCAGATCTGTTCTCTATGCAAATTGTGTACCTCAGGGGACATAGCTCATTAAGCAGAAAATTAAGGTCATGATGTTTGACATTTCATAAGCTTCCTCAGAACTCAGGACAGAAGAGTCAAACATAGAGCCTCTAGACACCACACTACGGGCTTGTAAATGCGGCAGATGAAGAAACAGGAAGGCTCTCAGTCTTCTAGAAACAAAGAGCATACCAACATTAGCAAATATGCCATCCTTCTGTTCTTTCTTGAGTTTTGAGACTCAGACTCAACAGAAGGCTTTTACTCTGGTGCAAAGGTGAGATGCTTCAACAAAATCAGAAGCTCTGATAAGCTTGGAGCAATGTCAGAGGAATCATAGAATATCTTAAGTTGAAAGGGACCCACAAGGATCAATAAGGAAACAGATTAAAGCACTGCCCCAGTTATCAACCCCACCTTTAGCTCAGTAAATTCGACATACTTAAAGAACTTCTAACCAGTTTATCAAAATACTGCAGAAAGGGATGAGGGACACATTTGTGGTATACAAAAATTGGACAAGATTTTTGAATCTCATGGTCTTTGTAACACAATTCTGAAAGCCAGAAGTGACAATGAAAAGTAATACATGCTGTAGAATTATACTTACATTTTTTGCCGTCATGTCAGATAATATTGCTTTAAATTCTGTAAAACCATAAGATATCCCTTTTCATCTTCACAGAATCTTTAAAATGAACATCCTGTAAGAAAGTTAATAAAATAGTTAAAACATATTTTGGTTAGCTGCAACCCAGCATTTCCAGATGATAGCTTTTTCCTACTTTTTGATAAAATCAATCACCATAATAATCAGGTTCCACATGGGATACTAGAAATGTACATTGGTTGGAATAGGCAGAGATGTAATCTTTGTAATGTATAAAGGCCCGGCTTACACAGAGGCCTAGCTAATGTGCTAGCAAAGCATGTCACACCATTACTGACGCCTTGTAATTAAAACCATGAATCACTTGCATCTAATGCAGATTGCCTCTAAAATCAGGAAATGAATTGTGTCCATTGTATCTGTAGCCTCCAAAACCAGAGAAAGCTTCTAGTTCCATCACCGCAGACATCCAAAGATCTTGACTAAAAGTAGGAAATACTATGAGATGTATATACACAGGAAACGTTAAGTATTTCTAGGAAACAGCCAAGGGAAAAAAATTCCAGTTCAAACTCATCTTTTTAATATTTTCAGGGGGTTTTATTAACCCTGTGCAATTAGATTTATATTATTAGAATTTCAGGAGAAAACAAACAAAAGACATCTGAATTCCACTCGGATGTACAAGAGAGGGAGAACTGTTCACATTTTCAAGGGTGGAATCAGTTCAGCAAAGTCTGTTGGACGATGCCTAAACTAGTTACCAAATAGGAGTCCTGACCATATACAGCAGAACTCACCAGCTACAAAAGCAGGGTGCAATTCATGCTACCTCTGCTGTATTTTAACCTGGGCAAAGTTTGAAAATGGCCAGTGTCTCCACCTTCCTTCCAGAAAAGTGCCAAAAATGGTTTCAGTAGCATGCACGACTAATAGGGAACTCCACCATCACTGCAGTAGTGGCTCCGGACTATCCAAAAGAATTTTAAATTCTCAGATGTTTTATAGAGTTTGTGGAAAAACATTTTATTCAACTTAGAGAGGTTCCCCATTTCCTGTTGAATGAGTTGTATTTATCGTCCTTAGCGTCTAGTTTATCGTGGCCGTGATTAAGCAGTTACTGCAGGACGTGAACACCAAACGATTCTATCTGCTAAGACATTCTCCCATGAAAACTTGTAAGTTCTAATTTCACAACAAAACATCCAAGACAAGATGCATTTTTCTCTGTTTTCAGAGAGAGCTATCTGTTCACACTCTGGAGAAAGGGGCTGTTGGATCTGTGCAGCAACCTTGAAACCTGAAGAGCCACAGAAAAGCTATAAAGCTACAGTGGTCACAGCAAAGAACAAATACTGAATCCTTGCACTGCATCTGAAAATTATGATCTATGTGCCTTTTCTTTTTTCACCTTCCTCCTCCTTCCACATAAATTCTCCAAATAGATCATCTGGAGCTCTGGCCAAAATTCATAAAGCAGTTTGACCTCCTGCTCTTGCTTTAAGAGGCTTTATGAGTAATTTACTCAAATAAAACAGTTACAAACATATTTGCTAAGCAGTTTTAACCCATTTACAGATAAGCAAACTAGTTTCATCTTTGACAAGTTTTCTGCTGTCTAGCGTATCGATCCAGAGCATTGTCCATAAACTATTACAGTCCTTTGCCACAATGCTCTTCAGCCAGTACGAACAGTTGGTATTCTTCCAGCTTTATGAACGCATTTTATCAAGCTCGAGAAGCCAGACTTTGTGACCCCACCATCTGCCATGACCTCTTGTCGGGTTCAAACAAAAGAACCTACACAGATGGCCTCAAAATGGAGATTTCCTTCATTCCCAGTTGCCGTTTGTCAGCTTGTACCACACAGACAGAGAAACATAAAACTCAACCTTTTTTTTCTTTTCTTTTTTCTCTAGCTGGTTTCTACGGAAATGATGCTGCGTACAGATAGGTTTAGAGCCCAAAGCACAAGACACGAAGATTACTTTATTTGAATTAGGTTGTCCCTTAATAATCTAAGCCTTGGTTTATAATCCACTCCCATAATTCTGCCTCTTGGTCAAATATCATTCAGGACAGAGAGCCAACCAAACTGGCAGACTTTGTAAAACTGAGTTGGCGTTTCTTCTAGAACATATATTGCCTAATCACTTATGCCACTGACATTAAAAAGCCAGTTTGGACATTACATTTACAAAATCCCAGATAATCAAGCTCAAATAACAACAAAACAGTACGAGAGTATTTATCTGTACCTATCCTCACTGTAAGTTAAACGCTGGATCTATTCTGAAGTTTCAGTGATACTGAAACTGAATCCCAGTACAAGAAACAACGGAAAACAGAAAAGAGTTATCTGCAGGAAAACTTTATATTCCTTCATAGGTTTCTTTACTATGATCCGAAGTCTTGTATTTAAATTATACTTTTAAGATACACATACTGGCTACAACCTAATAGTAGAAAAGAATTAAGACCCATACAATAACAGTCTATTGTCTGCCCCTGATACTTAAGCTCTACCAATCTTATCCTGGGTTTCTTTAGCTTTCTGAAATTCTTATCAGTACTTCACGTATCGCACCTTCACATAGACCAGCACCACAAAAAGACTGTCCCCAGACTCAGAGGCCACTTCCATTTCACAACAGAAAGTGATTTATGTTACTATTACAGCAGTATTAAATATCTATGAATTAAGACAATCACTGAACAGTTACCTAAATTACTAGGATGAAAAGTCTTCATGGAACACTAAAACTGTAGGGGTATTTCAGTAGACTAGAACGATTTTTATCATCACCACGGAGTGGTTTTTTCATTTAGGTGATCAAGAGTACTGCAAAGTGAAAATTATTCCAAATAACTGGGTCAACTAAAAGGACAGAAAAAGTGTCATCAGTTTCAAGAAAAAGAAACTCGTGTAACACCAGCCTTTCCACTAGAAATCAGTTTAGACTCTTCACCCCCCCTCTCTGTAGCACTCGCTTCTGAGCTACAGTACTACAAGGCTGATTTCAGAAGACAGTAGTAACAAAAAGATTCCATATTAATCAGTACAGGCTCAGTTCTAAACCACTAATTTATGCATAGCATCTCCATGGATTAGACCACCTGTTATGCATTTGTCACCTCCTTATATCACAGCATCCAGACCACAGAATTTCAAAATGACAAAGTACTTATCAGAAATCCACCTGCTCATAGGAAGTGCTCCCTCATCTTGGTCCTAACAAACATTTCAATATCCAGCTCCTTTTGGAAGCAACTGAGATAAAAAGGACCAATTTTAGTGAAAATTTCTGGATGTACCAGTCAGATTAATTTCTTGATACCCCAAGAAATAGAATTACAACTTTGTTACCAAATTTCTGAAATTTAAATTACAGATTTTGCATCTCTCAAAGAAGATGCCATTGATTTGTCAACTTTTTTCTGATTCCTCTTCAGGTGACTTAGTCCCAGTTTTATCCTTTATTTACGTATACGAGAAATAAACTTGGCCTATAACCAGCAAAAGACAGGAATAGCCATGTCCATATAACATGCAGCTTATCACTTAATGAAGAACTTCAAGAACACCACGGGGTGCATTCAACAAGTCCCACATGTGGAGTGGGAAATAAGTCACTATCTTCAGTTATCGTACAGTAATTTTTTATTTTGAAAATATATTCGAAAGTAGCTTTTAGGAAATATTTGAAAGGAACTCCCAGCCCGATGTGCGTGATGAAAGTCTTGCAGGTACTACAACTTATTTTTTCCAGCTTTTACTGTGAGCAACCGTATGCCTTCAAAAAAGTTCTAGTAGATAACAGGAAAGGTGATTAGAGAGATGAAACAAGAGACTTAACTGCTAAATGATATTTGGAGTTTTTAACAAAATAACTTGAGTAGTGAGTTTAAAAGCTTTTATGTGACTTAGAAGACTGCAACCTATGAATGCAAAGTAGAGAAGGTTTCATTACTACATGACACAAACCTGAAATGAGCATGACTGCTTCAAATCAAGATGCAAATGAAAAATATAACTGCCTGAACCTACTCTGAAAACAAAGATCTCATCTTGTAGTTTGGGGGAACCAACTGACACACAAGAAATAAGAAAGAAGAAATCCAAGTATCTGCAATTGGCCAGGCTCCTCTAAGTTGCTGTGACTGAGCAAAATGCTAAACTACCATCAGAACAAATTAACCGACACTGCCTGACAACAGGAGTAACTGTGATTCCGGTTTGCACAGTATAAAGAACCTGGTAAAACAGGCAAGGCCTACATGTAGGTTCAATTAGTATAAACTGCAGCACTCAAGCTATATAATGAACAACAAACAGTGTGGCTTGCTAAAAGCATGTCAGGGGAAATGTCCCCTTAAGAACCTCGGGCAGCATATATTCAGAAAAGAAATGAATCAGATGCCTTTCAGTGCTCTTGGACTTGACCCCAACTATTACATCTCTGTTACTCCCACAACTCCCTGTACTTAGTCCCAATGTTGTCCATATTATAACATGACAAGAAAAAGCACTGTTGATGGAGGCTACTGAATATCTTGTATCCCAGGGATGAAAACAGGTCTGAGTGGATGAAGAACACACAATACAAGGTTAAAATCCAAAGCTGTAATCAAATGCTCCCCTAGATGAAAGTGCCCAGAGTCTCCATGCGCTGAACTGCACTGCTGAGCCTCAAGTTCTGCTGCTGTTCCAGACCTGACAGTGCCAAGACCCACATCCCATCAACCTGGAACTGGATATCCCTTCCCTCAAGCAACTCAGTTTCCTAGGCATGCTCTTAGACATGCCCAATGTTATGCAAGTACTAGTGGTAAACTACATGTCTAAGAATAGGAGCAGCACTCATGGCTTATTTCAGAATCAGTGAGGTGAAGCATGTCCCCTGTTGTTCAAATAAGGAGGATGCTACATTAATCATGTGGAATAACTCCCAGTACTTGAACCTTTAAAGGCTCTTTTAATTCCCAAACCAGCTTACTGTCATTCACAATAAAGTACGTAGGGCTTGACATCAAAACAGCAGAGAACATTCATGCAACTTACTTAAAAAGTAAGATGATCTACGATTACTGTTTGAGTGTTACAGATGACTCTTAAAAGCAGAGATGTGCACAGATGTAGTTGGAATTAACAGAAATTTAGTTTCAGTTCTTTTAAGAAGACAATCTATTCTATAAGCTCATCTTTTGTTCTCTAACTAGGTTTATGGCCCAGGGATTTTTCCATAGCTGACTACTAAACAGGGCACAACATTTGGGAGTCTGACGCTTTGCTGGAAAGAGGCAGGTACAACTGCCTTTCAGAGTAAAGATCACACTGTATTTTCACAAACATATTTTTGCCTTAAGAAATTTCATTTTAGCAACAGATTAACATTTGAAAAAGATCTGGTGATCCATATGAATGGCTGTGAAATATCTTAGTAGGAAAGCCTGGGTGCGCTGCCAATAACACATCAGCTCCTTTTGCAATTAAGCTCAGCTCGAAAGAGCATCTTTTTGACTACTGAGACTTCAAACAAGCTTCCTGCTACCACCAGCTTGGGTGCTGTATGATACAACAGAGAATGCTCTAGATACTAATCTGGTCTTGTAATGGGTTTGAGTTTTGAGATTTTAAAGTTTCCAGAGTTATCGGTACATTGACAAACGGAACAGTTTAACCATCCTGTTGAGATACACTTTTGTCTACAGCCCGCTGCTGGAAGGATCTTAATATCCAATGAGCTCAAGATTAATTAAATGCAAATATAAAGTTAAGATCACCAAGTTACATAGGGATAAAGAACCTGATGATGGATAGAGACTTATTAACTATTTCCTGCATCTTCCTTGTAATTCACTAGAAGCTTTGTTCTAGTTTAAAGCCTTTATTAACTCTACTCTTCCATGGATTGAAGATTATCCTTCAGTGAACACTAGCATAAAGATTACAAAAAAATTCATACTTTTTTAGTTATAATTCAGTACAATGGCAAAAAGGGATTTTTCTAGCGATGCACAAGCCCTCAAATAATGGTTATGGCACACAAAATTACCTAAAGGCTACAATTCCATGAAACAAGTTGCACTGATCCACAATCCTACCCCTGCTACCACTGCTAAAAGGGATCTGCCACTTTTCCCTACTTCTTCCACTTTCCATTCGTTCCCCTGAATAGCTCCCACTCCTGCCTGACCCTCTCAGTGAGTCACTTTAGTTCCTACGCAATAGAATAGCAACAAAAAGACTGAAATGGGGAAGAATAAAGTTTTCCATACACTGTCACCAGCTCAGATGACCATCTAGGCGTGCGCACAGGACAGGACTAACCCAACAGACTGAGCAAGCTGTGTGATCAGTTCGGTCTTTGTTTCTGAAAAAAACCCAAACCATTTATGGTCTCCTGAAAATTTACTTACGGGTTGAAACGTGACAAGAGGTTGGATATGGTTTGTTTGTATGAAGACTACTCCATGCTTTTGAAAAGCTCACTTAAACACATGCATGTTTCAAAAACCCATTAGGAAGAAGTGGGATGTTTTGTCTTCAGATCATGGTTTTCCCAAATTCTTACACAGCAAGAAGCAGAATGAATAATTTGCTTTTGATAGACAACAGAAGCCTGCTGTTATACAGAATCAATACACAGCTTGAAGTTCTATCAGTTGTGCGTATGAAGTTATTGATTTAAAAAAAAAAAGTTTAAATGTATTTGCAATTTTAAGCTGAATTTTAAATAAACTGAAGCTTAGGACAATTTCATTGCACATTTAAGAGAAGAGAAATATATCTGTCAAGCTTCTCAAGTCTCAAGGTCAAGTTTATAATGAAGGGAGAAGTTAACTCTTTCCTTACAATAAATGGAAAGCCCATGCATACAAAGGTTTTTGATTTCACTCTGGGGACATAAACTTACTTTCACTTGCAGATCCTAATCTCATTCATAATTACTGGCCATGTTATCACCACAATTTCTATTACAGGTCAATTACACTTATTCTGGTAATTACAACTATTGCTCAGATGGGAAAGGTTGAAAGGTTTAATATTTGAAGGACTGTTACGGTTCATAAGTGACTTCGAATATGTTAAAGCATTGACATTAATAATCCTTAATGAGTAAATATTGATATATTTGCCATAAGACTTTAATTCCCACAAATATCCTCGTGATAGCTGTTACCAAGGTGAAGAATTCATCCATACAACTCCACTAAAATTTAGTAGCCTTACAAACAGCATGTACTCACAGCAACCTGAAAATTTTGTTCTGAACATATGATCTTATTCTTCTTGATTTTTTCCACTTACATCTTGGACTGAAATTCCCAATAACAAAACAGCAAATGAAAACGGTCACTTATTCACGCAGAACACACCTGCAAACATTTACCAAGGGGAAATGGATTATGAGTTCCTATCAAAGCAACCTTTTCATGCACTTAGCCAGGTGATATGGTCAGCTGACAGAGGTTAGTATGACCAAAAGAACTAAAGAGGTTGTAAGACAGAACTGAAACAGTTGCTATTCCCACCCAAACTGAGACAAAGCTGGCAGCAACAGGAACCTGATAAAATAGGAGAAACCGGACTTGCCAAATAGAGGAGCATGTCCTAACTTCCACAGGAAAAGAAGAAATTCCATTCCAAGACCAGAATTACATTCACAAATGGACTTTGGTCTATAGAAGTTAACAAAAAATCTTGTGTTCAGGACACAGGGACTCCATTCGTGACAAGGAAAGAATCGGCTACCTACAAATAAAAGAAGCACCATCTCAACTACCAGCAGTGCATCCTCTTACCGCTGTTCGTGTAAAACCTGATGGTCAGGGCATGTCTCACTGACTGAAGTAACATAAAATCCATTGAAAGAAAAGGAACATCACCTTTACGAAATGGATTATTTCTAGAAGCTATGTTAACCAACAGTGGGTTTAGAAGTTTTGTGAAAAATGTGGCTGTTTATGGCTATCAAATATCTGAAGGACTGTAAACCGGGAAAATAACAGTGCCTTAAGGAGTTTCTTAGGGACATGGTTTAGTAAGGGAACAGGTATGGACTCGATGATCTCAGAGGTATTTTCCAACCAGATGATTCTATGATTCTGGATGGCGCCTTCAAAGACACCTCTAAAGGAGCCCCCTCTGCAATTCACACTTAAGTGATCTGGGAAGTTAACAATATCAAGTTGTATTCTACCTCTCTTATCACTATAGAAAGAACAAAATTGTACCAACACCTGAATTGCTGCAGTTCACAACCAAGCCTCAGAACGAAACCAAACACTAATCTCTTTCCAGCTTAGTTTCAGTCTCTACTGTGACAGCCAAAACTAAACATGAGCTGGATAAAGTGTTATTTATCATCAAATCAGTGCTACAATATCTGAACATTCTATAGGTTGTAGTGAAAACACAATTCTCACTGGTGTCTTCATTGGGCTGCAGGTTGAGCAACCTGTGTTCTGAAAGACAAGTGTCTACCACAGTACTACGCGAATAGCTAGATCTACTAGAATTTATTTCCAAATATCACCCCTTTTTATTTAATTACTATCTGTGTGTCATTAGAAATACGATATTCTAGAGAGCTATGCTTTTTTTACAGATGCATAGATTAGTATACACATAGTTAACATATATTACATGCTCTCCCAAATTGAAATAGGATAGGTGTGCAGTTTGATTTGCTTATACCAATTTTTTGGCTATTAATATTGGAAAGCATAAAAGTAAACTTGAACAGTCTGTAGAAGCCTTTACTGGAAACTATCACTGCATACAGGAAAGCAGATAAAGCAATAAAGAAGTACCTTTAATGAAACTGTACAAATAGGATCAATTACTACAGCCGCACCTTCTTGCGAAAGAGCTGTAGTCTATGAGTCACATAACAGGTGAAAAATATAATGAAGTTCATTCTAATACTGCATGTTACAAAAAAAGTCAAGAACCAAGGCCAGAAGCTGCTACACAGCTGTCAGTTTCTACCATATCTGCACCTTTTTACAATTTCTAGCACATATCTAGTTTTTCAGATCCCATAACAGGTGTTTACACTATCAGCTCTGGCGGGCTAAGTGTACTATTACCACACCAAGACACTTAGATTGTCTTCTACTGAATACGTAAAATTTTGTGATAAACCTGTCTGATTCCAGTAGCTTCTTGGTTTTGCACAGAAGAACTCCACAAGCACATTTCCTTGCACAGGACAAGGCAGTTTATTTCCCCTATTTTACAATTCACTGTTGATTTATTAGTAGTTATGTCCTGTGAATGTGACCAGAAAGGTAGAAGAGAAATTCTTAATCATTACACCAAAAGGCACATAGAAAAAGTAAACTACTTAAGAAATTGTCACTTATTAAAGACAACCCTATGAACACTGTTGTTAAGGTAGCACATCAGAAGAAATGCAATTCCAAGAACTGAATTATTAGAATAGCTATAACTAAAGAATTCATTGTGCTTCACATTAGGATGCAGAAGTTTAAACATTCCTATCTACACAGTATGGGCTGCAGCTTCCCTCCCCTGGCCATATCAGGTCACTGTTCTTCTGTTGCTTTGAGAGATTTGCACTAAACTTTCCTGTAGGCACGTGAAGAAGTCCGCACACTTAAATCAAATAACATTCTAAATTCTTGAAAGGGATGGAAAGGTGGCATTTTGGTTCTTATTTTTTCTGCTAAATCTGTAACAACACTTTTAGCCAAACCCACTGAAACATCTTCACCATGAGGGTGCTCACAGCTGTCCAGGAAGTATTTCAAGATGCCGAAGAGGCTCCTACAGTCGTGTACAACATATACAAGAGCAAACAAAGCTAAAAAATCCTGCCGCAGTATTGACAACTCTTGCAAAACAGCACTGTGCCTTTTGCCAACTGAACTGTTTGGCCTATCCCTTTTGCAGCAGACAGCTGCTGTCAAGGCGCCATACTGAAAACCGCACCTTACCACTCTGTAAAAGTGAGGTCACCAGTCAGAACCCTCTGTGGTAATAAAGAGCGTTCCTATCAGTGGTGTATGCTCTCTGTGAAGTTAATTACATCAACATAGCAGGAGTCAAATGGTTGCTTTTCATTGTGTAGCAATTTCTGTACAAACAGGAAGGGGTTAAAAGTAAGAGTAATAATTTGACAGTGAAAATTGCCATAAGGCAATTTTGCCAGCATTCAGTAATTTTCAGGTTTTTCATTAGTATAAAACCAAGTCATTTGACTTATTACTCTTTCCCCTTCTAGAGGCACTAGATGCAATTCACAAAAAAATTTTCAAAAAAGAATTTACTCCTTATTTTACTCTCATGACTACTTCTCCCACCAAGTCTTTCCCATAATGCAAATTTCTCCTTACTCTTTCATCTTTCCTCAAAGTGCTGTAGTTAGCACCCTATATGCTATTCTGAACACAAGTTCCTGAAATTCAGTGCTTTGCTACGTACAAAACATCTTTGAGTACACACAGCACTGGCACAAATACGGGCTGTGAAATACAGGCCTGCATTTGTTCTGTAACACCAGTCATCTGTCATGAGTCTTTGCCCCCTGTACACAAATCAGAGATTTTTTGTATAAGACAGGATATAATTCAAAGAACAACAGTTAATTTGGGAAGGGTAAAGAAATGGGACAAAATTATTCATTTCTTTTTTAATAGCATGAAATTATACTAGCATAAATTATTCTTCTAATCACGCTATATAAAGTTGCAATTAGTTAAAACATCACACAACCTCCAATGTCTGGCTCTGTCTTCTCTCAACACAATTAAGCTACATCAGTGATAGCATCTGAGGGGAAAAAAAAATATCTATCAGCGTAATGAAGAGTCATGAAAATAACTGAACTGACTTCCAATTTATGAAAACTGACCAAGGAATATTTTTTTTAAGCACAGCATGTTAAATCACAAAATGTAAACAAGTAAAATATAACAGCATGTCAAATCACATAAATGGGTCCAGAGAAGGGCTACAAAGATCATGCGAGAGCTGGAGCACCTCTGCTATGAGGACAGGCTGAGAGTTGGGAGACCTTATAGCAGTCTTGCACTACCTTAAAGGGGCTCCAGGAAAGCTGGGGAGGGGCTTTGCACAAGGGCCTGGAGTGACAGGAAAAGAAGAAACATCTTTAAATTAGAAGGGGAAGATTTAGATTAGACATTAGGAAGAAATTCTTCCTGATGAGGGTAGGGAGCCCCTGGCCCAGGTTGCCCAGAGCAGTGGTGGCTGCTCCATCCCTGGAGGTGTTCAAGGCCAGGTTGGATGGGGCTCAGAGCCCCCGATCCAGTGGGAGGTGTCCCTGCCCAAGGCAGGGGATTGGAACTGGATGGGCTTTGAGGTCCCTTTCAACCAAACCATTCTGTGATTCTATAACTCTAAGTCAATTCAAAATTAACAGGGAAAATGAAAACCGAAGTCCTTTCTGGTGAGGAAAACAGTACGAGCTCTGGCACACAGCTTGCACCACCCCTTTACCTAATGAGGCAGTGCTCTCAGATGCGGTTTTCTCCCACATTTCAAGGAAGTTCGCTTATTCCATATTTTCCTCTTATTGTTTGTGTCCTCTGTTCCAAAAGAAGGCCCCCCGTTTGGATTTACCTCTGCCGTGAAGCCCTTGGCGGGGCCTGTGACTCTGCGGGCGCAGGGAGCAGCGTTCCCTGAAGTTTTGCTGCTGGGCTGGCCCTCGGCCCCGGCCCTCCCTGCTCGCACCGCGCCGGGCCGGGCGCACCCTGTGCGGAGCAGCCGCTGTCACTGGTACCGGTGCCAGCACCGCCTTCCCCCACCGCGCTGCCTCCCCTGCTCAGAACAGCGCTGACCCCCTCACATTCTTTCCCCCTATTCCCCCCTCACAGCGGTGCCCCCCCATCTCCTCTCCCCAACACTGCCCCCCTCATCCCCCCGCCCATAGCGCTGCCCCCCTCACATCCCTCCCCTTCTCATCCACCCCGAAACGGCGCTGCGTCCCCCACATCCACCCCTTCTCACTCCCCACCCCCCCATTTTCCCCTCCTCACAGCGCTGCCCCCCACATCCCTTCCCCCTACAGCGCTGTATCCCTCACCTTTCCTCCCCCACATGCCCCTTTCCCAGCGCTGCCCCCACCTCCCCCACATCCTCCCCTCACAGCGCTGCCCCCATCTCCCCCCGCACTATCCTCCCCTCACAGCACTGCCCCCATCTCCCCCCGCACTATCCTCCCCTCACAGCACTGCCCCCATCTCCGCCCCCATCCCTCCCTCACAGCGCTGCCCTCCTCTCCCCCGCCATCCCCCACTCACAGCGCTGCCCCCCTCTCCCCCGCCATGCCCCCCTCTCAGCGCTGCCCCCCTCTCCCCCGCCATGCCCCCCTCTCAGCGCTGCCCCCCTCTCCCCGCTCACCCGCAGGCCCGGCAGCGGTGAGGCAGGCGCGGGCCGGGCCCAGTCGGCGGCGCTGAGGCGGCGAGACGGCGGCGACGGCCCCTTCGCAGCACGGCGCGCGCCGCTCCGCCGCTTCCGTGCCCCGGCGCTCGCAGCGGCCCCGGCCCGGCCCCGCTCGCCGCCGCTCCCCGCCGCCCGGTCCCTTCTCCCCCGCACAAGCTTGGCGGCGCCTGCCGGCCGCGCGCGCCCATTGGCCGCGGCGCCGCGCGGGGGCAGGCGCTGCCGCGGCGCGATTGGCGGGACACCGTGTGTGTACACACGCCGGCAGCCAATGCGCAGCGAGGGACGGCGCGTGGGGGCGGGGGCCGGCGGGGGCCGCGCTCTCCCCGCGCGGCGGCGGGGCGGGCGCAGCAATGGGGGCCGCGGCGCTGGGGGCTCCCGCCCTGCCTTGCCTGGCCCTGCCCTGCCCGCCCTCAGAGCGCGCTGAGGGGCGCTCGGCGACACTGCGGGTAATGCGATGATTGCCATTCTGAACGCGCTGGTCAGACATAGCGTGAAATCTGCACAAGAGAAGTAATTTCTTGGTAATTCTTCAGTCCCCATAAACACATCTTTAGTGTCTTTGGCCCTACACGAAAGTCCCTGTGCGACGTAAATAGACAATTTTCATAGAATCACAGAATGGTTTAGGTTGGAAAGCACCTCAAAGCCCATCTAGTTCCAAAATCGTCCCACTGGGCCAGGGGGCTCCAAGCCCCATCTAACCTGGCCTTGAGCACCTCCAGGGATGGGGCAGCCCACCACTGCTTTGGGCACCCTGTGCCAGTGCCTCCCCACCCTCATCGGGAAGAATTTCTTCTCAATGTCCAATCTAGATCTCTCCCCTTCCAATTTAAAGTCATTCCCCCTCATCCTGTCACTCCAGGCCCTTGTGCAAAGCCCCTCCCCAGCTTTCCTCGACTCCTTTTCAGTACCAGGAGGCTGTTCTAAGCTCTCTCCAGAGCCTTCTCTTCTCCAGGCTGAACAAATCTGACTCACTTAGGCTGTCGTGTATTTTTGTGTGTATTAATTCAGACCCTGTCTTATTGTCATTTTCACTCAGCAGTGGATCAATCATTCAAGTCCCAATCTCTCATACTGACCCATTTAACTTAAAAGTATCTGTTACATTTTGAAATATGAGGAACATTTGAACATATCTACCTGTAAAATATGCATAATTCAGCTGCACAATGATACGCCGTACTGAAAGAGTGTCTTTTATTACATTCAAACCTCTTAGAAAAGAAAAGAATGCCTCGTGTGGTTCAGGCAGCACCCCAAGTGGCATATGACCAGCTTACTGACTGGCTTGCACACAGCATAAACTCCCATACCACCCCTTCCTCATTTTTTTTTCACTGCTGAGTTGAGGTTTCCCCTCACAGCGTGCCCACAGCGCCCGTGCTGCCTGCAAGACAAAGACCGCCCAGGCAAACAAAGAACAGGCGCTACCCCACAGGCCCGGGGCAGCTGCTGAAGCTCCAACAAGTGTTTGCTGTCAGCCTGGCCTTGGCTCTTTAAAAACTGATACCTGCAAAGCAAGATTACGTATTTTTAAGTGCAAGGTTGGATAGGGTGTTGAGCAGCCTGGTCTGGTGGGAGGTGTCCTTCCCATGGCAGGGGGGTGGAACTGGATGGGATTTAAGATCCCTTCCAACCAAAACCATTCTATGATTATTACAGCCAGCAACGTGCGCTTGCTGCCCAGAAGGCCAGTGGTGACCTGGGCTGCATCCGAAGCAGCGCGGGCAGCAGGGTGAGGGAGGGGATTCTCTCCCTCTACTCCACTCTTGTGAGACCCCAACTGGAGCCCTGTGTCCAGTTCTGGAATCCCCAACATAAGAAGGATATGGAACTGTTGGAACAGGTCCAGAGGAGGCCACAAAGGTGCTCAAAGTCTTGGAGCAACTCTGCTATGAGGACAGGCTGGGAGAGTTGGGCTTGTATAGCCTGGAGAAGAGAAGGCTCTGCTGAGACCTTAGAGCAGCCCCCAGTACTGAAAGGGCTCCAGGAAAGCTGGGGAGGGGCTTTTCACAAGGGCCTGGAGTGACAGGACAAGTGACAGGCTTTAAAGTGGAAGGGGGAAGATTTAGATTAAACATTAAGAAGAAATTCTTCCCAGTGAAGATGGGGAGGCCCTGGCCCAGTTGCCCAGAGAAGTGGTGGCTGCCCCCTCCCTGGAGGTGTTTCAGGCCAGGTTGGATGGGGCTTGGAGCCCCCTAATCCAGTGGGAGATGCCCCTGCCCATGGCAGGGGGTTGGAACTGGATGTGCTTTGAGATCCCTTCCAACCCAAAGCCCCTCCCCCAGCTTTCTTGTAGCCCCTTTGAGTACTGGAAGGCTGTTACATGGTCTGCCCAGAGCCTTCTCTTCTCTAGGCTGAACAACAGGCTTCTCCAAGCTGTATGTGGATGCAGAAGCACTGTGTTTTAGAAAAATCTAGAACATACAGAGTAGACCAAACATGTTAAACCTGCATTGTTCTTGCTTCACATACAACTTTAAGTGCTCTAGGAAAACATATTCGATCCTACCCCCTTTACTAAAAAGGGAAGAAATGTCAACAAACAGGTGTTCAGCCTTTTAAGAGTTCCTAAAGGAAGGACTAAGGAAAACCTTGGCAAGAAAAAGCTGTATGTTTACTTCAGTGGGATAGTTCACAACTGAAAATCTAGCCTGTGCCCAGGAATTTGCTGACTTTGCGGTTTTAGTTTCTTTTCATCCTCTATAAAATTCTTTCGTCACATGCAATAAAGACCTTTATAAATATTTGCAGTGTTACGCAAGATACTATCATGAAAGCATTTAAAAAAACGCAGGCTACTGTGTATTCTCTTGATGACCCCTCCAGCCGGTACAATCACAATAGCAAACATAAAGGCAACTGACGGCGGCACAGAAGGCTTGCGCTGACTTGGGAAATGCAGCAAACCAGAAGCAAACCAGGTTGGCTGGGTTATTGCACTGTTCAGTGCACTACCTGAGCTAGGCAAATACTTGAACTCAAACCCAACCTCAATAAAGACAGCTGTGCTTCGAATAACTTTTTAGTTCATTGCTGTCTTTACTTTTCTGCATGGAATGCCAACGAACTCAAGTCATGTATTGTAAATGATGATGAACATGAAAACCAGGCACCGTTTTAGGAAGAGAAGCAGCGGAGAGGTCACTGCTGTAGTTTGCATTTGCTTTCAGCAGCAGAGTGCACGACGAGATGTCTATGTATACATACTGCTCAGCTTGGAGCTGCTGAAACAGTTTGCACGAGGGCAAATATGCTACTGTTGTAACTTTCTAAACCAACACATGGTCTTTGAGAACTTACATTAATCATAAGCTTTATCCTGGAATGAATGCTGCATTGAAAAACATCTTAGAATTGTTTTTTTAGACATATTAAGGTGTGGGTTTAGTGGCTACTTAAGAGTAAAACCCGCATTGCAAGAAGTTATGTCTCCCTCCAGAAATGGCCAGTGGTCTCCCAGCCTTGGAACATCATCTTGTTCCCTCTAGGTGGTCACATCCCTTTCAGCTCCCCTACCCTTCCTCTCTCACAATGCATTACTTCTTTTCAACCGCTGCCAGTTTCATTGCTTTCTTGGCAGCCCACAACCCTTGCTGCGATAACCTGTACAAACACTAACCCAAACTAGCCCCTCTCTATTAAACCTTGAGCTGAAATGCTACCCAACTTGTGGTCAGAGCACTGCGTCTTCCCTGCCTTGGCCTGCAGGACTGACAGACCTGTTTGTTGGAAGAAGGGATCACAACCTTGTCTGTACTTGTTGCGTTAGACCAGTAAGAGCACAACTCCCCTCTGTTCTATGCCACCCCTGACTGGCAAGACATGGTTCGTAGCTTTTTCCACAAGGCTGCTGTCTGACTGGTGAGCCTCTGAGCTGTGCTCTTGCTCTGATCCTGGAAATTGTGGGACTACTTGAAGGATCTTACTACAGAGATTATACCAAAAAGAAGCTAGCAAGCTGAAACGGTAACTCAATGTTTTGCTTTTTTACTTTCTTCTAAGAGGAAAGCAAATATAAATGCTCTTATCAAAAACAGATGAGGGAAACAATTAATTTTACCTAAAATTAGCTGTTACAGGAGAGAAGAAAACACTGCTTGAGAGAAAACAGTACTCAAAAATCTTGGCAAACTTCACTACAGTGAGATTTTCAACATAGCTGAGTTGGTTCTTTTCTTAGGTACTTAAGAAAACTCGTACTCGTATGACATCTGCTCAGTATGTTCAGCTATCTAAGACTGTTTTATCTGCCTTTTCTCTTGACAGGCAACAATTATCCCAATAGCAGCGAGATCCCTCCCCAACATTAGAAGGTTTCTTTCATTCCACGTCACCCCTACATATATAGACTCATAGAATTACCTGAGTTGGAAGGGACCCAAAAGGATCATCGAGTCCAACTCCTATCCCTACATAGGACACTCCCAATATTCACACCAAATATAAGAGGACTCTACATTGTTGTGAGTGATAATGCTGCTGAACTGGGGTGAAGTTATCTAACATCGGCACCACAGATATCTGTGAAGGCAGGATGCCCAGAGATCATCAACACAATTGAATTTCCAATCTTCACACACGTGATGAGGTGCATTACTACCCAATCCTAAGTAAAACATTCACAGTCTCAACACAGTGCATCTCTTAAAATGATAAAACTACAAACTAGTTAATATTTATCATTTTTTGTATTGTTACCTTTTCTATCAAACTCAGCTGACAGCAAATGTAAAATTGCATGTACTTTTCAAACTGATGAAAACCACCCAGAGGCAAAAATCTAATTACAAGTAAAAAGTGCAGCAGTAAAAGCTGTCATATTTTAAATAAAAGTTAGTATCAAGTGAGGTTCTACAGTGGTCTTAACACCCTTCTGTGTAGCAAAAATTGAGACAGCAAAGTGCTTGTCAAAGTGTATCTAATTGCTTAAGGCTCATTTCAAATTCATTATCAATTAACAGGTACGACTAAGACATCAGCACATTAAAAATATCCTGGGAAGATAAACTATTTTTTTCTTGTAACAGATAAGCAAAAGAGGCTTAGTGACCAGGAACCAAATTCCTCCAGAATGTCTGTTAGTCTGTCCAGTCTTTGGGCAACTATGCATGACAAACTGTGGCAGATGCTGTGACCTCCAAAGGCTGCTCCGTGTTGGTAGACTTAAAGGCACCCCCTGGTTGTTTCAGACTTACTCACTGCTTTGAACCTCTCCACAACAGAACACATATTGTTGCAGATCATTTGAAAGGCTTGGGTGGTGAATATTGCAACACCTTTCTGCATCCATAATTTGCAGTGAAGGGTCTCTCCTGTAAACCTGAGGAAAAGGGGTTAAATTTCCTGCTGCAAATTAAACAGTGACAGTCACAAAGAGTTATCCAGAACAGGTCCTCTAGGAGACTATCTAGAGCAAGAGGACCATATAATTCCTTGGGGATCTTCTGACTTTCTAGCTGTGCTATGGCTGGGGTGAAAACCATTTACTGTGTGAAGGTGCAGGGTGAAGCACATGGCTCACTGAATTACCTTCAGCGAAATCATCTGAACAGAACCCAATTCAGCTCCCATTACAGCTCCGTCTGGGAACCTTAATCGAGCCCAGTGAACCATCAAACTATCCAGTGAACATAAGTCAAGAAGCCTTCATCGAGAGAGTAGTAGGTGGACATAATCCTCAGGCAGATTTTGATGAAACAAAACTCCTTCAGCAAGAACAAAGTGTAGGATACCAGCGAATGAGGCACAAACTTCTGCCAAAATGCCAGACTGAAAGCCTTTCTGTTTGGCCTGGCAGAACCTTCATTCTTGCCAATTAGTGTTTTCTTTACCATTGAGGCTGAGATGATAGAGGAAACCGCAAGCTGGACTGAGGTGTTGCAGCAAAACCAGTGTTCTGCATATCCTGTAACTACAGGTTCTTACCTTACCGCAAAGGAGGAGTGGAGGGAACATCATCAATGAACTTTATAGAGTCTTGGCACCTAGACAGCAATATTTTATGGTCCAAAATGAAAAAAAAAGACGTATCTATAGAGTTATCAACCATATAGATCATATAGTCTGCCATATGACTAGAAATTGGCAAACAAACCTGCTTCTGGACTTCAGTTCACGATTCCCATTAAATTAGATTCAAGAGGGAATGGTCTCTGCAACTTGAAGGATACCCAGAGGAAAAAAATGTGCCAAGATGTAGCACAGGTTGAAGGACAGGAAGTAACAGAAGAAAAACCATATGTTAAACTGAGGGCAACAGGCAAATTGAGGTCAAGTTTGAAGAAGACGACAGCCAGAGTAGAACTCATGGTAGATGACTGTGAAAGAAACTGAAGGAATGGTTCATGATTTGACCTTCCACGTTTCAGCATGAGAAAGAGTGAATGACAGTCCTTTGGCCCTCTTCAATAATGTTAAATCTATAACCACTTGTCTCCGGTGTCTGTGGAACACAATCACCCACAACTTGAATTTGATATTATTCTGAAATGAAAGTGTTTAATAATTTTACATTTTTGAAACTGATTTACACATACTCCTGAGAAAATTAAAGATTAGTGATAAACTAATATGTAAAAATAATTAAATATATATTTAATTATAATTTATTTGCTTAAAAAATATAAGAGTAATTCATAGCTTCATAGATAGACTTCTGACCCCTTTTTAGCTAACAATAAAAGGATTTAACAATGGGCTTGAAAAATGCTAATGTTACAGTTTTTTACAACTTAGATAGCAAATCTGTAACTACTTCCCATGTATTATTAGCCATTTTTTTTAATGGAGTACTGAAAGCCTATTTACTTTTGTGTTTCATCTTAATTTAGTGCACAAAAATACCACCACCGAGCTGGCTCAAATGTTTCCTTAGAAAATCAACCAAAAGGTGCTAACAGGCTACTAATAGGAAAATATATTTGTACATAATCAAGTTCATCACAATCCACCTCTCAATAATCATTTTATGTTTCTTAGAAATGCCTTGGGAAGTGTAAGTGCCTTTTCCCCCTCCTTGAAAATTAACATAACAAAGATTTAAAAATCCAAAGGGAGGTGATTTCCTCAGTAGAAACCCCATCTCTAGTACATGGTGGAAATGAAGCAGCTGGGCCACCCAAAGGAGGTCACTGAAGGGACAAAAATGCTGCAGCTGGACTGCAGCTGTCTCGGGGAGGACAGGAAGGTTCATTATGGTGTGGTAAGTTATCTTGCAGCAGGGGGTGTTACTAAAATACCAAATAACTTTAGATACCACAAATTTCTGTTCTGGTTTTTACTGTCCTGTTCACATCAAGATTTTATAAATATGAAATAAAACATTTAATTTCTTCTATAATTAAAATGCCAATTTCTACCAGTGCAGGGAGAGTTTCATTGCTTGCAGCCAGGTATCCATAGCAGGTCTGTATTCCTCAGAGTCCCTCTGGGGCTCAAAAACTGCTTCTATTCGCCTTAGCTTCTTCAGTTGTTCTTTGTCAGTCCAAAATCCTATAAACAGAAAGTTCATTCTCAAGCTTAACTGCAAATATGTTATTTTTGAGTTGTTTTAATTTCTTTCCAAGAGATCCAAAGCAGAAACACAGTAAGAAATCACGACAGCTTTTCTTTAATCAACCAACAACTTTCTCAGAGGGAAGCATATTTTTAATGTTGTGAGACTCCTTTCCAATAGCATCCACTTGTTTGGAATCCTGACAACAGCACATCTGCTCAGCTGGGACGGTTTCCAAGGAATGTCTCTGGTACACTGAAGCTCCCTGAGATTTCATCCACTCTGTGCTTTTGGCTGCAGGTCCCTTACAATGAAAAAGGGCCACAGAAACCAAGACTTAGCACTTATTGCTTTCCTGTTGTCTTAAAAATTATATAAATGGCAGAAAACAACTGGTGTTACGTATCCAGATTAATTTCTGCTATTGAATCACTCTTGTCTGTCAAGGGCTGCAGCTTTCTTACAGGTTTAATTGTTGAATCAGCCTTACCTGAGCATAGTTTCTATCTGTCAGCTTGTTACTTACATATCAAAGCAATTTAACGAAGCTAATGGAAACATATTTTATAGGTGGATGTTAAGCAAACCATTGTCAGTTTGTAGTTGAAAGTCTGGTTAATGACAGAAACCAATTCTGTGTGAGTACAGCTCGGTTATTTTTCCTGTCACTAACTTATTCTCTACTTCCACTGTGGTTTTTTGCTGTGAAAACCTTAAAGACTGAAGGCTCGGTTCACAGAGTACAGGGCACAGCTTCGGTGGGAGTGACACGGCTGCACGTAAGTGCAGCAGCATCCTTGTCGTGTGGTCCCTCCCCACCCAGCACTGCAAACACAGGAAGGGATGCAGAGTGTCTGGGTTCAGAAAGAGGGAGGCAACAATGACAGGGTTCACCTCTTTCTTCTCCAGCAGTAAAACCTAAACATAAAGGAATCTTACAAACAGATAAGCAGATACTTTCCACATTAAGCTTGCAGTCATCATTTATGTAAAACTAAACAAGCACACAACTGCTCACCAAACAGAGATCGTGTTAGAAATTCAAATAAAGTCACTGATTTGGTTTATGTAGGATGTTATCATCTGTTTCTTTGGTCCAGCAAATACAAGTACATGGGTACAAAGTCCTCCTGTACAGAGAAACACAGACACTGCTGACCTTGGATTCCCACAAAAGTGGCCAAATCAATCTTTTGCGGAGTTTTTACAATTATTTGAAGTTATATCCTGGTTTTTAGTTTTTATTTTCTCCCTTTGCATTTACAATCATGCATTGTGAATGGAAACCCAAAACCCCTTTCGATGCATACATACCTGAAGCAAGGCCTGCTAGAAAAGCTGCACCCAGACTAGACATGTCCGCGTTTGCAGGTTTTTCTATTTTCTTATTAATTAAATCTGAAGTCATCTGCATGACAAAGCTATTATTGCTGACCCCTCCATCAGCTCTATAGGAAGAGAGGAAGATGTAGTTTAAAAAAAATGCATTTAGTTCCAATGTTTACTGCCAGCATTTCAGAAAACAGCTTCTGGGGTTTCACATAAATCTTCCCGTCACTCATGCACAACTGCGTTCCCCTTTTATGGGCAAGTTTAGAGGCCAGCACAAGGCGCCTTGGAAAAACACCTATAAACTGCGGGAAGAATGGTAGACAGAGACATTGTCAAAAGCTTTGAAAGCATCTCTCTTCTCAAGCTACACATCCCCCTGGCTGGAATGCTAGGGTTTGTGACAGAACCTTTACACAGCCACCACCACCACGTGACAACAGTTAAAACCCCTACATTAAAGAAACCCTTCAGGTGTTCTCAGCTCTGGGAAAGTACTTTTTTCGTGACTATCAAACCTTTGTACTAGTCAGCTAAAGTGCCCTCACAGCTGCTTCTTTTGGTGAGGGTGATGAGAATGAGGCTTCCATCTGTTTTCTTAACTGCATCGTGTCTGAGACCCTTTTCGTGGAGAAAACTAGAACTTATCAGTACTGATCTTCAATCATGACAGTGATCACTAGTGGGGTAAAGTAATCATTTCCCCTCACAAAAAAATAACTATAACAACGAGCAATCTTTGAATTGTCCTGGGTTGGTTCGTTCTGCTGTTGGACTCCAGCACCAGCCAGGTATGGAGCTGCTGTTCCATCAAACGTGGTGCAGTAAAGACATCTACTGTTTAGTACTAGAGAAAACGTTGGGTAATAAAACTTAAAAGCTGCTTAGAAATCCTCAATTCAAACACTGTACTACGTGATGCCTCAGAAAACATTTGCATAAATGTTTTGGCTGTTTCTGAAAGCAAAATCAGGAGACAGTGCCTGATTGGTGATGTTACAGGGTTTTGCTTCTTTGCACCCACAGTTAAGCAGGGTTACCACCTCCACACTATGGCATAAAAAGCTTTAACTGGCAAAATTACTTTTTTAATGCCAGTGACATGCAGTTTTCTCCTTCTGTAAAAAATAATACATCCATTTGATTCAAGTTACAAAAGGAAAAAAGAAAGAAAACTTCCAAATACTCAGTTTTACATTTATGGGGTAAAAACAACAATAAAAAAAAATCAAAGGTATCGGATAGATACTAAAGAAAAGATAGATAAAAGTATGGGAGAGCAGTTTTTAACCCTACTGAAAAAGCCAGTAAAAGTATTTCATTATCTTCTAATGCGTAATCCACAAGCTGAGCTGCTACTGATCATCGTTAACTATTATAGACACTGTATAAAACACAATTTTACATTAATGAATAAAACAGAACATGCTCATACAATTGAAAGTTTATGTTACAATGTAAATGGGCTCAGAATTCTCATGTTCCCTGGGCAGTACTTCCACACTTCCTGTTTTTCAGTTCACAGTCTTACTATGACTTCTCAAATTCTGGATGCAATTTTCTATGTAAAAAACCTTCCTAAGGAACAAAAAACTCCAATACTTTCAATTTTTTCCCCTCTTCCTTAAAATCTGTTCCTTCTTCTTTGCCTACTCTGTCCAGCACATGAGGGAAGACAAGCTTTTGCCTCCTCCCACCTTGCACTTTCACCTTTCTTCCTCAACTCAAAATTCTGATTTCTCAGCTGTCTACATGCAGACAAGTCCACTTTTTCCTTTGCTGGGTATCACTGGAAAAGCCACAAGAGGGAAATGAACTTGACCGTGGTATCATGATGACCCCTTGCTGCCAGAAGGAGAAACTTTGGAGAGCTTTCTCATCATCAGGGGCTTGAAGCGCTGAGACAACCGCTGTACCCAGACCAAGTACCAAAATGTTTAACATAGTTTTCCAGCAACGCACAGGTCAGCTAAATTCTTCCAAGACGTTGTGAAAAGCGTATTCTAGGGATCAGGGTTACCTCCCTAAATTGGATTTGCTTCTTCAAAGACTGAAACAAACCCAATGTCTTAACACTTGAGTTGCATTCTGCCTCTTTTTATCCAGTTTTAATTGATGTCTTCGAATCAATGACAGACCCAGCATAAAAAATTCAGTATGAAAGAACGATAATAAAGCACAGGGTGACCTTTGTGGTAGGCAGTGCTCTATGCACTCTAGTGCTACCTGAAAACAGGAATTCGCCTTTTCTTTTTTTAAAAACAAATAGAGCAATTCAGTGCTCACCTACTTACAATCAATAATGTCAATAATTTAATTAAGAACCAACCCTTCTGTGGGCAGGCTCTGCTGCCACCTAAGTTACATTATTTGACTCAGCAATCATCTTTACCAGCAGCAGAATTTTCACAGTAAGATAAAATGCATAATGAAGTTCACACCTATTTAAAAATCAAACTCCCATATGTCAAATTTAAAAGTTACATGGAACTTACCGAACGGTTTGAAGAGGAATGCGTACCTTCTTCACAATGATATCATAAAGCCGTTTGTTTCTTTAAAAAAATATTTAGTTGAATTAGGCATTATATATTCCATAAAGCGTTTCCAGTATCTACATAGTCAGAAAATAAAATACAAGGCAAAAAATGCCTCAGTTGCGTCAGAACTGCTGCGATAGCTAACAAGTTTCCAGAATGCATACATTAAAATAAAAGGAAGGGGTAAGACTGAAACTGGACTGTGTTATACATGGATACAAAAGCACGAGTATCCCTAAATCACAGCCCACGCTACAGCAAGTTGCCGCAGAAGGTAGGTTTTTCCCACCTGAAACTGCTGGTAGTTTTCTACAGACAAGCTGCACCTGTTGATGCACCAAGCAGTTTAGAACAGGAAAGTAGGCTGACAAAGGCTTGATAGGAGTTGGTCAAGCTGTTCCTCAAAGGGAACATCTGAAGGCCGTAAGTTTGACTTGTTCTGAAACTATTTTATTCAATGGGAGAAAATCTAAACACCAAGCATCTCTACCCTTTTTCTAGTGAAGCATTTGAATGAGAGGAGGTTCTTGAGATCCGTGTTTTCCAGAGATCTGTGCCTCGGTTCAGGACCTGCTGCACCTCACCTGCCTCTTACTGCGCAAAAAAAAATGCATTAGAAACAGTTGCAGCAATTTGGAACGTTTCCTGCCTCCAAACACCCCTTTTGCCCCTATGCAGGAGGTTATCATGCCCAAAGCTAAGCTGGAAAGTAGGCAGGAGGAATCCTGTGAGCGTTCCCTGATGTGGCACAGCGTGGGGTGAGCCAGGCTCAAACCATACTCACAGCCTCAGCTGGAGGCAGCGTGGCGGTCAGCAAGGCAGAACCCCTCTGCTCCCCAGTGAGCTACGGATGGGGACCAGTGATGAGCAGGAGTGTCCTTAACCTGCTGTCCACCCACATCTTTAAAGATGTTTACGATGCCTGTTACTGTGTTTTAGCAAACACCAAACCCAAACTTAAGCCAAATAGCTCATCTGAGGCTTCCAGTTTCAGGGACACTCTAAACTCAGCTGGAGGAGGCTACAGCTTGGGGCAAAAAGGAGGCTCAGGACAAACTTTAAACAGCCCTATGTGATTCCGCAGTAACAAAACCTCTGAACAAATAACTATGCACGAGAGTACTTGTAAAGTGTTAAAGAAAAAACAGAAAGCAGCTAAAACTCCTTTTCGATGTAACAGTAATAAATTACTAGAATTTATATTTTACAAACTGCAGAAGCCCAAGCATCCATTTGACACCACAGGTCAAAATAAAAGCAAATATAAGAAAATACAAACAGGATAATTACGTAATCAGTACCTGAAAGCTACAGATTCCAATATAGCCCGTACAAGATGGTTTCTGGTAGTGGAAGGTTTCAGCCCAATGAAGGAGGCACATAAATATGGGTCATTCACAGAAACCTGCAGAAAAGGTTTCACCCTGAGTCTCATGAATTGTGTTTGAGGCTTTTGAGAAAGGAGTCAAATAGTAAGAAAAAAATAAAACTTACGACGATTACAGGCAGCATAGTGAAAGGAGAGAATTGAAAACAAGATGTAAGAAGTATATAGTATTATTTTAGCTAACTCAGTGACAGTTTAAATAGCTTCTGTCAACAGGAAAGAGGGTTAAGTGACTTCTTCCAAATCTGACACATGAATAATGCTAATCTGTATGACTTTTCTTTAAAATACATACAGCGTGCGCTCTGTCTGGGACAGGGCTCACTGGCATCGCTGCTCTCTAGACAGATTTCACACACACACTTTTTTACAACAATCCTGAGCTGCTGAAAGAGAGATGAACTGTCTTTTAAAAATAACACTGAAAAGGATGGCAGTACTTTTCATGAGTTTATAGTACAGCCTGTTTTCAGTGACACTGATGAACAGAGTCCAGCTAACACAGTCACTAAGTT
Organism: Neomorphus geoffroyi; assembly: GCA_033558235.1. Taxonomy (NCBI): domain Eukaryota; kingdom Metazoa; phylum Chordata; class Aves; order Cuculiformes; family Neomorphidae; genus Neomorphus; species Neomorphus geoffroyi. Next base: position 11,067,708 of record JAUMJM010000012.1, read on the forward strand.
GCCTTTTCTTTGCACGAGAACTGGAGGATCAATTGAGGAATCTCCTCTCTACCCTTCCCCTCCTCTGATGAACTTTGTCACAAACCCGGTGTGGACCAGCAAACTAATATTTTGTGATAATGTTAAATCTTATTTTCATTGCAGACAGTAATTTTTACATTGAAACAATTCTTTCCAGTTGTATTGTGCTGAATGTCGATTTTGACAACACTTACAGTAGTTTGAATTTCATGCTTATAATATATATACGCACATATTTGTAAAGGAAATTAAGAAAAGGCTAGCAATATGTTAAAAAAACCTGAATGTATGGATGAGTACATACAGCCAAAAGGAAAACTGGCGTTATACAGAAGTTCCTAAACAGGAGAAACTTCTGCTTTACAGCAAAAGAAAACATTCTTTTTTTCCCTCCATATACAAATCCCCTTCCCATCCTAAGAATGGACCCACTTGTCCAGCCCAGTAGCATAATAAAGATTCATGGTTTCCAAGCTTACAAATTTTCATACACAAGATAATGAACTAAAAAGCACGGATTCACAGATTCTACCTAAGGGTGAGTAACTTCAAAGAAGCAATCATTAAAAAAAGGAAAAAGTAGCAGTGCCTGTATATGCAGACACCCCACTGAAAAGTCCTAAGCTGCTGCTTCTGCCGTTACTACTAACACAGCAAATTAACTCTAAGAACCCTTGTTTCTAGCAGAATGAGTAAGAGGAAAAATGATTAATGCACATATTCACTCCAATTCAAATACACTTTCACAATGATGCTCCTCTTCGTGTGTGTCTCAGCAGTAGAATCCAGTAAGGAAGAAACTTGGTTCTTACTGCCTTAATATGGACAAGTAGAGAAACGCTTTACTCCATATAAGAAAGGAAGACAAGGGCTTCAGGAGAACCCTCCCCAGTCACAATCATTTTAAGGTGAAAGAAACATTACCCTACAATCAGTTGATGTTAGCATCGAGCCAGTGAAGCTAAGCAGGGACGTTACAGTCCCAGCGGTGTTCAATTCTGTTCATGTCCCCTTCCGTTTAATCTCTCTACTGTTTAATCCACTCAGTTTCTAAATTGATACAGAGGCTGTCACTGAGTCTACCAGCCAAGCACGTTCCACTGAAACAAGCTGGACTTTCAAAAGGCAAAGAAAATCACTTTGGTGGATATTATTAGTGGTAACTAGATGTCACAGTTAAAGAGAAACCCTTTCAGCTTCTAAATTTGGACTAGGAATATCAGAATTAGGGGAAAGGATACTCAATCGGTGTTCCCAAGAAGCCAGGTGGGGCTCCTGCTGGAGACAGTGTCAAGAAAGCAAGGGGGAGACAAACCCACAAAGTATAACAAAAAACTCAACAATCAAAAAAAAGATTCTACCACCGTCTCTAGAACTTGAATAGTAATAGAACTAAAGGTCTAAAAAAAAAAAAAAAATATTCAGATTCCCGTCTGCAAATATTGACATTTGGCATGGCTGAACATTTGCTTATTCACAGCACAATTACTCACAGTAAATGCTAAATGGAAGCATCTGGGTATAATCAAGCTTTATATCCCTAAAAACAACTACAGTCAGCAGGCTAGCTTTTGAGAGAAGGTAGCTGGGCTGCCTGCAGAAGAAATGAACTTTTTATTTGCCTTGTTCCATTAACAAACAGGACTGAAAGAAAGGTAAGGTTGAAGATGTTAACAGTTCTTCAGAAAAAAACAGTCCTGGGAAAGATCAAACCAAGCATAGAAGAACAATTAAAATAATTTAAAAAAATGAACTCTTGGACCCACACAGAGAGAGGGGCTGTCAGAAATATTCCATGTAGCTCTAAAATGTAGGGATTCAAACTAGGAAATTACCAAGACTTCTACAAGAAAAGAGAAGGTGGCGATTTTTGAGGAAAAAAAGAGAACTGTTTTCATCTTAACGGCTTTTCTGTGTTTAACCCAGTTCCTTTTGAACACCTGAAAAGCTCAAACATCAGCTGTCTACAGGTGAAAGAACCAGCTGATGGCACACCTGACTCAACGCCCAGAGCACTGCAGCAGCTTTCCCTTCACCTTCCTGGTCCATCTGTCCAATACAGCTTCTCATGCCAATATTCCAAAAGACAACTTGGAGGCCACAGCTTCTCCTGGACAGCAACACTGATTAGAAAAACGAAGCTTTCTGGGGACAGGGATAATTTCGTATTGACAAACCCACAATGCATAAACAGCTCTGCTGCTGAAAGCGTGCTTTTTGTCAGGGTATCTCATGTTGCTTTGCAAAGTGGCTTAACTAGACAAAATGTTTCGGGGCTCTGCACGGTCCCTAAGGGAGCAACAGCACATCAGCAAAACCAGTTGAGTTTCGTTCTGTATGAGGGTTTATCTGAGAGCTCTGACTTGCAGCTTAATTTCTAGTGACAAATTACACACTTATTACCAACAGTCAGACCCATACTGGAAGCAACCGCTCTGCAGCTGAACAGGCAGTACGTCAGCTCCCATAATTTGTCACTTAATGTAACATATTAGCTGGAATTCCCATCAATTCCAATCTAGGCCAATATGCTAGGCTGAACTGCAGCACCAACACCACCCTTCTTGCTGCCTGCGCAGGGACAGTCACTCACATCTGTAGTGAAACTTAATTGGGATCAGGAATCGGAGGTGGAAAGGACAGGTATGAGGATACACAAGTCTCTATCAGAAATGGAAAGCAAGCAGAATGAATCCAAAACTTGTGACCCAGAAGGCATCAAGGATTAACTTAATATGGACAAGCAGAGAAATGCTTTACTCCATATAAGAAAGGAAAACAAGGCCAGGAAGGAAAACAAGCAGAAAGCTCCTCAAATAGAGAGGAAGGTAAAGGCAAGCTCCTAGGAAACGGAGGGGACTTAAGCAGAGTTGAGCTCAGCAACAAGGCAAACCCCCTACTTGAAAGGGAAAAATCTACTTCAGATTAAAATCTGCATATCAAAGGGGTGTCAAAATATTACTGTCTTTGCTTTTTGTAAGACCAGGACTTGAAGTGTTCCTCACAGTAAAGTATGTGAGGTATTCTGATGAACCATGACCTACATCTCAAAAAAGGGCAGAATAAAATCACTTATTTTAGAACAGTGCTTAGAAGAACTCTGCACAAGGCAGAAAAGCTATGGGATCGGTTTCTGTCTTTTGCCGGCACTGCCTGAGTTACTGTAAGTTGTTTATTTCATCTGCTCCCCCTGTCTCCGTCTGCAAAATGGAAGTCATTTTCCTATTATGTAGGGTTTTTCTTGCAGGGTGTGTTTGTTTAAGCATTCTGCTATGATAACGGTCTTCATACATAGTGGCGAGGGTCAGAGAATAAGAATCTGAGTAGTACAGAATAAATACTTTGATAAGATATAAATTACTACATATAAACATGTAAAAGTTAAAATTTGAAATGGTTATTAATTAATAATAATAATAATAATTATTATTATTATTATTTTACCTGAAAACCTGGAACAAAACAAACGCCTTGAGAATCAACAATACTCCGTGCCATTCTTTCTGTTTCATCTACGTTGGTGAAAAGATCTGTAAAGATGCATAAGTCATATGCTTTTATTTACTTCAATTTCTGCATATATTATTAAGAAACAAAAATCTAGAGTCAGACTATTTCCTTTTGTGATATTGAACTATGTGTTCTAACGGAAACAATCACTTCTCCTGTACTTCAAGTCCATGAGTCATAGTAAAAAAAACCCTATTCAGATGAAGACTAAATTCAAGAGGATTCTCTCGCAGCCTTCTAATCCACACATCCTCTAAGAGGTCACTGGCTTTCCAAGTAGACATCAATGGGAATTGAGAATGCTACCAATGGCACCCGAAATATGCTAAAAACCTAGATATGTGAAACACAAAACATGTTTGTTCCCCTTAAAGATTGTTATTGGCAGCGCAAACACCAAATGACTACAGAGGAAGTCCTTAACAGCCATATTTTATCAGCACCCTTACTATTTGTTACAAGTGAGTGGCACATAGATATAAATAAGGTGGGTCCTAATATCGCCTCTTTGATATTTTTATTCTGTCTAGCCGGATGTTTCCTTTCCCAACTCCACAGACACCCCTCTTTCGGTTGCTCTTTGCCCACGTGCAGTTCTTGTAGTCACACCCATCTCCTGCAGGTTTCACCAGCAATGTCACCACACAAGTGGCCACATGACATGCTTTACAGAGACTGGAAGTATCCTGTAAATGAAAGGTATCACTTTTTCCTATCTATAAATTCTCTTATCAGGGATAAGTTAAAAGTTAATCAAGCTCAATTTATCTTTGACAAACCTGATTTGGTAACTTAACAGGAGTTTTGGTCCACCTTTTTAACCTCTCTAAATTTATTTGAAAGCTTTGGATTCTACTGTGCCCAGGCTAAAAAAACCTAAATCCCATCTTTTCCTTCTTGTTGTGTTTGTTATTCCTGAACTATACATAATGCTGCTATGTCAGGACAGATAATGAAAAAAAATGACTGACTTCTCCTTGAAATTCCACATATTTCTATTTCAAAATTCTTAAAAGAGATCTGATCCACTAAAAGAAGCTCACTGAACTATGCTTGCCTTGCTGCAGAAATTCCTATTTCCCAACGTTTACCACTGTTCTGTCTCATCTTCACCCACGTTGAGCCCCACTGTCCTTACTGAGACTGTTGGCTTACCTTGTGTTTGGCCCAATTTTTTCTGCAGAGCAAAAGTTTTACCCTTCTCTTCATTTATAAAGCTGATAAAAATTTCTGACTTCTGCTCCTCTGCAATCACGTTTCCAGAAAATAAAGGCCTTGCTCATTTGAGAGCTTAGAGCAACTTGCCTGTTTCTTTATCTCCCCCTAACACTTCTCCAGCTGCAACCATAGGTCACATCCATTTCACTACTGGTTAGCTAAAAAATCCTCTATACTATTGCTCTGCATACAGCAACAATATCCATTTTCAGTATGGATGGGTTCCTCATGGATAACCATCCTTTTAAGTATGGAATTCGAAGCAGCAAGCTTATATATGCACCGCAAACTTGTATGTGTATTGACCCGAGTGACTTCCTCAAAACACAAGAGGCTGTTGCTCTCCAGGCTCTGCCAAACGTTGGAAGACTCGAGGATCAGTTGGAGTCGTACTCCCTCCGTAAGGGCATACGCATGAGCAGGGATACACACGTGTGCTTCACAAAATTTGGAGGTTAGTGGTGAGCTACACTTCAGGAAAACCTTTCCCAGATAACGCAAGGTTTGAAACACTAATTGCTTTTTTGTAGCCTGGTACTAAATTTCTAAGTAAATCAAGTAAATAGTTTATTAGACCTCTCAGAAAGTTGTCCTGTGGACAAGTGGTGCTTTTGAGCATCAGCTACTACAGAGCTAGTATTTTTTTAGTTTTTTATCAAGCTGGATTGCAAATCTTTTCCTGACATCATAGTTGCAGCCAAAAGGCGCTCGACTTCTACGTGAGGTAACACACACAGCACAGTTACTTTTAAAAATATAGTTCTTCAAGTTATTGTCATATAACTCAAAACTATCATTAATTCTCAGATGTACAACTTGGGATCACTCAAAAGCACGAGAGCAGCTGTTTGTGGGATTTTGCATTCAATGCCATGCTACCTAGGTTTAACCTGCAGTCAATTTCTGTGCTGCTTCTCAACCCAAAAATTCCAGTCCAAGGCCCTTAACCCAGCACACATCTTGCTGGGACCGGTCTCCCCCACACCAGTCCTCTTCAAGCCCAGATAACAGAAAAACAAACTAAAAACCAAGGTATCAGGAAGCTTGTAATGCTCAATAGAAAGCAAGCGAGGAGGTAAAAGTTGGGGGAAAATAAAAGCCTCCATGTGTAGGAGGGTCCAAGATGCGAGGGTTTGATGAGGAGATGATTGGGTGAAGCCGCTAACACATCTGTGTCTTTCCCACTGCCCAGAGCACACACGCTGCTTCAATTATGTATAAGAAAACCAAGCCAGGTAACACAACTATAACCACCTGAACCAGTTTCTTAAGTACCACTATATTAGACTTTATCAAATTAAAGAACTACTTACTGATATCCTGAGCCCATTTTATGGCAGTGCCAATATCTGACATGCAGCCTTCAGTCAAGTAAACAACTTCTTCCCCAATCTTCCAACCAATCAGCGGATATAGTTCTTAATTATTTTCCATGAAACAAATCAAAACACCCAGTTAAATTAAATGTTTCCAGAAAAACATATATAAGCCCCCTCCCCTCCCCCCCAAATAAACCCAACCAAAAATAAATTAGTTTTTATTCAATTCCTTTGCAGAATTCAAAATAAAAAAAATAGTCACTGATAGAGGTTAAACATCGTTTAAAAATGGAGTGATGGAATTACAAGAGACTTGAACAACAGTTTGTTAAACCAAAGTTGACCTGGAAAAAATCACTATCAAATTACAAAACCCATCCCTCTTAAAGATAAAGAGAAGAGCTACTTGCACGTACTTTTTTTTTAATTGTAAGAGGTTGTCTATACTTAAAAATTTATCAAGGTTTTCCTTTTGTTTGAAGCTCATCTAATTTTCTGCACTGGTTTCTAAAAAGCCAGAATTTACTTCCCCAAACCATAAAACATCAAGCCTGTGCTTTCAGATGGGAATCACAAATCCTAAACCAGATATATATGCAAAAAAAAGCAATGCAAACTTCAAACACAGATCTTATTCATAGAAGAGGATGAAAGCGATACACTTTTTTATTGCCTTCCCAATATGCATAGAAAGCAAAAAAGAAAACAAATTTCACAATTTGCCCATCCTTGTCCCTGTTTAGCCTGGAGGAGGCTGAGGGGACCTCATCACTCTCTGCAGCTCCCTGAAAGGAGGGTGTGGTGAGGTGGGTGTTGTTACTTGGGAGATCAAGTGATGGGACAAGAGAAAATGGCCTCACATTGTGCCAGAGAAGGTTTAGATTAGAAGTTAGGAAAGCATACTGAAGCCCTGGCAGAGGCTGCCCAGGGCAGTGGTGGAGTCTCCAACCCTTGAGGTGTTCAAAAAATGGGGAACTTTAGGATGGTTCAGTAGGCATAGTGGTGTTGGGCTGACAGTTGGACTCAATGATTTTAGAGGTCTTTTCCAACCTTAATGATTCTAGGTGGCCTTTCTAAAGATGTTCACATCAGAATCTCCAGTGGTGTAAGGTAATCTACCCATTGGGAATGGACCAACCTAACACTCGGTGTGACCACAGCCACTAAGAACTATCAGAACTATCATGGAATACTTTGGGTTGGAAGGGATCTCAAAGCACATCCAGTGCCATCCCCTGCCATGGGCAGGGATACCTCCCACTGCATCAGAGGCCTCCAAGCCCCATCCAACCTGGCCTTGAGCACCTCCAGGGATGGGGCAGCCACCACTGCTCTGGGCAACCTGGGTCAGGGCCTCCCCACCCTCATTGGGAAGAATTTCCTCCCAGTGTCCAATCCAAATCTTCCCCTTCCAATTTAAAGCTGTTCCCCCTCGTCCTGTCACTCCAGGCCCTTGGAAAAAGCCCCTCTCCAGCTTTCCTGGAACCCTTTCAGTACTGGAAGGCCACTATGAGTTTCCCCTCTATACAACGTGCTTCCATCGTGGAATTGTGAGAGGAGCTGTTCCTCAAGGAACTATTTTTTTTGTAAAATCGTCATACAGTGCAACTAAAAGTAGATGAGAAACCAGAAGAGCAGCCAATGCACAGCTTGCACAAGGATGCTAAAGATTCATTCTGCCATCTTAAAGACATATGTCAGCTTCACCTTCCATGCCCAGGGCACTGAGGAAGCCACATACCTAAGTCATAACCACACCATCTGGCAGCCAAGCAACACAGGAAAAATAATTTTAAGGCCAATAAGGATACAATAGGACTTCATTTCCTATCAGATCACAACAGTCAAATGTTTTCTTAAAAGAAAACAAAATGGAAAAACCTTACAGCACGTTTTTGCTATTACAGTTCCACAGACTACATAGATCTCTTTGCCTAAGTAAAAGTATCACCATCGTGACATCATTAATTAGCCTAAAAAGCATCTGCATTTATAGAGAATTCAGTGCCTGTGCTAATTCAGTTCTGACACATCTCCTGCATTTGCCAAGGTCCTCTCAGACTTTAGCTGGTACGAGTCTCCTTAGCACCCTGCTGTCCTCCTCCTCAGCCCACCCCTCCCACCCTTCCTGCAATTAATTACTGTTTAAAAATACGACAGCCAGAGGGAGACTGTGCTGGGAAATTCATTTCAGGATTGTCTGTTGCTCTCTTGACAAACAGCCAGCTGCAACAAATCCTCAACACACCACAAGTGTTCGGAATGGTGAAGCTTTAAAAACCAGAAACAGTGACCCGTTACTAAGGTTTGAAAAGAAAACCAGGAATTGCTACTCCTGTGTTATCTCACTGCAGGTACTTCAAATCGTAAGGGCTCAAGAGGAGGAACTTAGGGTGATCCACTGGAACACTGTGATGTGAGAAGCTAGAGGACAACCCCCCTTTTTCTTTGTTCCTGCACTGTATAAAACTGCTATCAAGGACAGGTGAAGAGCGAGAAAAAAAAAAGGAGGGCTGCAGGCAGCAAACGTAACTATTGGTAATGTTACTTACATCCTCTTCTTGAAAAGCATGTTTCAGTATAACCAAGGTCTATATTTCTAATTCAAAATTTGTACTTCTGTTCTGAAAACACTTTCAAGCTGTTTTACTACAGCTAAAGGCAAAGGGAAAAGCACAGCCCTGCTTTATCCCTTTCTGCACCCTCATCATCCACAGCTGTCAAGTAACACGAAACACTAAAACTAAAATTCCCGCTTACCTCTCTGTGATGCAAAGAGACGCTCTCCAGTATTCACGTTCCAGAACCCTCCTGTCCCCATCGTCAATTTAACATCTCCTGGGTGAAAGCAGCATTCCCCAAACATCGCCGACTGCTGGTCCGCTACCTGCCGGGCCAACAAACACAACGCGGCAAGGTCGCTACCGATGACCAACCCTCACTATTGCTGGATTTCACAGCATCGGAGCAAACACTTCAGAATTCCCAGTTCAAACGCCATTCCCAAAGGAACTGAGCATCGAGAGGACTTGGATCCCATTCCCTAAGCATTTTCAGGCCGTTCCAACAGTCAGATTTATCAGATCACACCAGCTCTGGACACTCTGTGAACACCTGTAATATCGCTTGCAACATGGAAAAATATATTGTGGAAACAAGAAATATTTTAAGTTTTAGGATTTGACAAGGACAAATGGGGCATTTGCAATCCCCGGGAGAAGAACAGAGCAGCTTGGCTTGGATTCTTCTTCCCCCAAAGAGAAAGCTGAAATTTTGATGTCTCATCTTCTTTTTTCCACGCCACCCCTCCTGTACAAAATTATTCCACGCTCAAGTTTTCAACAATGATGAGAGGTATTAAAAGTATTTACTTATGTTTGTGCCTTGGTGAGAAAGTAAATTTACACATAGATTGAGTCTACAATCCTTTAAAAATAGCAGGAGAAATTAGTGTTAGCTAACGGACATTTCTTCCATTTAGATCAATTCAAGCAGATGTTTCGCAAGTCATCATTTTACAAAACTAATGGGGTTTTCTTATCCAAATCCTCACTACTGAGACAAGAACATGTTTTTCTCCATTTATTTTCAGTGAAAAAAGAAAAAAAGAAATAAAAGGCACCACAAGAGCATCTATTAACCAATAGCCTTACGTTTGCGTACTCTTAAGTCAAGCCAGGAAGGACCCCACTACACAACTTTACCTGGAACAACAGATTTTAAGCCAGAGAGAGACACATTAGCAGAGCCTGGAGCAGAACTCGGCTCTGTCAAGTCCTACATTCAGTGCTTAATCATTTGGTCACCTAATCTTAATGGACATCAACCTCTAGAAAATCCCTTCCTGCTCCTCTCTCCTCCTTTCCCTCTAAGGTTGTAAACTGAGTTTTTTGGAGAAAAAAATTCAACAACCAATACTACTGCAATTAAGTCACAGAGAAGCAACAGAAAATACTTGCTGAACAGGCAAGTATTAAATCAAAGCTAGACAGAAAGTATATAGGTACAAATATACAGATTTAAGAGGCATTTTGACTCACCACTGCCATTATTGGAATAGGTACCCCAAAGATTTCAGAGTCAGCCGATCCGAAGTTGAAGCTCAAAACAAATGTTATGGAGAAACATCACAACACTAAATCGAGCTTTTTGTTAAAATGAAATCTAGATAGATAAGGCCTGGGTCTGCATCACATATGAAATGCAATGCTACTGATTTATTTAAAGCATGCGTTAAAACTATCACTTCAGGGAACACTGATAGTAAAAATAAAGCTTTGGATGTAGTGTTAAAAAATTACCTCTGCATATTAAAATAATTTAATTTTTTTTGGTGGAGCTGTGTATTACTTGGCCTGTGCAGATTATGTAATGTTCTTCTAAAGTAAATTTAACAGGTATCGCATTTGTTTGAATACATCTTCACAGTTACCTGGTGTCTTTCACTGGAGGGCAAACAGACACTGGAATCGAAAGTAAGTTACACAACGCGGTGTTCCAACATTTCTGAAATAACATGGAAAAGGTAAAAGTGTCAGTAACTCTCTCAGAAGCCCAACAAATAGCAATCAGAATTTTTCACAACAGCACGTACTGTAAATGGGTCAAAAATGCCTGTAGCACTGGCATTGGAGTAATCGGTAGCGTACACAGAACCTACCATAAAAAAAAGAAAAATACTTCAGATAAACGTTAGATTTTAACAATTCAAGAGGAACTTTAGACACACTTTTTCTTTAAACATCTGAGTGGCTCCAATGAAATATAAACTGTCTATAGGCAAAATTGCAGTGACACAGTGAGCACAGAAACTCTTCCTGCTACTCACCACCGTGTGTATATAACATTCATTACCTTATTTTACCCTCTTGGAATCATAGAATCAGAAGGTTGGAAGAGACCTCTGAGATCACCGAGTCCAACCGTGCCTGTCTCCCCACTAAACCATGTCCCTAAGGAACTCATCCACCCATCTTTTAAACCCCTCCAGGGATGGCGACTCCACCCCCTCCATGGGCAGCTGTGCCAATCCCTGACCACCCTTTGAGGGAAGAAATTCTTCCCAATGTCCAGTCCAAATCTCCCCTGGCATAACTTGCAGCCATTTCCTCTTGTCCTTGGAATGGGCTGGAAGAGAGGATACTCTGGACAACATGAACAACATCACTGCCTATCGCCACCTACCCAGCTGCTCAGGCACCACCGCTCCGGACAGGAAACAGTAACAACGCTCTTTGCTCTCATGGGAACTTTTCTTCAGCCAAGGCCAATTAGTTCTCATTGTCCTCTTTAAATATTAAATGCTTAAAAGGTTGAATACACTGACTAATTATTTCCCTTTCTGACTATCCTTCCAGGAAGTTCCAAAGAATAATTAATTCCGGAAGTTGTTTTGGTTTTTTTAACAGTAAATCTACTACAATAGTCACAATTTATTAAAAATCCCCCACAAATTGTTAAAGAAATGTTTGGATTCTAGGATGTATCAACGAGAGTCATGAACAGTATTATTAGATCCCCCAGTACATTTTATTAATATTGCAGAGGAACTGTAACATTCACCTTTAGTCAATCTGTACAGTAACCACGTGTCGACGGTTCCAAAGCAGCAGTTATTTCTTTTGGCAGCGTCTTCGGCCTGGGAACAAATACACACACAAAAAAAACTGTTTGCAACTGGGTACAACGGAGAGAGATGCGTTTCCTGATTCCTCTGCTCGTTTTCTTTGTGGTTCATGATAATGGACACTCAAACCACGTCTCTGATTGCCAATATTTCTCGAAAGGGCGAGTCGGCTACGTACACAACATCACCCCACAGTTCTTGCTCCTAACAGAGAATAAGCACAGTTTCCTGCTAAGAAAGGAAGAGCAATTAATCTCCTGTGGCAGCATAAGAGTCATAGGAAAGGAAAACTTTATAGTCACAATGATAACTGTGGTGAATAAAGAAAACAAAGTCCTGCACTTAAAGAAAAAATACTGCACTTAAAGAAAAATTTTACAGAAATAGGAAAAATAAGCATATTTTAAACCATGTGCTTGAGAACGATAAATACAAAACCATTGTTCTCTGGTTTATGATGGCTGTAACGTGTTCAAAATGTTATTTTCCTTGGGACTTTTTTCCCCTTTAAAATGGGAAATTCAGGTTTCACCCAATTTCTACTGTGTACAAGTGCAGAGTTCAGAAGAATACACAAACTAATTCACTCAAAATATGACTGAATACATTATTCTCTGTAATTAAGAGCCAAATATTTGAGCTTCATTGTTTCACAGTCACATATTTTAAGTATAAGTGCCTGGCAAAATGTGACAGAACACTAATCTCGTACTGAAAACTCAGCAGCTGCATAACTTTAAGTTTTGTAATCCTCCAAATTCACACCTCACATTTTCAGCAGGTCCAACCAAAACATGCCAGTAAAAATTATACTTGGCCTTCTCAATAGCTCGTTTTGTGATAGAAAACACCAGAAAAAACTCAAAAGATTTCAGGGTTTCTTTACACAGGGCAGAAAATGGATGAGAACAGTTTTCTTAAAAAATAATTAGAAAATTAGAATAGAAAATAAGACAACTAAAGTTATAAATACAATAAGAAGAAACAAGGAAAATGGTAAGGATTAGAGCAAAGAATACAGCAAGAAATTGCTCAGTGCTCAGTAGTCCATTAGATTATTGACGTACAACTTATTTTATGTTTATTTTCCCATTTACACTACAATAAATTGCAAAATAAAGTGCAGCGTTTGATTGTTCAGTATGGTATTATTTCTGAAATGTAAACACTGGAGTAATGCAGAATGGAAAGGTGAGAGTGCCAGCTGAAAATAAATACAATTGTCACGCAAAACTAGAGTGCAAACAATTTGAAAACAAAAGTACAATTACTGATTGTGTAATTATACGAAGGAAGATGAGCTGATTATGTTACTTATGAGTGAAGAAAACTTCTTTACTACTACACATTTCAAGAATCAGAGGATAGAGTTTATACTCCTGTAAAAACACGAGGCTTTGAACATGAATAAAAGTCTTTCATTCTAGTTCATTTGAGAACAAGCAAGAGAAAACTGAAGAGAGACAACAACCCAGGGCACTTGTCATTATTACGACTTAAGAAAGCTACTGTTTTTCCCTTTCCAGCTTACCTCACGTATGTTTTTAAAAACCCAGGACAACTTCATAGAAGTTTGTTGTGTTGAAAAAGTAAAAAAACTTGCTGCCAAATAGCGATCATTCCTAGTCAAGAAATGAAGCACTGTAAAAATAACATGGATTACCTGTTTCAAAAGAAAACAGTCAGTTTTTAATCTCTCCTTTTAAAGGTTTCTAATCAGTTATCTTTAAAGGATGACAACACCGATAGAAGCTGCTGACATAGGATTAGATTCAGAAAGCTAAAATTCAGAGAGAAAATCCTTACAGCGGATTTCCACAGACAGCCCTCCCCCAGCCAGCACCACGGGGGAGAGCAGCCTCACTGGCCTTGGGGTCTCCTGCTGCATGCCGAGAGTCAGCTCTGCTCCACGATGCCACGTCGCCTCTGCGAGCAAACACATGCTGTGGCTGACAGTGTTCACATACCGCACCAGCCCAGGTGGCCAAGAGGGCCAATGGCATCTGGGCCTGTGTCAGACCCAGTGTGGCCAGCAGGAGCAGGGAGGTGATTGTGCCCCTGTGTTCAGCGCTGGGGAGGCCACACCTCAAGTGCTGGGGTCAGTTTGGGCCCCTCACTCCAAGAAGGACATTGAGGGGCTGGAGCGCATCCAGAGAAGGGCAACGAGGCTGGTGAGGGGCTGGAGAACAAGCCCTACGAGGAGAGACTGAGGGAGCTGGGGTTGTTTAGCTCAGAGAAGAGGAGGCTGAGGGGAGACCTCATCCCTGTCTACAGCTGCCTGAAAGGAGGCTGTGACGGAGTGGGTGCTGGGCTCTTCTCACAGTGACAGTGATGGGATGAGAGGAAATGGCATCAAGTTGCGCGAGGGGAGGGTTAGACTGGAAGCGCAGGGACAAGGAGCTTGGTGCTGCTGCCGGGTACAAACAAGGTGTCAGGCCCAATAAAACAAGGTGGAGGCCTGGATTCGGTCCGCAGGCTGGGAGTTTGACACCCCTGCTGTAGGGTGTTAACATGCAACACCTCAACACAACAAAGAGACTAAAACGCGACAACTGCGTGCTACACCTACAGATACCTTTTCCCATACCTGATTACCTTCAGGCTATCGGTAATGCATTATTTCTGGGTACTATCATCCATGCTAATCTTGCTCAGGGAAATGTTTTTAGGCCCCAGCGTGTCATGTAAACAACTTAAGAGGACACCTGCAGTATTTCACATTGCAATTCCTCTTCACAAAAACGCAACAGTTCTGATTTGTCCAAGCAGTATCCAGCTTAGCACAGTTTTACCTTCAGCAGAAGAGATTTATTCCAGGAATTCACAAGTTCAGCACTTCTTAAGTCTTGCCAACTTATGAAATTATGAAAAGGTTTCCCTGTCCTCCTAAAAAACAGAATTTGAACATTCTCTTTTAAAATGACAGAACATACGCTGCCCCAAAAATTCAACATCATTCACCCTTTCCAGTCAGGACACTAAACACCAGATTAGTTCCTCCTGAGGAGGGGAGGGATTAGCAGCAGGCACACAGGCATTTTAAATGTGAGGCTTCTTGCCAGAATTAGAAGAATGCGTATGTATTCACCCCTCCCAAAGTCCTAAGAACAAACCATAAAGCACACAAGCTCATAAACTGCGCAAGTGCTGCGAGGTGTGGCTGTGCAAACACATGAGAACACAAGTGACTCCTACTTGTTGCTTTCAGGTCATGACCTAGTCAACCGAATTCAGCATTTCTACACTCTGCTCCTACGAATACAAATTCATTTCAAACAACATCCAACACACGTACTTGTGCCACGTGATGAAAGTCGCTCTCTGCGTTGAGATGCCAAGACCAGCAATTTGCCTCATGTGAAGTCCTGCAGCTGAAAAACAAGAAAAACCACACCCACACACACTTTTATTTGAAGAACGAAACAAAATCATGATTTTTCCAATATAACATAGACTCTACCAAATACTTAGAAAATTAATAATTTAGGAGAACATAAATCTCTAGAGGCTGTCAAATGAGAGCAGTGAAACATCTGTGACCTCTGAGTCAGAGCAACTGATTCCAAACCAGATGAATAAAACCATGTATTTTGCAAGAGCAGTAGTGGCACACGGACCCTTTCCACCCTCTGAAACTCCTGTTGATACTTCACTTGAACAACCCCAGGGACAGGCAGGGAGGGCACATGTGCCCGTATAATCAGTTACGATGTGCATTTCACACAGATGAATGTGAACGGAAGCACCAACAGAAGGAATAAGCACCTTTACAACCTTATAGAAAGAAATTCCATAAAGAAACAAAATAGATTGACTCTGTAGGCAGCAAAGAGATTGATGTCAGTATGCCATGACTTTTTACCTCTTTAATAATCACGTCTCATCTTAAATATTATACCCCTAAGTGATCTTTCAAAACTGGTAAGAACAAATATGCTTAAACCAGGTGTCACTCAAAGCAGTAAAGGATACTTCAGATTCACAAGTATAAAAGTGTAAATTTGGGTTCACACCAATTTTGCTGTTAAACCTCCAAATAACCACTACAGAACATTGTTTCTAATATACGTATAACTGTAGATAATTACATATGCCCACAGGTATTGTCAAAGCAGCTTCGGTCAGCTTCCCAGGTACCTCCGTGCATGCTTCCAGAAACAAAATTATGTTAAAAACATGCGCATATGAATAATAGAGAAATTCACTTTAATGACAGGCTCCCTGTTTTGTCCCATGTGCTGCTGCTCAGAAGGGCCTTCAATCCCACTACTTGAACAAACCACAGGTTAAGCAGGTCCTGATCACACGTTCTTACGTTAACTTCCACGTGCAAAATTACTCCTTTGCATAAGAACACGCTGCGGACTCTGTAGCCGCCAGCCTCCGAGTGACAATTACAAAGGGGCTTCCCAAAGGGCACGTTGCGCCCTGCCGACCTCCCCGTGTGCTTCTGCACCTTCCCTGCCCTTTGCTTTCACACAGGCAGTGGGACCGAGGTACCCAGTGAGCTGTAACCGAAATCAGTGCTGTCACGAGGCCACCTGCCTCAGCTGCCTGCAGGAGCGCTGCCGCAGTGAGAGCGCGGGAGGGGGACCTGGGGGTGGCTGCCTTGAGAACGGCACAATTTCTTCGTCAGTACCACCTGGGTCTAAACTGAAGGCAAGGCCACAGCAGCGCTGCCGCAGCTCCCAGTGGATTTGAGGGGCACATCTCACTCCTCCCCGTCTCTACAAGCTACACGGCCCCACTGGTCCTGGGACAATGCTCCAGACCCCGGTGAGAGCAGAGTGAACTTGCATTGAAGAGAAAAACAAGGCAGCAGACAAAGCACAGGTGCTCTTCAGCTAAGCTGGTGAGCTCAGCTGCCTCCTGGAAGGGCTGGACAACTACCAGAGCGAGATGGGGTGGGACCTCGCAGCCAGACATGGCTTCCAGTTCTGCCTAGCACTGAGCTCACCCCCCATGCACAGAATTCTAGGTTTGAGCCCCACGAACCCTGTGAATTGAAGCGCTCCTCTGCCTTCTTCCTGCTTCCAGTCAGGCATTCCTGGCCCTGATACCACACCCTGTCCTGCACTGGCACAAATACTTAGGGAGCTCTGCTGGCACAAACACCCACCCAGTGATCTGGCTTAGGAAACTGCTCTGGACTTGAAACAATCCCACAAGAGCAGGGTGGGACTGCTCCTTCTGACAGCACTGAGGGCTTAAGCTCACTAACGTTACCCAGCCCCTTAAAATGGACTTGCTGACAGAGCACACGGCTCAGCCACGAGGAAAGCTTCCCCTTTCAAAACCTGCTGAAAATCTTGCTTCCTGGGTTGCCCCATAGACTGGGTGTGGAGGAAGCCGGTAAGGACTTCAGGGGCTGAGGTGGCATTGCTATTCTTGTGATAGAAGAGCCGTGACTGCTGAGAAAAGAGAACAAGAGCCCAAAATAACGAGCTGCATCTTGCCCAGTTACTTTCGCTGTCCCCTAGGCTACCTTCCTAGGAAAGGCACAGCAGCCGTTTCACCTTGAGCAACACCTGGAAAGCAGCTGCAAGAGACCCTGAACAGGAGAAACTCGAGGCGCTGGAAGGAAGAGTGTGATGCACGTACACGTGAGGAGGAGGCTGGGGCACTGTGACAAAGCGAGGCGGGGTGCAGTTGGCAGGTCCATGGCATCAGCGTGGCCCAGAGGGCGATCCATGCGGGGTTGCAGAATGCTGGAATGGCTACAATGGGAAAGCTCTGGGAGTTGCAGAGAGGGAGCACAGTCAGAGCTGTCTTTTATATAAGAGTGGCAGCCAGAAACGGGGCAAAACTATCAGGAAGTTTGGCAGAAAAGGGAGTCAAGTGTGTTCAGCGCGCTGAGTACTGGGAAATTGTAGGTTAAAGTACAAATAGAAAAGAACAATAACATGTAAATTAGACGGTAAAAGCTGTTTGTAGTTTGAATGGGGAAAGCAAGAATATGAGGTCGTAATTGACCAAGCACAACCGTGCAGCATCCTGCTCTCATTTTCTCACACACTCACGTCTGTACACACAAAGTGGTGGCAGAATAATGGGGAATTGGAAAGGGAAACAAGTCGCTCTCTGTTCGTACCCAGAGGCATCTGGAGGAAGGAAGACAGACGAAGACACAAACGCAAAACGCTGGAGCAACAAGGCACTGTCACTGACGCGTCAACTGAGGACGCGCTGTGCTTCTGGTCAGTCCTACTTCAACTCTGACCTGGCCTCACTGAAAGAAAAAAATTAATTAAGTGTCCTGTTGTACATAATGACCGAGCCGCCTTAAAGCATGTTGTAGACCCTATGGTCAGTGATGAATTTTCAGTACTTGTTAAAAATAAAGATAATTTGGTTATCTAATTAACTACCTTTACAACAAATAACAAACTTCTCAAGCTTTATAAGCCATTACCTTGTACAGCCTCTTTTATTACACCAACAAACTGACTCCACAGCACTTCAGGATCTAATTCAACCCAGCCAGGACAAGGATAAAGTGATTCCACCTGTTTCCAAAAGACACACAGCATTGTTACGATCCCCAGTCCACAGAAACCAGCACTCTTGTGAAAGTTTGTGCAGATATATTTGGGTTTGCTTTTTACTTTTTTTCTTAGTTTTCTGAATCTGCCGCAAGAGGAAAAATAACAGTGTCTCTCAGTCTGTCACTTTTGAAACACAGTAATGTGGATGTGTGATTTCTAGGAGACCTCTTCTCAGATGGAACAAAGCCCAAACCCCCAAGAACTGGGGAGCCTGCAAACCCCTTCTGGGCCCCAAACCCAAAGCCAGGTTTCTCAGAGAGCTTTCTGGCCCTGCTGCCTAACTCGGACATCGATGCCCCTGTGCAGCACAGCCCGGCCGGCAGGGCATCTCCTGCCAGAGGGGCTTCCAGCAGGTGGGAGGTTCAACATCTGCTTCAACACTCCCTTCCATCTCTGAGAACGCACTGGGTTTCTTACGCTTCTCGCTCCATCGCCACAGCTAATGACAAAGGTTAATTCTGGAGACTGTCTCAGTCCCAGGAACATGAGCCATGCAAACCAAACAGCCCCTGAAAGCCATGCACTCACACGGCGTCATTCCGGTGCGATGTCTGTGAGAGAAGTCCTGTGCGAGCCTCGGCTGTGTCCCACGAACAAAAGCTGCTGTGTTGGGAGCGGGATTAGTGGATAAGAGACTAAAGCTGAGGTAAGAGGGCAGTGCCCTGGATATAAGAAATAGTTCCTATTACAAAACATGGAATATTTTGATTGAAGCTAAAGTAGAGTTAAGTTTTATCTCAGTAACTGTATTGTTTGAAAGTTCGACAGAATGGTCTGCTGGGAGCATAGGGATTTTTTTGTAGCATATTTTTTTCAAACAGCGTTTTTCCAGACATGGTTCTTTCAGAAATGATAACGCCTCGAGCTCGGCGTGGTCTGTGCTGAACAGATGTGTCTCCTGCTCTGATCACCTCTGTGTGCAGCCTGTCCCTGTCTCAAACGCAAGGTCAGACAGAGCTGGCTCCAAAACTCCAGTAAGCAGAGATTTGGCTGTTGTGCAGTTCATAGCAACATGAAAATAAGTCCTTGGAAAATAACAGAATACGCATGAGATTTCTGGGGAATTTATACACCTTAGTGTAAGTGGGAATACATTCTGTCCCGGCTCCTGTCTCGTTGCACACGATGGATGGGAACCATCCCCTCACCTGCCCCGCGCTGCAAGAAAGGCTGCTGCTTTCTAACCCCAAAGCGGGTCTGAGGGAGGTGCTTTCCCAGCACTTTCAGTGTCAGCTCCACGGGGCTCCCGGTGAGGCTGGGGGCTCTGTCCTGCCCTGGGGAAGCTGCCCCCATCCTGGGGGAAGCCAAGCCATCCTGACACTGAAAATGCTGGCTGGGACAGAATGTATTTACGTATGTTACGCACTTCACCACAGCCCAATCTCCGCTCACTGGAGCTTTGGAGCCAGCTCTGTCTGACCTTGCGTTTGAGACAGGGCCAGGCTGCACACAGGGGTGATCAGAGCAGGAGACACATCTGTTCAGCAGACCACACCGAGCTCCAGGTGTCACCATTTCTGAAAGAACAACGTCTGGCAAAACGCTGTTTGTAAAAAACAGGCCATAACCCCCCACAGCGTGCGGGGGCCGCGCTGTCCGACTTTGAAGAAAAGCATTTCCTGAGCGGGACCCGCGCTCTGCTGCAGCTGAAACGAAACCCTTCCCCTTCCTGCAGCAGCGGCTGCTCCCGCACCGACCCCGCCGCGGGCCTCACCTTCCTGCAGCCGGAGCCCCTCACGGCGGCGCCGCGGTCATACACGTGACACTTCACCACCGAGCTGCCCACGTCTACGCCCAGCACAAACCGCGCGCCGCCGGGGCCGGCCCGGGGCTCGGGCTGCCCGCGCCGCATCGCAGCCCCAGCCGCCAGCAACGGGAGCGGGGCGGGGCCCGGCGGCCAATGACCGCGGGGCGGGGCCCCGGCCGGCCAATGGGCGCAGGTGGTGCCACGAGGTGGGCGGGGCGCGGGGCTGGCAGGGGGCCGGGCCCCACGGGCCAATGGGCGCGGGAGCGGGTGGTGCCACAGCGGGGCGGGACCCGGGCGGCCAATGAGCTCGGAGAGCGAGGGGCAGGGGGCGGTGCTCCCTTGCGGTGCCGCTGAGCGCCGTGCGGCCGTAGGGGCGCTGAGTGGGGCAGAGCAGCCCCGCAGCTGCGCTGTGAAGTCACCCGGTGCACGCAAAAGGGATTCAAGAAACACCGACTGGTGCCCGCGCTCTGAAAGAGAGTTCGGGGAGCGTCACGGGAACGTTCGCTCGCGGTGTTAATGCAGGCTCTGAGGAAACGCGGTGCCCAATCCCGGCTCCTCCCACGGCGAGAGGGAACGGCCCCAAGCTGCGCCGGGGCAGGGACAGAGGAGACACCAAAATGTCTTCACCGAAAGGTTCTCAGGCGCCGGCAGAGGCTGCCAGGGAGGTGGAGTCCCCATCCCAGGCGGGGTTTAGAGCCCGGGCAGGTGAGGCGCTCAGGGCTGGGGCAGCAGTGGGCGCGGTGGTCTCGAAGGTCTTTTTCAGCCAGGCGGTTCTGTGCCTCTGAACGCGGCGCCTAAACCTGCTTTCTCCTTTCCCCAGGACTGTTCCCTCGCAGCGCTAGCGCCGGCTGCAAGGGAGCACGGTAACCTAAACCCTAAACCGCTTTCCTCCGTCCCCCGGGAACGTTTCCTCACGGTGCCCGGGCGGGCTCTAAGGGAATTCGGTGCCCCAGCCCCACCTTCCACGCGCGAAGGCACCCGCCAGGAGCAGCGCAGGCCCTGGGATTTGCTAGGGAAGGCAGCGAGCACCGGGGCACAAACCGCGCGCAACCCCCAAGGCGCCGTTCGCAGCCGCTCCTTGTGCCACCGCTTTCCTTCGCAGAGGGAGGGAACCACGCTAAGAATTGCGGCTGCAAAGACGTCGCTGATTGAAGCGTTCCCGCGTTGCCCTTAGAGCCGGGGGGGTGATTAAACAAGCACAACCAGAAGTAGTTTCATTCAAGCAATGCAATTCAGGATGCTCAACCCCGAACTGCCGTGAGTGGAATTTAGTTTTAACCCCAATTTAAAGAGAATTTCATTAAACGAATTAGGCAATTCGTTTTAAATCCTCATTTAATTAGAGGAGGAAAAGCAAAAAACACACAGAAAACACGAACAACGCAGGGATGTTGAGTGGAAGAGCAGTCTGATGGTATTGGATCTTTAAAGCAGGAATAGTGAAAACAGAGAAAGCCACATAAGGAGAGGCTCCCCGCCTCTCCCGGGCAGTGCAGACGTCACTGGGACAAAGGTTCGGATCACAGGGATCCGAAGGCACATGAAACAGAAAACCAAGGACCTGCTGCTTTACCTCTCCTGCCTAAGGAGGAATTAGGAAGAATTTCTTCACTGAAAGGGTGGTCAGGGATTGGCACAGCTGCCCAGGGAGGGGGTGGAGTCACCATCCCTGGAGGGGTTTTGAAGACAGGTGGATGAGTAGGGACAGGGTTTAGTAGGGAGACAGGCACGGTTGGACTCAGTGATCTCAGAGGTCTCTTCCAACCTTATGGTTCTATGATTCTAAGATTCATTCCCAAGTCATCATCTTCTCGATTTTTATATTCCCTTTAACTTGGCAAGTTATAATCTCTTGCCGTACAGCTAATAGATGTAAGTCAGAGAAAGAGATCGAGTACTTCTTAGCTGGTTAAGACTATTTATCTTCAAAATAATTCTTCAATTAATTTTGGTAAATAATCGTTACTTAGAACTCCTGAAGAAAGCTCCCTAAATAAGATCCAATGAGTGTAACTGGTAGAAAAAGCTAAAACCTCTCCAAACATTCAAAAACTAAGATGCTTTAAGTAAAACTGGGAAAATGCATCTAGACATCCTTCACTTTTTTACAGAATCAATACCAAGTCTCACTGCACAATGAAGCAAAACTTCAAAATGAAACATGTATTTTCATAGAATCATGAGGTTGGAAGAGACCTCTGAGATCACCAAATCCAACCATGCCTGTCTCCCTACTAAACACTGTCCATAAGGAACTCATCCACCCATCTTTTAAACACCTCCAGGGATGGCGACTCCACCACCTCCCTGGGCAGCTGTGCCAATCCCTGACCACCCTTTCAGGGAAGAAATTCTTCCTAATGTCCAGTCTAAACCTCCCCTGGCACAACTTGTGGCCATTTCCTCTCATCCTGTTGCTGTCACTGTGAGAAGAGCCCAGCACCCACCCTGTCACAGCCTCCTGTCAGGCAGTTGTAGACAGGGATGAGGTCTCCCCCTCAGCCTCCTCTTCTCTGAGCTAAACAACTCCAGCTCCCTCAGTTGCTCCTCGTAGGGCTTGTTCTTCATTTCATTTATACTTTGGCAAGCTCTTAAGATAATACACACACACCCCTGATTCACTGTGCTGCATGGAAGCAACCACAAGCCAATTTCTTTGTGCAAATCTTAAAACTGTTTAATACATTAGTAAGAATTTAGAGGCATCTTGAAAAGAAACATTATGTATATGTTGGAAAAAGATGACCCAACTTGCATAGCTGCATTTCATACATAATCTCAGTTATATGGCACGTGTTGGAAGTGCTCAATTTAGGAGGCTTATGAAACATGAGTTTTATATGTTCTGTTTGCAATGTGATAAAAACAATGCAATAAAGGAAGCAGTGAGTTTTCAGACATGCATAGCTTGTCCATACATGACTTAGCTGCCATTAGCTGTCATTCCCTCACAGGCACTCTCTGTCCTAAACCTCTGTCCCCCTCGGAGAAAAATCTGATTGCCAACATGGGTAAAATTCATCTTAGCACAGACAAGAGACGTTCCATTTGAAGTGCCCCCCTCTTACAGGGCACTGCAATGCTGGTAACAAGCCTGCATGCCCTCTCCCACCACCCATCTTCCCACTGGAGTGAGAGCACGCAGGTGCCATTTCCCATGTGCAAGAGGCAGAGAATTCACACACCTGGGGTCACGTACCCATCACTGCAGCAGCTGTGTCCCATCTCACCACACATCCACTGCTGAAATCCTCTCTTCTTTGTTCTCTGGAAACTGTGACTGGTCTCACCTTTTACTGGAGTATCAAACCACACGAAGGAGTGGAGGCACTCTAAGGACCTGTCCAATTTTGGAGCAAAGGAAGCGTTATTAAGTAAAACCAACTAAATAGCAGAACATCAAGGATCAGAAGATCCCCCATCGCTGGTAGCGATGGCAAAACCCTGGCCACAAGAAGTGGTGGCTGCCCCATCCCTGGAGGTGTTCAAGGCCAGGTTGGATGGGGCCTTGAGCCCCCTGATCCAGTGGGAGGTGTCCCTGCCCGTGGCAGGGGGTGGGACTGGATGGGCTTTGGAATCCCTTCCAACCCAAACCATTCCATGTTTCTATGAGATTGAATATTTGCAAGCAACGCCATCATGCTAAGCATGTTTCAGTCAGCAACAAGTACTGTCGGAGGATGCCAGGCGAGAGGGGTTTGCCCCAGTTATCCAGATTAAAATAGGCCTTGAGAGATCGAGTGCTTCACATCCAGCAGACCAAATCACTAGAAAGAAGACACAACCTTGACATTTTCTAGGACCAGATTATTAACTAAATTTCTAAATTATTAAACTGCATTTGGAATACATAACTTATTCTTTCCCATTAAATAAAGCCTTATCCAACCTGGCCTTGAACACCTCCAGGGGTAAGGGCATCCATGACTTTTCTATCCCAAATTAGTGCTGTATCTAAAACATGCATAGGTTACTCTGAAATAAATCACTTACACTAGAATCTCGTTCTTGCTTCACCCTGTGCCCTCAACATGCTAAAAGCTGCAAACTGTGCATTTTATTGCTATTGTTCCTTGCACAGAAATTACATTTTGGCTTTTGAATGCCAAGGTTGGTCTTTCTTGCAATTACACAAAATACAGGCCTAAGGGCTCTCTTTGATTTGTATTGTCATTCAAAGCAGAAACAAAACAGTAAATTTGTAAATTACAGAAAAGTAAGAGTGAAAGCCCCGTCAGAAATCAGCAGCAATAAGGAACTGTGGTTGGAACCCGCAATACTTTTGTTAATAAACAAGTTACTTACCTCATGATATCCGATCCTTCAAAATAGCTATCAATTTAGTCTTGAAATTCATGGGTCCTCGTGCACCTGAATTTGGATTCTTTTGGCCAAGAGTGTGTATTCAGACTGCCCTTACGCGCTTGGTGTCACTGTGCTCCCTTTCCACAGACAGAAAGAGAACATAACTGTCTCTCAGTAGCAAGGAAGGCTGATCATGGAATGCACATAGAGATCACGTCAAATAAAAAGAATTTAAAAATCCCTTAGTGTGGGTAACCATTCCTCACTCTCAGGGCTCATCTATAGGAGTTGATGAACTAAACTAAGATGAACTAAACTAAATTGAACAAGAGTCACTTTTTTAATAGGAGCAGCCACACAAGATTTTAATACGCACAAACTTGGATACTGTAAAGTTATCCCCTTAATTTGTTTTAATCTGAGATGACAGAAGGAACGAGCAGAACTTGCCACGCAGGATAATTTAAAGTCCACAGACTAACAATTTGAAGGCAGTTTAAGAAATAGAAGACTGCATCTTGGTATCTTCATGTTGAGCAACCAACCCCAATCTCGTTACACAGAGTTGGAGCAGCTGCTCGTGAGGAGTGTGCTCCATTCTTTAAACCAACTGCTGTAAACATCCCCCTTCAACACCATCTACAGGAAGGAAAAGAACATCTTGCAGCAGGAAAAGCTGGCGCTGCAGAAGACAGATCCTAACTAAGCTCCAAACTTAGAACCAAAGAGAGGAAGAATTAACCGGCATGATCAGTGTTCATTGTGCTTTAAAAGGGATTACAGCAAGTAGAGGTTGAACATAAACTCAGCGATACCTGGTCAAAGCTCAGCACGTGGTAGGGGAACTTTATTTACTCCAGGGGTGTCAAACTCCTGGCACGTGGACCGAATCCAGCCCCTCCACCTTGTTTTATCAGACCCAGCACCTTGTTTACACCCGGTGGCAGCGCTGAGCTCCTCGTCCTTGCACTTCTGCCAGCACTGGGCACGTGTGCAGCGTGTGACACGCATTACACTGCAGGAGCCGGAGCACAGCCGGAGCCGGGAGTTTGACACCCATGGTTTACTCTCTCTCAAATAAAGGTAAAATCTAGCGACATTAATTTTGAATTTAAAGTACCTGCTGTTATTGGGGATGAGGAAATCAAACTGTGAAATGGAACTTGCCTCTTAAAATACCCAAACACGTTGCACGGGATTCAGTGCAGCCTGGCAGCGCGCTTCACTCAGGAGCCTTGATACAAGTGACCTCACTATTCTTACTCTGCTCTAGCAAAATTCTCAGCACAATGGTTTGCTCCAGGCACAAGAAAATGGTGTCAAATATTTTCAGTACCCACCAAAGACAATTTAGAAGATGGGCAGCTACTTCAGAGCTTTTGATTGCAAAATGACCACAGCTTTTTAACAAACTTCCTATCTTTAACTGAGCAGTAGTTGAAAACCATCAAGAAATAGCACAAAAGTGGGCAGTTGCTGCTTCTGAGAATCACAGAAATTTTGCTTCACAAGATTTAATTTCTATCTTAAAATTTTGGTTT
The DNA here is from genome assembly GCA_033558235.1 of Neomorphus geoffroyi. Taxonomy (NCBI): domain Eukaryota; kingdom Metazoa; phylum Chordata; class Aves; order Cuculiformes; family Neomorphidae; genus Neomorphus; species Neomorphus geoffroyi. The sequence continues at coordinate 11,093,540 of JAUMJM010000012.1, forward strand.
GGAGAATACAGGACTTCCCATGTAGTATTTAGAAATAAAACAGTGAAAATAAGCAATGTTTCATGTTTCAATATTTAATCCAAGCAGACACAGACACAATGTATAAAATTATTCTATTGCATTAAAGTTTTATATAGCGTTTAACTTTTATGAATGTTTTTCCTTCAGTGTATCATATATTCATATTTTAAATTATCTTTGCACATTTCTTTGTGCAACTACATGCTAAAAATCTGCAAATGCACACTTAACACTAAACAGCACAAAAAATACATTCTGTATCCATTCATATGCAAATTTAAAACATTTCACTTGGCAGATAAACAATGAAAAGTTATTTTAAAAAAATCAGAAACTACAAAAATGCGCACATAAAAGTCTTCCCTTTTGGATTTTTAGTAAAATACTGCTCTGTATAAGATCTAATGAAAAACTCCAGTGCTTACAAAATACTTTATATCTATGAGAAAAACAAAGGCTTAAATTTATATCTGTATGAATTAACATAATCACCTTGTTAAAATATAAAACTGAAATCATAGGGGACATGGTGTAGGCCAACGCTGATGTCACATCTACCAGGACATTTAAAGCTGTAATGAACTGGGCACCAGACAGTCGGTATCATAGAACAGATTAACAAAAACCCAGGGACTCGTACAATGTGCAGCAGCTACAGAATAAAGGGTTTAACCACCTATAGATCCTAAATATAAGCAATTGGACTTGAAGAGGAAGTCTTGGTCTGAAGTAACTGATAATAAAAATCGCTGTGCTCACCGGCATTAAAAGTACAGTGTCCATCATTGCTAAAAAACCCTGCATAAATTGGCTATGCACGGCACAGTTCTGTGATGTACAGATCTAACACAGCCTCACCGCCACTGCAGTAATTTCTAACCACATCTCTCCTCTGATGATCAGATAACTCACGTAGGACACGGGGGACTAACCTCACAGAAACACTTCTACCGTGCTCCCGTGTCAGCATCGTGGTGCTAATGACAATAAATCACCAGAACACAGAACTTTCCCTCCACGGAATATGGCTTTGAGCCCTCTTGAGGCCAGATGGCTATAAAGAGAACAACAAAATCCATGTATTTTGAGACTGTACACAGTCTACTCTATAAACTCAATGAAATAAAATTCCTTAACCCAGTTTTTACCTCTGTGACTCTTTCGATGGGGCTTGCTGCTATTCTACAAACGCTGCTGAGGCAACAATTCCTTTGGAAAAAAATCAATGTAAAAAAAAAAAATCCTGTAACGTAATAACAGCGTGAAACTTGGGACTACACCAAGAAATGGAGGCAAAGAGCAAGGTAGGGGAACTAAAAGAAAGTCTACAGACTCGCAGATCCCACACGGAGCCTGCCTGGACGCAGCAAAATGAATCACTAAAATAGACCTTACTGCTAAGTTCCCTGCGCCGTAGAGGAATTTATTTTTTTTGTCTGGAACAGATTAGAAAAAAAGAAGAAAAATGACATTTAATCAATGGCAGTTAAACAGCATCAAATGAGGCTTCAAATTTTCTCTTAGACTGACAGTTTCTTATTAACATCAAGAACGATGCATGTGGGTTAGAAACAGTACAGGGACCGTGGAGCCTTCTTTTGTTCCTATTTGAACTCAGAATGACGGAGTTACTCCTTAGGCAGCACAGCTCCCTCCAAAAACACAAGTCAGCTTCCAACAATAATGGCTTCCAATAAATTCATATTGCTACACAGAACTTCTATCACAAGACTAAAAAATAAATATTGAAAGTCACTAGCAACAAAAGCCACCTGGTCTAGAGAAGGTTTCGGGGCACAGACTGGTAGAGGGAGAAACAGACTCTAAGTAAACCTAACTTTGACAGCCACACTACATACACAGGTGTCTTCAAACTCTGGCCATTTTTATGATTTAGGGAAAAAAATCAGGCTATCACTAGCATTTTAAGAGGCTCTGCAGATCTGTAGCAGATATCTACATTATTTTAGCATCAGAAAACAACGAAATGAATAATGCTGGTAGATTGAAACGAAACGTAGCTTATCAAAGAGGTCTCTACTTTGCAAATACATGCTTTTATTCAATACGTCCTATTAAGTCATGTCTTTGAAGAGATTCTGCCTCAGCAACCACTTCCTGCCACTCTAATATTAGAGATATAACTATCTTTTGAACACTGACCTCAAACGTAAAGCCTAGCAGTTCCCAGGTAAAGGGAATTTGGCAGTTCCACTGGAGCCAGATTTTAGTCACAATGATTCAACTCAGAAGGAGCTGAACAACCAATATAAAAGCTGCATTTGAATAGTTTTTCCTTTTTGTCTTATTAGACTATTTAAAAATAAGCTGGAACACAAACTTTCATGCTAAGCAGTGTTAGATGCCCACCTTATTACCACTCTATGCCCCTCCCCAAAAGCACAGCAATTCCAAGCGGAGGTTGCCACTGTTATTGCTGCTTACCCGGTACAGTCTGTAAGCCACTGTTCAGACACCGAGGCACAGAGGATGGCATGGTAACCTCAACTCAGCATTTCCTGGCCTTTGCTAATTTAAGTCAAAATAATTCAGTTTTAACATAATTTTTATCGTTTTCGTAACAACCTGAAAATCATAGCAAATAAAATATATTTCAATCAATATTACACTTAAAGTGGCTGGTCTTTTTAGTAGAGCCTGATGTTTTTAACTGGCAGAACACAACAGTGGGGGAAGAGTTGAAGATAAAATGCATCTAGCTACCATGTTTACTCTGATGATTTTGGTGCGCCAAAATTGACAGCCAGCTTTCTTGGCTTTCGCTTGCTGGAAGTGTTTGGTGTTGATTTGTTATGAGGAGCACTTGGAGTAGCCACATTGTCTTGAAATGAGGACTGAGCAGCTTGAGGAGATTTTAAAGGAGCTGACGAACTATCTTGCTGAATGTGGTCAGAAGACACTGGCTGTTCATTCTTTAGTGGTGCAGCTTGAGGGGAACTCTGAAACTCCTTGAACTCAAAGTTTTTCTTGCTAGCAGCCCTTTTTTTAGTTACCTTTAAATTAAATAAATATTATTTAACAGAATGCATTCTCAAGAAACTGCAAATATTGCACTTACAGAAAAACATGCATATGATTTTTTGCAATCATTCTCTAATAGGAACCTGTGCTTCACAGTGGGGGCGTTGCTGCACGCATCACGTAGGCATGGTTTTTATAAAACCAGAATAGTAAGACAAACCTGCCAATCTTACCTGCAGAGGTATAAACTGGTTGTGAGAACCAACTGGGATCGTCCCTGCAAGAGGGACATTTCCTGGATAGCAGCCAGGATAATAGTGTTTAGGCACCGGAGTTCCCCAGGACACTGGGCCAAACATGTGCGATGATGGAGGCATTATGTTAGCTGTGAAAATAAGGAACTTTTAGCTCTCTTTCCTCAAAAAGAGGACACCAACTCCCCAAAACCCTTTTAGGGTACCCCAACTACATTGGTCTGCGTGCTGCTTCTCTTTTCAACAGTCTCATATTCTTAATATTTACTTGAAAATAGTATTTATTATTAGAAAACCCCAAATGAACAGTTCTGTTTTTACCGAACCACACCTGGATGGCAGCACAGTTAAGAGCACCTGCATTTCAGAGGGCATGTAACTTAGGACCTCCGCATCCTCCACTGGGTGAGCTGTAGCAGTAGAAGGTTGCAAGTTTAAGCCATCCTTTTGAAACAAGTCAACAATATAGAAACCCTGACAAGAGAGACGTAGCACCTGCCAGATGGGTTACCAGGATGCTACAACGGTGCCGACTCCTTAAATACACGCTGTGAACCTGAGCTTTAGTAGAATACAAAATAGATGGGAATCAGAAACGTCACCAGGACCTTTTAGGAATTTGTAGGGGGTTACTTACTGCATCCAAGAGCATTGTGATGCAGCAATTTAGTGAAAGCTGGTTATAAACAAATAAAAACACTAATGCATGGATATTAACTATACAGGGGAAAAAATCCATCTAGAAAATTGTGCAAGAGATTTCTTATGAATTCTGGACTGGGACAGCTTTGAACTGATTACTGGGGTTTTTTTCCTTCACAAAAAAACCCCAACTAGGGCTGAATGGACAAATGCATTCTTGAGGGAATACATAATTGGGAGAGATGTGATTTGTTGTTTTCAATTAATTAGCATATTGAGGAGAAGAGGTTCACAAACTGTTTTGAAAGCAGTTCAGATACACACGAAGACCAAAAATGGGACTTTCTGGAAGATATTAATTTTCATAGACAGAAATGGCGGTCATGACAATATTTGCAAGGTGTACAAGTCAAATACTAACCAGGGGGTTGTGCAAATACTGGAGGAATAGGTCCGGGTGGTACAGGAACTCCCAATGGCTGATAATTTGGAAACACAGGTGGAGGAGGAGGTGGAGGCAAAGGGAAATTCACTCCTATAGAACTCTGAAGGAGGAAGCAGAGGGTTACAAACTGTTATAGTTTCAGATTTATTTTTTTTTTTTTCCTCCTGTGGAATTTTTCTTTCCCTTGCCAACAAAGGGAATCCGAGGGGGACGCGATTTAAAATGTATCCATCAAGAAAGAGCTTTGATTGCTATAACGAAGAGCAGTGTTAGAGGGGCCCTGCCTCTGGCCAGGCAGAGGCACGGGACAACCGTGTCTATTGGACTGTGGATCCAGTAGCCTGGCACATCAGACCCACAAAAATATGAGGCTTTGGTTGGTACTGGCGCTTAATGTACGTTAATGTCATCAGGACATGTGGGCCCCAAAACTATTGCTATTTTTGGGGTGACAGGGAGGGTCTCAAGAGTTGACTCTGCTGGAAGCTGAAGTGAGCTTGACCAGGAAAGACTGGCAGACACACCCCATTGTGACTGGTCGGGCCGCCCCATGTATCCTGGGAACTGACTACCTAAGGAATGGGTATTTCAAGGATAATTTACAATTGCCTGAAAGGAGGGTGTGACAGGGTGGGTGCTGGACTCTCCTCACAAGTGACAGCGACCGGACGAGAGGAAATGGCTGCAAGTTGCGCCGGGGAGGTTTAGACTGGACATCAGGAAGAATTACTTCTCTGAAAGAGTGGTCAGGGATTGGAACAGCTGCCCAGGTGGAGTTGCCATCCCTGGAGGTGTTTAAAAGACAGGTGGATGAGTTTCCTAGGGACAGGGTTTAGTGGGGAGACAGGCACGGTTGGAGTCGATCTCAGAGGTCTCTTCCAACCTAGTGATTCTCTGATTCTAAGAATCCAAAGGGACATAGATGGACTTTTGGAATAGCTGCTGTAGAAACAGAAAAGATTAAACAGTTAAAGCCATTGCTGGGTCTCTCAGAAAGCCCTTCTGCTGTCGTATTGTTGAAGGCCAAGGAACAGCGGGTGCCAATTTCCATCACAACAGTGCATCGCCGACAATACTTGAACGAACCATGACTCTGTGATTCCCATCCATAACATGATCCGAGAACTGGAGAGCCAAGGGGTGGTCGCTAAGACCCACTCACCCTTCACAGAATCATAGAATCATTAGGTTGGAAGAGACCTCTGAGATTTTGAGTCCAACCATGCCTGTCTCCCTACTAAACCATGTCCCTAAGGAATTCATCCACCCACCCTTTGAGCAAGCCTTTGAGCAGATCAAGCGGGAGATGGCTCACACCGTAGCCCTTGGGCCGGTCAGGACAGGACCAGACATGAAGAACGTGCTCTACTCTGCAGTTGGGAATAACAGTCTTTCACGGAGCCTTTGGTAGAAAATGCCTGGCGAGGCTCGAGGCTGACCGCTTGGATTCTGGAGTCGAGGCTACAGGGGATCTGAAGCCAAATACACCCCAACAGAGAAAGAGATCTTAGCTGCTTATGAAGGAGTTCAAGCTGCCTCAGAGGTAATTGGAACAGAAACTCAGCACCCCAATTACCAGTGCTAAGGTGGATGTTCAGTGGACGGGCCGCCCTCACACATCATGCTACTGATGCTACCTGGAGCAAATGGGCTGCTCTGATCAAACAATATGCCCGAGCTGGAAAACCAAATCGCCCTGGGATCCTGGAGATCATCAAGGACTGGCCTGAAGGTGAGAACTTTGGTCTAGCAGATGAAGAAGAACAGGTAGCACGTGCAGAGGAAGCTCCACCACACAATCACTTGCCAAAAGAAGAAATACGCTATGCCCTGTTCACTGATGGTTCCTGTCGCATTGTAGGTACGAATCGAAGATGGAAAGCAGTTGTGTGGAGCCCCACACGACAAGTTGCAGAAGCTATTGAGGGAGAAGGTGGGTCGAGTCAATTTGCAGAGCTCAGAGCTGTCCATATGGCTCTGGACATTGCTGAGCGAGAGAAGTGGCCGAAGCTTTACCTCTACACTGACTCATGGATGGTGGCCAATGCACTGTGGGGATGGTTAGATCGATGGAAGAGAGCCAACTGGAAACGCAGAGGGAAACCCATCTGGGCTGCAGATATATGGCAAGATATCACCGCCCAAGCAGAAAAGTTGATCATGAGAGTCCGCCACGTGGATACACACATGCCCAAGGATCGAGCCAACGAGGAACATCGCAACAACAAACAGGCAGACTGAGCTGCACAAGTCAAGGTGTCACAGACAGATCTGGATTGGCAGCATAAAGGAGAGCCGTTCCTGGCTCGATGGGCTCATGATGGCTCAGGCCATCAGGGCAGAGATGCCACCTATAGATGAGCACAAGACCAAGGGATGGATTTAACCATGGACATTATCTCCCAGGTTATCCATGACTGTGAGACATGTGCTGCCATTAAACAGGCTAAGAGAGTGAAGACCCTATGGTACAGTAGACGCTGGTGTAAGTACAAATACGGAGAGGCCTGGCAGGTTGATGATATCACCCTGCCGCAGACCTGCCAAGGTAAGCGCTATGTGCTCACCATGGTGGAAGCAACCACCAGATGGCTGGAAACTGCTCGAAACACCATCCTAGGCCTGGAAAAACAAGTCCTGCGGTGACGTGGCACCCCAGAGCAGATTGAGTCAGATAATGGAACTCATTTCAAGAACAGCTTAGATACCACCTGGGCAAAAGAGTACGGCATTGAGTGGGTGTACCATATCCCCTACCACGCACCAGCTGCCAGGAAGGTTGAATGGTGTGATGGACTGTTGAAAGCCACTTTGAAGGTGTTGGGTTGGGGTGACTTTCAAACACGGGGATCAACATCTAGCAAAGGCCACATGGTTGGTCAACACTAGGGGCTCAGTCAATCGAGCCGGCCCTGCCCAGTCAGAATTCCGTCACACTGTAGATGGAGATAAAGTCCCTGTGATCCACCTGAGAGGTGTGTTAGGGAAAACTGTCTGGGTTAAGCCTGTCTCGAGCAAAGGCAAACCCACTCGTGGGATTCTCTTCACTCAAGGATCTGGTTGCACCTGGTGGGTGATGCAGGAAAATGGAGAAAGATGATGGATACCTCAAAGGGACCTTATCTTTTGATGAGATGTCCATACTACTGTATCTGTATGTACCTATCAGTAAACACGTATGTATATAGTTATAAGTTTAAGTTTGATATAAAGTGTTGGCATGGAATAAAAATTTGGGGTGGATAATGTTCTAGTTTCAGTTTTTTGTTTTTTTTTTTCTGGGGAATTTTTCTTTCCTTTGCCAACAAAGGGCACCCGAGTGGGACATGAGGGGGTGGGGGGAGGACATTTCCAGGGAAACTGGGGCAGAGGTTGTGTTCCGTTTGCCTGGACATCCGCTCTCTTGCTCTCTCCCTCGCTGTCTCTCGCTCTATCTTGTGCAATCTCTGAAGGAGGTCACCTGGATCTGCCACAACTCCTGCAGGACCCACACTGAGAAGCTGTGCGCCCCACCTCATCTCCCTCCAGGGGGGGAGCCTGGAGTGGACCTGGAAGTGCAGCACTGCTGCTCTTAGAGACCTGCATCGCAAGATTTTGGGTACAGGACTCGATTCATATTAAGGTCTTAATCACGATAGTTGTTAATTCTGTTCTGTATATACATACGTTTGTAGCTAAGAACTGTTATCTTTTCTATACAATTTTTTTTCTGATTAAAATCCCTTTATTTCTGTTAACATACCTTAGTTTTCATCTAAACTAAGACACAAACAGATGCAATGACACATAGACAAAGATTTTAAAAGATTCTTTGCACTCTTACCAAACGCTGTAAAGCAAAAAGCGCGGCTTTCTCCTTTGCTTCAGCTTCAGAATGACACTGCGGTCCATGAACCAATAAACCATTCGATAATTTTATGTGACAAACAGTCATGGTCTAGAAAAATGAGATAAGATTTTTGAGGGAATCTGCATTGCTGGCAAACTGTGAGATAGAAACAGGACTTGTTTGTTATGAGAAAAGGCAACAAAAGGTTTATTTGTAGATGCATTTGAGCGCTAGGCCAAATGCTTAATATAGGACAGCTGAAACAAAGTCAAGAACTGTAACTTTTGCAGAAAAAGCTTTTTACCTGTGGTGTTTTTAGGAAAGAGAAATCTGGTTGTGACATTCCAACAAGAGAACAAATACGACAAAGTTCCGAAACAGTAGACAGTGCAGGTTGTGGACAAGCGAAAGGGTGACCGCCGATGTCCAGTGCTGGTGCGTTCTGAGGGCCTCCAGAGCTATGAGGCTTGTTCATATAAGCAGCTGACAAAAGGAAGAAAAAAGAAGCTGCATCATAAACAAAAAAACCCATACTTGACTTTCTTTCCTGGTATTTTCAGATATGATTAACAAAACCCAGGAGACTACATATAAAGAGATTCTTAGATCTGAATAAAGAAGTAGAACTGAAAAGGATGGGCATTTTATTAATGTATTTTCAAAATCAGTACTAGTGTTAGCTACGTTACAAAATGTCACTACGAGGTGGAGCTCTGAACTATGAACTGATGGCTGAACATACCCATTTTTTTTGCTTGTCGGCAGGGCAAGGCAGCTCCGTGGCAATCCTGCCTGCTAGGGGGAGCAGAAACATCATGAACTTGGGATCTCACTTCATTCCTTGCATCCAGGTCAGAGCCATCAATCTTCAAAATTTCTTTGAGCATCTGTGTTCCTTTCTTTAAAAACAAAATACAGCAATCAGGGACACAATGGCATTCAGAAAACATTACCTTCTTGCTTAACTCTGAATATCAGCATTGGTAACAAAATCTGACTTTTTGTTTTCCTATCAGTTACATTTCACCAAAGCACAGATAACAGCATCTTAGCACAAACAAATGTGCTCGTTAATTTTCTTTCAGGATAGCTACTTAGAAGCTCATGAACACATTTAAAAAAGCAATATGAGGTTTCATGAGTTTCTTTAAATAGAAGCATTGAAGTTAAGATAGCAGATGCTAAACTGCAATGGGAGGATTCCTGCAGCATACAGACCATAGCGAACGATTGCGGTGACAGATGTGCTTCATCTGCAGCTCCTGCTTCCTTGGAATAAGTCTGCATCTCATTTTCTTTGGAAATTTTCAGAGACGCCAGAAGACTTTCAAGTTCATTGTCCTTCTTAAATTTGAAAAATAAAGAAGGCACATCAACTTAGTATCTGACAAGCAGATGCAAGAGGAAGGGCGTATTAGTTTGAGATGAGTTTTATGCTCATTTGGGTTTTTTTTCTCCTAGCTTAGGCAGATCACAGTCAAGTCTGCTCAGAGCATGAACAGATAACCAGAGACTGCATCAAGTTTTACATACTAAACCCATGCAAGTATTGACCAAGAGAGAACTGATTTTAAGAAAACCAAAGTTACATGAGTTTGCCTTATATCTGATATGAACATGAATTTGCACACAAGTGACCAAGAATAATCGCAACAATATGGTAGGGAAAGTGAAATTATTCAAAGAGCACAAGAAAATCAGCAACCTAGATCCTACCTTTCCAACTGCACAGGGACTATCAGCTGCAGCCTTCTGAATTACAGACACGTTTGGACTTCCGTTCCTCTTCAAGAGTTTGACACCGCTCTTATTAACACCTGCAAAATTCTGAAATAAACTGCAGCATTTATTGTTAAATACTAACACTCCATTACTCATTATAACACGATCATATCAGAATGGCATCTGCCAATAGCTTTCACAGTAATATTCTTAGCGGATTTCAGCTTACTTGAAACCCAGTATTTGTGTTTTCCTACTGCAGCAGAGCTTTTAGAGTCTGAGAGGAATAGAAAAATCATTTGGTATCTTCATTATACGCCTTATGCACTTTCTCCCATTTTCTGTCCATAAAATCTCTAGAGAAAAAAACCCGTTCCAAAATAAAACTTATTGAGTAAAAGAATCAACTAAGAAGCCAGTTAAAAAGAACTGATCCATCTGTAAAATTATAGCTCAGAGTAAAATGAAAAGTAAAGAATACATACAATGTGAAGAATACATTCAGTACAGAAGGAATTACCTGTTTGTTTGATATTTTATTATGTGGCTGACTTTCACCTCTTGTAACTTTGGAATCTTCTTTAACTACAAAAGAATGCATTCTTTTGAAATGCTCTTAAAAACCATAATAATAAAGACTCATAAAAATCAGCAACTCCATACAAGCACACAGTTGCATTAATTAAATGGTTGCATCAAATGTTTAATTAATACTTTATAGGTCACTTGGCATATATTTTTCTCATAGGATAAAATAAAATGCAGTACACATATTAACATATCTAATTTTACATTCTATAAATATGATCACAAGAAAATTTTCAAAGCCAAGTTTGGGGGGTTTCTGTTCTGTTTGATTAAAAGCTCCAGGATTAAGTGTGGAATAACCTAATATGCACACCAGGGACATTATGAGACCAAACTAAGTGCAAAGTAGTGTTTATATAACTATAATAAACTGTTGATAACTACAAAAAACCCAACAGGCATTTCAGAGATCAGTTAAAGCAAACAGTTCTCTTAAAGCTACTAATTAAAGTACTTACATTTTTTATATGGCTCCTGTTTTCTCTGCTGACCTTTCAAGCCACTGTCATTGAATCCTGGCTTGGAGACCTGAGTGCCAGTTCCCAGCCTGATTTCCTGAGGTAGAAATGCACCCTAGAATTTCAAACACCAAATCTTCACCAGAAAACTACATATCTATCATTTACATCATACCCCGACTGACGCCCCTTTTCACAGCTATGGATACCCTGGGCAACAACATTTTCAGCCAGGGGATTTATTTTCTAACATTAACTAGAATGTTTTCTGATGTAATCAAACTGATGTATAAAATTAAGTACCTTCCCATTTTGAACCCAGGGATTTGTTTAAAGTTTATGCACTAACCTTCTCATGCATGTTTTGCTGAACGTGGTGAGACTTCCCAGAACCCTGCAATGATTGCCATATGCTGCAGAATTCATTGTCTTGCTTGCTTTGTGCCTGACAAAATAAGAAACACCACCACCACCAAACTCTGTGACTCTAAACTCAACCTTGGAACAGCTCATTATACACAAAGACATTGTGAAAATCATAAGGCCCAAGTTGAACAGTGCTCAGACAACAGAAATTCTACTCACAGTAGAACTCACAGGTATTTAATTTTTAAGGAAGGCTACTGAGGTGGGTTTTATTTATTTTTCTAAAAATCACTATTAAACTGAAATGATTTGGGGTTTTTTTGAGATTTTGTTTTGTTATTAACTGAAAGTATGAACAGAGGAAAGATCATTGAGTATAATTAAACTCAGCTAATAATTCAAACCTGTTTCTAAAACATCCTCTTATAGTGGTAGCGTTCTTAGATTTTATTACTAATGCTTTACTTTGTAAGGCCTTGTCAATCAGGCTCAGGTGCTTCATAACATTACAGGCACATTATCACAAATAAATCAATAAGCCCAGCTACATACAAAATATTTTTGAAAATCTAGAATCTAAACAAGGGTAACACACAACATTATACTAATTTGAAAACAGGGACAAGTTCTGCCCCCAGTCCGTATCCGATCTGACATACTAAAACAAAGATACCCATCGACCATGGGAAAATGACAGCCAGTCTAAACAAGAGGGCAAAATAAATATTGAGATATTCGGGTCTAATACTAAATGAATCGGAACACTCACTTTGTTTTTCTGATTGCCACTCAGAAATGATCCTTTCTGAGGTGGGTTAGAGTTGCCCTGATTTTCAGCCCTGAGATTGTAATGCTGTCTTCCATTCAATGGCTAAATCAGCGAGAAAAAAGAAAATTGGAAGTGTTTCATTGCCTTATATTGTCATTTGGAAAGCAGTTTTTCTTGTATAGACTTAGAAAACATGAGACAATTCTTCTCAGACACACCTACAGCAACATGAAGTTACCCATTAACCTAATTTTCTTCAAAGACAACACTTACTAAAATATAAAGTTTAATTAAACCAACGAGAACCCCAATTCATCTGTAACTTTTCTTCCTTTACTGTATTTTCAAACAAAGTAAATCATAAACAAGAAGTAGAATTGACAAGCAACTCATGGCTTCTCTTCCTGAGCATGGACAAGCTTGGCCTACAGGAAACATTACTTGGAATAGAGCTTTAAGGAAATAATTGTATCTCTGCCCAAACAAACTATTTGTGGAGACCAAATTTGGTGTTACTGCTTTGAACTAAATATTTGTCAAATCGAAATGCAACTGGAGCTACTCAAAGCCAAACTGTTGATGAGGAATTTTTGGTCCCTTTTGTTACTGGATTAACTCACTGCTCCAAGATAAGGATTATCCTACTCCTAATAAACTTTAAATTCTGTATGTGCCAGGGAAGAGAACCACCATGGTCCCAATTCAGCTTCTACGGGAAAACACTTTGGTACAAATGAAAGGAAAAGTCTTACTTGAGTAGGAACAAAAAGGGAGCGAGGAGAATGGTTGAGGCCTCCCAGATGCACTTTTTGTGAGCACACAGATGACAGATCAGATGGGTATGAATTGTAGTTATTCACAGCTGGCTGAGGTTTGACTATGGCCATCAGTTTTTGATTTCCCATTTCTGACCGACTCCCATGAGACAGGTTAATTAAGGCACTTGAGGGTAGACGATAACCTCTGGCAGGTGAGCACCTTAAGAAAAGCAAATTACACAGCTGTCTGATATAGTTTAATTGTTGACATTCCAATATATCTGGACTTAACAACACTGTTGCCTCTATGCCAAAAGATCAGTTTAGGTTTTTAATAATGGTTAGAATTTAGTGCACAGGTATCAGTTATTTATAGTTCAGAGGAACAAATGATTACTATTTTTCTTCATGTTAAAGAGAAACTGATAATAATCTATTTTCTACACATTTGTTTTAGAAAGACATCTGGATCCAATGCTTTATTCTGCTAGTTTATATTTGCTTTCTACAAACTAAAACTTCTAAATATGCAAAAAGCCTGAAGAGTATTTCCAAAACATAATATGCTTCATAAAAATTACCCCTACTCAAAGAGAAAAAAGAAACACAAAAGAAATAAAAACTGACCAACACTGTTGAGAAATGAAGCTTTAAAAAGAGACACTAAAAATACTCAGCTAAGCCAAAAGGAACGATTTCATGTCATCTGTATCAATAACATGAAATGACTGTGACACTCCCTGCACAAACCTTATCGTTAGGCCTCCAAGGAATTCTTCATCAAATAAAACTTCAAAGAGCACATCTGTTTCTCTACTGGCTGTAGAAAACAAAGTCAAGTGTCAGCCCATATGCGTAACAGCAGCTGGTTTTCTAAATTACAAAAGTATCTATATTAGTCATGCAATAAGTAATTCAAAGACCAAAAGTACCTCATTAGCAACAACAAAAATCTTATTCCTTAAATGAATAATTTCATTAACAGCAATCCAGAAGTGCTTCTCAAAGTCATATCTGGCTGCCCTTTTAGATATGCTTTCGACAGAAGCACCACGCGTAACAACCTGCATTAACAGAACTGCAATTTACAGCGGTGTGTTACAGCTGTCAGAAACCACCAGAAACGGGGCGTAAGCCAGCTTTACATTCAGGCAGCTGGAAATGGACAGCTTTAATGCTACCTTCTTACATAGCAATAGACAAATTCTTCTTTAATACTCCTAAAATTATACCAGCATAGCAGCAATATGGAGAAAAAAACACCTCTTCAAAAAAGCTGCACTAGGCTCTAGTCTAGTCAAGACTCTGCTGGGTGCAAACTGCACGAGAAAGCAACTCCTGAAATGCTCAGTGAGAAAACAATTTCTGTTAGGAGATCTCAAACTGCTGCACCCAATGTGATTCAGTAAATCCTTTTGTTTACCTGAAACAGATTTATAGATAATCTTCTTGTCAAATTAACAGAAATGGAGTATCACAGAGTAGAAAACAAATTCCAAATAAAACAGTCTGAGACAAATCATATTTGATAATATTTTATGTTCAATGTAAGCATTAATGCCTGTGGTTATCTCTACTTAACTTTGCCCATATCTTCCTATAACTATTTTGTAACTTTTTTGCAGCCTGTGTTCTCTCTCATTGACCTCTCTGCCTTCTTCATATTTAGAAGGAAAAAAGGGTAAGTAATTTCTTATTCCCAGCTGTGTAACACATGAAATTAAAATAGAAGAACTGTAGGTTTAATTTAAAGAGTACATAAGTCATTAACGGCTTCAAGTTGCACATGCTTTATAGGTGAGAAATTTCAATGCATCCACAACCATTATTCAAAACACTTGCCTGAAGCCTGCTCCCACACCACTAGCTGAGCTGGTACACAGCTACGATGCTACAACAATGAAGGAAATATTACCTCCTTTAATTCCTATAATGGTACCTCGAAGACCAACTGGAACGGAGAAGTTCTCTCTCACATTGACAACACGGTCAAACAGCCTGTACTCTGCATCTCGATCGGGAACAACTCCATTCTGTTGTTCTAATGGCTAGCAAGAACCAAAAGGCAGTGTTAATGTTTGCAAAACGATATGGATTACAATCCAAATGCATTTATAACAATTCCTGAAATTCACTATAAAGCAAACTGGTTTTTGGAAAAAAATTAAGAACACAATCTTCCCCTTCCAGACACAAATCAAACGCTCATTTCTCTTCTTGCAACTCGCAGTCACTGCTTCTGCGCGAGCAGCAGCAGCACTGGGTGTGATCCAAGGCAGACCAAGGGGGCAATTTAGACAAAACAAACCCATCAAGTATAACCTGTCGGTACTGGTAATGCAGGAAGCAGTGAAACACCAGATAAGACGAACCCTTGGTCATACAGCCAGAACAGAACAACAAGTCAAACACGTAAGACGACAAATGGGAGTAGATTTGCATTCACTACACAGCCAATAAGAACTGTAGAAGCATGGGGGACAGAAGGCAGGAAGGAACTGAAAGGATAACAACACATGGCAGAGTCTGTAGGCAGGAGAAATTCTCTCCTTTTAGAGACAGACTACCATTCTCACATGGGTTTTCTACAAGGCATTATAAAACTTTTCCTTCCATCAATCTTGCCATAAAAATTGACTCCTGGAAAGCTGGTAAGCTTATGGAAAATAAATATCATCTGCACAAGTAAACTCTAGAAAAACCCTCACTTACTCTGTACAGCAAATGGGGTTTCACAGTTACTCGCACCTTCTTGTTGCTTTTTCTCTGCTGAAAGGAAGGAATACAAAGTCATTACAAACTAGTGTAGGAAGTGTGGATTTCAAGTACAATAAAACACCTGAAGAGATAAAACACAATTTTTCTGCTTCTTTCAGAAAAGAGTACACCGTTTCCAAGGAATCTTTAGGTCCTGTTTTCACATCATGTCTGATTTCTCACCAAAGCGTCTGCTTGTTTGGGTAATTCCTAAATTCACACCAATTTTATTAACATGACCTTGCAAGTGAATTCAAATAAATCAACCCACTATTTCATGTAGCTTTGCCTTTAGCTTTTGCTTCAGTAATTTCCTTGGCCCCTTTTTTATCTGTAGCCTGCAGAAAACAACTTTCTCATTTTCATCAGACCAAAAAGAAACTGCAAGGGAACTGCAGCTAGAAACAGAGCTTCAGTAGTTCAGAATGTACACCCACACCTATTCCTTTCTGAAATCACCAAAAGGCAGAGTTCAGAGTATGGCCTAATGCTGCTGAATCTCCTCAAAAACGGAGTGAGTCAATTAAAAAGATCAATAATGAGGTCTTCTGAATTTCTGGGACAAATCACACAACAAATTCAGAATATACATTATATTCTGTACCCCTTTTCTTTGCAATGATAAGTAATCTTCATCTTAATCTATTTAAAGAACTTGGAAAATAATAAGCAGCTGCTTTCTCATTCTCACACCCAATGATGTCAAGCTGCATACCTTGCATCTCTCTACCTCTTCTTCAATTTTCTCAACAATGGCAGCATCCAAAATTTGCAGGTCACAAGATGAGCGAGACAATGCAGACACAGGATGTGCCTTTAACCAAGCAACGATTTCTTGAACTTTCTCAGCTCTAAATAAAAAACAACATAAATTAAAACTTTCACCTGTATAAACTAAGCATTTTACTATGTTCACTGATTTAATCAGTCAAGTATTATGATACATGCTGAATGCTTGTATACATTTATAAAGTAACAGAATCAAAGAGTTCTGTATGACAGGTTAAAAAAAAAATCTGAATTATGCGATGCTGTTTCAAACTGCAACATGAAGTGCTGCCTGAAAAAACAAACAAATTTTAAAGTATTCAAAATATTATCACAGAATCATAGAATGGTTTGGCTTGGAAAGGACCCCAAAGCCCACCCAGTCCCACCCCCTGCCACGGGCAGGGACACCTCCCACTGGATCGGGGGCTCCAAGCCCCATCCAACCTGGACTGGAACACCTCCAGGGATGGGGCAGCCAACACTGCTCTGGGCAATCTGGGCCAGGGCCTCCCCACCCTCACCAGGAAGAATTTCTTCCTAATATCTAATTTAATTCTTCCCCCTTCCAGTTTAAAGCCGTTCCCCCTCATCCTGTCACTCCATGCCCTTGTGCAAAGCCCCTCCCCAGCTTTCCTGGAGCCCTTTCAGTACTGGGAGCTGCTCTCAGGTCCCCCCGAAGCCTTCTCCTCTCCAGGCTGAACACCCCCAGCTCTCTCAGCCTGTGCTCACAGCAGAGGGGCTCCAGCCCTCGCAGCATCTCCGTGGCCTCCTCTGGACCCGCTCCAACAGTTCCATGTCCTTCTTATGTTGCATTCCAGAACTGGATATGGGGCTCCAAGTGAGGTCTCACAAGAGCAGAGCAGAGGGCAAAACCCACCTCTATGCTGCATTTAAATGTTACGTTTGCACCCAACCTACAAACCATATCCAGCTGTGATTAAAGGTTCTGTGACCAGCTCTTTCTCACACAAGAGTAAGGAAGAACCTCGGAGCATGCCTCTCGGGTAAAATGAAGCACAAACCTGAGATTCTTATACCAGAAGACTCCCAGAATGGTATCATTTTTGCCCAGTAAGAGTCCTGTGGAACACAGCACGCCGCACTTACCAAATCAAGCCCATGAACAGGGCTTACTAGCTACTAGTAAAATGTTACTGTGCTGTATCTGGAACCAAGCTTGTTAGTTTCATGGGAGACAAGAAGCAATAACTAAAAATGTGCAGAGTACTTTAAATTCTGCATGTTATTTTCCAAATTCAAAGTGATCTTAAACAACAAAAATAATTATTCCTTATTTTCCAAAAATGATCTTTTGATGACTATTCATAACTATGTTTACTTTAAAAGCAAGAATTACAAAGTAGCTACTGAAAATTTCTCATTTATTGGAGTTGAGAAAGGAGTCTGACAGAATTGGCCTCCACAACTGGAACATAAAACATTCTGGTAAGTTTTCATAGTCATCACTGAACAATCAAGGTGCTCAAGGAACAGCAAGGCTTCAGTTACACAGCAGTCACTACGTGATCACCACCAACTTCACAGTCTTGTCAGCCTTTATTCTTCTTATTTTAGGAAAAAAACCCAAAGCCAAATAAAACCAAAAAGATTAATTACCCATTCTCATCCTCTCCAGGCCAAATGTCATCTTCATAGAAGATATCTTCCTGGCTGTTCTTGGCTACATAATTAAATAGTTCAGGGACCCTAAAAAAATTAATAAATGAAAGATAAATTTATTCTCACATCAGCAGAGACCACAAAAAGGCTCATCAAAACAAACTTCAATGGACTTCCAAGATATCTGGAGCCCAGACAGATTACTTAATTTAGCATTATACTGTTAATTTGTCAAGGGTAAGCTGCTCCCAAAATTACCCTATCCCCAAATACGCTTTTCCTTGGAAGGAGAGACTCCTGGAAAGAGAACACTGGAATAAAAGAAATTCCATCGCTCTCCAAAACCAAACTCATCAGTGGTCGGGAGATCTGTGTCCAGACTGACACAAAGATGGATAATTTGGGTAAAGTTCATATCCAATATTTACCTTTCTAAATACTCAGCAAGTAGCTGTTCTACGGCAGAAGAATACATCCATTCATTTCCAACTTTCTTAGTATAGCCAGGAACTTCTTCATTTTTCTTATTGAACTTCAGGTTTAGCCCCACATTTGCTTTGTGATCTCCATGAGGACTGGAAATAAAGAAAAGTTTATTAATCTGCAATAATATATTTATATGCTTGTGTGTGTACATACATTAAAAACCATCCAGACATAAATCCTTAGCCTTACACTGGAGAAAAATTAAATTCATTTTATTGTTTACTTGTTAGCATCACAAGAGCTCTGTCACAGGACACAAGCTGTGCTATGGTAGCAGTCCACATACATGACCAGACCTTATCGCAAAGGACAGCAGAGAATATTTTACCCTTCTTCCTTAACTGAGATCTAATCAACCACAATCTAGCTGGCATTTATGAAAGTGTAGAACGATGTCCGTGAACAATAAGTGGGCAACAAATGTACACATTAAATTACAAGAAGATGCTCGTGCATCAACTGCTTTTAGTGAGTTGTTCCAGGAAACCAGAATGCTGACATTCAGAGAACTACAGGGATCGCCTCCCTTATATATTTTAAGCAGCTTTACTCTTAACTAGTTCTTCAAAAAAATTACAGGTATGATTATTATCCCTTTATACTAGCAGTAGTGATAAGTACAATGAAACTGGATCTCAATTTCATTTTTCCTTCTCAGTGTGGCAAAATCAGCTCAAACTCCTGCTTTAATTATGCAAATAGCTAACCAGGAAAGTCAATTTATATCTTTCTACAATACAAAAGCCAACAAAACAACTCCAGAGTAAACAAAAACTAGAAAGAAGTTCATGATAGGAGAGATAAACACTGCTTATGAATTCAGCATACAGCAAGAACACTTCAAAGAAAGCTTCACATCACAAAACAGTCACACACTTGATAAAGCCAGCACTTCGGCACTGCAGAAATTGTGCAGACGTGTAGAAGAATTTAGAAGCTTCTTTACAGTCAAAATTCAAGAAGAGAACTTACTTTTTCTTTGATCCTCTTCCAATAAAAATACTCCCTGTAAATCTGGAGACAAGATATCCACTTACTCCAAGACGGCTGGCCAAGATATATGCAGGGTTGTATTTCACAGAGTATTTCTTTAAAACAAACAAACAAACAATATTGGCAATTCCCAAAGGAGAAGGATTTTTACATAAAGGGAAAATGAGTAATATGGAAGCAACCCCTAAAGACATTTACCACTACAAAATATATTTGACGCATTGTTTAAGTTTCTACTAGAAAGTCAGACGCACTTACATGCTGGTTCTGTATTAAAGGGTCAAGCTGGGGTTCACATGGAATATTGAAAACTACACGAATTCTGCCTTCTGTGATAACATCCCGTGAATCTTGAACCTCGGAGAGAAACACAACACGTTAAGAATTTTATTTAAAACCAGCGGTCTTTGGATACTAGACCTCATAGTCTACTGTATCAGCAGCTTTGATGCAGGAGGCACAGAGATACTTTGAGATTCATCCTCTAGTCCTGACTGTACACTCTGCTTCCTCACAGAGGTTATCAAACACCATTAAATCAAAGGAATCCACGACTGAAAATGATACAAAATGGAAGCTCTATGTATTGCAAATTATCCCAAATAATGAATAAAAATTATCCTGCATTCAAGCTATGCTACCTTTTTCCTGTTATGCCAGTAACAGCGACAGGGAAAGCAGAAGCCCCTCCTCCTCCAACTAAACCACGGGGGAATCTTTGATTACAAGTTTTAGCTAGCAAATGACAATTACTGCCACACAACACCTCAGTTTGTTTTAGGCTTGCAAATAAAGAAATATAAAGGGAAAAACAATGAAATTATTGGAACTAACTTCTCCCATGCAGCCATAGTAAGGAGATCCCAGCATAAAGGCTGTACTTCCAGGAGGAAACAAATCATCCAAAGTCTTGATGTTTGAAAAACGAGAATCAAAGGCTTTGATATCCTACATGAAAAAAAGACAGAATTGATAATTCAGTTCCAGTAGAGGATTTTAAAAGTTCATATCAATAGATGCTTATTCCAAAACATTACCCAAGTCTGAAATAATCAATCGAAGGCAAAGAAGCTAATGCTGAATCACAAATGCTGTTACACAGGCCACTACGCTCCCTTGTAGGGCACCATTGCACTTCATTCAAAACATCACTAAAAAGATGACGAATGCCATTTTTTCAGTAAGATGGCTAAAGTGTGCAACGGAGACCCAAATTTTGTAACAAAACACTTGCCTAAGAATAATTTTTAGATACAATAAATTCCATTAATTTAAGATGTTTCTTTTTGTTCAGTCTTTTGTTTTAAAGGAGAATGCCCTCTTTCCCCACCCCACCGTGATGGAGTTAAGGTGCTATCTGCAAGAAGATACTGAACTTGTATATTTACCTTGACAACAGTTTGGTAAACAAAAGGAAGAACTTGCTTTGACCACTGCTTCTCCAAATACACTTCTCCATTTTGTTTTAGTTGGTATCTATTACCAGTGAGTAACTGAGCATACAAAACTATGGATGTTTCATGAATAATTATTCCTTTCCTTTTCTGGTAGCTGAATTCAAAGCAGAACAATTAGTTTGGTTACAACAAACAGAACTGAACGAAGAGGGTGGAATTAATATATTGAAATAAATAAGGGTAGTTTTTATATACTTTTTTTTAACAAAAGGACTCTTTTAAGAGTTTACTTCCTGTTTTATAAAAAATACCTGGAATAAATGGCTTAATCCCTTGTTGCACAGCCATCACTAGAGAGACATGCTCGCCAACTCACACACACTCTACAGTGGGAAGGGTTGGGGGTAATAAGGAAGTTAATTCAAGCAACAGATAATAAAACAGCAAGCTGCTGCAACTCAGCTGTGTTCCCCAGGGCACCCACATTGCAGAAGAGCAAAAGCTCTATTCAGATTTCACAATGCTGAGCTACTGAAGTTGTAACTGCATTTGACACACTTCCTACCACTGAGGATTACTGAGGCCAGTACAGAAAAATGAGTGGGAAAATAAATACCAAAACTCATTCATTTGAGAATTCTTTTGTAACAGCATCTACCCTTAAATACCTAGGGATTAATTCCATTTACCCTGAAACCTGAACATAAGTTCTTTCATCATAGCATCACAGAATGGGTTGGCTTGGAAAGGGACCCCAAAGCCCACCCAGTTCCAGCCCCTACCACAGGCAGGGACACCTCCCACTGGGTCAGGGGGCTCCAAGCCCCATCCAACCTGGCCTGGAACACCTCCAGGGATGGGGCAGCCAACACTGCTCTGGGCAATCTGGGCCAGGGCCTCCCCACCCTCACCAGGAAGAATTTCTTCCTAATATCTAATTTAATTCTTCCCCCTTCCAATTTAAAGCCGTTCCCCCTCATCCTGTCACTCCAGGCCCTTGTGCAAAGCCCCTCCCCAGCTTTCCTGGAGCCCTTTCAGTACTGGGAGCTGCTCTAAGGTCCCCCCGAAGCCTTCTCCTCTCCAGGCTGAACACCCCCAGCTCTCCCGGCCTGTGCTCACAGCAGAGGGGCTCCAGCCCTTGCAGCATCTTTGTAGTCCTGCTCTGTTGTTTTTTAAGTTCCAGCAGAGTCATTTCCTTTCACCATCAAGCACGCAGCAGCTCTTCTCTGCTACTTAGGTCCATAATGCAGCAACAAAACATGACTAACAATAAAACACCAAGTTACACTTTCATTTCCAGCATTACTTACTGCTCTGAAATGCCTTGAATTTCTTTAAACCATGTACTTTGTTCCTTATCTCCAACGTACGCTACTTTAGTTGGGGGCACCGCATTTCCCGTGTAAAGCCTCTGCGTGCCATGGGGTTCTTCCAAATAAAACCTTGAGAATATTATGACATGTATGAATTTAAGCAAATAAGATTGATCTACACATAACCCACTGTGGGCAAAACTTAAAATACTTAAGAAATATTTGCTAAGGATATGGAAAACTTGCAGCATCATTTTGTCTCCCCCTTCAAGAACAGGCCATTCAGCATATTTTTTATGAAACACACCAGTGCGTGTGCCAAAAGGAAGATTGTAGAGAAATGTTCTCAATTGTATTATTTTGTGTGAACTCGTGTGTGTATATTTTTCCCCTCCAAGGTAAGAATGAGCTCTCCCTAACTTCCACATCTATAGCCAAATACTGAAGGATGAGACTACAAAGGTAACCAAACCTCTGAACAAAGTTAACACAGGTTCTTCCACCAAGCAGCCTTTGCTACGCTGGAAGAATTTGTTGTTAGCTAGTACTAGAATAAACCCAAACTTTCTGTTCAGCCTCAGGAACTTGTGTTGAATGGAACAATAAAATGACAAACAACTATTTAAGACATGTTTCTTACTTAGTTTCTCCATCTGACACAGCGACAACTCTGGCTTCTTCAAGGTGTGGCCAGTTAACAAAAACATGCTTTCCCAGTACCAAACTGGCAACATTTTCTACCACCTGAAAAAACCCAGAAGTTACGATTAGCAATGGTTTAACCTTAGAAGGTTCTTCTAAAAATATTTTCAAATGGTTTTTGCAATAAATAAATACTACTCTACTTAATGAACAGGTTTTCTTGTAGAAAATGGAGCTCATTTTAGCTCATTAAATTATATTTTGATACATATTAATAATCTCTGATTCAAAATGAAAAATACTATTTCATTTAGGACAAAGTATCACACCCCAAGCGTCCCTCTTTACAAGTATTACATGTTAGTTCTAAGACCTGGGTTGAGTTACAGTTCTGGCGCGTGTTTATTAAGCATTTTTTTTGTTAAATCACATGAAACTGTTTGTGTCTCTGGGACACAATAATCCAATCCACAATGTGAGGTTAGTGAAGTATTTTGTGCCATTTTAATTTCATATCTCACCCAAATAAAGAAACACTTCTGTCCAGGACTCTGCCAGCATCTGTAATACCAGTTTCACATTCTGTTCCATTTTCCTAATGAGTTCCTGCTATTTTTTAATGTATTATTTTGGATTATTTAATTCTCTTTGGCACCCATCTTCAATATTCACTCTCCTTCTCTCTTTACAGCTAAAGCCAATCTTCTTGTTCCCCTCCTCTCTCATTTCCTGGTTTTATTTATTTATTTTTCCTGGATTTGTCTTTCACTACCTGATATTTCTGATTACAAAACAGAGCTGCCTTTTAAAGGGTTTAGAAAAAATATTTTTGCTTCTTAATGTCTCTGCATCAACTCTTTCCTCTAATTCCTCTACCAGTTTCATTGAAGTGGAAGGTGCAAGTCTGCTTTGTTGATGAAAACAGACTGATTAAAGAAGAAACAGTGTCTGAATACTCAGCTACAGGCACTGGTCTGGAGACTCTGCTTCCCTGCACTTGTACCATCATTTCTAACTAACAATTAGACAGGTACGAGTCTCACCAACTCCTTACCCGAGAAACGTCTGACAGCTACCACAGAGAATTGCCAGAAACTGTACTAAGGAGACTGACATTTAACATTCTGAAGTCAGGACATATTTAAATCTTTCAGCAGATCCTCACATTTTTGAACTTCTCCCCCCACAAATTTAGTGTTTTAATCCTAGTGGACTTTATTTTTTGCTGTTGACTCCAATAGCCAACACAAGCTTTCAGTGTGAACCAATGCCACTGATCTTTCCAGTGAACTGATTCAGTCGACGTTTTCAAACAAGGTACAGAGAATACATTACCAGGGGTCTCAGCTCTGGGCTGGGCGCTGAGAGCTTCTTACTCCAGCAATCAGTTTGATGGCCTTGAGCTGTATTTCACCTTCCTTTCCATTCATCACATTTTAACAACTTATACATAAAGCTCATTTTGAAATCAAAGCATTACTAGTTAAATTTAAAAAAAAGTCTACGGATATTATTTTAAATTAACTATTCAATATATTTAACTATTCTTTTGTAAGAAATGCTTGGGTTTAAATTTTTTAAAAACTTTTTCAATACTGCTTTTTTCCTGTAATACACTATTGAGAAGCCATAAATAACCAGCATTTCAAATCTGCCTATTTAACAAATTCAGTCTTTTTCTGACAAGTTTTTTGTCTGGTTTTTTTTTCTTTTTTTTTTTTTTTTTAATTTTTAGAAGCTGAATTCTTACCAGTTCTTTTGAGTTCTCGTCAGCTATGATTTCTAATATCATGTTCTCTCCGTGGCTGCTTTGCTGAAACACCTGTACGCCACTTTTTCTAAGAAAGAACTGGATAAAAACAAAACCGCATATAAAGCTTACTTGAACTCTTACATAGTTATTTATCAAATACAATTGAAAACGTCAGAAGAGAGAAATATTTTACCTTATGTTTAATGTGCTTTAAAGTAGGAAATCCACAAAAATATAATGCACTCTTGTTGATTTTAGTTATCTTATTGTGGGTTATTTCTACATGCCAAGCATCCAAAGGTACTGTTTTAAACCTAAAAAACAAGTTGCACAACATTTGCTCATACAGGTCGACCTCCGGCTTTAGAAACACTCATTAGTCATTCAAACACTCATCAAATGACAAACCCTTTGACCTCCCTATAAGGAGGCAACTGATTTAACCTATACAAAGGTCTAGGAAACCCTATGCTGTTGCTGCGAAGAGACTGCTCCTTAAGAAAAAGGCAAAACCTCAAGCCACAGCATGTCTCAATCTCACTATTTTAATACATTGTTATCGTCAAATTCAAACTGCAGTGGTTCCATAAGGCGCCGTTCATGTTCACACTATCCATTCTTCACTAAGGGTAATCCTGCAACAGGCATCCCTTTCCTGTTTTGCTTCATGGAATTACTATTAAGGTTCTGCTTCCATTTAATTTTGCAACCTTAACGTGTGTTAAATAAAGCTGGCTGCTTTCAGTGAGAGCGAAGTGACAAGCATGCTCGTGTTCAACTCTCCGCGTCAGATCCAAACGCTCACATTTTTTTACAAATGGTCTGGGATTAGGTGTGCTGATTAATCATCACTATTATCAGGTAATTGTACCAGTCTTTCATCCTCTGAGTCTACAGTGTTTAGTAAGTTCCTAGATTAGGAGTGTCAGACTCGCGGCTCCCGCCGTTCTCCGGCTCCTGCAGCGTAACGCACGTCACGCGCTACACACGTGCCCAGCGCTGGCAGGAGCGCAGGGACAAGGAGCTCGGTGCTGCCGCTGGGTACAAACAAGGTGCCGGGCAAAACAAGGTGGAGGGGTTGGATTGAGCCCGTGGGCCGGGAGTTTGACACCACTGCCCTGGAGTGTTCTTGCCAAATTAGCATCAGATCATTTATTTTGCAATGTAACATTTCAGGAAAAGGAACAAGTACTTTTACCTTATCATCCACAACACGCAACACCTAATCCAGCATTTTACATTTCTCAGTGTATATAGTGGCACATAAGTCTTAGGTAAAATGCTAATAAAAACGTTCTAACTACTTTTAGTCTACTCTGAAACAGTTCAGTCAGCGTTACCTCGTATGAC
Source organism: Neomorphus geoffroyi (assembly GCA_033558235.1). NCBI lineage: Eukaryota > Metazoa > Chordata > Aves > Cuculiformes > Neomorphidae > Neomorphus > Neomorphus geoffroyi. The sequence continues at coordinate 11,119,456 of JAUMJM010000012.1, forward strand.
ATCTTTCTATGGCAGGGAATTTCTCTGGCCACGGTGACGGGTACTGGAACTCTGCATCCTTGTCATACCAGTACATTAAGCAAGCACTGTGAGTATTTCTTTGTTTCTCCTCTTCTTTTAGGCACTTATTACAGGATTCCATGGCCTGCAGCAGTCGCTTCTAAATTTGAGAGAAATTGGCATAAGTGAAACTGGCAACAAAAATTAGCCCAGAAGCATCTACCTGCAGTTTTCTGGTTACTGTGTTAATTTTCTAACTGCAGCGTGACCCTCGTGTCCCAGCTCTCCTACAAACCCAGGACCATTACAATGGGATGGCTTTGGAGAATAGAGATTACCCTTCTGCAGATACACTTCCAAAGGCAGTGCTTTGCCTTTGCAGTATTTCTTTGTATGTTAATGTAAAAGGTTTTAAATGTTATCATAACACTCTGCAGAATAACTGTTGGAAAAAGCTTCAAAACCTTATGAACCATTCAAGCAGCAACAGTTTTGTGAGAGGATGAAGTCCTGTCAACTTTTCACTGTGAACTATGGAAACAACCGTTAGGTGTGCTCGCCCATCTCCAGGTACCTTACATCTAACCCGCACTTTTATTTTCACCTACTGGCTTTGACGTGCTCAAATTTAATCTGATAAAAGATATGACAACAATGGCTGTCCTATATGCAAATGGGAAATGTTACTGGTTTACTCCCCTCTGTTAATGTTTCACTGTTAGATTTGTACTTCAAGTCTTTTATCCATTCCCGGAGTTCCTGTGAAGAGACTTTCTGCAGAAATATTACATTTTTTTCAAGTGTTTTTTTATTTTACCTACAGACATTCTGTATTTTCATATGCACAGAGGAACAGAATTTTTTTCTCAGAAAATCTCAAAGTAAACATTTGAACAACTGATTAAAAACACAAGCAAACAACAAAAAGACAATATTCCTTATTTAAAATTTCTGCCATTTGAAGCTAACTTTGCTTGTGGTAACTTAACCTGGCCTTACTCTACAGGGAGCAAACATTTATATTTTCCTGTGATCCTACCAAGTGTTAATCGAAACTTCCATTTAATCGCACGTCTAAGTGTTGATTAAGAAGTTCAGCAAATTTGTTATGAATCTTTCACAGACAGCAGACACTGAAAAACTTACCTCGTCAATAAATGGGATTAATACTACAGCCTCCCATTCTTGCTGTTTTCCATTTAAGTCAGTTTTAAAATCCGGTGGGTAATATTCTATAATAGGAGAGTCTTCACTAATCATCAGATGCTAGGGAAATAAACAGAGGAATTAAACAGTATCACAGACAATTCAGCAGTAATTCTAGGAAAAGAAAGAGGAAGGCCAGTATTAAAACCAACCCAAGGATAAAGAGGAATTCCGGCTTTATCACTTAGGCAGTTTTGGACTAGGATAGTTAACTAATACAAAATTTTGTATTTATTACTAACTTTTCAATGTACTAAGAACAGTAAGAAGCATATAACCATACAACTGTGATTTAGGGGTAGAATATAACAAAGAGGATATACACCATTCACCAAAGGGTGGTGGTGAATGGTGTCCCATCCAGCTGGCGGCCAGTCACTAGTGGCGTCCCCCAGGGTTCGGTGCTGGGCCCGGTCCTGTTTAATATCTTTATTGATGATCTGGATGAGGGGATCGAGTCCTTCATCAGCAAGTTCACAGATAACACCAAGCTGGTAGGAAGTGTCGACCTGTTGGAAGGTAGGAGGGCCCTACAGAGGGACCCTGACAGGCTGGAGAGATGGGCTGACTCCAATAGCATGAGGTTTAACAAGTCCAAATGCCGGGTCCTACACTTTGGACATAACAACCCCATGCAGAGCTACAGGCTGGGTGCAGAGTGGCTGGAGAGTAGTCAGGCGGAAAGGGACTTGGGAGTGCTGGTGGACAGGAAACTCAACATGAGCCAGCAGTGCGCTCAAGTGGCAAAGAAGGCCAATGGTATCTTGGCCTGCATCAGGAACAGTGTGGCCAGCAGGACTAGAGAGGTCATCATCCCCTTATACTCGGCACTGGTCAGGCCGCACCTTGAGTACTGTGTCCAGTTCTGGGCCCCTCAGTTTAAGAAGGATGTGGAGATGCTGGAGTGTGTCCAGAGGAGGGCGACGAGGATGGTGAAGGGTCTGGAGCACAAGCCCTATGAGGAGCGACTGAGGGAGCTGGGGTTGTTTAGCCTGGAGAAGAGGAGGCTCAGGGGAGACCTTATTGCTCTCTACAACTACCTAAAGGGAGGTTGTAGTGAGGCAGGAGTTGGGACTCTTCTCTCAGGTGACCGGGGACAGAACGAGAGGACACAGTCTCAAGCTTCACCAGGGGATGTTTAGGATTGACATTAGGAAGAAATTCTTCACTGAGAGGGTGATTGGCCATTGGAATGCGCTGTCTAGGGAGGTGGTTGAGTCACCATCGCTGGAGATGTTCAAAGAGAATTTGGATGAGGCACTTAGTGACATGGTGTAGTTGACAAGTAGGAGTAGGTGTAGGTGTAGGTGTTGGGTCATAGGTTGGACTCGATGATCTCAAAGGTCTTTTCCAACCTTATGATACTGTGATACTGTGATTCAAAATTATCAGGAAAAGTTATTTCAAATTGATACAGACAACCACTGAGGGACAGATAAAGGCAATTTAATTCTAAATCCTACCTGATAGCATTTAGGTAGGAGATCTTTGCTAGCTGCTGGAAGCACAGCAAGAAGCTGTTCAAACGGCATGAAAGGTTTTCCCAGTTCAAACTTGATTTTGAGGTCACCAATGTTGTGAATATCTGACAGATAGGGTGCATAATGATAAGGGTAATACCTGCAGTGGAAGAAAACCTCTTCAATTACCTGATTAAATTATAGCACAGCAGTGTTCACAGATCAGAAACCAAGAGAACTAAATGAAATGTTCCCAGCATATAAGGCGAAACACTGCTTGATCTTTAAGCAATCTCTCATTCAACAGTTTTTCTTACCAACTCCATGACTGAACTCCATGGTAATAATAATGTAAAATCCATTGTATTGCCTGGACATAACATTCAGCTTGATCAGCCAAGAAGTCACTTTAAAAGAAAAAGAAACTATTTAGTTTTTCTTATTTTCACTGGTTTATAAAAACTACTTCACACCCTGTGTACAGGAATGAAGATAAAGCATTTGGGGAATGTAATAAAAGCACGGTGTTCTAGATTGATCTAATACTAATGGATTTTTTTCTCTGTGGTTCTCAGTTGTTACAGAAAACATAACTTGCAGCTCTTCTTGCATTAGCCAAAAGCACGGCAGCTGCAGTGGACTGCCATGTATTCTCTGCTTTTAACATGGACTAATATCCTGGCTCGAATCAGACATACGCAAAGACTTGTCTTTGGTGTTTAAAAAAAAATATCACTTACTCAGAAACTACTTCTACGCCCATTTTAGTCATGTAGTAAGTTCTTTTGTATTGCCTAAACTCAGTTTCAAACAGATCATCATCTTCTGGTTCATCTTCCCACACAGCTGAAAAAGCAGTCATGGACAAAAAAGAATTAACATTCAGTGTTCTACCATTCAGAAGATACTCAGTTTTGACTTAATGCCTTAACTTTATTCCTCAGTGCACAGTTCTAAGTGCACTGCAAGTAACATGAAACAACCAAACAAAATCTTTACCCAGAGGAAGTCAGGAACTTTGGGGTTTTTTCCCCTTTAGGCAACCCATTTTGCAGCCCAATTACAAAAGAAGAGAATATTAGTCATCAGATAATAATTAAAGAAAATGTTAAGTAAACCTTTAAATGTTATCATTTTTCAGCAATATCATCTTTTATTACAGTTATACATTTTTTCCATTAAATTTCAAAACATGAGCAAAAGACATTTTCTACAAGTGGAATTAGTTTACAAACATAAACAGCAGAACCAAAATCCCCAAAGCCAAATCTGTTAACTTGTCCCCATCTTTATAACAAAGTACCTAGGCAGACAATTGCCAATGCCATAATGTTGTTGAAGATTTGCTCATTCATTCTTTAATTCAACATGGAAACGCTGGTCAGATAAGCAGTGCTTCAAAAGCTCCCTCTCACCGTAAGCTGGTGATGTGCAGTTCCATTTCCAAACAGCTGTCCACATCACAATTTCATTTAAATTATGGTCATCTCTGACTTGAAATTCTTATGAATCTTCCAAATTTATACACAAATTAATGGGGTTTTTTTTGTTATATGTATATGGAAACATTATTTGCACTTACTTTTAGGGGCCACAACTTCACCTTCATTTTCTTCTAGGGCTGCCAAACACATGGAATTTTCCTGAGCCTGTTAAATTATTATTTGAGATAGAGTAAAAATACAGAACAACATGCACATCTCATTCACAACCACATCATCTGCAGCTCCAGATACTACAGTCAAGATGTATAAATGTTATTATTTAATATAAAGCCCACTACATTTCCTTCTCTCGTAAGTGCCATGGGAAAGTGATTTTATCCATACAGACCAGACAAAGAAGCAGTCTCAAATAAAATCTCAACTACCTTTAAAAACTAACTAAACACTTCCTTTCAAAACCACAACTATTTCCAAATCTATGCAGTACACATTCAAGCATTTTTACCTACATCATGCATTGTGCTACAGCACCGGTATGAAACCAAATATTTGCATCAGTAAATTTTTAAGAGTTCAAATTAATTTTGTGGGAAGTAAGGCTATAAGAAATTGCATATAAGAGAGTCAAACAAGCCAAACATTCGCTTCATTCTCACACTCTGCATGCTGTCTTTTGTGTACAGCACTGGATAGCTTTCAATAGGCACAACTGTTTGGTTGGCCCTCTTCCTCTGTACCCGAGGTGCAAGCTCCTGACTGGCACTGCCACTCAGAGCATCAGCCCAGGCGGCTGCTCCGAAATTCTGTGGCAAATAAGAAAACAGCCACAAAGAAAGCGCACCTTACTAAAGGAAGTGCTAACACATTGCTCTTATAGACCACAAACTGCACTGAAGAACAGGACAACGCTACGCAAGGACAGACTGAGTTTGAAGGGGTTTCCTGCTGCTACTCTACCCTCTGCTGAAGGCGCATGTTGAAGGGCCAGTGAAGGGGGTGGTGGGGACGTGAGAATGAGACAGAACCAAGGTACAGAGAAAGGTGCTGTTCCTTATTAATGTTATATCTAGGATTGCATGTTTCATAACTGATTGGAGATGAATAGCAATTTCATTGGTGTGAGCTATCTGTTCATTGTCAGTCAGCCAATACCAAGATGTGCATGAATCAGTGTGCCACAAATATATAGAACTCCCAGCAAGCTATGCACTGAAAATTAAAATGGGAAAGCACAGCAAGTTTGACCGAAACTCACTCAGAAGTAGGTTTTGCTGCTGTTGAGGAACAGATAAATTGACATAAAGCATTCAATTACAGGTTTACAAGATTTCAAGACTCATGAGAGTCTGACTTTGACTTAACGATTTCATCTCTTGCAATCAGCAACGCATACTGGCAGTTCCCCAAATGTTACATTTTACTATCTTTTCTGATCTCAAAAAAACCTCAAACCAGAAGTTTATGCCATTTAATTTGCCTAAGATCAAACAATGTGTTTGTAAAAATGAACAGTTTTATTTCCCAAACTGTGCATGTAAAACACTAACCTTTTGTTTCTTCTGTTTATTTTTTCTGGCTTCCTCTGCTGCAATCCCAGCTGCCTCGTTGAGGTATTTATTGCCTACTTTACTTTCAAACCATTTCAGGTCTACAAAGACTTCACTGAAGTGTTCACGATCAAACTGTGCAGAGAGATTAAAGTAAGAATTATTTGAAGGATACTAGAGCACTAAATTAACAGCTTTTTGGTAAGTGCATTAATTTATATTTAGAGTCACTTGCACATAAACATTTTGCCCTAGAGCTACAACTAAAATAATATGTTAAAAATCTTCTTTCTCAACAATATAACAAGTACTCAAGCCTTTCAGTAAGGCTGTAATGAGTAACAGAGTTAGAGAACTTCCACACTTCACTATCAACTCTAGAAGCAGACGTACACAGAGCCTGGACAACACAGTCTTTGCCACGCACCCAACACTCCCACAGTTCTACCCTAGAATCGGAAGACAGGGCTGAAGCAGGGCCAGCAGATGAACTTCCTCCTTCCAAGTTCAGTAGAAGGCTGAGACCTTTCTATTTCTACATGGTTTATACATTTTTTCACCTCTCGGACCAATTACTGCAGTGAGACTTAACAGGACTGCCTCCTGTGCCCCAGCTGGTTCATGGAGAGCGAGGCCGCCTGCCTCTGAGGGACACTGAAGCTTCACTGCTTTCTACCATGGATCTTCATAAAAAACTGGCAAAAAAATATTGCTGTCCAAGACCTTCAGCCATTACCCCACAAGAAAGTGCTCATCAGGGGAAGCAAAGGGCATTGTCGCCCGCAGCACGCTCTACCCAGCGCTGCCGTTCATGACTCCATGAGAACTGAGCAACAGGATTCTACTGGCAAGCTCTCATTTGACTCACAGTACTGCAAGATTCTGGCTAATGCATAGATCGAATTATTCAACCTTTTCCCTCTTATATTATGATAAGATCAGACAACAACTGATTGGATCCCACCTCTTAAACGGGAAAACAGTTGGGTGAAGCACTTGTAAAACACTGTCGTTTCACAGTTCACTAAAACTGTGGCACGGTGTATTTTAAGGCACTATATGAAGGTCACATTCAATAGACAATGCTGTTCCACGCAGTGCAATTCCCAAGTTACTTACATCTGACAATCTTGTGAGATATTTCTCAAAGCGTTTTAAATTCAGATGCCCATTTTCATTTATGTAACCTATTGGAAAAATAAAGCATGTTTTTTTAAAGTAACAATTTAACCATTTTTAAATTTCAATTTAACAGTCCCACCGGTAACAGAATGAAACCTTGCTCGTTGTCTAAAGGAAGTGTAATAAGAGCTAAACATTCTAACACAGCTAAAAGGTCAATAATTATTAACATACAAATGTTTGACCTTCCACAACTAAACTTAGTGTTCTTACCTCCCAGTTCTGGTAAGACAGCCATATACGTTCTATAAAGTAGAGGCAGTGCATCATGATTAATATGTAAATGAGGTAGATGAGGAATAAAATCATTTCCCACAAGGAAACCCATTAAGATCCAATCATCAATTATTCTTTCAATATCATATTCAAAGGAAATCTTATCCTAAGGGGGGAAAAAAAAAAGGAAGAAAATAAAACTCCGGAGCATAATTTTTATTATCATGTTTGCATAACAACCTCACACATTTCTTCAACCAACAGCCCCATTAGAACTTACTTTTACTGGTGAAAATTCATAATCAATATATTCCCTCATCAGCGATAAGTGCAGTAAATGAAAAGTGGTTTCCTCTGGTGCACAAGCTCTGTAAATTATTCAAAACATTGAGTTAATTATTTATAAATACACTTTCAACATGAATATTTAATAAGTCCAAAGTTACCTAAACCCAAGTAATCTTACTAGGATCACATCCCTGCAGAAGAAATAATGTACAAACATTTCTTTGAATCTGTTTTAGAGTACATCTGGTTTGAGTCTAAAGTTTTGCAGCAGCATCTTCCGAACAGCAGACGTGACTACACAAACAGGGAGGAAGCAGGGCAGCTTTCTGGAGTTCCACACTGCATTAACTATTTCCTAAGTAATTTTCCCATTGTCCAGAAAAGGGACAACCTAACCTAACTTTGCACCAAACCCAGTATATTTTAAGGTATTTCAGAACCTGTCTGAGCACATCAGGAGTACACCTATTCATGTCTAAACTGGCTGGGTTACATTTGCAGCCATTTGAGATCACAGTATCACAAGGCTGGAAAAGACCTTTGAGATCATCGAGTCCAGCCTATGCCCCAACATCAACACCTACTCATCATCTAAACCCTGGCACTAAGTGTCTCATCCAAACTCCTCTTAAACACCTCCAGGGACGGTGACTGCACCACCTCCCTGGGCAGCGCATTCCAATGGCCAATCACCCTTTCAGTGAAGAATTTTTTCCTAATATCAAGTCTAAACCTCCCCTGACGAAGCCTAAGACCATAGAGAGATGCTTCTTGTAAGATAGGAATACACTCAGCTTGAAAGCGTGCCCCATGTGTCTCATCTGGTGGCTTCAACACACAGCACTGCCGCAGCAAAACAAGCGACATATCTGCTGTTTGCTTACGGCGTTAATCATCCCGCACATATTCTGCCTTCTTTTCTTCTCTTCACTAAAATTACTTAATACCTAAGCCAATGTTAGGCCAAAATCAGTCAAAACCAGTGTTAAAAGACTGATGACCTAAAGACTGATGTATTCTAAACTCATAAAGGACAATTTCACCTTGTAGATGCTGTAACGAGCCGGGATCCACTGACTAACCAGCACAAACACCTGTGTATTCACACATCCATACCAGACATTAGCCAAAATCCTGAGGAAGATGTGTGATACACAGATTATACGGAGACTACCAAGACGGACATGGAGCTACACTTGGCTGTGCAGAACTTCAGACCCAAGTCTGTCACTTTTTGAATGTAATTTTTATATTGATAGTCAAGAACTTCAGTTCATCAGGCTGATGCTGTAAGACTCCAGCAATATTTTGCCCCTTATTCTTCACTGCACTGGAATTGAAAATCCTGATAAATAATTTCTCTCAATCAAGAAATAGCCTGCTAACAGATATTAATATGTATATATTTTTAGTATTTTCATATTTCTAGCTATAAGTGCTCATAGAAGCAGCAATTCCTGCAACTTCCAGAAGTAAATTCCTGTAACGAGCAATATCATCCAGAAATTACAACAGGAGTTAGAGAACAGTGCTTGATGGAAAAAAAAAATGATGCCTTGCCTTTTAATTTCAAACTTTATTTAATTAATGCCTCAAAAGGTCACCACACCGATATTCTATATTATTATTTAAACAAGGAAACCCCAAATTTTCCTTTGATTAGACTTAAGGCCTTTTAATAACATTACAATTTCACATGCCAACACTATTAACAGAATCAGTGTCTGTGAAAAGCTGACTGTGGAAAACTATGAAAAGAACACTTATTTCTGACGTTTACCATATTGTCTTTGGAAATTAAACATTTGTCTACTAGCAAAATCAATGTATTTATCTAAACATTTATATGACTTATAACTGCACTATCCAAAATCCTTTTTCTATCGAAAAAGTGCATTTCTTTGTCCCTCCCACCTTCCCCCTTTATCCAGCAAATCTATGCTCGAAGTGCTTCAAAGAAGGAACCTGGCCACAGGAACAGTTATAAAATTATTGATTCTGTTATTTCAGAAAAGCACGCACAGCTCTATAGCAGCATCCAGTCAACCAGTTTGTTTCTTTCAGTAAATACTCTAGTCATTTACTTATATGCCCCAAATTTCAAAGACAAGAATACCTTTTTAAAAGTTAGTATTTTCATACAAGCATTATGGAAAAAAATGTCAGTACAGCCTGGGCTGCTCCACTCGTAATACAAAAAGAAGCACAACACATCAAAGCACCACAAATGTTTTTGTCAGCTGCCCTGACAGCACACATTTTCTCATGTAAATTAATTCAAACGCAGAAATAAACAAGCTGATTTCTCCAGCTTCATGTATTTTCTAACACAACAATAAAGTAAGACTTTATTAATTTAGTATGCAAGCAATAAAAGGACCCAACACCCGGATTAGTCACCCAGTAACTTTTGGATTTCATTTAATCATATGTAACATGAAAGTAAAATTAAATCAGTTCACCTTTGAGATTTTTTACCACCAAATCTGACTTCTTCTCTTAAGAGCGCAAAGTGTGCCTCATGACTTGTTAATCCCAGCATAATCTATTACAAAGAGATATTAGAAAGGTCTTACTTTGTTATTTTTTTTAAACTGTTACTCAAGATCTGAGCAGTATAAAAAAATCTAGCAGTTTTTTTCATTGCAAATTCAAAAGTTTGCAGGAATACAAAATTATATTTCAGAACCCTACATGCTTAGGAAGACATCAAAGACATACACACTGTTTCTATTATTTTAATCACACCTACCAAGTCAGCATCCAAGCCATACAGACAGTGCCTTGTGTTTGGATCGTGATGGGGCTTTGCTTTTTCTGATCTGATGAACTCCATAATTTTATGCTCACCTTCCCCCGGAGTCTGCACAAAAAAGAATAACCATCCCACAATTCATCAGTAAGAATTTTTCTATAATATAAAAATTAATTTAAAATAAAGTATTAACAGAAGACAATGACCTCATGGCCTGATAAGTAGACTGTCACTCCTTGCCAGGACTTGTCTGTGGAAATCTTCATATTTACAAAATATTTCAGATGCTCATGCAATCTGGCCATGAATTCTGTTCCTAAAAACAGCAATATAAGTTAAACACACAGCTTTTCACTCGTCAGTCAAAACTGCGTTTACATATCAAAAGCGTTAATAAAAAAACCCAAACCAACAAATAACAATTCCGCAAGAGATGAGGGAACAGCTGTTTTTTCCCCAAGAGGTTTAATTTTTTTCCATAGCAAACTAAAAAAATTTTATGAGACAGTTTTCCAACCCTGCTAAAAGTTATTAAAACTCCTGTTCCCAGCTTACTTGACCCTTTATGAATTCTATCCCCTTATTTAATAAACCAAGACTTGGGATAGGAAAACAGTGCCAAAATACAGCTGCAAAACCATAAATCTAAACGCTTACATTTAAATATTTACCAGCTTCTCTTACCTGGCGTAATACAGTTGGAGTCAAACCTAGCTTCATTCGGGAGAGTTTCTCCCTTTTCTAATGCCTTTTTTATTTTCTCCTCTGCCTCCTTTGCTGATCTAAAACAACGCAGGGAGTACAGAAAGAATCACCTTATTCAAATGTTAATAACCAAAGCACAGCTTTACTGACAAAATTCATACATTTTTTAAAGAGTGATTAAAAAAAGGGGGAGAGAAATGTAACTCCTGACTAGAGGTTCGACTTGTTTCTGATATAACTAGAATGCTTAAAACTAGCCTTTTTTCCCTAGTAATGATTACTCAGATACAGCTGATATTTAGATTATTGAGACGATCACCCAATGGCTGATCACGAAGAAGGCAAATTCGTGTTAACACAATAGGAATACTCGGGATCTACACATCTGAAAATGCCAGAACAATAGTTAGGTAGTTAAACTAAGCAGTGGTTTAGAACACTATGGAGGTAGGAGGGGTGAACTAAAAATTCGTCACTACTATTCAGGGAAAAACAAACACACACTACCCTGGCCAAGGATTTCATCAACACTTTTGAATGAGAAAAAGAGAAGTCACCAATATCTTAGATTTCTATTATCTCTCAATTCAGCTCTGATTTTCTATTTAGAAACTTTTGTTAGTCTCTTCTTCCTCTCAACCTCCTTTTTCCTTAACAACAAAAACCAAAACCGCAACCCCCCCCCACTAGTTTGAAAATAACTCCTCTTGCCCCGTTTCTCCAGTCTGTTTCCGTCGCGTGTCACTCGCCATCACTGCGCTGTCTGACCACTGCCTTTCTTTTCTTACAGCAGTCTGCAAAAAACCTTCCAGGTCTCCCCAAACACTGCTGTAATTCTTAACCCTGTCACATCCCCCTGTGGCTCTGTACTTGAGCCAGCTTGCTAGCTGCTATCAGCAAGAAGAGCTGCGTTAGAAACATCATTTCTTCTATGACTGGCAAAGAACATTCCATTCTAGCAACCAAAAAGATGCATCTAGAATCAGCCTTCACAAACACAAAAGGCTCTCACGGGTTATGAAGCCATTGGAGAGCTTCAACGCAGATTTATTTCATAGAAAAATTCATATGAAATAAGCTCCCCCTGCCCCCAAGTCCCGCAAACAAAGAGGAAAACTTAAGTGACAAGCAAACTTTCCTTTTCGGAATCCTGATTTTAAGTATTAATGTTTTTCGGGTAGTTACCCTCATTTGGCTAAAAATAAAAACAACTGTCAAAGGCACTACAACTCATAATAAATGTATGCCATGACAAGTAAAATGTAAGTAAATGTTTTGTTACAAGTGTTTACTATCTTAAAGAGAGCAAGAACACACATTCTCACCTAAAACGTCTCCCACGCTGCTGATTCATTTTTGCTCTTGGAGCTACTCCATCAACTGCCATGAAGAAAACCTTCCTGGGTTTAATAATGCGAAACAGTACTTCCAAATAGTGAAAAATATCCGCAAAAATCTTATCTTCTGAGATTCTGAAGTGGACATCATCATCGTTTGGATGGGAACACTGATGGATAATGCCATTCATGTCCAGGTATAAGTTGTCAAATTCTGGAATCTACAAAAGCCACAGTTAGTACCCACTTGGGGGCAGCTGAAGCAACACAATCACTGCCCAAGGCTTAGCTGAGAACAATGAACTCTGTGAATGAGTTGAGGTGGGAAGACCTCCTTGGAAAGTCAGCGTGCCAATGGGCGAAGAATATCTTGACTGAAGGGTTTATCTGCACTTAACAATCCGTTATTACAATTTTCCCAGTGAAGAAAGTCAGCAGAACAGATTTCTATCCTGTTCTGATTGTTTCTGGTACATCAGGGCTTCTGTCCCCTGGGCTTGGCCAATCTTCCACATTGTGTAAGGGAAAAGCAAACAAAAATCACACTTTCCAGGAAGAGATAATTTTTTTATTTTATAGCCTCACGCATTTCACTGATTCATTCTTGCACAGCTGCACTAGAAATAATACAAACTACAGAAATATGCCTGCAGTTGCCGACAGCATTTCAAAAGCAAAGCCAGTTTAATCAGCTTTTGGGTTCTTCCCCTTACCCTGTTCCTACCACGACCATTGCCTCTGCCTCTTCATCTGTGCTAACGGCCACCTGTTGGTCTGGAGAGCGGCAATTACCACCAAAAGCCGTAGTTATCAACGATAACATCAACTTCTTCCCACACTTCCCAAACATGTTTTCTCTGTTCTCCTAACAGCCTTGTCTGCAGCAGCCCCACTTTCTCTGAAAGGAAACCCCCTCCCCAGAATGTACATGAGCAACTAACAGAGCGCAAACACTGCTAAACCTAAGAAGCAAAGGGGCCATTAGCTATCTTTCTGCTGTCAAAACCCACCAAACACGTAGAGGAACAATTAGCAATAAGTAAATCTATTTTTTAATCCACTAATATGACTGTTCATAAAAATCCTCCTGTCGTTACAAGTGGAAAAAGCCACTGCTAGCTTTTCATGATTTTCTGCATTGCTGCTGACATATCTTTACCTAATTCTGAAAGGCATGTTGTTAGACCTGTACTGATCATCCAGATGCAAGAGAAACTTAACTGGTTCAGAAAGAGGAGCGATGAAGAGAAAAAACAAGAGGCAGGATAAGGAAGGATCTCCAGTCACCTGCAATACTTAGTCTGCTGTTGTCATAATGCTCTTCAGTACAAGGAAATTCAGGAACCACTTTTGGATAAAAAAAAAAAAAAAAAAAAAAAAAAAGAGTGGGGCATTGCAGAGGCAGCACTCAAAAGAGATGAAAACTAACGCTTTCATATGGAAGAAATATACATATGGTAAACAAAAAAGTGTGGCTACAATAGGATTTAAAATTGATGATGTGTTTTTCACAGGAACTGCCTTTTATTCTGGGTATTTTTTTCTCTTGCAGTGAACACAAATCCTGGTCTGGCAGAGAAAGGGAAGAACGAGGACACACACTGCCGTTAAAGTGTAACATCACAGGTAACAATCCAGACATGTTCATTTTCACACAGAGGAAGTATTCCTCATCAGCTAACAACACTGTCCAGTCTCAAGAAAGACTGACTACAGAAAGACAATAGCCCGCCCATGGTCGAGTTGTGCTTTCTGTTTCCCTTAAGGACTGGAACAACCTCCTTCAAAGAGCACGGAGGGAAACACCCCCTGCTGCTCTGCCCCTGGTTAGATATGTGAGCGACTCCCTCAGCTGCCACAGCTCACAGCCCTTCAGCAGAAGTTTAAAGCTACCACCAAGTCCAGTGAGTAGCCCAGGCTTTCAACGAAAGAGCTGAGAAACCAGTGCACGCTGCTGCCTCACTACATGGACAGCGTAAGGCACTGTAGTGAAACACAACAAATCATAAGCTTTGAAAAGTGCTTTGAAACCAAAAAGAAGGGTCAGCCATCCAGGTTTGGAATCCATTGAGCAGGGCATCTTAAACATATTGATATGACAACTTTTTAATTTTCTAAAACACTACTTGTTTAGGGAAAACAACATTAACGCTCAAATGTACCTTCAATCCTCACCCAGCACATCTCAGAGCACCCTTAGTCACATATAAAAACACATCCACAGCATTAGTTGAAAGTGACAGCAACAAGTTAAGAGCTTATGCCTAAAAGGTACCAGACTTGGCTTCCCTAAGAACAAAACTTCTTTGCCCGGCTGTTAAAGCATTATCCATGGCTTTCCTTTCCCAGACTTTAACCCACGTCTCACTTTTCCTACTGACAAGGGGACTGAGCAAAGGGAACTGTAAAACCTGTCCCTCGTCACTCCCCTGCTACCCGCCACCAGCAGGAGCCTGTCTGAGCCTGGGACTGCAGAGCCCCGAGCTGGGGCTGCCCGAGGGCCGCGGCCATGGGGCCCAGGCATGGCTGCACAGTGGGGAATTGCTCTGGGCCGGGCACTTAATGGAATCCCAAAATAAGAGTCCAGAGGAGGCCACGGAGATGCTGTGAGGGCTGGAGCTCCTCTGCTGTGAGCACAGGCTGGGAGAGCTGGGAGTGTTCAGCCTGGAGAGGAGAAGGATCCGGGGGGACCTGAGAGCAGCTCCCAGTACTGAAAGGGCTCCAGGAAAGCTGGGGAGGGGCTTTGCACAAGGGCCTGGAGTGACAGGATGAGGGGGAACGGCTTTAAAATGGAAGGGGGGAGATTTAGATCAGGCATTGGGAAGAAATTCTTCCCGATGAGGGTGGGGAGGCCCTGGCCCAGGTTTCCAGGGAAGTGGTGGCTGCCCCATCCCTGGCCAGGTTGGATGGGGCTTGGAGCTCCCTGATCCAGTGGGAGGCGTCCCTGCCCGTGGCAGGGGGTGGCACTGGATGCGCTTTAGGGTCCTTCCCACCCACCCCAACCCATGGAAACCATGGGAAACTCAGAGAGCACCAGAGGTCGCCACTGGTGAGGATGGAGGGGTCCTACAGCAGCTCCCGGCACCCGGAGGTCTCCAGCGCTCGCCCCGCTTCCAGCCCCCGCCCCCGGCTCACCTGCTGCTCCTTGAGCACCTGGCTGAGGCACGGGTACCGCTCCGACACCCACCGGTAGAACTTGGGGACGCCCATGGCCCCCAGACCCAAACACCGCCGGCCCCGCCCCGCCCCTTCCGGCCCGACTGCCGGCCCGGCCCCGTCACCAGCGAGAGCGGCCCAGAGCGCCCCCCGCGCTACCACCGAGAGCGGCCCAGAGCGCCCCCCCCACCCCGTTACCACCGAGAGCTGCCCAGAACGCCCCCTCCCACCCCGGTCGGTGTGTGAGAGTGAACAGCGAGTGAGCATCAGGACACGGCGCCAGCCTGTAGCGCTTTGTCTGTGGGGCCGGTTTTGGCTCATAACAAGATCCCTGTGCTTGAGTTCCCGCTCTGTTCGACAGACCTGGCTCCCTGCCCCTTCTGCCTCTTCCCGAAGATCCAGTTGGTGCTCACAGGCACAATGTGTTGTCGGTAGAAGCCAGATCCTCAGCAGCCTTTCAGAAATTTGTGAAATAAAGAGTTACGAGGACAGTCAGATCCCATACCTGCCTGCTGCGCTGGTGTTACAAGCATATTATGGAATCACAGAATTGAATCGCACAAATCATTAAGGGTGTAAAAGATCTCTAAGATAATCAAGTCCAACCGTCAGCCCAACACCACCACACCTACAACCATGGCCTGAAGTGCCGGGTCTACACATTTTTTGAACACCGCCAGGGACAGTGACTCCACAACTGCCCTGGGCAGCTTCCACCAGTGCTTCATCACTCTTTCAGTAAAGAAATTTTTCGCAACGTCTAATCTGAACCTCTCCTGCTGCAACTTGAGGCCATTTCCACTCGCCCTGTCACCTGTCACTTTGGAAAGGAGACCAGCACCCGCCTCACTACACCCTCCTTTCAGGCAGTTGTAGAGGGTGATGTCTCCTCTCAGCCTCCTCTTCTCCAGGCTGAGCAGCCCCAGTTCCCTCAGCCACTCCTTTTAAGACTTGCTCTCCAGCCCTTTCATCAGCTTTGTTCCCCTTCTCTGGATGCGCTCCAGGAACTCGATGTCTTTCTTGTACTGGGGAGCCCTAAAACAAACCCCGGATTCGAGGTGCGGCCTCACCAGTGCCGTGCTGCCAGGGTCCTTTGGGTTGTTTCTTTCACCAGCTTTCTTTAGCCCACCAGGCAAGGGCTAAGGAATCAGTGTCAGAACATCGTTAACACTTTATCAGTGCCTTCATTGTAACATTTAACATCCCAAATGCTTTTCTAGACATAGCCAGGCCACATGGAAGACAGTAAAAGGAAAATAAATTCCAGGTCTACTCCTGAAAAGAAATCTTATTTTTAGAAAGACTTTCTGAACTATGAGAAGAATAAGCTGGAAAAACCACTTTACATCTCATCAGTATAAAACTTTAATGTCAAATTTTCTAATCTACAAGTAAACTGAATGAGAAAAAAAGTCTTTACAAAAATACACAGGACTTTATAGGGGTGCGTTCTTTCAGCATTGCGTAAGTGCTTCAAACGGAGTAGCTCTGTACATATGAAACCTGCAGAGACTCAGTCTCGTTTCTAAGCAGCTCCCATGACTGCCTTCTGTATGCACACAAACCAAAAGTCCTAACACCTCACATATCTGCAAGTGCATTCAGTATATTTTATATTTCACATAGGTTCTGGTTGATCATAAGGCTGTTCTGCCATTTACAACCAGAAATTGGCAGAAGTAACCAGTTATCGCTAATTAATACCTTCTCAAGGCTATTACAGCTACACCACTTGGGAACGGTGTTGTTCCAAAATGAACAAAGCTCACATATACGGAGCCCAGCCCATGTACATCTGGCAGAGCAGGTTGTCATCGCTTGCTTCTTGGATAAGGTAATGAACGTGCCCTTCAATGGATAAGGGCAATCCTTTTATTCTGTTTCTAGTCTTTATGACGCCTTGCAGCCGCTGGTCGATATCAAGGACATGGGTTTTGGCCTGGAAACAAACAAGGGAAAAAACTGAATTTTGCTACTATCCATGAACTTCCATTTCTTAAAATAAAAAAAGTATTACTTTCAAATGAAGGCAAAATTTACTCGGTATTTTTCTTGGAAATCTGGATAAAATTAAAGAAGATAACTAGTCTGGAAAATTTAGGCCAAAATAACGAGCAACTGAAAACAAATGTAACAATAGGTTATTCTGAGCACCTCAAAGTGAGCTGTTCTGTGGCCCACGAGAGTGGCCAGTTCATACCAGTTATGCTCACATGTTTTCTTTTAAAGCTCAAGCACAGCATTTGCACTAGAAAGCAGTTGACACATTCAGCTGTGTGGGTGGCCCTGTAACTAAAACAAAGTTTATGTAGACACAGCCTGGTTAGTAATTGTTTGAAGATCAGGAGATCTTCTGCGCTCAAACAGCACAGTTAATTTCTTTGTTGTGATACAACTCCAGTCCTGCCGTTTGTCCTTATCTTAGCTGCTGTGTTTATCTGTGCTCCATAAGTTTTATCTGCTATTACACATAATAATTTTCACTAAATATTTCTTTTAAAGCAAAGAGAGACAAATCAATTTTTGCAGAAGGGAGAGAGAATAAATACTACAGGCTGTGCAAGGTGTATTTTGGATGAACAACACAGCACTCAGCAGCAGCTGCAGAAGAAACAGCACCTATGAAATCCTGATTTTAACCAGGTGTTCTTTCACTTCACAAGGCATTTATTTATTCAGTAATAAGCATCCACTCATGGAAAGCGCTAAAATATGGATGGAAAGGACTCCAGGGGTTAACCACCACCATACGTCTGGAGGACTGTGCAACAGTCAGAGTGAGGGAAGTCAGGAGCCTCCCCTGTTCTATTGTTTCTGTTGATGCTATCCTTGATTTAGTAACACTAATAAGAGAATTAGAGGCTCTATTTTGTTTGGTTCTATAGTAGATGTTTCTTATCAATAAAAACAATCTACAGAAAAAAAAATGTAAACACAGGGATAATCAACAACCCAAGGAATTTTTAAATGAAAGAAAAAAACAAGGAAGTTAAGGTTTCCATTAGATATTATATAACTTGCAACCATCATGGACATTTAACGTTTGAATACCTTACGCTATGCTTGCTTTCAACTGACCTTTTCATTGACGACTTCTCCAGTTTCGTTCACCTGTGCTTTTGCATTCCCTTTAACAGGTTTACTCCATTCCACAAGAGGATCGTGCAGAAAAGTCTTTAAGACACTAAACAAATGAATAAAAAACGATGTTACATCTAATACATTTAACTTGCAAAACAAGAACACAGACAGGAGTCTGAAGTCAGCGCTGTTGAATATTTATACTGCTTTATATTTTAACTGCACATCACAGACAGACGGAGCTGCGCGATTGGCATACGCTGGAGCTGGCACTGTCACCAGCTGCTGCTGGTTCAGGTGTTCAGACAACAGGCAGCTTTCGCAGAGCATGCCGCAAAACCAGTTGCTGTACCTCATCAGGGGCTCCCTTTGATCACGCATAAGCCTCATTGTTACTTCGCAAGCTCTTCGGAAGAGACCTTCTGTTCCCATCGGACCCATTCCATTAACCATGTTGTGAGTGAGACGAAAGGGAACAATTTCTGGAACTTCAAAAGTTTCTCCCTTTATAGGGATAAAAAAAAAATAAAGCATGCCCTAGGTTTTTTAAGCATTATTAAAGTCAAGGGTAACATTTGCATTGGTTTTAGTTCTCCCCCATCTTTGTCGGTGGCAGTTTTCTGAGCAACCCTCTCTTGTCAGCTAGATCACAGTCCTTCTCAGCTGTCAAAAGCAAAATACAGCAAATAAAGGACACTAACATCCAAAAAATATCTTTTCCCTTGTTTTAACACAGGGTACAAAATTTGATTCTAAATATATATTGCTGCTCTGTAGTCTCATGCAAAATGCTAACTTTATAATATGCAAGTTAGCTTAAGAACATTTCTTTTTTAATTAAGGGTTATGTAGGACAATTTAGGCTTCCTAAAAAGAAAGAGGACAAATAAACTAACAATATCTCTGTTGCACTTATCTGAATTAAAAAGGGCACATATTCCATACCAAAAGCAATTTTCAACAGAAACACCAAAACTCCACATCCTGCTCTGGCCACAGTTTCTGCTGTTTATTTTTATAGAACGAGTGGAATTTTTGTGCTGAATTTGTGCAAGAAAAAAAACCGAAGAAACTCTTCACAGCAGCAGAATTCTGAACGTAGTAATTACAGGTTTGTTTGAAGGAAGACAGGAGAGTCACAAAATACAAACACACTAAAATTTGGGATTGTTGCTGTGCTTCCACATCAACTCAGCTGATAGTGGCCAAATTTAAAAACTGTCTTTCATTAATGCAGGATAGAGAACAATCACATATTCCTTCCATATCCCAGACTGTTTGTTTGGCACAAATAAGAAACAAAAGTAAGAGAGAGAACACGACAGAGATGTTGTAGTTAAAAAAAAAAGTGCAAGAAAACCCAAAGAGAGTAGAAATTTGTAATTTACACGCATGTGAAATAAAGAGCAAGTCAAGCCAGTGGCACTTCTCACCTTATTGAAAAGGCAGTTGAAATCCACGTGCACGCATTCACCAGTCAAAGAATCAAAGAGGATGTTCTCACCATGACGGTCTCCTAGACCCAGTATGTAACCCACCATTGACATGACTGCAACAGAACGACAGTAGGCTGACCTGCTGTTGTACCTGCGGAAATCAATCAGATGTTCAAGTCACTTCCTTGAGCTCCCTGTCCTCATGCAGTCATGGCACTAACGCTTACTGAAACACACAAAGCAAACACTCTTGAGCTGTCAGTGCTGGTCCCTCACCATGAAGTAGGATCAGGAAACGTTCTAAGAAACCATTCATGAAAGAGCGGAGGATGACGAAGCAGAAGGACTTCTTTGAACATTTTCAGCTTTTCAGACAAAGGTGCTGACTTTGGAAGCATGTGTTGACGTAATTCTTTTCCGGTCATATAGATACCTGTAACAGACCTCCTCAGTCAGGCAAAAGAAATCCGCAAATATAAAGCCTTAGACATACTATTACAAAATGGTACTTTAGAAAGGATAAACATCTCTATAAAGCTGAAAAAAACCCCTAATGAAAAATAACCCATAGCACAGGTTGGTGGTGGGGTACTGGGAAGTAAATAACAAATCATAACATTATCTGAAAGAGAAGCCCTGGCAAACACGGCACCAGTTTTCCCAGTCGCCATGGGGTGGAGATGGGAGAACACACATACACCAGAAATACACCCCCATAAGCCACTCATTATAATCAGGTGAGATGTTTGGAGCTCTAAACTGTCAGATGTCTGCATACACCCAGATAATGTGTGAAATTTTTCCCCCTGGGTTTTACTACACTGACCAGAAAGCTGCTTTGTCAACAAGAAATTCAGAAGTTGTTGTACCCTGAATCTGCATTCAGTTATAAGTTACCTCACAAATGTAATGGAAATGAAAAACAACAGATCAAATCTAAAGAAAAAAAATCCGCAGTATTTTCTGTTACTCAGTGTGGCACTTGCATTCCCATGCTGAAATTCCTACTGCTGCTGAAATGATCTACAGCACTGCATAAAAGAATATATTAAGATAATTGTATTACCAGTTCTCATAAGAAACTTTTTTATTGCAAGCACCAATTATCTTCCATTTAACAGTAAAAGTAAAAGTCAACCAAATGAATTATATGAATAATAGTATTTTGCAGATAGTTAAAAATGCATTTCTGCATCTACCTAGAATTTAGTCTGGTCCTTGTTGTTTGTCTCACTAGTGAAAACACAAGCCTGTTGAAAAAATAAAATATCAGTATAGTCTAATAGATTCATTTACCTTTCTCCTTATAAAGTTTTATCAGGATATTTCTTAACCCAGCTGTATTGTTCACCCATTCGATTATGCCACATTCATCATTCAATGGAATAACTGCGTAGGTTCGAATATGGAGTTCTCGCCTCCGTGATTCTGCATCTTTTCTTAAGCACTATTCACAAGAGAGAAAGGAGACAGATAACACAGACAGGATCAACACAGATCGATAACATTATCCATTGATTCTAAGCATCACTGCCTGCAGTGGGCCAAAACACAAGCAAAATGCTGCTCTGTTCTCCAAAGTAAATTAAAGAAAGGAGAATTCTGCAATGAAACAGCCAAACTGTATAACTGGTACATGGGTTAAATCCCTCAAAAGCAGTATTTGAAATAACTACTTTAGTGGTTCAGAGATGCTATTACTTCCTTCATCCTCATGGAAAACATGGTACCTTACCCTTAAGCATATTGCCAAGAAGGAAAATAAAACAAAAATAAGAAATATGACAACACTTTCAGTAGGAAATTATTAATCTACCTATGTCTCATAAACATAGAAAACACTGAATAAGAAAAACGAAGCCTGACAGCAGAAAGTTTGCAGTGATTACTGTAAATAACCTCTCTGGTGTGTTTTTGCTGGAATAAGCAAATGTTTTAGCAAAACGTTATGTTAGTGTTTTCACAAGTTCATAGGAAGTTCTACTTTATCAATTGCTATTGATTTCCACTGAAATAAGATATTTTGCAATACTTATCTTCCACCAAGCTTTATCTCAAGGCAAGTTGGTTTTTCTGTTAGCTAGTCCAGCACTGTGTTCTGGTCAGTAAGTGTAAGGCATCTGATCATCAAACTCAAACCTTATTAATGAGGGAGTTGAATTCCATGAGCCGACAGTCTTTTCTTAGATCATCTTTTGGCTTACACATCATAATGTAAGACTTCCCATCTGAACCTTTCAAGGTGATCTTTTTTGGCTTTTGAAGTGAGGCAAGTATTTCCACCTAAGGAAAAAATTTAACTCTTATTAACTGCTTGATCAAATCACACAAAATAATGAGTCTAACTGCAATGAACTACTGCAAACAATCACATTAGCACTTACAAAACTGTAACCTCAGGCCAACACTTTACCTAAGTACCAAAAAGCTGTATCAGTGTTATGACAGGAGCCACGAAACTAATTGTGTAGTTTCCTACTTGCTCCTCCATTTCCAGGGAGCTAAGATATATTTACAGCTACATTTGTTTAACATGAAGTTTAAAACGAGACGTCAAGTAGAGGCTCACCGTGTCGTCAAAGCCTGCAATGTAGGCCCAGCATCCAGGAAAAGGGTCATGGTTAGCATGTGTGCCAGGAGTCGAAGGAAGAGTTGGGATCATTACAGATTGTAAGGGAATGAGAATTTCACTAAATGTGTGCTCTTCTACTAATCTTTTCAGTGTTCTGAAGTGAATGTTCATGCTTAATGTTGAGCTGTTTCCATCAACCTCAAAAAAACAGGTGTTCAGAAGTTAACAATCAACACAGTATTACTGTTATTTCACACTAACTAATAAATAGAATAATAAATGCTTGTGGTAATAAGGAAACTTGCAAATTATATTTCAAATTAAATGGGAGTGGTCAAAAGTAAATATATCTGGCCTTCACGGCACATGTATTTTTCACTCTGAATATAAGTACAGAATAATGAAAGAATTTATTTAGCTTTACCTTTATTATCAAGTTTATTTCTACATGAAACATGAGTCTATTTTTACAGTTAAATTCTATGGAAGTTACTGTGAAAGAATCATACATGAAAGCACATAACAATGCAGAGCCCATACACTGTGACATGTACGATCACGTACTGAAACAGTTTGCATGTGCTCAATTTAGAGGTATTTTCTGCTTTTTAAAAATATCTTTATGACAAAAAAAGTAAAAAAAAAATCTTTTACAAATCCGTGTAGTTTCTGTTAAAATGCAGTAACATAATGCATAATGCTAGCTGTCAGGAGAAGCTTTTGGATAGCACTTTTGAAGAACGCCATTCCATGCACTAAATTGGTACGTACTGGTTTGTTGCACAGTTCTAACAGCTTATCTGTAAGGCGTGTGGCATCTCCAATAAATTTTCCTAAGGATTCCTTCATGTGAATAGCTTTGTTTAGGATTTCCTTACATCTATTGACTCGCGTAGGGTAAGAGGACTGCAAAAAGAGGAAAGGTAAAATTTATTAAACAACAGCCAAATAAATTAAAGAATCCTAAACCCCACAGTAATTGATACATTGTTTTCTTTACTTACTGCTCCTCATATTTAAAACCTGGAGAAGGCTGTCCTCCAACTGAAGTGTGGTGCCTGAACAAGCACTACAGCGCTACGGCTGGTGGGGGGATATAAAGCAGTTACTGCTCCCTGAAGCCGTTCTTGGGAGTTCCACAACATAAAGGCCAGTATCAAGGATGTGTCAGTGTATCCTGAATGCTATTTCACCAGCTTTTAATAAATACTATGCACCATGCTTTCTGATTTGCTTTGGAATGACCTTACTACCACTGACGTACCAGGACTAAGTGGTAGATTTCTCTCATTTTAATCAACACACACAGAGTTGATTTTTTGATTATAAAACTGAAATTATTATTACAATTACTAAACAAAAAAAAATTACCAATTCATCAGCTATTTGTAACTCAGATTTCCTTTCCTGATACACCATACAAGTCAGGGTACGTGCTAGCACTCCAACTTGGAACTTTCAAACTGTAATATCTGTACTTTAGACTGCAATAAAACCTTTTGCAGTGACAGCACTGGCGCTCTGTTCCACAACACTGTATTCTCAGTAACTGAAACTCTCAGTTCCTTCCTGTCACCTTAAAGTAAAATACGCCATCTTCAGATTTCTCACCAATGAAAACAGTTTTACAAACTTAACGAAGGCATAGCTGTAGTAATCAAGGTACCTTGGACACAGCAGTCATCATCCACATAGCTTGCTGCGGATAAGCTAAAAACACTTTAGCAACAATCACCATCAGAACAGCAAAAACTTCATCGTGAGAATGGCAGATTCGGGAAATTAACTGAGAAAATGCTGTCAGAAACTGGTAAGGCGCCAGGTGATTCGTGTGCTCTGTAATCACCTTATTTATTTTAGCTAAATCGTTTTTCATTTGAACACGTTCTGAACGACCAGCTGAAAAACACAAGAGGACAAGATGATGTTCCTTTTTTCCCCCCACTGGAAATGTAAAGTCATTTAAATCAAGCCTACAGAAACATATTTTGTTGGTAATTTTCATAAGCCAAAAAACCTCAAGGAAAAGCTCCTACTGTAAAGTTCTTTTTAACACATGATACAATGACTTAACACATAAGCTATTTAACAAACCAGAATAACAGGAAATAAACAAGCACAGACAACAGGAACATGGAATAGACAGTATCAGAAAAGCTTTCCTTACATTCTTAAAATAAAACTGCTCTAAAGTAATGCCACAGCATAGAACAAAACCAAAACCACTCCACTGGTTTCCCTGGTAAAACGATTTCAGCATTCTGTAGTGGAGATATGTGAAGGGTGTCTTTACAAGAGCATAATTAGCACAGCTGCTCCTATCTCCACCCCTGCACCTGAGGACCCGGCACAAGCAGCACACCAACAACAGAGAATGCAGCATCTGCAGCAAAATCCAGTGGACTTAAGTGTACAGAACCAGGGCAAGATCAAGGAGCCACAACTGTCGCCTTCACTCCACACCTGCAGGCAATGTTTGAAACTTGCATTTGTACGAAAAATCTCCCACTCAGAACACGTCTATGGTTTCACGTGCACGATGCTGTCCACAGGATTTTCCCCTGTTTAAATTGCAGTAGAATTCCTTAACAATTAGAATCAAGACAAATTGGAATCAAGCTCCCAAGACTAATCCTTTACTGCAGCAGGTGAATACAAATCCATTGCTCACGAGATGACTCAGAAAGGTGACAGGTAACATGCAAGTATTTTCCCTAAACCTATTTATTGACTTAAGTTACCTGAGCAACAATCTTATCTCATTATGCATTCAAAAAAGTTCTAGAGAGTTTTATTTAAACAGTTAATACTCTCCTGCACATTAACATCCTGTAATTTAAAAGAATAATACTCCTTTCTTGTTTCCATATGAAGTTGGGCAACAAGTGTAACCTAAGTACTGTAAATGTACTTCACTGCCCCTTCAAATGTGTAGTCAAAATTGTGCCACAGGAAGCAGGTCCTGGGGAAAAACGTTGTACCTTTATCGCATTCATATGCTTTTGCTCCAAAGTCCAGCCATAAAGACAGCATCCTCGGCATTGACTGATAGATGAATTGGTTCCCATACTGCAGAGACCTGTGATTACATGGTTAAATCACAGCATGTGATATATATATTTATATTAGAGGTACTGAAAACTTTACAACCTTAATTGTTTCACATTCTATTCTGGATGTTATAAATTCACGTTCACCATTTTAATGCAACTGCAACAACCAAAAGCTTACTAATATACAAAGGTTTTGTTTTTATTAATCAAAACTGAAGATGAAATAATTGCCTTACACAAGACAGACAACAACTGCCTAATCAGAAGGCAGAAATTAAATTAATTCGTTATGAAAACAAAAAGAGTTGGTCTGAATTGTTGAAAGCAAATAAATTCCTATAAAATACTGTTTTCAGTGTAGTAGTCATCCTTCTAGAGAAGCTAAGGAAAGGTCCCTTAGGGTCTAACCTCCCAAAATGATGAACTATGTATCTTATCAGATCTCCTTGTTTTTCCATCTTGTTGTCAGTTACCATTGGCATTAATTTATCGTAATATTTAGCAAGATAAAAATGTCCATCTTCCCATTCTGGCAAGAAAACTGTAACATCCTGCAACACAATCGAAAGGAGATAATTACTTCAGAGAAGATCTTAAATTTGAAATAAAATATAAAACAATAATTAAAAAAATTCTCAAGAAACAAGAATCATGTATTAGTTACCTTTCTGCAAAGTAGGTTCAAAGTGTAATTCCAAATGTGTAATTTTGCCCCAAGATAATGGCATATACAAAATAGAAGTCTGTTCTTCAAATATGTTTTGGATTTGGAGACAGCAAGATAATTTAAGACAGGCTGGTACAGGATTAGATTATAATTTCATTAAAAATGTTCTAACCAAGTTTCTGATCCTGATACACTCAATACTGTATTTCTCTTTTTTTTTTGAAAAGTGAAACAGCAGGATGGCTTTTGCATTTGTTTTCCTTCTAAAAGCATGATGTTTAAAATAAAACAGAAATTTGTGTGACATCCATTCTCTAATAACACTAGCTTGTTCCCAGTGCCAGCACTTAGGCAGTATACAATTCTACGCATTAGTATTTTAATTTATCTATCAAAATTTCATTAGTTTCCATATTTTCAACCTGCATTTGATTTGATACATCCATTAGATTTTTTTCTCTAAATGATTGCTACAGAAGTATTTTAATTAGTAGGACAGCAGCAAGTATTAACAGAATGAAATGGCAAAACTTGGAAAAGATGCCCATCAACTACTGGTTTAGCAGGCAATAGTAACCAATTCCAAAGCAGTATTTCACTGGCAGAGCGAGAGGAAGCAGTGCAGTACTGTGCTGATGAAGAAAAACATACCAGTTGTCTCTCTTCCTAGTTTTTCAGAGACTGGAAGCATATTTAAAGCACAGAGAGAGAAGTAACACTGAAGAGAAAAGCAATGAGTCATCAAGTGATCTTGCTATTTAGAGTGGCCCACATTTTAGTGAGGAATTCCAGTTTCTGCATGCATAGAAAAAAGCCCTGGTCCTGTGATTTCTTGGTTTTGTTTTTTTTTTTTTTTTTTTTTACTTTAAAAGAGTTATACGAGGTATCCTCAGCTCCCACTGTCAGGAAATGTAGTCTTCCCTGTATTGACGTGTAATATAAAAGCTAATTCAGATAGTTCAGTATTTACATGCTGAACCAGTTCCTGCCTACACATTGATACAACGTTTAATCCCACTGATGCCATCGTGGTTGACACCATCAGGAGCATAACCATAGCTTAATGAAGGGATTGATGATGATAATGATGATGATGATGATGATTATTACCTTATACTTTTTCATAACTGCATTGCTTTCAAAGTTAGCAGTTTCCTCCATAAACCTGCCCACCAGCAGCATTGCCCGACCATGGATGAGCTGATTTTTGGTACTGCACGGCGCTTTATTTTCAGGGAAACATAACTCAACCCCCTTCTGGAGAACAATGAGTGCCTGATGAACCTCACCCTAAGGGAAAGAGGAAAACATTTTATACACTTTAAACAACAGAGATGTAAAATTCCCATCTCACAGTTGTTATTAAGGCAAAGCTACATCCTCAAGCGTGTTCTAGACCACGCTGGCTGTTGTAACTGAATATTACTGACTTCAAAGGCTTCTTATATTCCCTTGTTGTCTCAGCATTGCTGTCCCTTTAGCTTTACCACAATAATTGCTCCCATGTTTGCTGACTACCTCTCTTAGACAAAAGGATCTAAGTTAAGGAAAGGGCTACTATTAAGATAACCTCTCTCCTGGAAGGCTGCTTTGACAGAGACAGGTAATTCATCGGTTTTACAGGCAGCTCCACAGGGTTCAGTGCTGGGCCCGGTCCTGTTTAATATCTTTATTGATGATCTGGATGAGGGGATCGAGTCCTTCATCAGCAAGTTCGCAGATAACACCAAGCTGGTAGGAAGTGTCGACCTGCTGGAAGGTAGGAGGGCCCTACAGAGGGACCTTGACAGGCTGGAGAGATGGGGTAACTCCAATAGCATGAGGTTTAACAAGTCCAAATGCCGGGTCCTACACTTTGGACACAACAACCCCATGCAGAGCTACAGGCTGGGTGCAGAGTGGCTGGAGAGTAGTCAGGCGGAAAGGGACTTGGGAGTGCTGGTGGACAGGAAACTCAACATGAGCCAGCAGTGCGCTCAAGTGGCAAAGAAGGCCAATGGTATCTTGGCCTGCATCAGGAACAGTGTGGCCAGCAGGACTAGAGAGGTCATCATCCCCTTATACTCGGCACTGGTCAGGCCGCACCTTGAGTACTGTGTCCAGTTCTGGGCCCCTCAGTTTAAGAAGGATGTGGAGATGCTGGAGTGTGTCCAGAGGAGGGCGACGAGGATGGTGAAGGGTCTGGAGCACAAGCCCTATGAGGAGCGACTGAGGGAGCTGGGGTTGTTTAGCCTGGAGAAGAGGAGGCTCAGGGGAGACCTTATTGCTCTCTACAACTACCTAAAGGGAGGTTGTAGTGAGGCAGGAGTTGGGACTCTTCTCTCAGGTGACCGGGGACAGAACGAGAGGACACGGTCTCAAGCTTCGGTCTCAAGCTTCGCCAGGGGAGGTTTAGGATTGACATTAGGAAGAAGTTCTTCAACTGAGAGGGTGACTGGCCATTGGAATGCGCTACCTAGGGAGGTGGTTGAGTCACCATCGCTGGAGATATTCAAAAAGAATTTGGATGAGGCACTTAGTGACATGGTGTAGTTGACAAGTAGGAGTAGGTGTAAGTGTAGGTGTCGGGTCATAGGTTGGACTCGATGATCTCAAAGGTCTTTTCCAACCTTATGATACTGTGATACCGGAAAGGGTTGATTATTTGCTGATAGCAAAAAATTCCTTAGGCTCAGCTGCCATCTGGATGGTTTTATAGTCCCAGCTGACATTTTGTTTCACTTTTACTGAGAATGCACCCTTTTTTTCTTGAAGAAACTAAAGATTATTTTCTTGCCTTTAACAATGTAAGCACTGTATTTGTTGCCTTTACCTTGGACCAGAGCCACTTGGCTCTTTCTATATAAAGTTCTGAGAGCGTAGATTCACCAGCATTCAGAAGAGCATTATAGGCAGTCTGGTGATGACCAGCTTTCCTCGCAACTCTGGCACTCTGGAGCCAACACTGACCAACCAGCTCACTATAATCCTGGCTGCAAAAGGCATGAAAAATCTCAGTCAGGAACACTACGTTTCACTCCAAAGCAAATATCACAATGTGTTGAAACACAAATAAAACTTCTCAATAGCTATATACTACACAGTGATCATTTTAAATAAGTTGCAATAGATCTCTTTCAACTTTTTTTCATTTAGGCCTAGAAACAAATACTCTTTCCCTCCGTTTCTCCCTTATCTTTCCTATAGACACCACCTTTCCCTTCTGTTTTGAAGGTATGTAATATTGGAGAGGACTGCTTTTGTCTACTATATAGATTTCCACAGTTTTATCTTCTCTCTTCTAACATGCGTATGGAAAACCAGAATATTCTGGAAAAAACAACCTAGACAAGAAATAGTCATGTTCTCACCTTTTACTGAGACTAAGCAAAGCCCTTCTCAGTGCTAAAATGGGCTCTTTTGCTCTGTAAGAGTTTTGGGTCATTTCAATACGAGCACACCAATTCAGGGAATCTCTACTGTGGTCACCATCTGGTTGCTGAAACATTGGTGCAATACTATGTTCCAACTCACACAGCATGTGCAACCTGTGTTAGCAAAATAAAGGCAAAAAAGAGTTGAAAATCAGTTGCTGTTTGAGATATATGTGGGTTTTACACAGATTTTGCCATTTTCTTTCTTAAAGCCAGCCACGTAAGTAATTTCAAGTATTAGGACTTCTTTTAAAAGCAAAAATGCAGCAAACCCAAACAAATTTGTAAACTGATTAGTTATTTTTCACTATTCCTTTGCCAAGCTGCTGAACACAGAGACAATGAAGATCAATCTTTAGAAAGAGCATTTCTATCCATTACTTTCAGCAATAATTCTCCAAAGACTGATTTCTTCCACAAATATTAGAGGCAGTGTACTATGCTTAAACACCTCCTTTACAATAAACTTATTCCATTTGTTGAAAATGCCATTATTACTAGCTGTCACTATAAAGCTGCAAAGCTGAGAGCTTGTAGACACTTCTGTTCTCATTGGCAGAGTTTAAGGTCAGTGGGTATATCTGACAAACAGGCATGACTTAAGGCTTCCAAGTAGTCTAGATCAACAGCTAAATCAAATTATTTTGAATCACTTCTTCCTCAATACTCAAACTCCATTTCCTAAATAAAATGATCTTGAACAAATTACTAACAGAAAATTAAGAAATTAAGTAATTAATAATTAAGAAATTAAGAAATACATACTCAACTGCCTAATTCCATGCAGGATCTTGCCATAAGGCACCTTCGCAGTGTAGAGCAAGTACTAAGCCTTTTTCATTAAAGAAGGTCACTCACTTCTTAGTCTACTACAGCCAACTTGAAAATTCATTAAAAAAGAAAATCTACTGAAAGGGATGGGGTTTCAATTTTTACAACTCTGTTGATAAAAGACGGGAGTGCTTTTAGGCCACCATATTGATTAAAAAAATGCTCTAAGTTAATGGAGCTACTGGCCTATATGTACTACCTTTAAGCATGGAATTATTGATTTTTATTACCTGATGTTTAGGTAAACTTGCTTGCCAATTTTGAAAGACTGCACCTAACAGTCTTCTGGTGAATATTTTTCATGAGGGAAAAATAAATTCTCGATTAATCAAAGGTTTCCAGTTGGCTGAGTGTTTTAAAAAAAAAAAAAAAAGTGATGGAAAATGCACATTGGTACCATTTATTGTGGAAATGAAAAATTCTTGTGGCTTCATACTTAGTTATGCAATTTCTGGATTTAATATATTGAGATGAAAGTCAGAAACCTGATAATATGTTCATATCCTCGCTGATAGGATCCTCTTTCAAAGCTTGCTGCTGAAAGGGGCACAATCTGTTCTGCTCGAACAACCTTGAGTGTTTCGTAAAAAGCTGCTTCATTTTTCTTCTTGGCCGATAACAATAAATGTCCTAGTCTGACACCCCAAGTAGTGGACTTTGCATCTTTGGGAAGAAAAAAATCCTCTCAAACTCTGCTTCCTTTAAGCAGCTCAATCTGAACATGCCAATTTGTCTTAACATATTACTGGAAAAATAAGGTTTGCTCAGAACTAATTAATTGAATTTTAGAAATACTGTATAATTCCACCCCACAACCCACCCCCCCAAAAAAACCCAGAAGAAATCTAATCTTTCACTTGCTTGAAATTTCTACTCCAAGACTACATATTTTACCATTAAATACATTTGCAAAGATCTAGAAGACTGTCAGGACCAATCCTCCCCCCAGTAGAAGCCAAGACTAAAGAACTACAACAGCTGCCCTTGATTCAAGATGACGAGACTGAAGCATAGGCTGGTTCAGAAAGATGAGGAAGTATTCATATTTTAATACCGTGATAATTTACCTGAAGCCAAATAATTTTCCAGTAAATCCCATTGTGACAGTTTCCAGGCTGCTTCCACTCTGTAAGTGTTCAATTCAGAAATCCATTCAGACCTGTTAAAAGAAAACAAAGGCAATAAAAGCTTGTGCTGCACTCAGTTTCTTTTCCTGTCCTGCCTCAGTAAGTTAGTTCTACATTCTGTTAGCAAATTTTACACAAAATTTCTCTCACTTGGATAGAAGCACGCTAAGCTTGCTTCTAATGAAATTCAATAAAATCAAAGGATACGCACTGATAACAACCTACAGCTGTACAACTCCATGTTACAAATTCAGTTTCCAAATAGTATATTTAACTTCTATGGCATATGTTAAAAATTACCATAAAATCATAGAATGGTTTGGGTTGGAAGGGACTATGAAGGTCATCCAGTCCCAGTGCCCCGCGATGAGCAGGCACACCTTCCACTGGATCAGGTTGCGCAGAGCCCCATCCAGTATGATCTTGAATGATTTCAGGGGACGTGGCATCTACCACCCCTCTGGGCAACCTGGGCCAGTGTGTCACCACTCATGTCCCCAAAAGTCTCTTCTTTATATCAAGTCTAAATCGACCTTGTTTTAGTTTAATACCATTACCCCTTGTCCATCTTCCTATTTATACTATTTATCCTATCCATTTATCCTATTATGCTACAGAATAGCTATGGAACAAGTAACACAGAAGTTCGCAAAGGGAAGATGCAATTTTACAAATTAAAGCGCATATCAACACTGCACGCAGCGCAGGCAAGAAGTACTAACATTTCTGGAAGTCTTGAAATAAGTAATTTATAGACAAAGCACTTAAAGTTTTCTAGCTTCACATTGCAAACTGAATATTGCTAATATGCATAGGTGGAACACGAGAGCTTCAAATTACTCAAATAAACATTGTATTAGATGCTGATAGTACCTGTTCGCAAGCACTCCATTGACCTGAGTAATTACAGTAGATAACTGACCAAGGCCTAACATGGACTTCACGACACCGTGATAATGAATAATCTAGAAATAGGGGGAAAAAAAAAAGAAATTAACACCCCCACACATATTCATTAATTTTATGGCAGTCTGAAGCAGGAAATAGTCCATTTGGATGCTTTTTATAACATGGAAAGGCATCACCAGCTGTACCATAAGCTAAACGAACGCTCAAAATGAAGAAAGCCTATGATTACCCAAGAATTTAAATCACCTTGGGCAATTGTTGAAGTGCGCCTCACCACAAATGTAGTTTGATGTTAATTTATTAATATCCATACCAAAGCTGTGAATATAAATTTCATTTAAAGAAATGAACAACAAGGGAAAAGTCAGAGGAAGCAAATAACCCCAAAACTCAAAGCAATTTTACTCTTCATAAAAATGTTTTCCATACTCTGGGAATGAAGTAGGGCCATTAAAATACTCCTCTGTATCTGTTATCAGCTGTGCTATAACCTGTGCTTCACAGGGAAGAGCAAGAAACCACAGGGATGTCCTAGTGTAGGGAACTTTCTACCAGTTCCCACCAGAGGAGTATTCCCAATACAGAAATATTCAAATATACATGTCTTCCAAGTTTCTTTCTGTGTTTATCATCACATCTCTAGGTCACTTTGGCATACGAAAAGCATGACGGTTTTCTAGTACTGCTCAGCTTTACAGTACTTTATATGTTCCAAATAAAGGAAGGGAAAGGAGAACAGAATACAAATAATTCTAAGTCTTCTTTAATCAATGTCCAATTGCTTTTATTATAAACATTTTTCATGGAAGTCAATAATCAAAACCAGTGAGAATTACTTTGACTAAAATTCGTGGTAACTTGCTTTTACAGTTTGTTACTTAAGGAACTGGATTCCAGGCTTTCCCAAGCAAAAGCTTAATTTGAAC
Organism: Neomorphus geoffroyi; assembly: GCA_033558235.1. Classification (NCBI taxonomy): domain Eukaryota; kingdom Metazoa; phylum Chordata; class Aves; order Cuculiformes; family Neomorphidae; genus Neomorphus; species Neomorphus geoffroyi. Next base: position 11,152,768 of record JAUMJM010000012.1, read on the forward strand.
TGCTATGCTGTCCTAGCAAAAACGTGGGCATAAGCACCCAACTGTTAACTCAAGCCTGCAAATTACAGTAAGAGATTTATTTCAGTCCATAAGACACACCCGATACCAATAATTATTCAGCAACTGCCACAAGAAACTCTTATGTTCCCATTTTACTTAAATATCCTGAGGAGGTATTTTTGGCTTAATCCAGTATTAGTTAAGAAGATTAAAAAAAATAATAAATTATATATATATTTTAGAAAGTAAACATAAAGAATTTGTCTGGTATTTACCTGATCAGGTTCCAGTTGGATAGCCCTATCGTAACAGGCTGTTGCATCTCTTAGTAAGCCAATACTTTCATGTTCAAGGATTTGTTCTTTGAGCGATGGTTCTGCTTTCCGAATTGCACTCACCCCAGCTACTCCATCCGGCTCGTGCATAGCAGCATACAATTTCTTTATCCAGACAGAATTGGAAATGCACATTAAAAACAGCTCTAAGACAACAAGGGGATATTTTATACATAACACCCTCAGAGTCCTGCACCTTCCTGCAAACAGAGAACAAACTGCTCTGTAGGGACTTCTTGGATTAAGCTTTCATAGCAAGTGTCAGTTTTGCTTGGGCTGATTCCCACAGTTGAGTCCTACTTTTGCTTAGCATTCTCTGATTCTCGTGATCTCATACCACACAAGGAATAGCACACTAAGTTACCTAAACCCATCTGTACAAAGGGCAAAACTGTATGCTGTCATTCCTTGATGCAGCTGCACGTTGTGAAGCTGCGCACTGCTTCAGGGGGGAAAAGAAACATATTGAGTTTTTCAAATTGGAAACGTCACCAAGGAATATAAACCATGAGGAACCACAAACAGGCTCATCCCACAGGCTAAATATTTCGTGAAAATAATTTAAATTGTTCTCAACACCCTTAGCATGAGCTCTTTACCTGCTTCAGAATAAGCCCCTTAGCTTTCCTTCAGGTGGGGGTCTGGCTTTGTTTTTTTATTATAGTTGGCTGCATTCTGTCTGACAGAAGGTGCAGAGTTCACTAAAATCAGTAAATGCTATCATTTCAACAAAAACAGATTTAAGGACTTTCAGGATTTTACAATCTTGTACTATACACTAGAAAAGCGCTCGTTCCTTTACATATCAGCAGCATGTAAAGCAAGTGGAAGTACTAAACAGTGCCAAGAGAGACAACTAAACACTTGTAGCCAACAGCAAGAGCCTGACTACACCTTTTCATCTTCCCATCTCAGAGAAGAATTTGACAAAGCTTTATTCATCTTTGTTTTCATTTTAAAATAAACCAGACAAAATCCAAGAAGAAATTCAGAACCTGAAGAAATCCAAGATGCTCCTGAATATTTTGTTTCTTCTCTGTGATGAATGATTCGAAGTGCATCACCGCCCTTGTGTACGCCTTCGAGCGAAAGGAAGCCACAGCCAGCGTGTCCTGAGGTATGAGGTCCAGGAAACGCGTCACGTTTTGGTATTCCCCATAGTCCTCACTTGATGCTACAGAAAAAAAAAAAGTTTAAAAAGTCTCTCCATTGAGGTGTTATTTTTAAGAATTACCATATGCATCAAAATTCAGCTAACCAACTTCACAATTTAGTCATCAGTTTAAGAATACATTTTTCTCTTCTGCCAACAATAATTTATTCAAAATAATACTGGTGAATTTCCTACATCTTGCAAGACAGCAGAGAATACATTGAACTGAACCTTTAGGAAACCACCAAGAAATCAACATTCCATTTTTAAAATTTTCAATCTAGACTTCTTGCAACAGGCAGTCAAAGCAATCGTTTTGGGGAGGAAAAGTGTGGAAATCACAATATGAGAATAAGAAGTCATAAAGCAGGCTAACATATTACAGTACTACTGCATTCTTAAATGGTCACAACGCCAAGTGGCAAGCTTAAATACTTATTTGAAGAATGTAAATGCCACACTAAATAAAACAAGCATCACTCACTTTTTGGATCGCCTCTGTCTTTGCTAGACTTGCTGGTGTTTTTCTCAGCAATAAGCATTTGAAACTTATGTCTAGCCCACTGAGTTAGATGATCAAGCATGGAGAACACTGTCTGCGTGCTCAGCTGGCTTAGATCAGAGGCACTGTCTTCAAGTCTCCTAGCTGACTGATCATCGTATTTCAGAACAGCCATAATCTCCGCATAAACCTACACAAACAATATGATAAAAACCAGAAGTGCTACATAGGCATCAAAATAGTAGGAAACAGCAATTAATACAAAAATCAAACTAAAATACTACATATTCTAATTGTATATTTTAATAGTTTGGGGCTCATTTGTTTGTCCCACAATCTTAAGAGGAAGAAAGGGCAAGCCAAGAAGCAGTTTTTGTCAGGAGACTCTATGCAAAGAGAAAGCCTTTAAAAACCAACCCTTGGATTCGGAATAACCATCACAAGTACTGGAATTTGAGGTTTCAAAACCACAATGAATGCTACTGCACTTCTGCTGCAAATACAATACTTCCAGGTTTAATAAGAGTCAAGTTATCTGCTGGCTGCCAGATCACAGATCCAGTTTTTGCTTACATTTAAGTAAATACCACAGTGAAAGACTTGTTTCCTTTTTTAGTCAACAGAATATGAGTTAATATGCATAACAGATGTTTATTGTGGATGCGCTGGTTCACTCAAGAAAAATGACCACATCCCTCCGCACACTCACAATGTTTAAACTCAGGTATCTTAGCTGTGAAACTGCACATTAATAGAACGCAAGTTATATTTTTCAAGCTCTTCAACCTCTATTACAGCAAAATGAAGGAAAGCAGACTGGATGGTTCTTTTCTCTCCTATCCCAGCTTTGCTATTACACATCAATGAATCGTGCCCTTCGTCAACCTTGTAGATAAATAGTTTTTCCACTTAAATTGTGAGTGTATAGTAGGGAGAGAAAAAATTACAAGTCTGAATTCTTGGTAGTATATTCAATTCATTCCTCGTTTGTGTTGTACTCCCTTCCTCTCTGTAGCACTCCAGCTCTTGATGTTACTGCAATCATAATTAACTGCATAATATCTTGTCTTAGAGCTTACTGAAGAAACATACGGAAATCCACAGAAACACAATTCAACACAAACTTGTATGGATATATTCAAAACCCTGGCAGAAAATGTATATTATTAATACAGGAAAAGGAGTTTAACACCTATACAATTTGTTCAGAATTGCCCATACAATTCCTAAGAGCTTTTCACTGTTCAGAAAAAGCAGCTCCTGAACATTCCTGTGAAGAACACTGTCTTCCTAAATATCTCACCTCTTGCTGGTCCTCTTGACTGCATCCCAACAAAACATAGACAAGGATATGTGGAAGCAGATAAATCGTTACTTTATAGTCATTCTTCATCATAATACTGCAGCAATCAAACACTTTTCTGGCAAGATCATGTCGCACCTATAGAAAAATATTATTTCGAGGAGAAGCATCATTACAAAAGTGCAAACGCTATAACAATTAATATGTTTCTTTTTGTCAACAAATACAAATTCTACTCCATGACATGATTTTCAGACACTCATCTCCTACAGAAGGTTCATCAGACTTAAACCTGCAGCAGGGATGTCAGATGCTGATACCACAAGAAGACAAGTATTGCTCACATGTTTCACTTTTCCATGTTTTCTACACCATTGTGTGCTTGCACTGGCCACAGAAAAAAACCCAAGGCTGAAACTTTACTACTGCACTCAGCCTCTCTTCTGCCCTTAAAAGCCTGCAAAAAGCAGGAAATTATGAAGATATTTAAGTCTTCTTTGTCTGAAATAGAAAGGGTATAGTGTAGCTACTGAGCTATTGTGATTAAAGTCACTTCTTGAAATGGTTGATTTAGAAGTGAAATTTTCAGTGGGGCACTTTACATGTTGGAAAGTGGGAAGAAAAAGAAGAAACCAGTAAGTACTTTTTCTGTGCTGGGACTGTGGGGCTATAGGGAAATGAAAGAAACCTTTCAGAAACTGATACAGGAAATTTGAGGTTTTCCAGAACCATTGCAGTTAGTTTTCAGAAGCATTTGTCAGGGCTTTCAACTATACAAGAGCCTCTGGGACAGGGGAAAACTTCCTAGACTTTTGGTTTTGACAGTACCAGCAAAGCCCAGCCCCGAGGCTAGGACGCTGCAGGAGGGAAGGTGCATGGTTACCTTGATGATGGAATAAATCTTTAGGTATGTGCTTTAACAGTCCCACAGAGAGTAATAAGCACATTCACCCACCCACCCCTGACTTTAACAAACCAAAATGTGATTCTAGAACTACGTATGTATCCATAGAGAGAGCAGATTTACTCTCTTACCTTTGTTACAAGATAACCCGCCCAAGTTGCTGACCATTCTGCAAAATTATCACCTAATTTGCTTAAGTAAATTGGCTTCTTCATCTTAGACCAATTTACAGCCTTTTGATAACTCTTGTACCTGTAATTTTAAAATAACCACTTAAGAAAATTATCTTTTTTATTTAATATAATAAAACCTACATGGTTAATTATGAAGTTCCCTAATTGGAATCATATTAGTTTTCATCTTCTAAACCTTTTAAAAAAGAATTAAGAACATTATTTCAGTAGCCAACATATTTTATTCTAAAGCTTCTTTAAAGTGAAACAAAAAACAACCTAATATGTTATCAGAAGTTTAAGTACATTGCAAAGTGCTGTTCCCATCAGTTTTAAGAAATACAGATTGATAAATATTTGAGTAGTATGTTTTTGACAGAAAAAGTCAGAACATATATGGAAGCCAAGAAATGCCAAAAGTTTGTTTTATCACAGTATCGTAAGGTTGGAAAAGACCTTTGAGATCGAGACCAACCTATATTGTTTTCTAGAAAGGTAACACTTATCGTAGAATGAGTACAGCTGTCTTCACGAGGAAACAAAGGAAACATTGCTGAATATTTCAAATTAAGGTGCATAGATAATTTGACATTTTCTTCACATTATTTTAATAACCCAAAATGAGCTCCTCCTGCTTCTATAAAGAGCAGCAACAACAGGATATTAATGGATTTGGGTACAAACTCAAATCCTAGTGGGAATTTGTAAAGAAGAAAGAAAATAGAAATAAAAGCTTCAAAATGTGGCATAAGACAATATCCTAGGGACAAACAGTCAGATCTGGGCATACCACAAGCTCAGAGTTTTGCAAGTTTGATTTAATGATAATTATAGTCAACAAAGTGCCAATTCGGGTTTAGATAGAAAGGCCTTATTTGAGTTTTGTATATACACGTATCACTCTACAAAAGAGGGAAAACCACAAAACCAAATTAAGTTATTGCTAGCCTAGAGGAAAAAAATATTTTTAAAGCTGTTATAAAAAGAAATTGCTGAAGTTGTTGTATACCGTGTATTTAAGTGAGGTTCCAGGATCTCCTGCACGTGCTCAGGAAACCTCCTCCAAAGCCTGGAGCCTGGGCAGTCAGTGTTTGTTTCTCTGCAGTCATAGATAGACAGTAACTCCTGAAAAGGCATGGTTTACATGACCAAGAGTGCACCACAAAAACTGGTGTATATACACAAGTGATGACATTAAGAAGTTGCAGAGTGTTTAGTTCAGAAATTGCAACTGCAAAGCTTTCCCACAGCATTGTTAATTGCCTGTTACTGCCTATTTCAACTATTGATTCCTCAGATTCCCCACTTGGTGGTTGGACCACATTCTCCCATGTTCTTCACATCTGCCAACAAACAAGGACAAGGCTGACTCCTCCTTGTGCATAAGCTAATAAAATTGTATTATTCTGCTGATCGCACGGGGCCACTTCTTTTCTCCCGGAAGAAAGAATTATCCTGAAGCTTTCCCAAAGATATAAACCAACAACAAAACAAAACAAACAAACAAAAAGAAAACAAACTAGCTCGGAGTTCACAAACCAGCACGAAAGACTAGAGGCTGAAAATAAGGGTAGGCTCACTTTGAATTGCTTCTTAAAAGTGAGCAGAAACTCTCTGCTTTTTATTTCTGCCATGGAACCTGCATCATTTCTAAGTCAGACTTGGGATTACTCCTTAGATCACTATATACAGGCTATCAGTTACCTCTTAAACATCAGATCTCTCCTAAAATGTCACATGACAAAAGCAAACAAATCTCGCATTTGACAACTCCCCAGGATTCTAAGTGAGCAGTTTAAAAAATAAAAAAATCACTTTCCTGTATAACCTTTTACCTTGTAATTTAAAGCTGTATAGGATGAAGTTTCAAATACTTAAACACATACTTCAAAACATAAATTTATATTGCATAATCCTATGCTCAATGTGATAGGAAGTACTTTGCGAAGAAAAAATAGGATCTAACCACATGTCTTACCTGAATCGCATAGGCTGCAGAGTCCTGAGCACGGACATTGTCAGCATAAGCAAGGAATGCTCTGGTCAGTTCCATTAATAATCCGTAGGCAAAATTTGGGTCCTCCACACCAGCCTCAACCACGAACAGAACAGCAGTTTTATTGAAACAGAGTAAATGCTTTCTCTTTAATCTCTAAATAATCACTTTGAAGCCTAAGTCTGAACAGTTTTAGATGAGAAAGCAAGTATAGGCTTTCAAAGAGTCTAAAGGTGAGAGGTTCTCTACTCCCAAATACTTTAAAAAAACCATTAGTGCCAAACAAAACATCGCAGCAACACTACTTACCACAAATGTAAAGTGTTTTCCTTGAGTTTCACTTGACGAAAAATCGAGCCTGCCGGGATCTATGGCTCCCAGTTCACCTAAACACTCTCCACAGAGTAGCCGGGCTTGAGAATTTGCGTCCTGGCAGCCAATGAGAAGGACAGTCACCAGCTGGGAGATGACTGGCTCCACAGTTTCACTGTCTGTAACATACTTCACCAACTTTTCCTATGAAGGTGAAAAACAAAGACAAGTTATTCTACAGCCATGCTTATGGTAAATAATCTTGGAAATTCCTGTAATCACTTCGTATTTCATTTACACATGGCTTCAGGTTAGTCATTCAAACACTGTCACTTTGTCACTGCAGCCCAACTACCCTAAATTGCTTGTTACCCCAGGCAGGACTAAAAAAAAAACGAATATGAATGAGGGATTTGGGCCTCAAATAATAATGCGGTCATGGTCAACACTGTATTGCATTATCATACACCTCTCTACTAACTTAATTTTCTTTCCTTGCATTACCAAAAGCCTCTCTTCTTCTCTATATTATCTTTTCCTCTTATCTGCTCCTTTTCTTCATGCGTTTGATACTTTCTCTCAATTTCTTTCATGCAGCTCTTGCCATACCTTCTGGTTTCACTGCCATTTGTATCCTTTTTATTTCCCATTTGTTGCCCATTTATTCACGCTCAGTCCTACAAAGCCCAGGGTTTCAAGTCCTTCAATCAATGCCCATCATGTTAATTGGATTTCCTGTCTTTTTCATTTTGGCTCAGCTTTTATTCCCCAGTTCCACATTTAGTCCAAATACAGAAAAAAATTTCTCTTAATAATGTGAAGATTTTTGTCATTATGTTTAATGAAAACTGAAACCACAGCCAACATAACAGAGCAAATAGTTCCACAAGCTGTGGAACTAATTACATTTCATTTGCCTCACTATTTTGCTAGACTTCTACCTAAGCAACACATGGCAAGATTTTGCTGACCTGAGCTGAAAGAATTACTGATCAGCCAGGAAAATACACTATGATTGATTGTTCTTTTAGCTAGGATTTATTTTCATTTCTGAGTGAAGAACATCTCACAATCATATAGCTACTAAGAGGACAGATTACTGTTATTTTTTTTAACTAGATTACATACACCACTGCACTAATAATCACACAGACTGGGAAAGCAGTGTCTTTGTGACTTGTACATGGCTATAAAACTTATTTGAATATGATCAATGATTAACAGTTTTGAGGATGGAAGGAGAAGAAGGAAGAGGGAAAAAAAAATAAAAAGTATCAAAAGTGTGAGATAGTCCCATACATCTTCATTCTTTCAGGTACCACACTCTTAAAAAATGCCGGGTATAATGTTTTGGTCTCCTGATGCAAAATCCATATGTGTTCCAAAAGAGAACAAGCCTGCACAGATTGCTGAAATGGACTTCTTGGATAAGAAAAAAAGATAAGAAATATACTTCTAGTTTGACTGAATCAGCATCACACAGGTCAGGAGGATTTGAAAGTCCTCTCACAAGGAGATGCGATGAAAAAGAATCCCTTTTCCCTATTGTATTAAGAAATAGCAAGCTTAATAAATTGAGGAGAATAACATCATCAATGTGAATATCCAGTAACAGTATGGGCTTTTAGATTGTTAGTCCAAAGGCTACTTTGTTGTTTGTTATTTTTAAAAATTCCACTGAAAGAGGCTTTCTTTACCTGATTTCTGTATAATGTTTCTTTCAGGCTGGTAAGTGCATGAATACGAACATCCACATTCTCATGCTGAACAGCTCTCATAGACAGCTGCAGTGTTGTCTGCAAGTCAGTGCTTTTGGAAGATTCCTGAATAGGACACGACATAAGAAGTTCAAGTTAAATATAACGGGAGCACAGTTAAGCAGCATCTCTAAGAACACATGAGAACACGTGCAAACAACCCCCTTTCTGCCTACACTCCCATCTATATCCATAAATGACTGTCTTCCTGTCTATATTTTAAAATGTCATTACAACAAGGTGCTATATTTACAATTTTGTGTAAATATAGCAGGGTAAATAAAAATTTTGAAATCAGAAGAAAATGCTTTGAGTACCTCATTGTCTAAAAATAAAATTAACTTCTATTTTTGCTACCTCACTCCCCCTAAATAATTGCTAATTCTGAGGGCAAGCAAAAAAATGGACAGAATTGTACTCTAAAAAATAGACAAATTTTGTCGCCTTTCAAGAGAATCTCTTTAGTCTCAGAAAGATGAAAAGTCAGTGTTAAGAGATACTACGAATCAAGCTTGTTCAATGTGAACGTATTTCACTCCTAAAGAAGAACCAGAACCAGCTTCAAGTTATTCCTGTGATACACAAACTCTGTTTGGTTATGGAGGTAGACAAATACAATTTCTGTCAAACAATAAATTTTTTGTGTTTTTCTCACTTGTCATGAATTCATTTGATGCATTATAAAACCTCAAACAAATAAAAGAAGCTATACCTTTCTGTATTCCTGAAGGACAACCTGAATTTCTTTTAGTTCCGGAAGGTCAGGTAGAAAATATATTTCATGTAAAAAGTCTCGCACTGCATCCCTGTAAGTTACAAGAAAAATATTGCAAAGAATATAGCAAACATGAGCTGGGTCAGAAAAAAAAAAAAAAAAAATCTTAAAAACCCATCAAAAGAACACAGTTAAATGTAACAGCTAGAACAGGGGCTTGAAAAGCAGAAAAAAACCTAAATCTCATGAATTTTTTATCTAATTAAGTATGCATATGAAACAAGGTATTTGTCTTGTTACTCAGTTAAGCCACAGGTATTCCTCTACATTTTCAATTGCTACTTCTTTGGAGGACAATTTTTTACAAAGCTTTCAGAGTTGCCAATCACTTCTACCAAGTCTGGGTCTCCTTGTTTTGGAGACTGGCCAAAGGGCCAGAATAATCCCATTTGATATGAATCCAGTTTTCCTCATAAGAAAAGAGAATAGACAACCAAAAAAAGAATTCTCTGTTTCTAACACGAATAAATAACTTTCAATTTGGCTGCTATGGGCTTCTACAAGAGCCTTATTATTCCTATTGTCACCTTTTATTTTGAATACTATTGGTATGATGCATTGCAAGAAAACTAAAAGCCACCAAGTCATCAAGACATAAACTAACAACACTCAAAAAAAAATATCACCATTTTAAACTGCAAAACAAGATGAAAACAAATTAAGACTCAGCATTGTCTTAAAAAAGGTTAGGTAATTAAAATCTAGGTCTTGTATATTAGACTTGGAATTTATTTTCAGCTGGTGTGACCACTTGTGAAGAGGATGAACGAAATATTACTCAGCATTAATTTCTGTGCACTTTAATAATAATTATAATTCAAAATATTGAAAGAAACAATTAACTCATTTCCTCTGTATTTCCAGCTCTGTACAGTTCCCTCTGGCTCAGAGCAAACATTAGCAATCACCGTTAATCTGTGTGGGCCCTGCAGAGAAAACCCATTTTCCATACCAGCAGAAAAAAATGCAGAATCAGAAAACCTGGCACAAGGAGGTGTCTGAATGGGTTGTAACTTGGCCATAGTGCCATGTATTTCTATCAGGACAACATAAAAACCACCTTTGAGACCAGGCTATCGCTTGCCAAATTTCAAAATTGTGTTTCAGTTTAGGGAAGTGGGAGTTTTATAGAACAACACACGACTTTGCAGAGAAACAAGGTTTCATCTCAGTACTGGATAACTTCATTTTAGGGTTATCTCCATTCCTATTACACGATTTAATCCATATAACTGAAAATATTTTGTACAGTACCTGTTCTCAACTATGAGAAAGTAGAACACTGCTGTAGTTTCCTTTGGTTGGATATGTATAAGGGGCAATAACGCTACTATCACATGACTAAGCAAGGAGCCAAGGTATGAGTGGTCCAGACTACGAACAAAACAATCCCAGGCTCTAAACAAGCAAAGACAACAAAGGAAGATTAACCAGTGATTCTTCTTTGTAGAAAGACATTTTAGATGAGTCATGAATAGCATTTTAAGTTACTTCACATCTGTGGTTTAGATCATTGTCTAGAACAAAACAAAGCAGTGTATTTAAGGACAGAAATAGCACAGGTACGTATGTCACCGTCTGGGTGTGCTGTCAGTTCACCTGCAACACAGTTCTGGAAAGTCATCCTTATATCTTAGGGCTGTTCTCAGTGTAGTCATCATCTTCACTCTTACAGAACTGATGTGTTTGGGACCCATGAGCTTCATTAAAGACATAAGACTGTTTAAAGCCTAGACACAGAGAAAAGTCGTTTTAGTGTATTAGGTACTCAGTAAAACACATGCAAGCCATGTTTTCCAGCAAAACCAGGCTAACTTGGCTTAAGAAGTCATACTTGATCGGACAAATTCAGTTTGATGTTTCAATAAAGAATTCAGAGGTTAGAGGAAAAGGGAATGAAAGGGAATCTGTAATGCCAGGATCGTAACAAAAAAGTTATTATTTAGGATGTTGACAGATCGATGAGGGAAGACCTATGGACACCAGAGGAGTTCATAGTTATACAAGTCAGTTATAAGACATGATTAACTGTATGTCCAAAGTTTCAGAAGCTGAAAAGAACAAGTTTTGGAAATACAGAGAAAAACTTGCATTTAAAAAATAAAACAAACCAACCAACCACCACCAGCAGAACTGTCACACAACTCCTGTCAGAAGCGACTGGTAAGCTTTAGCAAACAGGTAATAGCTCAGTTGCCAATGGGACTGATGAAAGACAGGAAAGAAATACTGAGATGCAGAAAAAGCAAGAGATATTTCAGGCTCAGTAACTCTGTACCAAAACAAGGTAGTGTAACCATTACAGATCAGTATCAGTAACACATGAACAAACTTGAGCTTGAGGTCACTAAGGGGAAACTCATCGAGAACTCAAAACAGAACAAGAAAGGACAGAAACAATAGCAGGTGCAGCAAAAGGAATGCTATACAAATGAAGAATTCAGAAAGCGTGAAGACATGGGGCTATGAAACTGAGAACATCCCAACGTGAAAAAACTCGGAAGAAAAAGGCTTGAAAGAACACCAGGAAAAATGCAGTCCATTAATGTAAAGGTTATAAACATTCTAGCACTGAAATTCCCTACAGAAACCATCTGCCTTTCCTCTGTGAGGTAGCCAAAAGCCTTGTCTTGTAGTTAGAAGCACTACCCCAGCAGAGCAGTTCTGTGAGAAGCACCACCACAAAGCCTCTCAAACCTGCATCTTATTTTTTTTAGCTTTGCCTTTTGATGCCCTGTCCCCTGCAGTAACTCCACTTTCCTCCTATGTTCCCTCATTCTCCACTTTGTTTCTTTCACACATATAGAGCAAACACTTGGACTCCCATCTGTAATTACAGGTTGAATGACTCATTACATACACCTTGTCTGACTGAAATACATACATTAGCTGACAATCAAAGAAACAGAACTAACCACATTCCTGAGCTTTCACAGAAGTCCTACCCACAGAGAGACCACCAGTTTTCAAGAATCACGTGGGACCCTTAGTATCTTTTGAGATTTCAGTGACAGTTGAACAATCATAAAAGTAAGTCCGGATTATTAAAATAGTCCTTGCTTATCTTTGTTTTAATATTCAAAATTAAGTTTACGTACCATTTTTTTATCCTCAATGCCAACACTGGAACTCAGTAATTGCATGTTAAAAAAAGCCAAGATACCAAGCAGTTTCGGTTGCAGATAATCTGCCTGTGGAGTGGGCAGGAAAAAAAGTAAAAAGCAAATAATCTTGCTGTTAACACATTTCTAAGCTTCAGAAATTAAAGAGCAAGTATGAAATGCTAATTTTGAAAGACAAACGAGAAAATCCCAAATACATACATTAATAAATATCTACATCAATGAAAGCCATCCCTGTTAGGCTGTAGGGTTTTTTGCTTTCATAGGATTTGGGGGTTTGTGTGTTTAGGGGATGGGGGTTGGTTTGGTTGGTTTTATTTTTAATGCACACTTGCTATGTATCTCCCTATTACAGGAACCCCGAAGAAACACCTTTCTTCCACTTTTTGCCTCCAATAAGTGATAGCCAGAGAATGTCAAACTGTCTTCACTTTCAGACTGGAGAAAAAAACCCAACATTGAACAAAACTAAACATGAACATTTTGACGTCCTTACCATTTGTTCAGGCGATGTTATTTCTCTGGGTCCCTGGTAGGGATCATCATGAGATGCAAATGAAGCCAATATCGACAAACCATTGAAGACCTGTTGATAGTGTTCTCCTATACGCAGCAATAATTCATTGTGCAGTCCCTGGTAGTCCTGTCTCAGCAAGCTGCCCAGTTCTATCTCGGTCTCGTTCTATAATCAAATAGTAAAAAGAAACCAGGTCTTCATTTCATCACAGTGAAACTAGCACACAGAGACAGGAGGTATTGGACTCTGGTTGATCTACCATAGAAATCAAAGAAATAACTTCCAACCAGCTCAATGTTAGGTAAATCAAGTTCTTAGATTTAAGTTTGCAAAATATCTTATAACAGTTCCTCGGAGCCAATGGAACAGACTATAAATAACAAGAACAAAACTTCTGCATATACAGTTTCCCTAACTATGCTTTGCAAGACTTTAAGTTAAATAAAGCAGAAAGCTCACTAATCTGCATGTATAACAGAGCAAGTGCTAATTTACCTTGAGGTAATGAAGCGCTTGCTCTAGCTCATCCTTGGAGCAGGAACAGACCAAATGAGAGAAGATGTATTTGAAGTTATTGATTAAAATCTCTCTTCGGTTTACATTCAGCTGTTTTGCTATGATTCGAATAAGTGAGGAGGCTGCAGGACTAGCTTTGGCTGCAAGGTCAGGAAGCAAAACTTGCAGGGTCCGCTGGTAAATTAAAAACAACATTTAACAGAAAAGCAAACAAAAACCCACTCCAAGACCCCAAGGTTTGTCTTTGTTCCATTTGCATAAGCACATCATCTCTGACCATACATGTGACCATAGGTATGATTTACAAACTTTAATGAGATGGAAATACCAATACAAATAATTACTTAAGAAGGTACTCCACCTAATCAATACTGAGAAACATGCAAACAAAAAGTGATATAGCATTGCCTGTGTCCAGCCAGTTTCCCCATAAAATGAAATCTTAAAAAAACCCCAAACAAAACCCATGACACCCACACAGAACATTTCCCCAACCTACCAGTTGCCTACAATACTGTTTACTTGCTAAACATTGTGCATTTCCCATCTACCAACAAGCAAAATACAAGTAGGAGCATGAAGCTACTTAGGCTTCAAGTAAAACAGGTATCTAAGCAGATCAAGAAGAGAACTATCCAATAGCTATCTTCATTTGAAAGATGAAAGAAAACACCATGCAAATATGCTCTACAGAGAATCCCTCCAAGTGCACTAAATCATGAATACAAACATACTCAATGAGTACCCTAGACCTCAGTTCATTACGTCATACTTAATTAGCACTGCAACCAAACTGTTCCTCTGTATTTGAGCTCCCCATTGCAGCATCCCGAAGTATCCTATATTATAATAAACAATAGCAACGAGAGAAAAAAACCATATCTGTGAAAATTACAGAAAATTGTGGACTGTAACAGAAATCCATAAGCCCACAGACAACAGAAAATAATCCAAAAGTAAAAACTTACTGAGAGAAACCGATTTAGATCTGGAAAATCGAATACATTGGCGATCTCAGATAACATGTCTAGAGCCATTTCTCTCTGGTTAGCAGCTGTTTGTTTCTGTACCTCGTTCCCCTGGCATGAAGCACTCAACACCGCCATCTGGCTGGAGTGCAGGGATTCCACTAGGAACTACGCATGAACAAAGAGAGATTCAGGATTATTTTCCCCTTTTTCTTCCCAGAGGAGTTTCACTACCCTTCCATACATCTGCTTTTATTTCTCTTCTGCTGCATGTAGATCTATGATTATTACTTTGCAGTAGAACTGGATTATCATCCGTTCAATAATTCCATTTAATTTTGCAACCCTGGATTCAGGCATTGCATTATTAAAAAAAAAAAAATTAGCGAAGTCTCCTTTCAATAATTATCTTCTAAACAGAACTCCTGTCTTTAGGTAATGGGTACAGCAAAAGAACAAATCAATCATGTCACTATCATGCTTGTTAAGTGTTGACTTCAATTCCAATTTTAAATCATAGCCTCTTGTAGCAATGGAACCACATAATGCAAGAAACGATATGGATCCTCTATTTCAGAATGACAGCAAGCATCCAGGGAAGAAGAAGAAAAGCAATACTGTTGAGGAGAAACCATGACAGTCAAAGATATCCCAGTCCTTCCTGAACGTTTGTGAGCATTTGTTTCGTTGCTTAAATCATCTATTTCTTGACCTATGAGATTTCACCTTGTAAAATACTGTATTTTTTTCTTTAATACCATTTTCAAAATACACAGAAATAACCTAAAAGTATGCCTTTATAAATGACCAACTGCTTTCTTTTTACCTGACAGATAGGCTTCTTGTACTGACTGAAGAAAGCTTGCAGTTTGATGGACTTGGCTGCTGCCAGCGATCGAATTTCCATGTACGCTGCTCCAGCCACAGAAGCTGACTTGGACAACAAACAGTGCAACAAATGCAAGAGGGCGAATGGTACCAAATCTCCTTTTGATGCCCTTACAAAGTAAGCAGAAGAAAAAAGAATTAAAAAGGGAAAAAGCATTGCTGTATTAATAAAATGACTCGAGAATATAAAACTACCATAATGCAAAATGGCTCATCATATTTGTTTGCAGTTTACCTGTACCTCCCATGGCAAGGCAGAATAAGGAATATTCCATATGAGTCAACAGCTTAGAACAGTGGCAAAAGACTCTAGACAAAGGCTGACCTTGAAATAAGTAATTTAACCTTACATTTACACTTGAACCAAAAGTTACTTTGCATCACAAAATGATACTACTTTGCATTTTTCAAGATACCATCAAAAATACCTTCCAATATCTCCTGTTGTGAGAATCAGCGTATCTTTAAGCTCATTATTTCTTGACATTTTGGCATTTGTATAGGCTTCTTTCATTCTTGAAACAAACAGCTGGAACACATGAAAACATAACAAAAGAATAATCTTAGTGTCTGATATTACTGAAACCACGACCACAGTAAGTCAGGAAAATCAACCAAAAAAAAAATATTAATTCACCTCTTTTATGAATCCTTCTTCAGAATCTAAGGATTTCAGTATGCTCTTTAGGCAGTCACTGAAAGCCACTCTCACATCTTTGTCTGGATCTTCCATTAGATTTAATAAAGACCCAACAAGAATCTTCACATTGGGCTCATCAGTGTTAAAATCCAGATGTTTGCAAAGATGAGGTATATTTCCTATAAAAGCTGGGTGGCATGGGTTGGAGGAGAAAAGGAAAATGTGTGTGTGATACTTTTTTAAAATCTATTCAAGTGCACAAAACTGTGATAGAGGTAAGCCATAAGGCACATTTATTTTTTTATCAAGAGTAAATACCGTCAAACCAGACAAGCAATTTACAATTCAGATTATATCAAGTATTACATTTCTGTGTATAGCCACAAACCATAATTAGGCTAAGGTAGTTTAAAGAGTATCAACGATAACATCAAGCATTAGCAGTGATAGCGACTGAAACACAACATTTCAAGCACCATCAATAGCTATAAAAAACCCAATATAGAATAAAGGAATGGAAAAAGGTACAGGAGAAGTTATTAGTACCTCATACTGAAGTGTAAAATATTAACAAAGGTAAAGTGACATACCTAGTTTAACCGAACTAGACACTTTGTTCCCCAGGAGATTAAGAAAGGGCTTGAAAACACAGGCTTGCACAGAACCAGTCTTTTCATGAGCGGAAGTCACGGTAAGGCTGCTACATAAAATATCACAAGTAACATGCTTAATAGCAGAGTCTGCTAATGAAGGTTGTACACAGAATGTACCAGACAGACAGCAAGATAACTTCCCAACTATAGCAGCACAAGCCTCCTTGACCAGCTCAGACTCATCTTTGATTTGATTTCTGAAAGGGAAACAAAAATGAAACCATTTTAATAGATCATTTACCTAGAAACATCTATTTCTACGTTGTCTCAATTCTCTAACTATACTGACAGTACTATTAGGACAATTTAAGGATCTATCACTAAATCCTCTTTTTTCGTTTCAGATTACCCTCACGTTCTATTAAATATTTGAGGCAGCATGGGGCTTGGCGAGTCTGACATGTTTTAAAGCAACTGAAGGCTAGACACAAGAGAAGGCACCAAAACATATATACACGATGCAGTGAAATTGGAAAGATTAAGAGCCATAGGGACGAACATCATGTGCATTGAACTGACAAAGATATGTCCTTTCACCTTCTTAGTTTAAACTTCTTAATAAGAAATTAGGTCTTCAACTAGTGAAGTATCTTGTATACCGACATACTCACAGCTATTCCTGTCATATTTTACCACCTACAAAACCAAGCTCTCGCAAATTCTGGATTAAATAGAAAAATACTTATTTTTGGCTTATACCCATTTGTCCATTTTTCTTCTTGCATGAAGACAGAAAAGCAGCAATAATACATACAAAAGAGCTTTGGGAATCACACTGCAGGACTGCACGCTCGGTGGCTGAAGCAGGAGAGAGAATCCTTTAACACAAGCAGCCCGAATTACATCATGGGGACTTTTCAGTGCCCAGTGATAAATGGATTTTCTCCAATCCAGATGAATGTTTCTTGGGAAGAGACACAGAAGGAACAGACAGTGTGACTGAGTTTGGGTTGCTAAAGAGAAAAACAAAAAGCAGAAAATTACCAGATTTAAACTTTTAATATCAGTTAACATAAGTGGGCAAAGAATTTTACTTTAGAACAACCATTCCAGAGAGATATTACATTTTAGCTACTCTAGCATACTTACAGAAACTCTGTGCAGTTCTTTGACTCAAAGTTATAGGATCAAGCCCAAAAGCAGACGGCCTAAATGGAGAATCATCGGGATGGCTGTAAATCCAGGGCAGAGACAGCAATCCACATAAGTTACCAAGAACGTTATCACTCAGTGGAATTTTCACTAGAGGAGAAAACATCAAAACAAGCAAAAAACCCCAGATACTTTTACAGCTCTGTATGTCTGTGAAGCAGATGCACACTTTATGTTCTTAATTTGCTACAAGAAGTAATTTTTTCTATCAAAGACTAGTACCACTATTCCCACATGTTGATATCCTACATTTTAGACGTATAATAATAAATGATATAATGCTACATCAATAAAACGTTCATCTTACAGCTTTCATTGAGCAGCAGAATGAAGAGAGCTTTGGTATCTCTAGATTTGTATGAAGACTCAGGTGGGCTTTAAAATGGCAAGTAAGCTTCACTTGTAACACTGCTTTAGTCTTAGTAGAGTCTGTCCTCCATCCCACCAGCTGCTTTTAAAAAAAAAGCAGGCAAGTATTTAACATTTTTGGTTCCCTTCCTGCATGCTACATTTGCTGAAGCTGCTCAAGTTTGAAATCCTTGAGTACAACAGAGACAGTAAGATATGCTGCCTCTGGCCTTTTTAAAAGGAAACTACTGAAAGTTAATTTCTTCCTTTACACATATTCACCATCTCTGTGCAGTCTCTTGTTCAGGTAAAAATTAGCAGAAGTACACACAGACTAGTAAAGCATGTTCAAAAAGGAATGCAAAGGAAGTGCTCTCAGAAAACGTGCTTTTTTTAATTTAACCATTTTGTACAAGAACAAAAGATCTATCATTTCAGTACCTCTACCACAACAGACCAATTTAGTCAGATGCATTTCTAATTTACAATCAAATTTCTAATTCAAAGACATGTTAGTTTAAAGGATTCCTCACCTTGTGCATACAGCAAAGCATCAAAGATTTTCACTACTCTGTCAATCACTTGTTCTAGGTTAACAATCTGTGTAGCAGCCTCCAACAGGTTTCTGCAGACCGTCACTACTCTTGTGATAAAATCAGAGGAAATCCACGTGACCTGTATATTCACCACTGAATCCAAGGAGCTTGAAGTATTCTTACACGTGTCAGAGTTAGAGAGATGAGTTACATTATGACCTATACTGTTAAAATAAAAATCACACGATCAATGCAACAGATTATAAGCATGTGATATTGCACTGCTTGAAGCAGTTACTATGAAAGCGTACTTCTTAAAAACACAAAGGACTTATCCAATACTTGTCCTGATACATAAGTCAGCATTGAAGTCATCTACACAAACCATAATAACAGTTGCAAGAGGCCATTAGTATCAGTTTCACCTTGGTACCTTTACCTGGTAGAATTTGCTGGGGGAGAACAATGAACTATGCACAAAGCAGCGAGTCGCAGAATCACAGCAATCCCTTCTACAGTCTGAAGAATATCCGCTGCCAGAATTTCTTTCTCAAGGGTAAATATTAAGGATGCAGCTTTCTTCGAGATGGCATTCCATAGACTGCTCTTCAATTTCATGTTTACAGGACTAAGTCTGTAATTTGATCATCATAATTATTTTCCAAAACATACCCTTTTTTCGTAACAGATAAATCATCATAGCAAAATCAAAGCTAATCCATATTTGGCATAGGAATAGGAAAATATCAATGAAGCTTCAGTTTAAATGTGCTCTTTGGGAGAACAAGATACTAATTCTGAAGTATGATGCAAATCAGACTTATCTGAAAGCCTATGAAGGTATAACTCTGCGATCCTTGGAAGGTCATGGTGACCAGGGTTGTTCCTGAGGACTACAAAACGGCAAAAGTTACACCGATCTTCAAGAAAGGCACAAAATAGGATCCAAGGAACTATAGGCCTGCCAGTCTAACCTCAGTCCTTGGGAAGGTTATAGAAAAAGCCTTCACTGAACTCATTTCTAGCCACATAAGGGACAAGAAGGTGACTGGAAACACACAGCACATATTTCCCAAGGGAAAATCATGCCAGACCAACTTGACCCCTTTCTATAGTGAGACAGGTAGCTCTGTGGATAAAAGGAGAGTAGCTTATTCGGAGGACGCCAACTGGCTGAAAAACTCGGCTGACAAGATCTTCATGAAGGTCAGAGACATGTGAAAAGTCCTGGAACTGGCACAAAACACCCCATGCAACAGGACAAGCTGAGGGCTGACTGGCTAGCAAGCAGCTTTCAAGAAAACGACCCAGTGGAATTCTGGAAAAGCTGAACAGAAGAGCAGTGTGACCTTGTTGCAAAGGTGGCCAGCTACTCACTGGGCTGTTACCAAGAGTGAAGGCTGATCACAAATCCACACCTGGAGTACAGCAGGCTGGTGCCAGTTTTGAGTGCCCAAATACAAGAAAGATCAACATGCTAGAGCAAGTCCAAGATACTCAGAGAGCTTAAGCACAGCACAAGCAGAGGCTGACAGAGGCTTTGTTCGTCTGAGAACAACCTGACTTAACCTGCTTGAAGCATGTCCAGTGCAACAGCACAGCCACATGTATCTTTCTGCATGAGTTCTCAGCTTTTCTCTTTTCATTGTGTAAAAATGAAATATGTTCAATGCAAATTATTTAAAAATACAGTTTCTTTAAACTTAAGTTTAGTTTAAAAATCATCTGAGGATTCTAATCTTTCAAAATATCATTTAGATCTTTCCCCAGATCTTTCAACGTGGCTGTTGGGAAGAAAACACCTCAAAAATAAAACCCTAGAATTTGTTATTATTCACTAGCCAAATCACTATAAAAGTAGTTCTTAAGTGTCATACACTACTGGTGCGGGTGATTTCTTTGGATGCTTTGTGGGCCGGCTCAGTCGTCGTCTCTTCTCTGGAACTTCATCACTGCTGCTGTTCCACCCATCAGTGTCAGAAGTATCCAGCTGGTTTTGATGAAGCTCCCGAAAGATTTCTTCCGTTTGTGTTTTTAATGCTGCATAAAGTGGACTCACCAGATACTGGGATGGACAAACAACAAAAGTGCCATGATGTATGCTATGCCTTATTTCTCAAAGACATGATATTATTGTGACTTAAAATATAAGACTTCAAAACGTTATGGTAACAAACTTCTTAAAAACCTTTCTGTTCAAAAATCTTAATTACAAGATGAAAACTCTCACAAGCAATGAAGTTGCCTGTGCTCCTACCAGCAAGAAAGCAGTTTGTGCATCTGTTTTCCAGTTCCTGCCATAATACCTGGTTACCAAAGCCATCAAGACAGACACACGCAGTTTAAGAGACAACAGATACGATATGTTTTTGGCTGTACAGGGTAGAGGGAACACAGCATATCAATACCTCATTATTTTAATTGAAACCTTTTTGTCTGCCTATCCCCAACAAATATGACAAAAATTATATGGTTAGAAATTAAGTGTAGCTCAAATGAAGGGACACCACTTGTAAAGCTGCGTACTCTGTGCCTTACCTCCGTTTTATACTAAGATAGCACATATACTCCTGTGCCTGCCTTCAAGAGTTTAATACAGCTGAAAAACAAACCACCAACTAACTGAAGAACTCCGACCTGTACAAATATGTGAAACGGCTGAGAAACAAGGAATATCAACCTAATTACGCAATTAAAAATAGCATTTCCTAGATTTTTCTTCTTTGTACAGATGTAGGTTTTTGAACCTTATCTATTCACATGACAAAGACAGTTTTTAGAATTAACCTACCTCTTGTTCCTCCTGAGCTCCAAGAACATTCACAAAAACTCCGCATATGGTGCTGATATGGACTTCTCTTACTTGTAAAGCAGATTCATAGCCAGCTGGAACAAATTCCAGAAAATATTGCAGTATATGGCAAAAAGCAGCTTTCAGCTTTTCAGACTGAAGACACCTAAACACGTCACATTGAAACAGTGCATTGAGCTTCTCCAGCAGCATATTCAAGTAGACAGGTTCAAAATTTTTATAAGAATCTCCTTCAAAAGGCAATAATGTCCTCACCAACAGCAATAGTGGTTCTCCAAGGAGTTCTGATTCTTTAGCATCCATTTCAAGCGTTGACTGCAGAATTCCAAAAAGGACTGTGAAAAAAACACTGGCCAGCTGTTCAGGAGCGCCTCCTAAATGAATTAATTTTACTAAAAACTTCATTGCCAAAGCTTTAACTTTTGGACTGCCATACTCCAACACGGAGCAGCCTATACCCCAGAGAATAGTATCTTGTCTTACAAAAAACACATCCGCAACAATATCTGTCAGAATAGACATTAAAATAACTTCCAAACTTTCTACACTGGACATATTCATCAGCTGTAATGGTGCAAATCTTAAATATCCCACACAGTCATTCGTATCGCTTGAAAATCTCTTCACAGTCACTGGCCAGACTGGTACACCTCCACAGAGATGCTTTTGTGCAACTCTTTCATGCAGGAAGATTAAGTCTTGGAAAAGCCATAGCAAATCTTTTGTTAGTACTTCAAAAATGGAGCAACTCTTCATTTTAAACAGGAAAAGTAAGGAGCAAATGACGTCACAGATGTTCTTGTGCAAGGTGTTGCAGTTTGGAGTTGCAGCAATTCGGAGAAGCCTTGTTATGATCCAGTTACTAAATTCTAGGGCAATAAAAAAGAAACAGCAAATAGAAAATCATCTAAGGTTAAGAGTAAGACCTCCTATTACAAGCACCTTCTTGAGAGGAGGTTGCTCACCAGTAAAACAAAAGAAAACTCCAAGACGAATGCATGCAGACTTAGTAAACAGAGAGCCTGCATTGGGCATTTATCTTATTGAAAAATAGTAAAATGGGGGCAGGGGAAAGACAGACATTTTACACTGCATAGTTTCAAATGCTTTCCTCTGTCTAAAAATTCCTCAGGCAATGAATATGTGTACAGGATCTCATCAACATGAACCATGTAATATAACTAAGCAGTGGTAACAAACAAGGTCAAACTCTGTCCTGATTAAGTTTCTATTACCACAAGCACAAATCAATTCACAATATTATCTATCACAATATTAACTTTCCTACAAATATGTAACACTGAACTTAGGAATCTGACTATTTCCCATTTTCGCTCGTCTATGATCTTATCATCAGAAAATTTAAATCCTGAAAATAACAAGCTTCATCATAAACATTTTCAACAAACTCACCAATGCAACTGCATTTGGTTTCCTTCTGATTTCCATCCACATTTACAAACATAAGTGGGGAAGATTTCATGATATGTTGAATAAAATCAAGCAACATTACAGAACTTGGCTGTGAATCTGATTTCTTAATCAGTTCCAAAGCAACTTAAAAAAAAAAAAAAAACACATTTCTAAATTAGCATTGCAATAAATGAACTTCACAAATTTTGTTTGCACCTGGAGAGAAAGAAGAAATTTATTTTATTAAATACTATAACATGGCATTAAACCTGAATAATTATCAATTGGGAGTGTGTTTTATTAATCCATGAACATGATTTTGTGCTCATAAACCCTCTATGTGAGCCCACACTGTAAGAAGAAAAACATAAATATTATTCATTAACACTATATGCATTAACATTTCGTTAGATCAGTGAAGAACAGCAAATAATTAACATTTTAAATTAGCCCAGTTTTCCCAAGGTTTATAATCTTGGAAGAAGAAAGCTCTAAGAATTGTTCTAAATTTCCAAGAAACTGAAGTTTATAAATGGAAAGTTCAGCTTACTGATTCAGGAAACTCAGCAAAATACTAACCATATCTAGTGCTGCTGTAAAGCCCCATTGAAACAGGTATGTGAATCACATTTATTTATCCGAATTCCACAGTTAGTTAGTTAGAAAAGTTACATGGCAATAATAAAACACAACACTTATGTATTCAAAAGCAGTATCTAAAACAAGCTGGCTTCTTGATTTTATTTGTATAGCCTTCCCTTTTAGGACTATAAGAGTATTAACAAAGAGTAAATTGAAGAGTAACATGGCATGATATTTAAAACAATCGATTTACTAGACAACGTATCAGTCTTACTGAGATTCCTAAATGAAATTATGCCTTGGAAATAGTAAGTTACCCTTACTGTGATTTCCCTTTATGTAAATGTAAAGATAAGTACATACGACAATTTTGTAGTACATGTATTTCATAATTACCAAATTGTTCTTAAAGTCCTGTAATAACTGAGCTTTAACATGATTTAAAGAGTACTAAAATAAGGCTTTGTTAGAATTCCAGAATTAAAAATAAAGCTGTTTGCAAAGCATTTCAAGTCTGAAAGACCCTGTCAGTATTAAGACTTGCAAGCTGTATTACTTAAGGAACAATCACATTACGATACCCCTGCTTTTCAATATTACTTCACATCACAACAGCAAATATTTCATCATGAAGGTTATTAAAACATAAGTCATGAATGATATCGCATTAAACTACTAAGTCATGTTGAAATGATAGTTGTAACTCTTTTTTTTGGCAGGAATTACTTAAAGAACACAACAATTTGAAAAGATAGGGATGTAATACTTACCAACATCTACATCCGTAAGAATTCTGTCAATGAACTGGCAGAGTATTTGTCTTGGTTTCTGCACAACAGTCTTGTATTCTTCTGGACTAGCACTAAAATTAGATGTACATTATTTTGACATCATCAATTTTAAAACAAAAAATAATTATCTGGTTCTCTACAATACAATGTTAAACACTGATTTTTTTTTCCTTCTAGAAGTCTTCAAAAATAAATACAAACTGATTTCTTGTTTTAGTGACCAGCACATTGCTTGCTCCTCTTTCTCCCTTTCTTCCTTCAGAAGTACAAGGTTTGATAAAACGCTGAAGATATATATAAAATATAAGTACAGAACAAAATTATCAAATCCACAGCTAACACATTCAGGAATTTCTCCACATGCTACTGCCAAGCAAAAAACAGTTTTGTTGTAGAAAAACCTAAAATCTAGAACCCCTTTAACTTCAGGAATTAACCAAAATTATTCAATTGATCAGCTGCCAAAAAGCTGAGAGAGAGGTGTCAACAGCAATTGCTCAGGTTGTTGCAAAAAAGCGTGTGCTGCTCTGAACACCTTGATAGTAATAAGTAAAGGACTAACATTTATTTATTTTAAATAGAATAGGAGAACTTGTACTAAGTAAAAGATGAAGGCACTCGTAATCTGATGTAAGGAAGGTCTTAGACATCTGGACTGAAGAAGGTCATATTAAATCAAACCTTGTTAGCAAGATTGTTAATTTGATAGAGAAACATAGGGCAAAAGTGTCCTTAGAGCAGACTTTGATTCACTGAATATGCACAGTAGAAAACCTGCATAATGTGATCACATGTAACCATGTGAATCACTAACCACTTAGCATGTATTCACTTTGTAACTTCTGCAATAAAAGGAGCCACAGGGGCTCCTGACAAGTGTGCTTGATTGGTCGAAAGCCACAGAACACCCAGACATCTGCAAATCTAATAAAATCAATGACTTGACTTCGTGTGTGTGAGGCTGGTTAATTGCACGCCAAGTAAGGAATCCAACTGTTAGGACAACAAGGTGACGAAGATGGCAGCCAGCACATGTCAGGTCAAATGCAATTAGAATCACAGCATCATTAAGGTTGGAAAAGACCTCTACGGTCATCCAGTCCAACTGTCAGTCCAACACCACTGTGCCTACTAAACCATGTCCCAAAGCACCACATCTACATGCTTTTCAA
This sequence comes from Neomorphus geoffroyi, assembly GCA_033558235.1. Classification (NCBI taxonomy): domain Eukaryota; kingdom Metazoa; phylum Chordata; class Aves; order Cuculiformes; family Neomorphidae; genus Neomorphus; species Neomorphus geoffroyi. Next base: position 11,178,088 of record JAUMJM010000012.1, read on the forward strand.
CTCCTCCAGGGATAGAGACTTCACCACTGCCCTGGGCAGCCTCTGCCAGCGCTTCACCACTCTGTCAGTAGAGAAACTTTTCCTAATATCCAATTTAAACCACCCACGGCACAACTTCAGGCCATTTCCTCTCATCCTATCACTTATTCCTTGGGAGATGAGACCACACCCACCTCACTTGGATCTCCTTTCAGGGAGCTGTGATGAGGGGTCCCCTCAATTGTACCTCCATGTAAAATAGCTGCCTGCCGCAAAACAAAGCTGCAGCCTTGATGCTGCCATTCAGATTTCAGAGCCAAAGCCATTTAATTCTCAGTGGAACCACACCACAGACACAAGGCAAGTCCACCGCACCCCAGGTGCTATGCAGGCCAACACACCTGTCCCTGCAGGTTCTTCCAGCAGCACCCACCAGGGACACAGCAACTCTGGTCGATGGCCGGAGAAGGTGACCAGACCGAGGGGGAGCCATGGAAGACCCTGCTCAGTGCAGAGAGAAGGGCACAGAAGCTGGGGAAGAGGCTGGAGAACAAGTCCTACGAGGCGCCGCTGAGAGAACTGGGACTGTTTAGCCTAAGAAAAAAGAGGCTGAGGGGAGACCTCATCGCTGTCTACAAGCAGGTGGTCGAGTCCCCATCCCTGGAGTTCAAAAGCCGGGTAGATGAGGTGCTCAGGGATCTGGTTTAGCAGTGGACAGGGACAGCTGGACTCGACGACCTCAGATGTCTTTTCCAACCACGCGATTCTATGAAACCGAGTCTCAGAGTGGATTTGCGTTTTCAGCGTCAGCCCCGCCCCGGGGGCCTCGCACGGCGCCGAGGCAGGAACCTGCTCTTGCACCTCCCTTCGCCACACGCTGCTGCAGCGCAACCCGCGCTCCGAGGCTGTGCCCGTCCTACCTGGCGAGCTCCCGCAAGGCTGGAATCATGGAGGCCATCTCCAGGCCCTGCTCCGCCATGGCTGCGCTTTGAAACCGGCCGCGCGCCGCCGGGCCGGGGCGGGGCCTGCGCGACGGCGTCCGGCAGAGCCCAAACCTCCCCCGCGGGTGAGCGCGCCAGGCGCTTTAACCCTTTCATCACCAGAGGCGGCTCCGGATTACAGACTCGTGGAATCACTGAGTTATTCGGTGCAGCTTCAAAGCTATAACGTGAAGTTCTGTCTCAGAAAAAAAAAAATATTGAAAAGTATTCAGTAAATTATGATAGACTCATGGAATTGTTCGCGTTGGAAGGGACCACAAAGTCCATCCCATCCCACCCCCTGCCACGGGCAGGGACACTTCCCACTGCATCAGGGGGCTCCAAGCCCCATCCAACCTGGCCTTGAACACCCCCAGGGATGGAGCAGCCAACACTGCTCTGGGCAACCTGGGCCAGGGCCTCCCCACCCTCACCAGGAAGAATTTCTTCCCAATGTCTGATCTAAACCTTCCCCCTTCCAATTTAAAGCCGTTCCCCCTCATCCTGTCACTCCAGGCCCTTGTGAAAAGCCCCTCCTCAGCTTTCCTGGAGCCCTTTCAGTACTGGGAGCTGTTCCCAGGTCCCTCCGGAGCCTTCTCCTCTCCCGGCTGTTTCAAACTGCAACATGAAGTGCTGCCTGAGAAAACAAACAAACAAAAAAAAGAAACTATTTTAAAGTATTCAAAATATTATCACAGAATCATAGAATGGTTTGGCTTGGAAAGGACCCCAAAGCCCACCCAGTCCCACCCCCTGCCACGGGCAGGGACACCTCCCACTGGATCGGGGGCTCCAAGCCCCATCCAACCTGGACTGGAACACCTCCAGGGATGGAGCAGCCAACACTGCTCTGGGCAATCTGGGCCAGGGCCTCCCCACCCTCACCAGGAAGAATTTCTTCCTAATATCTAATTTAATTCTTCCCCCTTCCAGTTTAAAGCCGTTCCCCCTCATCCTGTCACTCCAGGCCCTTGTGCAAAGCCCCTCTCCAGCTTTCCTGAAGCCCTTTCAGTACTGGGAGCTGCTCTCAGGTCCCCCCGGAGCCTTCTCCTCTCCAGGCTGAACACTCCCAGCTCTGCCAGCCTGTGCTCACAGCAGAGGGGCTTCAGCCCTCGCAGCATCTCCGTGGCCTCCTCTGGACCCCTTTCAACAGTTTCGTGTCCTTCTTATGTTGAGGATTCCAGAACTGGACACAGGGCTCCAGGTGTGGTCTGACCAGAGCAGAGAAGAGGAGGAGACTCCCCTCCCTTGCCCTGCTGGCCTCGCTGCTTTGGATGCAGCCCAGGACACGGTTGGCCTTCTGGGATGCGGACGCATGTTACTGGCTCATGTCAAGCTTCTCATCAATCAGTACCGCAGGTCCTTCTCCTCAGGGCTGCTATCGATCACATCATCCCCCAGCCTGTATCAATACCATTAATGACATCCCATACTTCTGGTGTGCCCACTGCCCCTCTCAGCTCGGTGTCACCTGCAGACTTGCTGAGGGTGCCCTTGTTCTTGCTGTCTGTATCATCAATGAAAACACTAAACAGAACTGGTCCCAGTATGGACCCCTGAGGGACACTGCTTGTCACGGGTCTCCATCTGGACATCGAGCCTTTGCCCACTACTCTCTGAATGCGACCATCCAACCGATTCCAATCCACCGAACAGTCCACCCATCAAATCTGTATCTCTCCAATTTAGAGAGAAGGATGTTGGAGTGGGCTGTGTCAAAGGCTTTACAGAAGTTGAGAAAGATGCCTAGAGAAGAGGAGGCTGAGGGGAGACCTCATTACTGTCTACACTTGCCTGACAGGAGGCTGTGACAGGGTGGGTGCTGGGCTCTTCTCCCAAGTGACAGGTGATGGGACAAGAGCGAATGGCCACAAGTTGCACCAGGGGAGGTTCAGATTAGACATCAGGTAAAATGTCTTCACTGAAAGGGTTCTTAGGCAGTGGCAGAGGCTGCTCAGGGTGGTAGTAGAGTCCTCATCCCTGGAGGCGTTTAAAGGATAGGTAGATGAAGTGCTCGGGAATGGTTCAGTAGTGAACGGGTACGGCTGGACTTGATGATCTCAAAGGTTTTTTCCAACCAAGTGATTCTGTGATGCTGCGACTGCTTTTCTCATGACCACAGAAGCATCAGACCTGGCTGAGAAACCCCCACAGAGCACTCCCTGCAGCCCCTGTCCACCCTGCAGCCCCGTGCTGGGCACCCACTGGCTCTGCCCACTGGCTTGGCCTTTAACTCCAAGGGGAATATCCTAGGGATACTCAGCCCCCTCAGCCAGCAGATAGTGTGAATGAAGCTCCAGCTGTTCAGGAGGACTTGGTTAGAGACCTGCTTGGCCTATTAGATGCACACAAGTTTAAGGGGTCAGACGGGATCCACCCAAGGGTATTAAGGGAGCTGGTAAAGGTCCTCACCAAACCCCTTTCCTTCATCTTCCAGCAGTCCTGGCTGACTGGGGCAGTGCTGCTGGACTGGAGACTGACAAACGTTCCACCCATTTAGAAGAATGGTCGGAGGGAGGATCCAGGGAACTCCAGGCCTGTCAGTCTGACCTCGGTACCGGGGAAGGTCATGGAGCAGATCGTCTTGAGTGCTGTCACACAGCACACGCGGGACAACCGGGTGATCAGGCCCAGTCAACATCGGTTCACCAAAGGCAGATCCTGCCACACCAATCTGATCTCCTTCTATGACAAAGTGACCCGTTTAATGGACGAGGGAAAGGCTGTGGATGTGTTGTACCTGGACTTCAGTAAAGCCTTTGACACTGTTTCTCACAACATCCTGCTGGAGAAACTGGCTGCTACCAGTGAGGACAGGCACAACCTCTGCTGGGTTAAAAACTGGCTGGATGGCCGGGCCCAGCGGGTTGTGGTAAATGGAAGTAAATCCAGTTGGAAACTTGTCACAAGCGGTGTTCCTTGGGGTTCTGTCCTGTTCAACATCTTTATTAATGATCTCGATGAAGGCATCGATTTCTCCCTCAGTAAGTTTGCAGATGACACCAAGCTGGGTGCAAGTGTGGATGTGCTTGAAGGAAGGGAGGCTCTGCAGAAGGATCTGGACAGGCTGGATCCATGGGCTGAGACCAACGGGATGAGGTTCAACAAGGCCAAGGGCAGAGTCCTCCATTTGGGTCACAACAACCCCGTGCAGCGTCACAGGCTTGGGGAGGAGTGGCTGGAGAGCTGCCTGGCAGAGAAGGAACTGGGGGTGTTGGTTGACAGCTGAACATGAGCCAGCAGTGGCCCAGGTGGCCAAGAGGGCCAATGGCATCTGGGCCTGTGTCAGACCCAGCGTGGCCAGTAGGAGCAGGGAGGGGATTGTGCCCCTATGCTCAGCACTGGTGAGGCCGCACCTCGAGTGCTGGGGTCAGTTTTGGGCCCCTCACTCCAAGAAGGACATTGAGGGGCTGGAACGTGTCCAGAGAAGGGCAACGAGGCTGGTGAGGGGCTGGAGAACAAGTCCTGTGAGGAGAGACTGAGGGAGCTGGGGTTGTTTAGCTCAGAGAAGAGGAGGCTGAGGGGAGACCTCATCCCTGTCTACAACTGCCTGAAAGGAGGCTGTGACAGGGTGGGTGCTGGGCTCTTCTCACAAGTGACAGCGATGGGACGAGAGGAAATGGCCACAAGTTGCACGAGGGGAGGTTTAGACTGGACATTGGGAAGAATTTCTTCACTGAAAGAGTGGTCAGGTATTGGCACAGCTGCCCAGGGAGGTGGTGGAGTCCCCATCCCTGGAGATGTTTAAAGACGGGTGGATGAGTTCCTTAGGAACAGGTTTTAGTGGGGAGACAGGCACGGTTGTACTCGATGATCTCAGAGGTCTTTTCCAACCAGATGATTCTATAATTTTATGATTTTATGACTCTCTGATTCTATGACTCTATGAGACAGGTCCCTGGGCAGCGACCGCTGCCTCGCCCCGCCCCTGTCGCCCTGCCATTGGCTGCCGGCCGTTGCCGCCTAATGACCCCGCCCCCATAGGCAGCAGGAGGCCCCGGCCCCACCTCCGCCGCCCTGCCATTGGCTATCAGCGCTGTCCGTCTGGTGGCCCCGCCCTCCCCCGGCAGCAGGTGGCCGCGGTCCCGGTGCGCGCCTCAGCAGTGCGGGAGGTGGCGGCGGGTGGCGTGCAGACAGGTAGGTCGGTCGGTCGGTAGTTAGTTAGGTAAGGCAGGGAGCGAGCGCGGACTGGACTGGACTGGACTGGACTGGACTGGAGTCGAGTCGAGCGGGCTGGAGTCTAGTTGGCTCCAGTGGACTCGAGTGGACTACCCTCGAGCGGAGTGGAGTCGGCTCGAGTGCAGTAGAGTCCACTGGGCTGGACTGGAGCGGAGTGCGGTGGCAGGGACCGCGGCTCGCTGCGCGCTCAGGCGCCACTGGCACCGCCGCTCTCACCACCATTCGATTCGTTTCGCGTTTCCCGCGCGTCGCTTCCCGTTCGCGGCTCTTGGCGAGGGGCGGCGCGGGGTATCCCGCGTGCGGGCACGCATGAAGCGGGAGCGTCTGTGCGGGAGGGGAGCAGTAGGGGGTCGAGCTCGGGGCAGCGCATGTCGGGGAGCTCTGTCCTGGCGCTGTTTCTGCGCTCAAAGCAAGTCCTCTCGGAGGCTCCCGGGCGTGTTCCCCTGCTCCTCCGTCGCCTCGCACGCGGTGCGGGTGCGGCTGCCCGTTCGTTTCAGCGCACCTGTTATTGGTCTCTTATTCGCAGATGGTTATACTGACCCGTCCTTCTGGTGTGCCCGCTGCCTCGCTCAGCTCGGTGTCACCTGCAGACTTGCTGAGGGTGCCCTTGTTCTTGCTGTCTGTATCAACAATGAAAACACTAAACAGAACTGGTCCCAGTATGGACCCCTGAGGGACACTGCTTGTCACGGGTCTCCATCTGGACATCGAGCCTTTGCCCACTACTCTCTGAATGCGACCATCCAACTGATTCCAATCCACCGAACAGTCCGCCCATGAAATCCACACCTCTCTGATTTAGAGAGAAGGATGTTGTGGAGGACCGTTCAAGGACTTTACAAAATTCCAGAAAGGTGACACCATCAGCCTGGAGCAGAGGAGGCTGAGGGGAGACCTCATCACTCTCCATATCTGCCTGAAAGGAGGTTGCAGTGAGGTGGGTGCTGGTCTCCTCCCAAGTGACAGGTGATGGGACAAGAGCGAATGGCCACAAGTTGCACCAGGGGAGGTTCAAATTAGACATCAGGAAAAATTTCTTCACCGAAAGAAATGGAGTGGAGTCAACTGGACTTGAATTGAGTATTTTGTCCTGCAAAATATGGACATCATTTCGATAAAAATCCCAACTGGCCTCCCAAGGCTTGCTAATTTAGGAAGGATGAAGAGCACTTTGGGAAACTTAACAAAGCATTGATAGCCAAAATACTGGCAAACAAACTCTCCTCCTTCTTCTCCTTCATATTTCAGCGTGGGTTTTATCTTAGTTTGTTTTTTGGCACATATTGCGGTGTTTTCTACTAGCTGGATGTATGAGGTGTTAGTCTTTCAAGTGTCATTTGTACAGAGAAAGCTCCTATGTAGCTTTATGTGTTTTGTTAAGTAGAACTTTAATGGTCCAAGAAGACAAGTACTGCTGATAACAAAACCCAGATGTATCTTAAACACACAATTTTCTACACAATTTAAACTTAAAAATAATATAAATCTTGTGAAAACAACATTCTGAGTGTAAACTTCTAAGCCTGAGACAGCAACTACACTAAGAAAGGTCTAAGTTGCACTGCTTGTGAATTTAATGGAGAGTTAATATTCCTGTGTCATCTGTGATTGACTTAAGAGAGACAGTGAGGTATCTGTTGGGGCCTTAGAGATCGGGCAGGCTATATTATTCTTAATTTTCCATCTGAAGAAATATACATTTGTTAGATCATACCGTGATTTTTGGTGGTGGTGGTAAAGCCCTAAGTGAGGCACACAAAGTGCTTAATGGAAAAAAATGTGCTTTTCCCTGGAAGTCTCCTGAACCAACAGCAGGATCATATTAATACCAGTATTGCAGAAGGGCCTTCATTTGTCATAGGTAGAATGCTATATAAATTTGTGGTATGCTTCCTTTAAGTGTTTCCCAAAGACATAGTTCAGCCTTTTTTTCTTTTTTGTAATAAGTATTTATAGCAGCTTGCTAAAGAGAGATCTCCTGCTCCCCATTCTTCACTGGGAGTGAAGTTAGAAGACCTTTTTTCCTTCTCAGTTGCAAAGCCTCACTTTCACAGCATGAAGTTCCTCCTGCAGCCTTGGTCTTACAACGCTCCACTTTAGACTGCCCATAATAACAACTTCATTGTGCTGGGACAATGTAAGAAGTCTTCTGGGTGCTTCCCATAAGGAACATTTTTGTGGGCACTGACAAAACCTAGCGCTTCCCCAACCCTCAGATCCACCACTTGAAACCCCTGACTTTATTCCTTGCCTCTCTTCAACACATAATAAGCATCTCAATAAATTCACAATTCATCTCCTTGTTTCTTCTTTAACCCAGTATTTTATACTTTTATGTCTCTTGTCCCTGAGGAGGAGGAGGTGCAATTGTATTCTCCAACTGGAGAGAGTGACTCTCTGCTAGTGGAAGTGGTGTGCCTTGAGACCATTCTGTATCTTCTCTTCCAGTGCGGCTTTCATACTGGTGGAATGAGTCTTAGATGTGCAGAGCTTGCAGAATGTGTGGGAAATTAATGCAGATGGGTAGAACTAAGCATCAAAATCAGTGGCACTACCAAGATTCCTGCCAAGGCAGATATGACTTCCCCCACGCCCTGACTTGGGCAGTGCTCTCACTTTATAGTTGCATGATTCTACTTTGGCTTTCATTGCTTCTTTATCACACACTTCTGCAGGTCAGTGTACTTATTTTAGGGCACGAAGTGACTTTACCTTGGACCAGCAGGTCCCGGAGCACAAGAGCGTGTTGATCGTACTTCTGTTCCCTCTGTTGTTTAATTCTGAGGTGGAATTATTGTTGTTTGGCTCTGTGGATTTATGTCAGGTGTTCTCCCATGTGGTTAACATCACTGCAGTTAAATCTCAGCTGTTTCTTGCAGGTGGACACGAGTGATGAAATGTGCATGTGTGTTCCTTGATGCCTTAATGAGCTGTGAAATACAAACATTATACAGACCTGTACAGAGGAAGTGCAGCCACGAGGCTGCATGGAGCTCCTCTGAACTGTACCAAACAGTTCCATGTAATGTCAAGGTGTGCTTATGGCTTATTATTTGCATGGTTGCTCTAATAACACTTGATATTCTGTATGATTACTTGAAGACTGGTTTCCATATATAGTCATGGAAGTGGTTGTCAGAGTGGTTGCCCGACCTTTGAACCCATTGCATTGTTCCCGTACACCATAAAAGCGTGTATTCCGGCATGCTCTATTTTTATCTATGCCTGTGTTACTTAGTCAACATGGCTGGAGTGAAGGGGCAGAGATTAAAATTATAGCTCATCCTTAATATTGTTTTGACTTATATAAAAAAAAAAAGGTGAAAAATTAAATGAGTAGTTAAGCCAGCAACCTGAAAGTGGAATAAGTACATTCAACTGATAAGAAAAACTAACAGGAAAAAAAGCAAAGAAGGAAAATATAAAACCTCTGGGGTTTTTTTCATGTCTTTTATTTCTATATGTAATCTAGACAGGTCCTAGTCCTGCATGCGTTAATCTATATTTTTTTATATGAATAAATCTGCTTACACACTTAAGCTTATTGATGATGCAAAAGCATGTTAGGTTATACATTCTTCTGGAACCTGACATTATTATTTATATAGCGCCAATAAATGCTTTTTACTTATCTACAATGTCTACTGTTAAAAATAGTTCCCTGTATATATCTTTTTGTTACTTGTTTCTTACTTTCTAGAATTTCTAGAGAAGTATTATTCTTGAGGGAGTAACTGTGGAGGAAAGCTTCTGAATTTTATTTACCGTGAGGATCACTGTTATAACATCAAGACTTCTTGAGCTGATAAGTTTTGAATGAAAGTGAGATATTTGGAATAGCTGTTTCCCTAAGACAGAATTTTCAGACTCTTAAAATGCTGATTTTAACAATAAAAAGGCATGTAACTGTCATAATGACTTCTTGGGAGAATTTTTTAATGGTTTAATTGGCTCTGGCAATTGCTTTTTTTAAAAGACCTTGTAGCAGCAGGGATGCTTAGAAACCCCTTAATAAAGTGTAAAACTCTACTAGCCATGCCAGGAGAAAACTGTGCAGTGTTTTAATTTAAAATGTCATTTAAACTGCATTTGAAAGTTCTGATTGTTGTAATTACATAGGTTCTTCTTCTATTAAAGTATTCAGTGAAAAATCTGAATAAGATTTAATATGAGGAGAAATGATTTTCCATCTGGTTCTGTCTTCTAGTTTAAGACTAGAATAGAGATTATGCATGGGAATATTGGTAAAAGGTATTGCTAAATGTCAACTGTCTTTATTCCATGGCTTAGTATAGAAATCAGTGTGGTGGAGGAGGGAGCAGGGGATTCAAGATTTCTGTCCTTTTACCCTCCTTTTTTTTTTTTTTTTTTAAAAAAAAAAAGTCAAATACATTAAACCTATTTAACTTGGAACAGTATTCACTACATTTTAGAGGAGCATGTGTTCCTAGTAGATGGAGCTTCCACTCCTCTGTGAGGATTGTGTCAGTGGAATGGACCTCACATTAACAGCACATGGTATGATAGTACCTAAATTATACAGGTTGTACCAGTACCTTTGCATTTAATGCTTTGCTTATTCTGTGTAACATTTAGTTTCCACCCTTCTTAATTGCAGTAAATTAAATATTTTCAGTATTCACTATGTTGTGTGAAATACTTCACATCCATGATAACTGTTGCCAGAAAAACTCCAAAAATCACTAGATCAACCAGAAAGGATTAAATAAGTATAGGAGTAGTCACTGCTATTACACGCAGGTGTCCAAGGAGAAAAAAGGTAGTACATCGCAATAGCTCCTCAGTGAGACTCGTATTGCTAAGCCTCAGAAATAAATTATGCGTAAAGCAGATTATGTGCTTCTCCGTGCATGCTTTTGGTGGGAAAAGTATTATCAGCCTATTTTCAGGGCTCTCTTGTGGATGTTTCCCTAATAATAATAGGCACTAGCAAAAAAACCCCAATGCTGGATCCAGTACTACCCAGTTTAACGTACCTAGTGTGTCTATCCTTTCATCTGGTTAACGATCATTGGTAGAAGGGACTGATTAAAAACACTGACGTGTAGTAAAGCTGAACTATCAGGCCGTGTGTCATCAGTAAGATTCTATGTCCTCGAATGCTAATTTAAAGGATTTGTCTCAGAGTGAGCTTCAGGCAAGAGCAGTTTCTTTTCAAACCAGGTGTTCTCTTGTAGGTTTTTGTTTTCCAAAATGTTTATAGTTTAGAATGTTTGTCTTGCTGATCTATCAAGCTCTTCTTCCAGCTCCACGTCTCCCTTTCTCCCATTTTGTTTCCCCACGTTCTGCGCCTTCTCTTTGCACTGGTTTATCCTTTTATGACAAAGGGCAACTGGAGTCTACTCCTTGGTATCATAGAGGTAGGTCAATATAGAGTAGGATGAAATGCTTTTCCGTTGAGCTGCGTATTTTACCTCTGCGATGTGTCAGGTCCTTCTCAGCCTGATGTATAGCATCAAGATATTTTCAATTGAAAGTAGTGTGGAGTTTGCCAGTGACACAGGTGCCATCAGCACTGGACTGATTCTAATTCTGTGTTTTCCCCTTAAGTAACATGACATATTCAGGGAGAAAACAATTCATAACTGAATATAAAGATATATTTTGCTTTATTTGTCACCTAAATCAGCCACTCCATTGTATGGGGCAGAATATTTCTCACATCCCAAAATGTTATAGCACATAAATAATTTCAAATCTTATCACTAATTCAGTTGTTTTAAAAGAGAGTTATCGTGTGCTCAGAGTTGTAGCCACAGGTAATTACTTTGTTAATTCAAGGCTTATTGGGCAAATCCTTCTAAAAGCTGGTATATTGTTCATCTTAATCATTGATATTTTTGTATCTTTGGTCTTTCCAAAGGGATTTTGTTATTCTGCTGTTACTCTGTCTGCAGATACCTGTTCCTTAAACAGACATGGGAAATACGTATCCTTTGTAAGCTGCAGTGTTGGGAACACTGTAATGTTTTCAATAAAGTAAAATGTAACTTTATCAGCATTAACTAAAATGTGCGTATCAGTATGCCATCGCAAAGTGGAAGTTGCCATTGTGTATATGGGAATTACTCTGATTTTTTTTTTTTTAAGGCATTGTAGTAAAATTAAGCCTGCAAAATGTTGGTTGCCTCTTGGGCTTTGGTAATGCTGTGTGTGTGGCTGATTGAACTTCTGCATAAAGATAGTATTAAAAGAGAATGCAATCTTTTTGAATAATAGAGGATTTTTAAGAAAAAAATAGTTGAAACTGATGTGTACACCCCAAAAATTTTCCAAAATGTTTGAGACTATCGCTTCTGCCTGAAACTCCATCCCAGTTGGCTTCTTCAGCATGGGGCAGAGTGGTTTCATCCCTTGCTACCAAAGCTGCTCCCAAGAGAGGCTTGACAGCAACACGAGACTAAGCTGGCTGTCGTGCTGGAGCAAATCCCCACTAGAAGGAATTTCTTCCCTGAAAGGGTGGTCAGGGATTGGCACAGCTGCCCAGGGAGGGGGTGGAGTCGCCATCCCTGGAGATGTTTAAAAGATGGGTAGGTGAGTTCCTTAGGGATATGGTTTAGTGGAGAGACAGGCACAGCTGGACTTGATGATCTCAGAGGTCTCTTCCAACCTTTTGATTCTGTGATTCTGGCACTGTGTTGTTTTGTTGTTTGTTTTCATAAGGTGGTTTGCACCCTAAAGTGGTGGTCAAAGACAGCTGTTGGGTCAGCTGTGCTGGGCTTTTTAGTAAAGGTCTGTCTGATAGACTGACTTGGGCAAAATAGGCGTTACGAAACCATCTAAGGGGAGAGATGCACATATTTCTGTTGCCTTCCAGAATTTCTGAAATATTTTTTGTGGTGGTTAAACTATGGAACAAACTCTTCTGTTGTACAGTTTATTCTTCAAGCTACTGTTCTGCTTTTCACTAATTAAATTAAGATCAAGACATTTAAACTCAGTAGAATTGATCCATATCAGTGCTTCTCAAGCAAATAAGCATATGTTGGATGAGTAATTGGGTGCTGCCGTGGTCTCTGTGCTACCTAAGTGTTTCATTAAGGTGTCACTCCAATTGTATTGCTTTTAGCTGGTGTCCTCAACCAGGGGGAGATAGACCAGTAATAGTTTGAAAGCTTTTCCCTCTGTATTTGAAAAGTAAGCATGGTGTTGGTTTGCTAATTAATAGTAATAGCACAATAAATATTTCTGTGCCATGCTTAGAAATCTAAAAATAGGGCCTCAAATCTAGATTAATGTTTAATGCTCAAGAGCATTAATTGTGGAGAGTTGGAAATAAGAGTTATTTGTCATGAATTGTCACTGTGTAAAGGGATAGTAAACAACGTGACAGGACTATGATCTCACTGACGTCAAGGAGACATGGTGGGATGGATCCTCTGATTGCAGTGCTGGGATGGAGGGATACAGGTTTTTTAGGATGGACAGGCAGGGGAGAGGAGAAGGGAATGTTGCCCTGTGTGTCAATGACCAGCTGGAGTGCATGGAGCCCCACCTGGGGATGGATGAGGAGCTGAGAGATAGCTTATAGATCAGGATTAAAGGGAAGGCAGGGATGGGTGATGTTATAGCAGAGGTCTGCTACAGGTCACTGGACCAGCTAGAGCGAGTGGATGAGGCCTTCTCTAGACAAATAGGTGCAGCCTCACCTTCATGAGCTCTGGTTGTCATGGAGGACTTCAAACACCTTGATACCTGTTCGAGGGACAACACAGCAGGGCATAACCAACCCAGGAGGTTCCTGGTGTGTGTTGATGATAACTTCCTTCTCCAAGTGATAGTAGAGCCAACGAGGAGAGGTGCTGTGCTGGGCATTGTTCTCACCAGCAAGGAAGGACTGGTGAGGAATGTGAAGCTGAAGGGAAGCCTTCACTGCAGTGACTATGAAATAGCGGAGTTGAAGATCCTTAGGGCATTAAGGAGGATGTGCAGCAAGCTCATTACCGTGGACTTTGGGAGAGCAGATTTTTGCCTCTTCAGGTATCTGCTTGGTGGAATACCATGAGATGAAGCCCTAGAGGGGAGAGGGGCCCAAGAAAGCTGGTTAATATTCAAGGATCACCTCCTCCAAGGTCAGGAGCAATGCATCCCAACAAAGAGGAAGTCAGGCAAAAACCCCAGGAGGCCTGTATGGATGAACAGGGAATTCCTGGGCAAACTTTAACTCAAAAAACAAGCCTACACAGGGTGGAAGCAAGGGCAGGCAGCCTGGGAGGAATACAGAGACATTGCCCAAGAAGCCAGGGATCAGTTTAGGAAGGCTAAAGCCCTGATAGAATTGAATCTGGCCAAGGACATCACAGGCAACAAGAAAAGTTTCTATAGGTGTGTCAATGGTAAAAGGAAGATGAGGGAGAATGTGGGCCCTCTCTGGAAGGAAACAGGAGACCTGGTTACCCAGGGTATGGAGAAGGCTGAGGTACTGAATGACTTGTTTTGCCTCAGTCTTCATGGGCAGGGGCTCAAGCATTGCCAAAGTCAGAGAAGGCAAAGGAGGAGATGGAAGAACCGCCCACTGTGGCTGAGGATCAGGTGCGAGACCTTCTAAAGAACCTGAAGGTGCACAAGTCCATGGGACCCAATAAGATGCATCTGCAGGTCCTGAGGGAGCTGGCAGATGAAGTTGCTGAGCCACTATCCATCATATTTCAGAAGTCTTAGCAGTCCAGTGAAGTTCCCATTGACTGGGAAAGGGGAAACAGAAGCCATTTTTAAAAAAGGAAGACCCAGGGAACTGCAGGTAGGTCAGTCTCACCTCTGTGCCTGGCAAGATCATGGAGCAGATCCTCCTGGAAACTCTGCTGTTGCACAATGAAAACAGGAGGTGATTGGTGACAATGAGCATAGCTTCACTAAGGGCAAATTGTGCCTGTGAAATAAAATATGGATCTTGTAAGGTCTCCTCCAGAGAAATGCTTTGCCCTTGTAAATGAGGTGATTTATCTGATAGTTGATCACACTTGATCATTTTATCATTAGAGGCAATTTTTAGGTACAGATTTCTAGTTAATAAAATCAGGTACATCTCTAGGCATTGTTTTGCAGGGTGGCAATGTCTGGTTTAAATGCTTAGGGATGGATGGGTGCCAATGATGCCAGGTCAAACTATTAAAAAAATAAATAGCAAAACCTAAATAATTTGTCTAAAGATTTTTATAAAGTTATTTTTTTTTATTTCTGATGCTTTTAAGAAAGATGGTAAAGTGTTCACCTAAGCATCAGAAACAACTTTATATTCTTAAATGAAAACTATCTCCTAAGGCTGAGGTTTTGAATAATTTGGTAACAAAAAAATTTGCTCAGAAACTTCTTTCTTTTTACTCTTCAAAATTTGATTAGAAATGACAGTTGGCAACAACAGTTCATGTTTTCTTCTGGCCTAATTATTAAGAACTACAGTACCAGCAAATGAACTTTGTGTGCCCCAGATAGTCTTCTAGTTTAGAAGCTACAAACGGTATTTTATTAGTTTTAGTTACTCAGATATAGTTACTCAGATGCACTAATGTGCTGCTTTTACCCTCAGTGCTGTCACCAGCGTTAGGGCGATGAGCTGGTAAATGGGGGGCATTTAGGCATCTGCAGACTCTGCAGAGCTGCATGAGTTTGAAATGCTGCCAGCTGCTGTATTGTTGAAGACCCTCCTTTTCCCTCTAGCTTGACCAATGACAAAAGAAAAACCAAAATAACCTATGAATTTTCCATGACAGAAAATCCTGGCTTGCTTGTAGTATAGTAGCTGCTCGCTCTAATCTTCTAATAATCTTTTGAACCATGTAGAGTTGAATGAGGAATTAGCAGGTGACAGAAGGCCGTACTGCCACTGATAATTAAAGGAACACTGAAGAATACTATGGCAACACACATCTGTTTGGTGCTGTTTAGAAACTGCTGGTAGCTGGGATGTGAGGAGTGTGTGGATGTAAGCTGGGTGGTTGAGGGCAGGAGAATGAATGTGCATTTCTGTTACTCCTAACGATCTTCACGTGATTAACTTCTAGGGTGACCTTAACACTAAGTTCATTAGTAAGTTAGCCGGTGGCTGACTACTGGAGTGTTAGTATTTGTAGCAAGCCAAGGTTTCCTGCTGGAGACTGCCGTGGCACGCGGAACGATAAAGGCAGTAGCTTTCTGGAGTGTGGCAGTTGCGCTGTTTTAAGATCTTCCTCCTCTTCTGCCTCTTAGGCTGTTTGCTCACTGGGAGCTTTGTTCAGAGTTTTTTTTCAAGTTACATGCTAACTGGATGTTATCTTCATGCTTGGAGAAGATAAAAATGGTTTATAATGTTCCAGTTGGCTTAAGAGGAAAGATACTTTTCTGAAGGTTGAGACATAGAAGGATAAATTGCTTGGCAAAGAACATAGAGTACAGTATGTCCTACCTCTCAAGCAGTGCTGAATCTGGAAGAAATGGAGGCTTAGGACAAAACCTGACAGCCTTGCAAAAGATCTTGTAAAAGTATCAGTGATATTAAAACCGATTAAACAATTGAAGGTGAGTATGCTTTGATTGTAGTAAGATGGAATGCAAAATCTAGCAAACTCTGAAAAACAGTGATGTTTGTAGCATGAAAACGTAATTTGCTAATAGCAGCACAGGATTCAGGCTGTGGAATTAGTGATAGCAATTCCTGTGCCAAAAGCTGGTAGTGAAAAGCTGTGCTATTTGTTGTGTGTTAATATTTCTGATTACTTTGTTTCCTTACTATAAATACTGAGGTGGACATAACACTGCAGCTACTTGACTTTGTTAGCACCATCACTTTTAGAAACGTACTATTTAAATTGTAATTTAGAGGCAGAGCAGAAGATGAGTCAGTGACTTCCACAATCATCAGTTCTCATAATTTGACTGAGTTTTCCATGGAAATTGAAGATGCTTTCAAAAGTCATGTTTGTGGAGTTGAGAAATTATATGAGGACAAATTTCTAGTCCTTCCAGTTACAGAGAAAAGCTTGGAAAGTTAATCTGAGAATAATGTGAAGTATCAGCAAACAGAAGACAGATGCCATTCCATGAGTAACTTTAAACTGCTTTGACATTTCTTATCTTTTTTTTTGTAGTTGGGTGTGGTCTAACTTGTAATTTGTTTTTGAAAAGCTGGTTATGTCTATTGCTTCTGATTAGCTTTTTCTGTTTAGTAATTAACTAGCAGTACTAAAGGCTAATAAAGAAATATAAGAGTAATTAAAGCATAATCCCAAAGTTGTGAATCTTATTTGTAGAGTACTGGAACACCCAGAAAGACTTTCTGTCAAATGAGGGTCCTGTCAACACTTCAAGAGCTCTGAGCATCTTGTTGATGCAGATGGTTCGGTAGGAATTTCAGAATTTGTTTGCTAGTTAAGGTATGTATCAGAATATTTATATGGGAGTTTTTTTTTTTAAAAAAAGCAGTTTTTATTTGTCTTTAACGTATACTGACACAAGCTGTGTGTGCATAAACCTAGACAGAGAAAGAAAGAGATTAAGTGTCATTTGCTGGTGCGTCTCGCTCTCTTTTGCTGTTGTAAACTTGATATGTAATGTCAGCCTAGGCACAAAAGAATGACTTGAGGATGGAGTGCCTGAATGAACTTGCTTTTATTAGTGTAGCCTTTCCATTTATATTTTGATTTGTTTTGCTTTAATGAAATGTCACAAAGAAGCAGAGTTTGGACTTAAAAAAAAAAAAGTAATTCTGTTCTTGAAAGCAGTGACTGGTAATCAAATGGGGTTTGTGACAAACTGTTTCCCGATCTGTCATCAAAGTTCATGTGTTAACGATAGACTCTTTTCATTTCACATGCCTTTGCAGGGTAAAGCTGCTATGAAGCTTTGACCTTAGCAGGTGCTCATCTTGCCACAATTTGTGGGTTCAGCCTGTAGTTTTCCCTTGCTTTGGTGACAGCTTCTGAGGCACCAGCTTCCAGTGCTGATGGGAAAGCGTGACCCTTGCCAGTTCTGCCCTTCCAGAGGCTGGTCGCAGCATTCATTTGCAAACGACAGGCAGGCAGAGACTCTCACATGTAAAGACAGTGGATATGGTGACAAGGTCAGTGAGGCAGGGGTAGCCTTGCAGAGCAGGAAGAGAAGTCCCTGATGGGAGATTGCAGAAGTTCTCCGGGAAGGAGAGTTTAGTCCATTTGTGTACAGGGAAACCAAATGACTAATCGGCATGGGACACAGGTTGCAGTAGAATGAACTGATTTTTTGAGAGTATCAAATGATCCACCCAGACAGGACAAATGATATTGCTAGCGAGAGGAGATAAGAAAAGGTCCTATAAAATGAATCAGTGTATTAAGCTGATGGAACTTCTTGAAAGAACGATAAATCTGTTCTCTGTTCAAGGCCCGGTCTAATGCTTCCTGGACTGGTGTAGATATTATGGTGTTCGCAGTTGTAAAGAAATTTCTTCCACCAAGTCACCTTAATCAGTCCTGAGCCCCTTTCTAACTGTTAATACCTTGCTAATGAATTTGAATGTAGCTCTGCAATCATGGATTACTTTAATACAGACACTGCCATGTGTAAAATGGAAAAACAAGATTCTTGCTTTCAGAACAGTGCCTTGAAATATTTAATTTATATTCAAAAACCCAGCTGCAGATTCTTGGGTAAAAAGGTGAGCTGATGGGATTGCTTCACTTCCATTACCTTTATTATTTTGAGTCGTAGTGGGCAGGCTCAGCGGTGTTTGTGAGCTGTCGAAGGAAAACATGTTAATGCCTAACGTGCGGAAGATGTTTCATAGCAAATACATGTGACTTTAATTGTGAACAGAAGCAGATCTGATTGTGACTGTTAAACACATGAAGCACAGAGGTGAAAATGGGTCTCAAGTGTAAGCCACGGGGCTCTCGGAGATGGGCTACAAGTTTCATACCAGGAGGGGTGTGCGTTTTCTTTGTGCACTAGCTTTAACTGGATCAATAAATGTAACATAATTATTCTTGACTCTGGGCAGTACGGTGGAAGCTAAAGCAACGCTAGAATGACTTACATTGGGAAGATTAGTAGTACACCCACAAAGATCACATCTGTTGCAATCCTAGTGGTTTCTGCAGTTGCACATTTTCTAATAGGCTGGAAGAGAGACCTGTTCTGGGGTTTGCTCAACAAAGGTACGATCTTACGCATGAAACCATGTCTCCCAAGGGAATTCCCACTTGTTCTGCCACTGGTTTTGCCTATTCTTTCCCGTCCCTGTGTGCCATTAGTGCATGCAGGTTTTGTTGCTAGATGCTAGAGTTTCTTATGTAAAATCAAAATGTTAGCAAGTAGGTCTGTGGCTTTGTGTATAAGGAACTATGGAACAGAGACCTTGAGGAACCTTTCTGTTTACACTACCACTTGCATTGCTATAGCAGCACTAAACAAGAGCTCCTTCTCTCTCTCTTGGAACTAATATCAGTGCAGTTGCATTGTACTTGAGTTGATTTGTTTCTGAAGTTTTTCAGTAGTTTATTCATGAAATGACTTTTGGACGTTGAAAATCCACAAATTCAGCTGATTCCAGGTGAAGTTGCTGGAATATGACTGAAAAACTTGTCCCTAGTATCTCTGGTTCCTTTTTTGTGGTAATGTCTGATAAGGTGCAGCGTGAGCCTCTGGAAGATGTTCTGTAGCAGAGTGGAGAAGTAGCCAGTCTCCTCGAGGCCAGCTGTAGGGCTCGATTAGGGTATTTCATTGCTGAAGTGCTGGAGGCTGGTGGCACGCCTTCCTGGTTCTGAAGTCATGCAGGCATTTACACTTGCATACCTTTAGCTCCGTCTCTAAGTTGTTTGCCTGCAAGTGTTAGCCTCAAACTCCTTTAAAGGCCATCCTTTCCTGCTGTAGATCATAGCAACTCTGTTCTTGTTCATTCTTTTTAATTTCCATGAGAATAAGCTGCTTTTATTCACAAGGAGTTCTGAAAACACCTTTTAGTGGAAACAGTTTCCAACTAGTGGATAGTCAGTGTGTTTATGTTAAACATTAAGTCCTTATACCTTTTGTGTTCTTTTTCCTAACTAAATGTTTATGTTCTTGAAGAATGAAGCAAATATTTAAAATATTTGAAATGGATCATGAAAGATGTACAGATAGAATGAAAGGTGTAATTAAGATTTATGGTTTGAGTGTATTCAAATGCCTACTGTGCTTTCATCTTCCTTATGTGTCTGCACTTCTCTTGACAGAGCTTGGGTATCATGTGTGTGCTGTTATTGAACTTTCACCAAGGCAAAGGTTTTGCATAATAAAGCAGAGAGCAAGTGTCACTTTGGCAGATTCATTGTACCCAGCTCTGAAGCTGAATTTAACCGTATTAGAAATTCTGTAGGGAAATGTTATTTTTTGTGTCACTTAATCTGTTGTTTTTTATGGCATGACAAACTGTTAATTTTATATTGTGGAGTACTTTGATTCTGCACTCCCTAATTTATTGGTAAGCTAATATGTTATGTTTAAATTGCATAAAGTATGCTGATAGTTCAGGATACTTAATCTTGACCTTTTCATGAAGCAAACCGTAAAGCCTATTTCAAAACTGGGGTGATTTTGCTTCAGGTTAGGGAGTATAATTGTTTTAGCAGACAATCTGATTCTGTATTCGGAAAACCAGAAGTGTTGTTTCTTATCAAGAGATCTGTCAGAAAAATCTTAGGTCTGTATTTCCAATACTAACTTGCCTGGTATTCTCAAGTCCTAAAGAAGAGATGATGTCACATTTGTCTTTCATCTGCAAATGGTTTGCTATCAGGTATGCACTGCATTGCAGAAATACATGAATTTAACTCCCTTGCTGTTCTGTGGAACTTGCAAAAGTCATCTAACCAAAACTAGTGTGTTATGAATGACTGCTTATAAATATCAGAAAATACAATTAGAAAGCAGTAACTTGTGCACACAGCTCTGCAGAGAATGGCACAGGTTTCACAGAGAATGGCACTATTTCAGATTTGATGACATCTCATTAATACCACAGCTTGTTGTATTAAAGCAAATGAGACACAAGAGGTGGAGCACTGGCCTGCGATACGTTGTGGGACTTGGAAGACTGGAGTTCACTTCTCCACTTTTCCATTGGTCTTTGGAACCGGAGGGAAAGTTTCTGTGCCTTCTCTTGGCGGCTGCAGGGAGCAATTGCAGAGGTGAATTCTTGAGTACCACCTGCTATTCTAGACTACAGCAGGCTTTGTGCAAATGGAGAGGATGAATACAGCCTCAAAGATGCCTAAACACAACAGATGCAAGCAGGAATTTTGAGTTTTCTAGATTGGGCAGCATCTGGGTTGCTGTTGGATGAGCAGGCGTTGCTTTGTCTGTGGGTATGGGGTAGACAGATTTGACGTCGCTGTTGGAGAACAGGGCATAAAGCACTCCCAGCACGGTGCTGGAGACGGGTGAAACTTGTAGAACTTTCAGAAAATAACTCAATTAACCAAACTGGGACAGGTCACACATGGTCTGAGATAATCAGTTTGGGCAAAAAAAAGTGTGCCTAGGTGGCGAAGAGGGCCAATGGCATCTGGGCCTGTGTCAGACCCAGCGTGGGCAGCAGGAGCAGGGAGGGGATTGTGCCCCTGTGCTCAGTGCTGGGGAGGCCGCAGCTCGAGTGCTGGGGTCAGTTTTGGGCCCCTCACTGCAAGAAGGACATTGAGGGGCTGGAACGTGTCCAGAGAAGGGCAACGAGGCTGGTGAGGGGCTGGAGAACAAGCCCTATGAGGAGAGACTGAGGGAGCTGGGGTTGTTTAGCTCAGAGAAGAGGAGGCTGAGGAGAGACCTCATCCCTGTCTACAACTGCCTGAAAGGAGGTTGTGACGGGATGGGTGCTGGGCTCTTCTCACAAGTGACAGCGATGGGGCGAGAGGACATGGCCACAAGTTGCACCAGGGAGGTTTAGACTGGACATTAGAAAGAATGTCTTCACTGAAAGGGTGGTCAGGGATTGGCAGAGCTGCCCAGGGAGGGGGTGGAGTCGCCATCCCTGGAGATGTTTAAAAGACGGGTGGATGAGTTTCTTAGGGACAGGATTTAGTGGGGAGACAGGCACGGTTGGACTTGATCTCAGAGGTCTCTTCCAACCTTAGGATTCTGTGTAACAGAATCTGAATATTTGGTGTCTATGAAATTCAGCCGAAAGTGTTGGTGTAGCTACACTGTAAGCAGGTTAGGTGTGCAGGATGGCTCAGGGACGGCACTCATATGAATTCTGTATGCAATAGCGTTTTTTCAGAATTACTCTCTCGGAAGTTCTCCTTCTGGCATAGGTAAGGTTTCCATTGATGTTTTCTATCAGGAGTGCTGAATGCAACAACACAAAGCACAGGCAGTCTGAGATCCTCGTGAATGATGCATGTGAAGAAAACTACGTGAAACTGATACTGGTGATGAATTTGCATGGCTATTCTGTGTGCTCAGCAGCCAAAGGAACCTGGAGGCATTTTGTTTGGATGAAAAGGTATCTTTCTAAGTAAACATGTATCTGCTTTATAGTAGAATTGCTCTTCGTCCTGACTTAAGACTCATGAAAATATTCTGTACTTGTACCATAGTAAGTAAAGTTGGATCAGGCCTGTGGCCCATCTGACAGTTAGGTATCTCGGCTTATTGTTTTACTGCTTATTCTTGAGTCACCCATGTTTATCTTAAAGGCATGTTGATTTTATTATTCACCAGAGTTACTGTACTATGTTGAATAAATTCCTATAGAGTGACTAATTAACTGCGATGTTAATAACTGTCTCTGATACTGTAATTATACCCTGCCTCTTCTTCCAAAAATTAGCAATGTGCTTCAGCAGTTGCAATATCTTTTTTACTTTTTTTTATATCTGCAAGTATATGTATTTATATAGCTAATTACTGTGACTTTTTGGTGCTCTCCTGTTTTAAAGGTTTACAAGCATCCTCTTGGCTTTATTAGGAGTGAATCTATTTTTATATCTTCTTTCTTTATAAGACCCAGTGCTTCTCATTGTACAGGTGTATTAGATTCTTTCTTTGTGTATTTAGAGGATTGTGTTCTGCAATTAAGACTTATTTCAGTTTGGATAACATGAAGTGTAATTTTCTTCTTTTAATGTCTCCTGCAGCTTTTTCATCTATGTGGGAAAGATAAGCTATCTTTCCATATCCTATACTAGTGTAAGCTACAATAATAAAAAAAATATAAAGTCACTGAACTCTATTGATTATTCATTTTGTCATAAAGATTAAAAGACTTATTATGATAAGGTAAAAAGTTAGTCTTCAGTAACTTAAAAGAAGTTAACTTCCACTCCTGTTTTGCTACAGGCCACCAGTGAAACACCTAAAATACATCATCCTTTCACATTGCTTAAAGGATTGATTTAGTTGGCCCCTAATCACCTTTATATTTCAGGGCCAAGAATAATCTTGGCACAAGTAAAAAGGTCTTTCAGTGTAATCTGGAAGGGTGAATGTCAAAAAAGTCCAAACAGAGCAAAACCACTTGGGCAGTTCTAGGAAAGACAACAGAAAGCCCCGAGTGTATTCATGTAAAGCTAACATGATGTATATTGGTGGCACTTAGATGCAGTGCTCAAATTTTTATAATAGCCAGGTCTTTCTATTAATGTTTAATTAGCATTTCCACAGTTAAAATACAGCAGCATTTTCTCTTCTCTGCTTTCTGACTAAAGGGAATATCCAATGCATATCCTTGTTTTAAAGTTCCTTTGGTATATCTTACACCTTATAACGTGTTCTTCTCTCACTGAGTCCTAGTTTGATCTGGCGAAAGCCTGAAGGAGATGAACAGTGCATGAAGGCTACCCTGTTCCCACCACACTGGCCTAAAGAATCCCAGACAAACTAACACGGGAATCCTATAGGTTAAACCATGGTATTGCGTTTGGTGGTGGTTTTTTTGCCTTAAGATCTGTAGCACTTTGATTCAAAGTGCAATAAGAGAATCAGAAATTTCATGTTTTGTAATTGTAGATAGTATGTACTAATAACCAGACTTGAAAGCAGTAATTCTTCTGCACAACCTGTATTTGCAAATTATGCTAGCTTGGCTAGCATACAGATTTGAGGATGATGCAGCAGTAGAGTGGCATTTGCACCAGAGACGGAGGAGGTGTGTCCCTAATGCCAGACAAAAAGAAAAGCAACAAAAAGAAAATCAGCTCTTGAGTCAGCATTTGTCATGTCTTTTGTTGCTGTGGAACCAGCTGCAGTGGGGAAAAAAAGGCAAGTAGAATTTGAAATGAAGAGCTGGAAAAGAAACTGCCAATTGCCTGCAGAGACGGACAAAACT
The DNA here is from genome assembly GCA_033558235.1 of Neomorphus geoffroyi. Lineage (NCBI taxonomy): Eukaryota > Metazoa > Chordata > Aves > Cuculiformes > Neomorphidae > Neomorphus > Neomorphus geoffroyi. Next base: position 11,201,497 of record JAUMJM010000012.1, read on the forward strand.
ATTGTGCCTGATTGGCAATTAACTGCGCTGTTTTTTCTGACAGCTTTGATAATGGGTCAAATAAGCAGCAGGAGCTGTTGTTTGGCCTGCTGGCTTCATCCTTTGAGGCTGCTCCAGATACTTCTCTGCACACAAAGAAATACCGTGATGGAATCAACAGTAGCTTGCACCTGCGCTAATGTTCCTGGGGGCACCAGTGAAGTGAGTTCAGATACATGTAGCCCTCCAGGCGGGGGAGGCAGCCTAGGGCTGGGTGGGCATTGTCAGTTCGAGTTATGTCCATTGGCAAGGGCTGAAAAGAGGATCAAGGCCGCTTTCTCAGGATAAAACCAGTGTTTGTACCCACCCTGTCCTGGGGCTGCAGGAGAAGGTTTAATGTAAGCATAGACTACAGAAAATCTTAAGTGTCGGATGAGTGCTGTCAGAGTACAGAGAAATGCACCTCTGGAGCCTTAAAGTTCAGTCTTGTCAGGATTGCCTGGGCTGACTCATCTTGGGTGGCGATAGACCTGCGTGTGCCAGGTATTTATTAGCTTAGATAAGAGGTCCCTGTTCCTATATTGAAACTGTCTGAAATGTCTGAGTAGTTAAGGTGTTGTCTCTGATGGCTCAAACTAGCTCTCTCCTCTGTGCCAGAACCATGATTGCAGCACTTCTGCCATTTAATTGACCAGCTGATTTACCCTGTAATTATGTAATAGGGTATTTAAGACTGTCTTTTCAGCGCAGCAATATTAGCTCGCTCAAGAACAGATGTTTTTAGTGTCTTACTGAAATAATCAGCGTCTTCGGAAATCAAAGACTGGTATTTTCAGAAATAGAATATGATGTAAAAACTAAATTATGAATCATAAAATGGGAGGAGTGAGACTAATTGCACTGCAACTTGGCAGAAATTGGTTTTGATAAAATCTGACTCATGGTAATGGTAAATAGTAAAAACTATTAGCAGTATGATAGAAGTGGTGGGGTCTTTTGCACCTGCATGGCTAAGTATTTCACTTATGCTTTGACAGGCTGTCATTTCTGTCTTCTGTTATTTTGCAGCTTCAGAGTCCTTTAAATTTCCTTAGTAATTTGGATTTAAATGAGGGGTTTTTTCTGCATTTTTTCCAGAGTTCATTGTTTCTATAATTGCCACATTGGGTTTCCAGTCATGGTACTTGCACTTCCAGAAACATCTGTGTGCAAGGTCGTTTTTTTTCTGAACGTGTATTTTAAATGTTTTCCTTTGGGTATGAAGCCTGGTACGTGCTGCTAGTAAGCTTAGCAAAATGGATGAGTAGGATTGCAGGACTTAAATAAGACCGAGTGACATGAAGGAAAAAGACTTAACTCGCCACCCACACTCAAAGCTGTATCCTGTGTGACCCACAGGAACACTCCCAGTGAAGACGCAGAGGGTACGAACCCAAGCAAAGTAGACAAGATCTTATTAAAATCACCCACTGTTGTTTAAGAGCTCTTTTTATATAGCATCATGGAAGAAATCTGAATTACTATGGAAACTTTATCTAGCGTATGGAAGAAAAGTAAAATACTACCTTCAAAGAAGCAAAAATACTTGCTGAGAGTCAGTTACACAGCGTATGACTTGTTTTTTCTCTTCCACAGCAGTGTAAGTGTTAATAATGAAATGCCTGTGCTGCAGATGGGGGCCCAAATATACATTTTTACTTTTGCGTGTTGTGACAGGAGTCATGTACTCTTGTGACAAAAAATTCCTTGTATTTTCTTGAATGGTCTGGCAATACGGTTGCTGCCTTAAAAGGTTTCATGACATCTTGTGTTAGTTGTAGTTCTTGAAACTTCCAAGTCACTTTCCTTTTGAGGAAAATATCTAACAATGATGGTTTTACACAGAATGACTCAAGTTGGAAGGGACCCATGAGGATCGTTGACCCAACTCCTGTCCCTGCACAGGACACCCCAACACTCACACCCTGTGTCTGAGGGTGTTGACCAAATGCTTCTGGAAAATTGTCAGACTGTGACTCTTTCCCAGGAAGCTGTTCCCGTGCTCCACCACCCTCTGGGGAAAGAACCTTCTCCTAATGACCATCCTTACCCTCCCCTGGCATCTTCCTGCTATTCCCTCAGATCCTATAGATAAGCACAGACTTCAAAACATAAACCCCAATGATTGAAACCAAGCAGTGATGTCACCACTTATAATTTGGACATCAGGAGACACTTCGGCAGTTAATGCAGTGAGGCAGTGTTACACCTGTCTGCGGGTCACCACAGCTAATTTATTTGGTATTAAAACTGCTTTCACAGTGAAGTAGGTATAACATCAGCGGTATCGTATGTGCTCCTTAGTGAATCTCTTCCCCGACTTCTCCTCATGATCCCCGGGCAAACTGCAGCCCATGTGGTTCCCTGCTGCCTCTTCTCTTGTGTGCTGGTCACCTCTGCGATTGCTTAGTTTGTATTATATATCTCAATATATTTATATGGCTCATTGTAAGATTGTCAAGAATTGAAAGAGAACTGACACAACTAAAATGGGGAAGAAATTAATTTCTAACAGAAATTCAGATTGGTAGTGTTTAATCTCTTTTATTTCAAACCCAATTCCGATTCTGTTATTGCAGTCTTTCAGCAGGGCTTAGAAATATGCTGTCTTTGCCAGTGTTTTGCAGCTATCTTGTTAGCTGCATGGGGAAAGTTTGTAACCTGATCAGTCACCATCTAGGAAGGTGGGAAACGAAGGTACAGCCTTGCCCCAGGGCATCCAACAGGTCCATGGTAAAACCAACTTTTGAATTAGGGTTTTCTCTTCCAGTGTCTGGTCCAGTGGGTTCTGTTGATACACGTGATTTTGGGAGGAGAAACAGCTGCATGTAGCAGGTCTGAATATAATTATTATGAACAAACAAGAACTTGGCCATTATAAGAATATCTTTTGTTGCTGTAAAGCAGAAACACTAAACCAGAAGGGACTCAATGATCTCTGAGATCTCTTCCAACCTTATGATTCTATGAGAACATACTTAAGTACTGGACAACATTGATGAAAATACCTATATAAGGTGGATTTTTGTGACTCTTCACTTGTAAAGTAAAAGTAAAGCCAAAACTTTAACTTTATAGGAGGCACAGTATCACCTGTAGCACACAGTACTCTGCTGCTCACAGCTGTGCACACGCGGGTGGGGGCTGTCGTGGGCTTACCTTGTGTGTGCCGATGGCGCATGCGTGGTGGAGAACAGCAAAGGCAAATAGAAGCTCGAGTGTTGAGACAATTGTGTGACTTATTTTACAAACTTGCACTTCCTACCAAGGGTCTGAATCATCCTGTTGTAGTAAAACTTTGGTAAGAGGAAACGGGCCAGGTTTCATCACGGGGGGGTTGTCATGCCTTGCAAAGATGCCTTCTGTCTTGGTTTGTGTTTTTATGGAGTTGGGTAGAGAAAATAGATTTACATTGGGACTCCAATCGTTTTGCTGGGTAAAAGCCTTTATTGGGCTCTGACAGTGTTAGAGACAATAGGCTTGTCAGAAGGGAGGAGTAAAGGTCAGGAAGTGGTGGCTTCTGCCGCAGCTGTGGAAAAGCACCTGGGTGTTCTCCCACTGATTCTAAGCAGGTACTTGAAAGTGTCCCACCGAGGTTTCGTACTGGGCAAATGTTGGCGTGTGCAGTGCTTCGCAGGGCTGGATCCTTGTGCTGACCATTAATTGCACTTAGAAATTAAATTTTTTGAAGATTGTTTGTTGAAATGTAAGGCAGTGATTTTAATGAAGAAACTCAAGAAGAACTCAAGCAGTGGAGGTAGATTGTTGGTCAGTGCTTATTCTATGCAAATGAAAACGTGGTGTGTGAACACAGGTGCTGCTATTGTGAATTCTCAGTCACTGTTACAGTGAAAAGAATTGCTAGGAGTCTGATGTACTTTGAAGCTTGTTTGCAATGTTTTAAGTGTGCCAGGCCTGAACACGTCATTCAGCTCTGGTACCTTGTGTTGGAAAGATAAGTAACTTACAGCCTTATAAATTTCTTTTTTATTGTTATTCTTAGGTATAAGCGATTGAGGACGACACTTCTTGCTGTCCAAAGATGGAAAACAACATAACCACCATCTCTCGTGAAGAGCTTGAAGAACTGAGAGAAGCATTCAGTAAAATAGGTATGTTTTAAATTAAGAAAATTATAAGGATGCCATTAACATTGTAAAGCCATGAAGGATTTTTGGAAGAAATCTTAATGGATCCCTTTGTTTTGATAGGACCATGTTTTCCTTCTGTGTTGCCAGTAATATCTAAGAAAATAAGAATGTTTAAAAGAAACTCCCTTATTTTCATTGAAAAAGATTTGTGTTTATTCAGTACTTTCAACTTCAGCAATGAAAACAGGTACAGTTTCTTGCTGGCAGTTAAACTATCTGTGCCGTTCTGTATGCAGATGATAGGTCTCAAAATTCAGGTTTTTAAAGTCCTTAAATCTGAAAAATAAAAGTTGATTAACTTCATTTGTTAAATATATTTTCCTATTAGGTTACTGACACTTTGTTTTTGCTTTATTTGCATGCCTTGGTGAACTAGTAATTTCTCTTCATTTATTGGCTTGGATTTTATATTTCAAATAAACTAAACTTGGAGATGTTTTTTTGATCTCGCTTTTGTAGCTAGCAGATGTTAATAAATAACTGTACAATTTTGAATGCTTGACAAGATGTTTGCAGATTAATCAGAGAGCAAATAATAAGAGAATTTATATAGCAACTAACCCTTATTTCCAGACTGCAATTCTGTTGTGAATGTTGATGTTCACATTTGCTGTATTTGTTGTTTACTGCAGCTCTGACACGGTGATGTGCAACTGTGCAGCTCAAAGCAAAAATATTTGTAGTCTTTCATAATGGACAACTGGGTGACTTTAGGCAAGAAGTCTTAAATGCTGGGAGTCTCTAGCTTGGTAAAGAGACTACTGGGAGGCAGTGTGTTAGAGAGCTGTAAAACCATGAGTAGTAAAGAAAAGGTGAAAAGAGAATTATTCAGATTCTGTCAGTACAGGTATCGGGTGATGCTCATAGAGAGCCAGAAAGCTTAAAATAAAAATATGTTACTTCATGCCAAATAATAAAGCCATCAACTCATTGACTCGGGATGTTTTTAAGCCAATAAAGAGTAGAAATGCTAAAGGCATAAGATACATCCATGGAAAGTAATTAATGAGTTGCTATTAAAGAAGCATCTTGATGCAGTCTGTAGCACAAGCAGTGTTCAGCCAAAGAAAAGACGGTTGTCTACAGGTATTAATCTACGGGGAGGTGTTAGGACAGGTACTTACTCCCTGGTGGTGTGTGACAACTTCTCTATTAGGTTGATTTTCACCATCTGCATTCTTTCTCCCCATCTCTTTCCTTCCAGCATATTTTCCCATTTCTGCTCTGAGAATTGTCTGTACTGCTTTTACTCATTGAAAAGCACTTTCTGCCTGCCTCGGTTATGCTTTCTGTAAAATACAAAAAATAAGGATTATCTAGCTTTTCTCTTTTTTCATTTTTACACTTCCAGTGTTTCCATGGATAAATTGCTTGTATTGGTAAACTAAAAGAAAAGGCACGTATTTAACTCTCCGATTGTCATCACAGAAACTTACCCTCAGTGAAAGATGAACCTAGAGAAGTAAAATAGCCGGTAATCCGAGCGAGCTGGTGAGCGCGTCCTCTACTTTGTAGACCATCCTGTTATTATGAGTGTCATTACATGTCTGCAAGCCAGGCAGTGGGTGGATTAAAACATACAGAGACATAAAGTTTGTCTGTGTAGTGACTTGTGAATTGGTGGTGCTATCGAAAACATAAAAAGAGATCTTTTTTTAACAGGTGTTTTTGAGCCTTTCATGAGCAGTGAAATGTGGCCTTGTTGTGGAGCTGGACAGAACCTATTTGGTGTAGAATGAGTTCCAGGGAAATTACTATAGAGCAATCAGTTATGGCTAGAGATGAAAGCATATTTCTTTGCTTGCCCTTATGTAATAGTGTTATTGCCTGAGTTCTGATAGTACAGACAATATGAAGAGGGGTCTTTTAACTAGTAAACAAAGAAACCCTCAAAAGTGGGAGCACCTTGACAAGTCAGAAAAGCAGCCACATCCTCTCCCTTCTGCCTCTGACTCATTGTGTTACTTGTGACATTCTCTCTAAAGTTACTTATCTTAGATGTGTCATTTGTAGAACTGGGAAGATATTATTGATATTTTTCAAGAGCTTTAAGTGATGATGGAGACTGAAAATTTTTGTCAAATGTAGCAAATATTAGAATTAAATACAGAAAATGACGGGCGTTATATCCAACAATACTTATTGTGACATGTGGTCGTGGGAGCCAAGTGTGAGGAAAGATGACAACACAAATTGCTCCCAGCAGAGCTAGTTAATAGATTAAGGAAGGTCACTTTTAATAAACAGATAGAGATCATCCTGGATTTATTCTTCACAGGTAAGCCTTAACCACATCAAAAGTTTTGAAGAACAAAAATGTCTATCAGATACTGGGATAAGAAAAAATGCAGAGTCAGGTAGAGTTCTCGTGTAGGTAGTTTTTCTTGTGGAAGTGTCCTCATCTAATAACTTGGATCAGATGTGAGTTTACTGATTGCAAATGGTCTAACCATGGTAGTAAGAATATAATAGTTGATCTTCCTTTTCCTTGAAATTTTACAGAGGATTTTGTTGGGAGTTTTAAAAGAAACTTAAACTTTGCTATTTACCAGTTGTGCCTCTAATCCACAGGCATTCCTTCATCTTACTTATGTCAGAAGAAGAAATACTTATCTCCTAGAACTATTTGTCCCACTTTATTCTCAACAGTTACTAAACTTGGTTCTTTACGTAAGTATAAAAATGACTTGTGCTTTCATTTTACAGATATTGACAACAGTGGCTATGTCAGTGATTATGAACTCCAAGACCTGTTTAAAGAAGCAAGTCTGCCCTTGCCCGGTTACAAAGTCCGCGAGATTGTAGAAAAAATCATTGCAGTGACAGATAGCAACAAGGATGGGAGAATCAACTTTGAAGAATTTGTGTCTGTAAGACATTCCATTGGATGTTTCTCTGCTCTCAGACATCTGTTGAGAACTAGGATAGAAAACTGAATTGAGTGGTACAACTAAGTACTATTTTGATACAAACAACTAATATTTCAAGAACAGGAAAGCTTTCTGTGACAGTTTACAATATCCTATTTAATTATTTTCCAGTCTTTATATTTGGCTCTCCAATTTATTTTAGTAGATCTCATTTGAGCAGCACGTGAGAGCACAGTAGTTTCAAGCAGTCCTGCTTTCTGTTTCCTTGAAGATAAGGGGGTGGACTATATGTTTTAGGAACTGCTGGGTCAGGCCTGACCAGAGAGCAGATAATTAGATCCCAGCCTCTGAACTCTCTTAGTGAGAGCATACTGCTTGCACTGCTGTGATTAATCACCATACTAAAGGCTATTTCTTACAAGGAGTGAGGTGCAGTTTTTTATTTTGTAGTGAACAAATTTGAAAGGCTTAGACTTCTTTTTTGATTTGGATCACTGACTAGTGTGATTTTTTTTTTTTTTTTTTTTTAACAGAAACAAAAACTACTCAGGCTGTGTTTGGGGATAATTAGTTTTGGGGTTAAATTTAGAGTATTGCGAATTGCAGTAGTTTGGTTGCTTGTTGAGCTAATTATTGATCTTTCTTTCCAAGATTCTAATTTATAGTGAGTGGCTCATTGGTGAGATACAAATATTTGCATCCAGGTATTGAACTGTATCTGTTACTTCTACTTCATTGCCAATTTTGAGACCTCTACAGTATTTGGGCAAATCCAGGACATATGGGTATATCCAGTGGGGTTTATGTTGTAGGCAGGCGGAAACTGGTGCCAGTTTGCTTATGGGCATGTGTAACTGTCACATAGTAACCTTTCCACTTCACAATATGCTTTACAGTACAGAAATATACTGTAGTTATTGCAAATGTCTATATCTTTAGTTGTTTTCTTCAGATTACCAAAATGTCTGTGGAAAAATTGTGTAGGTTGTTGTGTATCTGCTTGTTTAGACATCATGGCTCAATACAGGTAGCTCTACAGGTACTCACTGAGAAGTTATATATTAGATATCCAGTATGCAAGTTTCATGAAGGGTTTTAAATCAGTTTTACCCATAAAGTGATTTTTGTTTTTTCAGAACAGAGGTCAATGTAAATACCAGAGAAAGGCAGTCAGGTTGATGACTTTCTCTGGAGTGCTTACGTGAGTTAATGTTTCGTTATTTGAAGGTATGCTCAATGACAAAATGCTCTCTGTTTTTCTTACTCCAGATAATTCAGGAATTGAAAAGTAAAGATGTTAGCAAGTCTTTCCGAAAATCAATAAACAAAAAGCAAGGCATTACAGCAATTGGAGGAACATCAGCAATATCTAGTGAGGGGACGCAGCACTCTTATTCAGGTAATCAATAACTAAACACCAGCAAATTTTGTGTGGAGGAAAACTCTCTAAATTTGCACTACAGACAAAGTAAAAGCAAATGGAAAAAGCTGAAATTTGCTGTTGAAGACACATTGACACAGAGAAAGCGTGTGGAGATGGACAAGAGAAGTGTGGATGGTGTTATAGCTTGTTGAATGGTGGGCTGTTCAGGTGTTGGTGGTTCCAGGCTGTACTCAGAGCTAAGTTAGGCATCTTTGCCAGTGCAGAAAATGAAAGCAAAGAGCGACAGCATGAGGGGGAATGGCCCCTTTGACGTACTTCTAACCCTAGACAAGTTTTTGACTTCATTACATGCTAATCTCCTCTTATTCCTATACTGAGATAAAAATGAATCCCCATTTTCATTTCCACAGCATTAACTAAAATACCTTCCCCCCCATATTTCTAGATGACGAGGCTCCTCAGCTGTAGCTGTCACTGTGCTGTTGCAGAATTGTTCACTCCTATATGGTTTTTGCACACCCGTCTCTTACTTTAGAAGTTGTTTTTAATATTTGATCTCTGTTTCCTTCTACCTCCCCCTGCTACATGTCATTTAAGTTGGTAATTGTGCCTAATAGCATTTCAGCTCCTATTCAGAGTGTTAACTGCATTCCAGGGTCACATGGCAATAAGGAATATTGCAACTTTTTTGATTCACGTGAGTCTGGGATTTGCTGTGGTGCCAGAAGCATGCTAAGATGCTATATACGTGGAAGATTCACTCCAGTTAGCTAAACCCAGTGATACCCTCTGTCTAGATACTATCCTTATAGCACTGGCTGCACTTGTTACATCTACAAAGCAGGGGATATATTCTATCACTTTCCCCTCTGCTCTGGTGATACCCCACCTGGAGCCCTCTGTCCAGTTCTGGAGTCCCCAACATAAGAAGGACATGGAACTGTTGGAACAGGTCCAGGGGAGGCCACGGAGATGCTGCGAGGGCTGGAGCCCCTCTACTGTGAGCACAGGCTGGGAGAGCTGGGGGTGTTCAGCCTGGAGAGGAGAAGGCTCTGGGGGGACCTGAGAGCAGCTCCCAATACTGAAAGGGCTCCAGGAAAGCTGGGGAGGGGCTTTGCACAAGGGCCTGGAGTGACAGGATGAGGGGGAACAGCTTTAAACTGGAAGGGGGAAGAATTAAACTAGATATTAGGAAGAAATTCTTCCTGGTGAGGGTGGGGAGGCCCTGGCCCAGATTGCCCAGAGCAGTGTTGGCTGCCCCATCCCTGGAGGTGTTCCAGGCCAGGTTGGATGGGGCTTGGAGCCCCCGATCCAGTGGGAGGTGTCCCTGCAGTGATTCTGTGATCTCAAAGGATGCCTGTAGGACAGACACTATCACAGTCAATTTTTTAAACTCCCTTTCATCTTTGGTGGAGAGAAAGTGACCCCACTGGACTAACTCTTCTGACCTGGCTTTATCAACCATCTGGTTTATGGTAAGATGAAGCGTGCACCAAAATTTTGCGTTTCTTCCCGCTGATAAAGGAAGAAGTGTAACGAGTCAGGTGTAGATACCTGTCTGGTGTGCTTCTTGAGGTGAGTGAGGTGAATACCGCCTGTACTGTCTGGGACTTTGGATACTGATACTCAATTGACTGGTGTCCCAATAAGCATTCTTAGCTACACAGTAATAAAATCTGCATTGAATTAGAGAATTTAAAACTGAGATACTAAACTTTTTTAAGTTTCTACAGCACAGTAATCCAGATAATCGTCTCAAAACCACTGCCAGTCTCTGAAATCCCAGTGGAAGGCAGAATGAAATGCAAGCATGCATAGATTGAGTTGTTGCAGATTTCAGATCACAAATTTTTTTCTTTGTAAGTGCTGAGGAACGGAATTCAGAGTCTGCCAGCATGACCCACTGTGTCGCTGAGATTTTCATGTTGCCCATCAGCAAATCACCAAAGGTCTGGAGGGTGCAGCAGGAGAAAGATCCTTGCTGTTTTTTTCAGTGCTTTCCCACTGGTCTGATTCTTTCTGTAACTGAGCCCTGTAAATCTCAGAAGCTTTGCACATGCACCTCTCTGATTGAAGTCTGCTGTTTAGTAGTTATGTGTTCATGGAAATGATAATAGATTACTTGAATGCTGTTTTCTTTTTAGAGGAAGAAAAAGTTGCTTTTGTTAATTGGATAAATAAAGCTCTACAAGATGACCCAGACTGTAAGCACCTCCTCCCTATGAACCCATCAGATGCCAGTCTTTTTAAATCCCTTGCAGATGGCATCCTTCTTTGGTAAGTCTAGGGCTGAGAGAAAGAAAAGAAATTAATCTCAAAGGTTAAATGCTGATCAGTGACATGAATTGGAAAACTTCTGACAGGCATTAATATCAAAACTCTGCTCTAAAATATTTAACCAATGCGTAGGATGGGGAAGATCTGTTTGCCCATGAAAATGTTTTTTAGCAAATTTTTTAGAGCATATATTATAGAAATGGGCTCCTGCTTCAGGCCCATAATTATATATGTCAGATATGTGCAGTATGTTTATAAAGGAGATAATTACACATTTCATATATTCATTAGCTGAAATAATTAGAAATCTTTGCTATTTCAAATATTTTTTAAGGTTACTAAGTGTAGGTACTAAATCATAGGATGGGATCAACAGAAATATGAACTAAATCTGTGGCAAAACAGGGAGTATATTATAGTAGGTCCCTTAACTTTAATCTGCTGTAACTTTCCATTTAGTTAAAGTAGACTAATAGTACTTACTCATACACCGGATTAGCATATTAGTATTGATGTGCATTAGTCTTTGAGATCCTTGTAGATAAAAGGCACTATAGAAATGCAGTGCAGAAATATATTGATTATGTTACAAAGATTTTTTTCTCTAGGCATTATTTAACTGTGTTTACTTTGCAGTCTTGTTCTTGTTAAGAACTTTTCTGACAGCACAGACATGCTCTATTACTTATGTATAAAACCCAGTTGCTCACGATTCTTATAATTATGTGTTATTCAGGGGTTTCTGGGTGAATGTACGGTTACTTAACAAGAAGAGGAGATTTAGAGGATGAGGTTGTCTTTTTTTTAAATCTTGTCAGAAATATTTACAGCTAGTTTAAAGTGTTAGGAGTTTTATAATCAAGTAATATATTTTCTGAAAAATGAAAGTTTGAATAAACTCTGACTTTTCTTCCTTAGCAAAATGATAAACTTTTCACAACCAGATACAATTGATGAAAGGGCTATTAATAAAAGGAAGCTCACTCCTTTCACTGTTTCTGTAAGTACTGCACAAATAAAAACTTGCCACAAATGAAAAAGTAAAATGTCTTTCTATAACTTTGTTTTAATGGCAGTTCTGTGGGTGGAGAAAAAAAAAATCCTATGTATTAAGAAATGCCAAAGCATGAAATTGAATTTTCTAATAAATTCTGAATTGTCCTGTTTTTTAGATGATGTACAGGAAAACTTGTATTTTTGATGCTTTCCTCAGTTCTTTCCATATTCACTGTTCTTGTTTTGCTTTAAGAATCTGAAGAAAACCATTTTAGATTTCTGAGTGAATGGTCAGGTTGTATTTTAGCAATGCAGAAAGTATCTTCATGGCTGCACACCCTATAGGAGGATGATTTTCAATAGGCAGAAGATGAGAAGCTCTATTTTTAGTTGTGCACAAGGTCATTAAAATATATGAGAGAAACAGTTTTTAAGCCCTTAGTCTGGGTATAAGAAAACAGGCCTGGAAGTGGGCAGTAGATCCATACGTTACCAGGCTAATGAAGAAAAAAAACCCCTGATTAAAAACCTCAGTTAATGGGCAGACTTTTCATTTCAGACCCTAACGTTAAAATGTGCAAAGTTAAAATGTACCATGTTGTAAATGGTTCGAGTGGGCTTTGTAATCTCCACTTACTTAAAGAAGATGTGTCAGCAAAGGTGATGCTACACGTGCTTGCGCTACCTCAGCAGACAGTTAAACTGTGACACAGGACAACAGGAACAGCTACAAGAGCTGCCAGCTCTTTTTTCTTGAGATGCTTCTGGGGAACTGTGACAATCATTTAGCTTTACTTTCAGCTTCAGGATGTTGAATTGCTGTGATTTTTCTTACGCTGTCTGTTCAATTACCTTTTAACAGTTGGTTTAACGAATGTGTCGGCCTGTATAAGATCCAGGACAGGATGACACTGATTTTGGTAGCCTCGTGCACAGGGCAGAATTCCATATGAACACATTTTTCCACTTGAAAGTCCCAGGGTTGTTTGTGTATGTCATACTTAGGAGTTACAGCAAGACTCTGTTTAGGGTGTTCCTCAATGGTACAAGCTGCAGAAGGTGGTCCACACTTTGTTGGGTCCATATTAAACATGGTTGTAGTGGCTTAGCCCAGCTGGCAGCTAATCACCATGCAGCCACCTGTTCCCTCCTCTCTGGGTCAGATGAGAAAGGTGAAAGTGAAAACTTGGGGTTGAGATAAAGACAGTTTAATGGGTAAAGCAAAATGAGGAATTAATTCACTGCTTCCCATCATCAGGCAGATCCTCAGCCATCTGCAGGAAAGCAGGGCTCCATCATGTGTGACAGTAACTTGGGAAGATAAACACCATTGTTCTAAACATCCCCCCTCTTCCTGCATCTTCCCCCTGACTTTAAATGCGTGATGTCACGTGGCATGGGATCTCCCTTTGGTCAACTGGGGTCAGCCATCCTGCTGTGTCCCTTCCCCATGTCTTGTGCACCCCCAGACCGCTCACCGGGGTGGGGTGAGAAGCAGAAAAGGCAGGGACGCTGTGTAAGCACTGCTTATCAGTAAGGAAAATATCCCTCTACTATCAACGCTGTTTTCAGCACAGAGGCAAAACATAGCCCCATACTAACTGCTACGAAGAAAATTAACTCTATCCCTACCACACCAGCGTAATCATCAGTAATGTTTTCAATTAAATTTTGAACCTAGTGGTTCAAACCAGATCTCCAGAGTGCTGCTTTCCCCTGGGAACTATTGAACTGATGCATTATTTCTTCTAACTTCTGAGTCTTATCAAGTTGTAGTTTTAATATGAACAAATTTACTAGGAGTTACAAGCTCATAAATTTGTCAACCAATAATATTCCAAATAGGAAAACCTAAACCTGGCTCTGAACTCTGCATCTGCCATCGGCTGTACGGTTGTAAATATTGGATCACAAGATTTGCAAGAGGGAAAACCACACTTGGTATTAGGCCTGTTGTGGCAGATCATTAAAGTTGGGCTTTTCGCTGACATTGAGATCTCCAGAAATGAAGGTAAGAGCAACGCCAGGCATAGCTGTGTCTGCCATTTGTAATTAACTGATGCCATGATGATTAGCAATGATTTCAGCTTTCTTTCAAACTTGCTTTTAGCTCTTATTGCCTTGCTAAATGAAGGGGAAGAACTCGATCAGTTAATGAAGCTTTCCCCCGAGGAGCTCTTGCTGCGCTGGGTGAACCACCATCTGGCCAATGCAGGGTGGCAGAAGATCAGCAACTTCAGCCAAGACATTAAGGTATGTAGTTATTGCTCTGCTAACTGAGCATGGTGGTATTTAAACACGCTATGCATAGAAACAAATGAGCCACATGAGACCTATTTAGAAAAATACTAGTCATCTGATTTTTCTAGTTAGAGGTTCATCTGTGTTTTTCAACCCTGGAAGAGCATTATTTTGATTTCTCATCCTAATTAGTTGCTTATATGGTGGATTATTACATCATACTGCAAAGAGAACGCTTCTGACAAGCTTGTATTCAAGGAAGTTCTAATGTTGGCACTACCTTATTAGTTACGCTTTTTTTGTCCATCCTTCCCTGCTCCTGGGCCTGCAGAAACCCACCTTTTCTTTCTTTCATTGTTCTAAGGAAGAAGTGTATGGCTTTAGAGCACCTCCTAGTGCACATTTGCTAGTGGTGATTGCCCTTCATCTCTAGCATTCTGCAGAAGAGCAAGAAACCTCCTTATTGCCTTAGGGAATCTTCTTTCTTTGCTTTTAGACTTTTCATTGAAGAAAGCCATGTCATTCATTGGTAGTTATGTCTTTTCAAATGCAAACAAGAGAGCTATTATTAAAGCAAACCTTTAACTAGGGTTTTATAGGAAAACTGCTACTATGGTAAAAATACTACATACTATTTGAGAGAGGTGTTAAATACTTCTGGAACCAGCAGGTTCTTGATTTTATCTTTCTGGTTTCTTAGTCGGGAAAGAAACAGAACCATACTGTGAAAAGTGCATCAAATAAATATAATTTCTTTTATAGAAAAGAAGATTCATCCTGAAAGAGCCACTTTTTTCTCAGTTTTTAATTCCAATTACCTTGTTGATTGAAATTTTTATAGAACAGTCTATTTGAAAAGGATATTGAAGGAAAAAAAATACCAACACTGAAAATAAGATCCACATTGGATTTTTGTGTGTGTGTGTGGGTAACCTATATAAATTTGCCTTAAATATCTTAATTACAGCTGTTTAGTTCATATCCAGCAGAAAAAAATAATTATCATCGTCCAGAATAATTAGCAGACATTCCCTTTTTCTGTCATCTGGCTAAATATGTTCGATGTGAAATAGTGTAGTAAAATGGATGTATGACCTCATCCATAGTCACTGAAATTAAGGTGCCATATTTTTCACTTCAGTGGCTTCTGAGTTGGACTATAAGAGCAGTAAATGTCTATGAAAGGCTTTTTGTTAAATATTGCACTGTTGCTTTTAGGATTCCGGAGCGTACTACCATTTGTTGAATCAAATTGCACCCAAAGGAGATGGGCTCGATGAAGTGCCCATTAAAATTGACTTTTCAGGATTTCATGTAAGTATCCAGAACCATAAAAGTAGACTGGAATTACTGGAGACCTCTGTACGTATCCAGCATCCTGGTTACAAGGCTGTCGCAGAATCCTGTTTTGTTTTGTAAAGCACACAAAAGCTCCGTCATTCATCAATGTCACAAAAGCTTAAATAGGTAAAAACTTCAGTGAAGTTCCAGGGCACTGCTGAAACAGGATAATGCATCCTGCAGTTTAAAACTTGCTTTCCTTGGACTAGTGTCTAACTGTTGTTTATTTTTAGTTGTTATTCAACATGAATATTACAGTGTTCTGCTCTTCTGGAATTTAGATAATGAGAAAGAGCAGACTTCACAAACCTTGCGATCCTTCCTCAAACCAAATAGCATTCAGGAATAATGTCAGCTCTTCCAGTTACCAGCAGGAAAGTGTGGCAACCATCCAGCTTTAAGTTGTAAAGGGATCGAGGGTCTAAAACTGGCCTAGGGAGACGTGAAACACTACGCTGCTACATAATGCTTGCTGGAAGGACTATTCTGAGGATGTCTTTGGTACAGAATTGAACTCCCTGCCCAACATACAGAATCTATCTATGAATTTTAAGTAGAACCTCATTATTCATTACAAAAACGAAAACCCACATGCAAAATCATGTTCTCTCAAACGCCTTCATGGCGGGAGCTCTGTTTTGTTTGTTTGATTTGGTTTTGAGTTCTTTGGAGGAGCAAGGATAGTAGTCAGTTTTTTCCCTGTATTTTCCTACAGTTCACATGACC